>CM056049.1:296596337-297196337 GCA_029574335.1 Rana kukunoris
TACACTACTGGGCTGATGTGATGCCACTCTACACAGGGCTGGGGCGCTGGCTGACTCTCCAGAGAAAGCAGCGCCGTGGGAGGACATCCGTCATGTCTGCTGCAAAGGAGGTCAGCCTGTGAGGAGGGGACGACAGCTAGGAAGGCAGAGGAGGCAGACACAGCTGGGGGGGAGAGAGAAAGAGAGTGGGAGGACACTGGGGAGGTGTGTATACTCCGCTGAAGAAGTCCCGCCCTTGGGACGCAACATTCGGTAGGGAAAGACGTGACGTCACCCACAGCCGTCCATCACAATACACAATCCGCTGTATATCCTGCCACGGGCATAGTGCCTATGACTGTGAGATTTATATTATATTTTTTAATTAAATCATTATTATTATGGAGAGCACTATGGTTTGTCCTCTTTTTTTATGAATGGACCCACGTCCCACTGGCATTTATCTGTGTACATGAGCGCTTGGTCCTGGACTAATCAGTGTTGCAGTTTTTCCTGGATTCTATCCTTATGGAATGTGCATTTGACCCTATGTAACAGAGGGTCCATCTAGGGAGGTGAGAGGCCATTTCTAACATTGGTGGAGGTGTTCCATTATCCCACTTTCATCACCTGCATGTGTTTGCATTTAGTCACTATCCGAATATCACTGGGATGACTATTTGATGGACTTTTTACTAGCGATGCACTATCTTTTATTTGTTTAGGTGAAGGAGGCTGTGGAGGCAGAGGAGGCAGGCATGAGGACAGCTGGGGAGCAGAAGAGGCAAACATGAGGACAGCTGGGGAGGTGGAGGACGCAGGCACCATGTCTCAGGTCTCTAGATGTTGAAGAAACTCTGCTGTCCCATTGAGTCTGCTCTGACCCTGTTGTAGTCACCCTAGGAAAAACTTTCTGTGTGATTATGGAACCTGATATTGGAAAAGAGACCCCATGTCAGTTTAGGAGTAGGCTACCATGGACAATGAGGAGAAATTTGGAGTTCCAGTGTCTGATAGTAGCTATTGGGTCCTTTTCCGTGACAAATTTCTGACCCCATGATAATGAAGTAAGAGGAAACACAATGCCAGTGATGAAGCAGAGAAGAAGTGGAATTTTCCTTTACAGAGGAAATGAAGCACCATCCCTATTCTCATCAGTCTGTATCACTGGTGGCTACATCAGAACATAAGGTTGGTGTTAATAAATGTGATGGGCAAGGTTTGCCTATAAAGCACAGGGTGCTTGCTGTCTGCAGCTGGAGACAGGTATGATTTTGCTAGATTAAAAGCCCAGCCACTGTCCACCGTTGAGCTTCAACAGGAAGTTGGTGTTGTCTGAAGGATGATGGGAAGCACACTAAAGCCATGAGTTAGTGTGCTGATGGAACAGTTTGCATGAAAATAGAGGTTGTCTCCTTGGGTGCTCCACTCATAATGGGGTAAAATGTAGCAGAGCATTTTGAAAGTGGGCCAAAAATCACCTGACAACTGAGAAAGGGGAGAAAAGGGTGCATCAGTCCAAGTTGTGTATGGTTGCAGTTCCTAATAAAATAGTTTCTGGGTAATAAATGTAAAAGAGGCATGGCTCTCACTTTTTTTTACTCCTAAAGACAACTCTGACATTGTCTTTAAAGAATATTTCTGAAAGCTTGAGTGAGAAAGATATTTTAGAATTGGCATCAAATGCTTAGAAATTTGTGTACTCAAGAAGAAAAATGTTCACCATTATCTATAATCTTAGTAACAAACAACTGCTGACTGTTTCACACTAAGGAATTTGCAAACAATTTAAATTCTTAAAGAACAAGGAGTGCTGTGACAATGTGAAGGTTAGAAACCTGTGCACAGTTACCCTTGTCTCTTAATATTCTTTTAGAAATTAACTACGGAATGTTCATCAATAGAACTGTTACACAATACATATATATAGGTGGTACAAAAATTCACTGCCACCAGAACTAGCATTATTGCATTAAGTACTTAAGATAACTGGGATAGTAATATTGCTTTTCTCTTGTCACCTCACCCTAACCTTTCACATGTCTGACCACAAAAATTGTGGTAGGACTGAAATTGTCTAAATTTGCCTGGAAAACAAATTCAGTGGAATGAGATGTAGACAGGTAATTGATGGAAATGTGTAAAGATGAATTATAAATGACAATAACGAGCAATGGGAGAAAATCCAGAGCCATATGCGGTCCAGTCAACAAATGTTTGGCCCAACATCAATGCTCCATTTTAAAACTACTTGGGTAGTGGTAAAATAAACCATTTTCATTTAGCACACTATGAGAAGCTTGTTATTGTAAAACTAGCAATGTTATGCTAAGGTATTAATAGTATGCAATTTATAGTTAAAATATGATTTCTCTTGAAGATTTTCCTTTATATTGTCGTCTGTTTTCATTAGTGCAATCTGTAGAATTCTTTATTTTTTTTTCTGTTTTAAATGTCCCTGAATGCAGTACCTCCTAAGAAACCTAAGACCTAGTCAGTGCAGAAAGTATAGCAGATTTGTGACTATATTCCATGAGGACAGATCACATAGAAAAGTAAGGAGCGGCAAATAATGGCTGGTCTAATTAGTGAATATCATTATGGGGGGGGGGGGGGTGAAATGTAGCAAGGCATGAAAAATACAGTGCCTTAAAAAAGTATTCATACCCCATTAAACTTTCCACATTTTGTCATGTTACAACAAAAAACTTAAAGGGGTTGTAAAGGAAATGATTTTTTTCCCTAAATAGCTTCCTTTACCTCAGTGCAGTCCTCCTTCACTTGCCTCATCCTTCGATTTTGCTTTTAATGTCCTTATTTCTTCTAAGAAATGCTCACTTCCTGTTCTTCTGTCTGTAACTCACCACCGTAATGCGAGGCTTTCTCCCTGTGTGGAGAAAGCCTCTTGACGGGGGAGGGGGCGAGCAAGCAAGTAAGGACACTCTCTACTTTGAAGATAGAGAAAGGAGCTGTGTGTTAGTGGGCGTCCTGACACTCCTTCTCTCGCCCCTCCTCCATTAAGAGGCTTTCTCCACACGAGGAAGAAAGCCTCGCATTACGGTGGTGAGTTACAGACAGAAGAATGCAAAATGAAGGAAAAACTTTCTGGGCAGCCGCACTCCAAAAATAAATTGCTTTTATTGTAAAATCAAAAAACACACAAAAAGCATGCCACAGCAGACAGGGTAAAGAGTTGACGCATTTCACAACACCAAACTTTAGTGCTTATTCATAGCTTACAACATGGAAAGTGGATGTCCGTAGACATGTGCATTCGTTTTCGTTAGAATGCATTTTCGGCCGAAAATCAGTTTTTTTTAAACAAACGATAACGAAAACGCAAGAATCGAAAACCGAAAGATCCAACATAAAAAATGCTTTATTTTCGTTTTCGTTGCGGTAAAAAATTGATATAGAGAGATTCGACATGACGCTGACTGAATACAGTGAATGAATAGCAATCTGTCTATCGAACCTGATATAACCACACACATACGGTACTTTTCGACATTATAGAGAAAAGATTCGACATCATAGAGAAAAGATTTGACATCATAGAGAAAAGATTTGACACTATAGAAATAATAGATTCGACATTCGACGGAGAAGATATACTGCACTCGTACATTTTAATGCTCCGCTATAGGCTATAGAAACATTCTAATGTTGGTTGACTATGACTAGTAATTAATAATATAATTATTTATTATTATAATTATTGCTAGTCATACAACATTAGAATTCTTGTAGGCGGAATATTCAACCGGAAATGTACGATTCGGTGTAAAGTTTCCCAAGTTCCGTTGAATATTCTTTGACTCATTCGACAGAAACCAAATATTATTGGATTTTTCGGACAAAACTATTCCCCAACGAAAAACGAAAAAATCAAAACGATTTTCGGGAGTAACTAAATAAATATATTTTCCAGATGAAAACGAAAAAACGAAACAAAAAAATATTCCAGTCTGCACATGTCTAATGTCCAGTATATATACAACTATAGGTCACATGACAAAAAGGATAGCAGCTGGGAACCCAATCAACAATCCAATTTGCAAGTTACCAATTAGTATCTGGTGTGAACCTAGATAAATCCAGATTGCATGGTTGAGAGAGCAAACACACCTATGTAAAATTTAAATTGAAGTTTAAAAAGACCACATAACACATATAGTTATTCTCGTTCCAGAATGAGAAATGAGAATGAGAAAAACAGATTTAGTGAATCAAAAAGAAAAAATAATGCTGAAGTCCCTATGTATATTATACATCTATGAACAATACATGTATAAAGGATTGCAGATACGAAATACCATTGATTGTATAGTGTATGGTGATAAAAATAGTGAAGATGTTTAAACATATGTGAATACAGAACAAGCAATGTCTCCATCATTGAGGATAAGTCATTAGGAGTATTGGAGAGTGATATATTTTGTGCCCTGAGATGCTTTGGCACCTGGTCAGGTCCTCCAAAGGGGTGAGGAGGCCATCAAGGGTTCTGCACAGCAGCGATTCAGTAAACACCAGGGATTATAGGGGTTATGTGGGGTTATATGGCACCTCTGTGTGGACATCAGGGCTGTCCTGGTTGGCTATGGATTCCTCCAGATATATCTCTTCACCTCATGTGTCCCTGGCAGGCACCATCTTTGGGGAGGCCACGGCCATAGGCTCAGGATCAAGTTGGAGGGATAAATCCATTCTTGCTGTGCCCCCTGCCATCTGGGGGGATCTGTGAGACCTCTGCAGTCAGTGGGGAGCAGGGCTGGTTGAAGCTGAGTCATTTGGCTGATGTGGCGGGGAGAGCTGGCCAGAGCAGAGCTCTCCGAAAATTTGACCATCCATGGAGCTGCAGGGAATGCGCCTCCAACTTTCATAATTTTCATTTATCACACAAAGTAATTGTAGAAAGAAAAAAAAATAAGTTAGAAAATGTTTAATACAATTTTTTTAAACCAACAATACACAAATAAATATAAACTGAAATGCAGTGAACCAATATAAAGGTACCAATAGAAAGTACATAAATACAAAGTAGTGATATTACTATTTGTGAATGTGTAAAAAACAGAGGTCCGCAATGCAAAGTATGACATATAAAAACAAAAATAGTCGGGCGCAATGCGCGGACAGCTCCGGAATGGCAGCTCCGCACCGTTACGACTGACCGACGATCTAGCGGGCGGATCGGGTCACCCTAGCTGGCCACAGCAACACTCTCAGGTAGAGGAGTAGCGGGGGCACCAGTATATGTCGGAAGGACCGACGAGACGGAGCCTGGGACCACAGCTGGAGGCGGTAAGCGGGACATGCGATCCCAAGATGGCGGGCGGCACCCAGAATTACCTCACAGACACGGAGGAATCATATGGCACCAGGCCATCCTATGCCTCTGTAGCCCGATCACTCGCGCCAGGGAATCCAGCTAGCCCCCTGCCGACCATGGCTCATTCCCCTGCATCCACAGAGTCCCTGTTGGAGCAGACAATAGCGGATCTCATGGACTCCCCCTTGAGGCCTGCCTCCCCACATGCAGCAGAAAGGCCTGGAATGGCAGAGGTCACTACACACTCCCTGTCACAAACAACTGACTTGTTCACACAACTGTCACTCTTGCTGGACAGGGGACTGGCACAAACAGCCGACAAGATCACGGGAGAACTAAGGGGGGACTTTCAGATGATAGGCACCAGGATGGAATCTATAGAGAACAAACTCGATCAAACGATCGCCACTACCCGACAAAATTCTGACCACATCCAATTTTTGCAGGACCAATTGGACACTGCCCTCTCCCGGATCGACGACTTGGAGAACAGATCCAGGAGAGAGAATTTTAGGATCAGGGGGCTCCCCGAATCAATTACTGACACTTTTCCGGTGGTCCAGGACTTTATCAAACAGCTGATCCCTGCCATCCCCCAACATAAATTGGAAATTGATCGGGCCCACAGAACCCTAGGACCGCCAAGGAAGGATGGCTCCCCCAGGGACATCGTGGTCAAGCTTCACTTCTTTTCGGTGAAGGAGGAAGTGATGAAGGTGAGCAGACACCAAAACCCTCTCACTTGCCGGGGTCACACAGTTCAAGTGTTTGCGGACCTTTCGCCCACAACTATCCAAAAAAGAAGAACCCTGAAGCCCCTCTTATCGGCCTTGACGCAACGTGACATCAAATACAAGTGGGCCTTCCCATTTGCCGTAAAATTTGAGTACAAGGGTAAGGCACATGCATTTCACAACTTCCATGATGGGGAACGCCTCCTGCTGAACCTCCGCCTTATCTCACATGAGGCCGCCATGGATCTCTCCAACCCTGGACCCACCAAACGTCCTTCTCCTGCAAGCCCCTTGACAAACACCTGGGACAAGCCTAAATTTAAGAAGACCAGGGACACCAGGCCTCCATTAAATCACTAAAGAAGATTCCCTTGAAACAGTTTGTGAAGACTTTTGTTTTCTCTGGACGAACTCCCCCCATGTCTTAGGAAGTATTGCCTACTTCTCATCCTTTCCCAATTGCGGTCCCGAGGGACCTTATCGGTCTCAGTCTTAATCCTAAACTAGACCACTCATATGTTTTAATAGCCACTCACAGTTTAGGTATTGCTACTCATGTTTACCTGTTCATTCCTCCCTCCGATTGTTCTTGATATTTTTGATGAAAAAAACATTTTTTTTTTTTTTTTTTTTACTTTTTCGGAGCATGTGGCTGGCCCTCAGGGGCCCATGACCTCTTCTACATGCTTGGTATGTGGGTGGGGGTTGGGTCCTTGGGAGGCGGGCTTCTGGGGTGCCCCTTTTTGCCCGGCATACTTGTTTTTTGTTTCGATGGAGCTATCAGTTCTAGTTTAGCTTATTGGTTACGTCGGAGCCGGGGCGGTGTTGCAGCGCCTCCTCCTACCCCACAGACTCGGCTATGCCCTTTCCCTGGGTTAGGCGTTCACCCTGCCTGCAGGGTGCAGTAAATGAGAACAGGGTTCTCGGTGTTGGGCACACAGGTGCCCAACACCCCCCTGAGCCCCTAGCGGCTCGTGTCCCCCCCCCGTCCCCCCACTCATCTCTTCCCACTATCTTATTCCTCTCTAACTTCTCTTCCTCTTGCAGGCGGCGATAGGACGGATGGCGATCTTCTATTCCCAGGTGGTCTGCGGTTCCCCAGACGATCGGGTCCTCGGCTCCGCTGTGATGCCCCTAGCCAGGTAAGTGGCGGGGTTTTGGTGATCTCCCTCATACCTTTGCTCCATGGCTAGTGACACTCCCAAGGCGACCTCATTGAAGGTAGCCACGCACAACACACAGGGTCTAAACTCCCCATACTAACGACGGAAGGTACTAGACTTTATGAAGTCCCGTAAACTTGATATCCTCTTCCTACAGGAGACGCACTTCCCGATCCGATACAAACCCAATTTCCTCCATGCCCAGTTCCCTCAGTTTTTCCTGTCCAGCGCAGAGGATAAAACCAAAGGGGTAGCGATCCTCATATCCAAGCACTGCAGGTTCTCGCTACAGTCAGAATACAGGGACCCGGGAGGACGGTTTGTCTTGGCCAAGGGCACTATCGACGGTCATCTGTACTCCCTGGTCTCCTATTATGCCCCCAATGTGGGCCAGCTGAAATTTTTTATCGATCTATTCAAAACCCTAGACCCACTATTGGAGGGCATGGTGATCTTGGGCGGGGACTCGAACGTCGCCTTTGATCAAGGCAATGATAAGTCCAAACCTCCAACGGCGCAAAATGTGCGCCCCACCAGACTTAGCTCGAAGATTGCAAAATTAGTGTATCAGAGGGGTCTTACTGACATCTGGAGGGAGATGAACCCGACCCAAAGAAACTACACACATTTCTCCCACGCCCACCAAACCTATGCTAGAATAGACCACCTCCTGATTTCGAACGCTCTGATCCCATCGATCAGCAAATCTCAGATCACAGACACAGTCTGGTCCGACCACTCACTAGTAAGTATGTTTTTGACTAACCACCCTTCACTCCCTAACTCCCGTCAGTGGCGGCTCAACGAATCGATACTGTCGGACCCTGCTCACAAACAGGAGGTAGAACTGGCCATTTCGGAATACTTTTTGCAAAACAGCTCCCCTGACGTCTCAGCAGAGACTCTCTGGGCTGCCCACAAGGCAACCATTAGAGGCAAAATTAATTCAAATCAAGGCAAGACTTAATAGGGCTCGCAGAGCGGACATAGAGAACCTTGAAAAAAAATTCCAAGAGCTCTGTGCGGAACATAAGAGGGAACCAGGCCGTTGCCCTATGTCTCGCATTGACTCTGCCCGCCTAGAATTAAATCTAGCTCTGACTGCCAAAGCTGTGACCGGTCTCCGATGGCAAGGAGCAAGATTTTACCACATGAAAGATAAACCGGGGCCCCTTTTAGCCTCCAAACTCACCCCCGCGTCTCCGAACGTACGCTCTTCCTAAAATTAACATAGCGGGACAACCCCCCACGGCGAACCCACTTAAAATCCTCCGAGCGTTTCATTCTTTCTATATGAACCTGTATAGAGGACAACAACCAGGGACAACCCCTATCAGGACTAGGTTCCTGGATAACCTCCCTACGCCCACTTTATCTAAGGATCATAGAGACAGACTCGAAGCCCCCATTTCTACAGCGGAAGTTTTGGAAGTTATTAAGGGTTTGAAGACGGGCTCTGCCCCGAGCCCTGATGGGTTCTCCGTTCCATACTATAAGGCCTTTGCACAGACTTTAGCTCCTCACCTAACAAATTTCTTTAACTCCAAAACTAAGGGGGAACCCCTAGACGCACAGCTGAATACTGCCTTCATCTCCGTCATACCTAAGCCTGACAAGGATCCGGGAGAAGTCAGTAACTACAGACCAATATCCCTGATCAATAATGATCTTAAGATAATGACTAAAGTTATGGCGGACAGGTTGGCATCCTTTATTGCTGTCTATATACACAAGGACCAGGTTGGGTTCATACCGGGACGGCAGGGTCCAGACCAAATCAGAAGGGCGGTTGATGTAATGTCTCTATTGCAATCTGGATGGGATGGCGGGGGTGCTCAAGCTGGGATGCTATTGTCGTTGGACCTTCAAAAGGCCTTCGACTCCGTCTCTTGGTCCTATATATTCCAGATTTTAGAGAGGTGGGGATTCGGTCCCCAATTCATTGGACTAATTAGGTCCCTTTACTCTAACCCCGAAGCTAGGATCAAACTGCAGGGCCTGTATTCTGACCCGATTAAAATACGTAATGGGACCCGCCAAGGATGTCCTCTCTCTCCGTTACTCTTTGCTATTGCTATAGAGTCCTTGGCCATAGCCATCAGGTCCAACCCTGACATCACCGGAGTACGCTGCGGATCCACAGTCCACAAATGTGGTCTCTTTGCGGACGACATAATCCTTTTTATAACCTCCCCCATTACATCATTACCGGTGGTATGTAAAACACTTGATGACTTTGCAGACGTGTCGGGTTTAAGGGTTAATTATACCAAGTCCTGGGCCCTCAACGTCTCCCTCCCGTTGGCCCTGGTGGCCCAGTTGAAGGATTCGTTCCGCTTTAAGTGGAGTGACGCTTCCATTCGCTACCTGGGAATTAACTTAACCCCCAAATTTGAACAATTATACCGAGCCAACCATCCCCCCACCTATAGAAAATTAGAACTTGACCTTAAACAATGGCACCCGCACCAACTTTCCTGGCTGGGGCGGATAAACTCGGTGAAGATGACCCTGCTCCCACGGCTACTTTACCTCTTTCGCGCGCTCCCGATATCTATTAAGAAGGATCATTTAACTTCGTTCCAAAGCAAGGTCATCCAATTTGTATGGGGCAAGTCGGGCCATCGTCTAGCTAGGCACACCCTTTTTAGACTTCGAAGCAGAGGGGGACTGGGACTGCCCAATTTACTCTGGTACTATCAAGCGGCTAGACTCACCCAGCTCTCCACAGTTTATAGCAAATGCACCAAACCTGATTGGGTGGAAATGGAAAGACAGGCAGTCCCCTCCTTCACCCTTGACTACCTCCTCTGGAGTGCCCCTAAGACCAGACCCTCCATTCCTTTGCCCATCTCTATCGCACTCGTTCGCGATCTGGGATAAACTCAGAAATGACCCTTCCTTAGTTTCCCCCTGTAAACCCCTGAGTCACATATTTCATAACCCCGACTTTCCCCCAGGTATGGACATTCGAGCATTCAAATGGTGGTTGGATAAGGGGATGTATCGGATCGGGCACTTCATCTCTATCACGGGACCTATTTCCCTTTCCCAATGTATTATGACCCTGAAATTACCTCCTGTAAAGAGATTCAGGTTCCACCAAATATCCTCCTTCCTTCATTCCATTTGGTCCACGAAACCCGACCCCCCACAACCCACATCGTATGAACAGTGGTGTGGAGACCTTCTGGAGCAAAGGGGGGGATCTCCATGATCTACTCGTCACTGGCCGGGGACAAGCAGAAGGCGCCCTATATGCTGGCCTGGGAGGCGGACTTAGAATTGACCTGGGACCTGGACACTTGGCACAAGGCTGTGGGCTCCTCATATAGGGGCATCTACAACGTATCTCTTGTGGAAGCCAATCTAAAGGTTTTCACCAGGTGGTACCTCACCCCTACCCGGCTTGCGGTTATGTACCCCTCGACTTCTCCCTTATGCTTTAGGGGATGTCAGTTGGGGGGCTCCATGCTGCACGTCTGGTGGGAATGCCCCAAAATCAGAGGTTTTTGGAACAAAATATTCTATATAGCGTCCAAAATAACTGGCCTTGCTATCCCCAGGTCCCCATCAACGGCCCTGCTTAACCACCTCCCTGTAAAAGCCCCGAAATCCTCTCGTAAACTTATATTCTTTATCTTCTTGGGCACCAAAATCACCTTAGCCAGGTCATGGAAACGTCCCAGGGTCTCCATAACAGCAGCCAAAAGGAAAATTTCATGGATCATGTCCCAGGAAAAGATGCTGAGTTCTATCCTAGATACATCTCCCCAGTTTAGGGAGATATGGGAACCTTGGGCTAACTACTGTACATGGGGATCGGAGACTCCATTTACTTGTCCAATTAACCCTCCTGGGAATGGGCCTCTTCCGCTAACCGCCGCTGTTCCTCTCTCCTGCTTCTCCCCCCTTCTTTCTCTCCTCTCTCTGTCCACCCTTCCCCCTTATCCATCTCACGCATTACGGGGAAATTCCCCTGGGCATTGGTTGATCCTTTTTGATCTATAGATTTCTCTAAGCCCAGCCTAGGTCTTTCCCCGGGTTGTTGCTGTTTTTGTTCTTCGTTTTTGTTATTTTTTTTGCTTGTATTTTGTTTTTTGGCTACGTACAGGTACAAAGTGCCTCCTGTATCGGTTCTCCATCTACCTACAGCGATCTCTAACTAATGTCACTCCCGGATGTATACGGTGAGTGGGGGTCCTCTCCACCATCCTCTGCACAGTTGAGCTCCCGTTGGGGTGCGGGGGAGGTTGGAGGGTGATCCCGCTCTAAGGGGTCCCCGAGCCTGGGCACACTCAAAGCAGCGTTATGCAAGTGTTTCTCCTTGTAGCCCTTGGTTTTGCATTTACAATGTATATTGTACCTGTATGCTTTGGATGATCTATTCTATGCTTTTTTTTTATGCAATGTATTCCCTTTTTTTGAAAACCTAATAAATACTTTAAACTAAGAACAGAAACCAAAAAAAAAAATAGTCCCACTATTCGCGATGTAGCCAGTGAGATATTCCCAGCACAATCTTTAAAGCCAAAAATCACCATCTACCACCAGCTTTAAAACAAACCCACCAGATGAAGTAAACCTTTTGATTATGAAAGATCAAGTAACACTCTAGACTGGCAATGACAACCCCACATCAAATGCCAGAGTTCATCTAAGTCTTATCTTTAGCACCAAATGAACAGTTATGTCACTATACCATAAATAGAACATAAAACAGAAGGCAAATCTGATTGCGTGATATCATTTATTAAGTAATTAGTAAGCAGATGCAAGTTACACGTACATGTTAGGAGGGCATAACAGCACTATAAAAACAACATTCAAGAAGTAGAATTGATGTTGATTTTTGCTGTGCTTGGTGTCACTCATGAAGGTCGCCACTCAACAGCAGAAATGCAGAAATGCAGAGAGAAATTGGTCATGGGACTTTGAATGAGGCGTGTCACAAATTAAAAAGTAGCAATGTAAATCACATAAAAGGGTACATATACTTATACTACATATGTTTATTTTAAAAGTTGAAACATTTTATTATCTCAAGGTACAAAATACAATTGATTTAAGAACAGATCCCAAAAGGGCCATACTAAGCTGACACGTGACAAATAACAAATAAAGCTTACCATATATACTTGAGTATAAGACGACTCGAATATAAGCTGAGGTACCTAATTTTACCACAAAAAATGGGAAAACATATTGACTCGAGTATAAGCCTAGGGTGGGAAATGCAGCAACTACTTTTAGTGGAAAAGAGGGACAACAATGCCCATAAGGCACGCAATTTTACCGCGATTTTGAGGCCGCAATTTTGCCGCGATTTGTGGCCGCGATTTCAGGGAATGCCTGTGTAAGTGGCCCCAAAGTGTGAAAGGGGCCTAAATGTACACATATAAAAAGTGTAACGAGTAATGTAACAAAGTGCTTGTATCTAAAAATGTGTCCTATCCCAAATGAATAAATCCCAATTAAAAATGTCCCCACTGCATAAATATGATATACCAGGGTGATAACACCTAAAATGGGTATATATTAGTGAAATCGGTAATGTAAAAAACAGGGGTGAACAGGTGTCCAATAAAAAATGCAAAGGGCGAAAAAGTTAAATAAAAAGATATATGAGCAGAAAATTCTACAACAAAAACCTTCTGATGTAATGTGATTGCCTGAGTGAACAAAAATCAAACTGTCTCTGCAGTGGAGACATGGGAATTGAAATGCTCATTGTTGAACGCTATAAATACCCAAGATAGTGGGCGGCTCCCCGCCAATGTCATGCAAGCGCCAATGGGGAGAAAGGAAGTAAGAATCCTAAATCAAAAAACCTGTGCAAAAACCAAAAGTGAGTCCACGACCGCCCTAACCCCGGCACTAGATGGAAGAACAAATGTCCTTGAATCACGGTGCCGAATGTTCAAAGAAAAGTGACATATCCTGTTAGTCACAAACTGAGAGAGGAAGGGGCAACAATATTTGGTTTGTTTAACTGCAACATAAAAAAGTCAGGTCACTAGCCTGGTTGTGCTGTGTGCTCGTCACATTCGATGCCGTCGCCGCCATCTTGCTTCACACTACCTATGCCGTGGAAGCTACCACGCATGCGTCAAAGTCATTTTGAGCATGCACGGGTTTCCACGGCGACGACAGGCCGACAAGAATCTCGACAAGAAAATAGAGAGCAGGATCTGTATTTTTCTCATCGAGATTCTGGCCAGATTTCCAGACGAGAAACCTGAAAGCTTTTTACACACGCTCGGTTTACTCGGCGTGTGTACGAGGCTTGAGTTGTGGCAAAGCAATCTAAACATATGTTATGGGTGCATGTATGCTTTTGCTTTATTTAACCATGCCCCTTCAAGCTTCTCCCACTATTAACGCAGTTTCACCACACACACTGCTCCCCATGGCCTGCTATGCATGCTGCACTCCTATTCTTCTTTGGGGCACTCAAAGATGTCCCAGGTCTTTTACAATCCTATAGTGTATACTATAGTGTGTATAGTGTGTGTATAGTGTAGACATGTGCGTTCCTGTTCGTAACGAATGGATTTTCGTACAAATTTGTTAGTATTCGTACATTCGGATCAATTCGAACATCCCAAAAGCTGAAAGAACCAAAATACCAAAATTACGGAATTACGAATAAGCAAAATAACGAACAAGTGAAAATACGAACGTATGATTGGACAATCTTTCTGAAATACGAAACACCGAAAAAGCAGAAGAACGAAAATGACATCTATAAGGAACGATTTGCATTCCGTATTTTAAATCCTTTGGGCCAGATTCTCAGCGGCGATACGACGGAGTATCTCAGATACCCCGTCGTATCGCCGTTTTTTTTCCTCGTATCTATGCGCGTAATGCTTAGCATCACTTTTGCATGGATACGCTTCAACATCCGACAAGTGTAAAACCATTACACTTGCGGATCGTAGTTGTAATGACAACTCCGGTCACTAGGTGGCCTTTACGTTGTTTTCTCATTTGCATATGCAAATGAGGCTAGTACGCCGATTCCCGATCGCTTTTACGCCGCCCCGTTGTCGCGTACGTCGTTTTCGTCTGCGTAAGGTTACCCCAGCTTCTATGTGGAGTAACCTTACGAAGTACCATCGGATTCCGTCGGGTGCCGTCGGATGGCATGTTAAGTATGGCGTCGGGTCAGCGTCGGCTTTTTCCGTTGCTTACGTCGTTTTACTAACTCGTTCGCGAATAGGGGCATTGCGTAGTGACGATCACGTAGTTTTGACGTCGGTTTCAACAACGCTTTCGACGTGAGCTGGAGCATGCGCACTGGGCTTTTTCCCCGGCCGGCGCATTCGCAGTTCGTTCGTCGCGGGGGCGCGCTTAATTTAAATACAAGCCGCCTCATTTGAATTACGCGGGCTTACGCTGGGCCATTTTCGCTACGCCAACGCAAACGACGGAGCAAATGGTTAGAGAATACGGCACCTGCTCTAGTACGATGCGGCGGTGTAGTGCAAATGGCTTAAGATACGCAAGCGAAATTCTATGAGAATCTGGCTCTTTGTCTGTTCGTATTTTCATTCGCATGTTCGTATTTTCATTTGTATGTTTTGTAAATCCGTTTCTTTGTCTGTTCGTAAATTTGTGTACTTGTATCGTTCTTTCGAATGGGCACTGGGCAGTGTAGTTAGTGAGTGATGTATCTTACTTAATATCTTAGCCAATCAGCTTATCTCTTTTGTGCTGAGTCACATTGGACAGTGTAAAGCCTTGTACACACCATCAGACTTCAAACAAACTTTTCCGTGGATTTTTGTCTGAAGGGAGTTGGCCAGACTTCTGAAACTGAAAAAGTTTGTCCGATAGAGAGTACACACGGTCAGATTTTTTGGAAAACGCTCATTTTAACGTTTGTTGGCAAAAAGTCCGACCGTGTGTACAGGGGTTAAGAGAAAGTATATCTTAATATGGATTAGCCGCGTGTTGCTATGTATTTACGAAAGTGCAAAATTACGAATCCATTAACCACTTCCCACCCGGTCAATAACAGATCAATAACAGATTGACGTCCGGGAAGTGGTTCTGAAATCCTGACTGGACGTCTATTGATGTCCTGCAGGATTTCATACCGCGCGCGCCCGTGGGGGCACGCAGCGCGGCGATCGTGATGCAGGGTGTCAGTCTGACACCCTGCATCTCTGATCTCGGTAACGAGTCTCCGGCGGAGCCTCGTTACCACGTGATCAGCTGTGATTGGACACATGATGTAAACAGGAAGAGCCGTTGATGGCTCTTCCTCACTCGCGTCTGACAGGCGCGAGTAGAGGAGAGCCGATCGGCGGCTCTCCTGACAGGGGGGGTTCGTGCTGATTGTTTATCAGCGCAGCCCCCCCTCGAATTGCCACACTGGACCACCAGGGAAGCCCACACTAGACCACCAGGGAAGTGCAAAAAATAAAAAAGGGGCAATAAAAAAATAAAAAGTAAAAATAAAAAAATAAAAAAAAGGACAGTAAAAAAAAAGATGCCAATCAGTGCCCACAAATGGGCACTGATTGGCAACATGGATCCATCAGTGCCACCCCTCAGTGTCCATCAGTGCCACCCCACAGTGCAAACTCATGCCCAGTGCCCACCAATCAGTGCCCATCTGTGCCACCCATAAGTACCCATCAGTGCCGCCCATGAGTGCCCATCTGTGCCGCCTATGAGTGCCCAGTGCCGCCTATGAGTGCCCATCAGTGCCGCCTATGAGTGCCCATCAGTGCCGCCTATGAGTGCCCATCAGTGTCTACTATGAGTGCCCATCAGTGCCGCCTATGAGTGCCCATCAGTGCCGCATACCAGCGCCGCCTATCAGTGCCACCTCATCAGTGCCCATCAGTACTACCTTATCGGTGCCTATCAGTGCCACCTTATCGGTGCCCATCAGTGCCGCCATATCAGTGCCCGTAATTGAAAGAAAAAAAATTACTTATTTACAACAAAAAAATTACAGAAAAAAATAAAAACTTTATTTTTTTTCAAAATTTTATTTTTTTAGTTGTTGCGCAAAAAAAGCAAAGTGCTCCGGTTTGGCTTGAAGAAAATCTGGCAACCATTGACCCATGAGCAGGGGCCCCAAGTGCATGGGGGGCCCCTGCAGTCCCCCCCCCCAACAGAAGGGATTGTGTGTGGATAAGGCAAGTGATCAGTGCAGCAGGTGGGGGAAATAAACAGATCTTTTGTGGCTTTCACTGCAGCACCTGAAAGCCAACATCTGCTGCTCCGGCTGCTGCAGTGAGAGCCAAAAAACATTGGTTCCAGTTATTTCACCCACCTGCTGCACTGATTCAGACTTTTTTAAACCTTAAAAATCCCCAATCCTTCATGCCCCCCCCCCCCAACGCTGTCGGCTTCTCTCCTTTCTTCTCTACTATTAGCAGTGGCAGGCACACAGTGGGATTTTCAGGATGGAGAGCAGATAAATATGTCAGTAGTGAGTGAGTGATTGGTGCTGATCCCTCACTGCATTCATTCTTAACTGAAGCATAGTAAACTGTGTTTACTATGCTTCAGTTTATGAATGAACCGGAGCCTCTGTCTCCTGTTCATTTGTCTGCAGTGCAGCTAAGGCTATAGAGTAAGGAACACAGTTAACATTGTATACAATTTTAATTAATTACAATAAAAAAATGTAAAAAAATAACATGCTATGCCCACTATGTGGCAGAATTTAGCCACAGGTCACCTTCTCCCTGGCAGGGGCCCAGTGTATTACTGTGCTCAGGGGGCCCATGATGCTGTTAGGGTGGCACTGCCAATGAGAGACTCCTGGTATCTTTATTGGGTCACCAGCATTAAGTCTCCTGCCACTCTGCATGTCATCAAGCTCGGTGACCCTGTGCACGTTCCAGCTTATTAATGTTGCATCATAAAAATTACTGTCGCGCAGTGGCCATCATTAAACCGGCGGGGGACCCATGATCTCCTATTGCCCCGGGTTCATGAGTTGTCAATCCAACTATGACTAAGCATTGTATAACAATGTGAAACATGTCAGCTATATCATCCCACCGTTTGCTGTTTTTCTGTTTGTGCAGTGTTTTTTTTACTGGATTAAAGGCTTTTATTGTTTTTTACATTTATCGGAGTGCGGCTGTCCATACCTTCTTGCTTCCATTCATGAGTTGTCAATCCACCCTGTTCCCATGCTAAACCTGTGTTTTTAACACAGGCTTGGAATTTATTAAGTCACTTTCTTTGGAAAAAAAAATAAAAACTGAAAGTCAAGAGAAAACAATGAAAAAGAAACATTCAAGTTTGAATTTTTTTTAAGCCACAGTGTCAAGGTTGCCACAGTGTACTAGCTTTTGTAGCCTGCCCTGTGGTGGCGGCCATTATCTTCTCATAGCTAAAATGCAAGATTACTAGGTCGATAGTTTGAGCAACAGGTAGATAAAGCTTTTATACCTTATTAAAAACAAAAAGAATCTAAAAAAATATTTTTTTGTGAGAAAAAAGCCTCAGAAACTGTATAAAACAGGTTTAAGCCTTATGAAATACTCCAGCTGGGACCTTTACTGGTCAACATTAAAGCGGTTACAATTGCTGTACTGGGAATATTCACCAACCATTCCCCTAGTTCACATTCACCATATTTCAAGAATATTATAGTGAAATATAACACATTTGGCAGCAAAAAAAATATATATTTCTTACTATCTACGGTAATATATGTATGCACCAAATATATGACCAATGATAGATAGATGGATACAAAGACAGAAATAAAGCTTGCATATATTGTAAGACTATACGATATAAATATAGCTTTATTATATGGCTCTTGATTGTATTATGATATTCTGCTATTTTAATCAGCAATCTCTGCCCTGCTGCTTTATCCACCTTCGAACAGCAGTAATTACAAGCTATTTAAGAAAATAGTTTGACAGAGCAATTTTAAAATGCTATAGTACTGATTAGAGCTTACAATAACCTGATTTGCTACCTTAACCAAACTTTGAGTAAAGTTAATGAGGAAATATGAAATTATGTATTTGCATTAAGGATGCATGCAATGGTTTCAAATTCTGTAGGTTTGATAATCGCAGACCCAGATTATTTACTGTATATGCAGTTGAATGAACTGTGGTCAGCAGGCTTAGCAGTGCCAATAAAAGCACTTTTGGTTAACCAGCCCTTTGGCCCTTATTATAAAAAAAATGGGAGGGGGAGGCATAGAGCAGTCATAGGGGTTTATTTACTATAGCGTAAATTTGCAAATGATCAAATAAATGGTCGCAAAATGGGCAAAACCACATAAATTAACACGAAAATTGAACTATAGCATTTGGGAAAAAAATTGTCACAAAATCAAATCCACTATAGGTCACGGACAACAGAGACCGTCTAAATCAGTAGTCATGATCGAAACATGGGAATTGCATATGGAAATAATGTTTAGAGCATAATATGATAGCATAAATGGTTCTTAAATATGTGGTATGTTGTTTAAAGATAATCTGCTTTTAAAATTCTTAAAAAAAAAAGTTTTAAATTGAAATATCATTGAAAGTCTAATGCCGCGTACACACGTTTTTTTTCAACCCGATCATTAAAACTGCCCTTGCCTACACACGATCGTGAAAAAAAATACTCTAGCAAAGCGTGGTGACGTACAACGCGTATGACGGCACTATAAAGGGGAAGTTCCATGCATATGACGCCACCCTTTGGGCTGCTTTAGCTGATTTCGTGTTAGTAAAAGACGATTTGCGTTTTTCTGTCTGTTACAGTGTGATGAATGTGCTTACTCCATTACGAACGGTAGTTTTACCAGAACGAGCGCTCCCGTCTCATAACTTGCTTCTGAGCATGCGCGGATTTTTCGCGTTGTTAAAGCCCACACACAACCATTTTTTACAACCTTAACCACTTGCCCACGGTGTCATAGTAAAAATACGTCATGATTTTAAAGATGGATATCTCGGTAACGGCAGCAGCTGCTGCCACAACCGAGATATCCATCTTTTCCGTGGGCAGTGCTGTACACGATAATGGCGGTCCCAGCGGTGGATTCGCCGCAAGATCGCCGTTATCGGTGGCGGGAGAGGCCCCCTCCCGCCGCTCTCCCGCGCCCTCCGCCGCTTACCGGAGCCGTCGGTAGCGGCGGAGGCGATCGGGTCCTGTCGGCAGCTGTGGGATACGAGTGAGGGAAAAATCGCCCCCACCCGTCCCCCACAGCTCTGCTGGGCGGAAGTGACGTCAAAACGTCAGTCCCGCCCAGCGTCTTAAAGAAACATTTTTTTTTTCTGAGATTTGAAAAATGACATTTTTTTTTTTCTTTTTTTTGCATTTAAGCCTAAATATGAGATCTGAGGTCTTTTTGACCCCAGATCTCATATTTAAGAGGACCTGTCATGCTTTTTTCTATTACAAGGGATGTTTACATTCCTTGTAATAGGAATAAAAGTGATAATTTTTTTTTTTTATTTATTTCGATGTATAAAATTATAAACTAATTAAAAATAAATAAGAAAACAAAAAAAAAATGTAAAACGCCCCGTCCCGACGAGCTCGCGCACAGAAGCGAACGCATACGCGAGTTGCGCCCGCATATGAAAACGGTGTTCAAACCACAGAAGTGAGGTATCGCCGCGATCGTTAGAGCGAGAGCAATAATTCTAGCCCTAGTCCTCCTCTGTATCTCAAAAAATGCAACCTGTATAATTTTTTAAACGTTGCCTATCGAGATTTTTAAGGGTAAAAGTTTGACGCCATGCCACGAGCGGGCGCAATTTTTAAGTGTGACATGTTGGGTATCATTTTACTCGGCGTAACATTATCTATCACAATATATAAAAAAATTGGGCCAAATTTATTGTTGTCTTATTTTTTTATTCAAAAAAGTGTTTTTTTTTTCAAAAAAGTGCGCTTGTAAGACCGCTGCGCAAATACTGTGTGACAAAAAGTATTGCAATGACTGCCATTTTATTCTCTAGGGTGTTAGAAAAAAAATATATAATGTTTGGGGGGTTTAAGTAATTTTCTAGCAAAAAAAAACAGTTTTAGTCTCGTAAACACCGAATCTGAAAAACAGGCCCGGTGGGCAAGTGGTTAAAAACGACACCGTTAAAAACGTAGTGAAAAAATAGAGCATGTTTGAAAAAAAAAATTGCCCATTTTTCAGAACCCGAAAAATGCTCTGAAGCCCACACATGATCGTTTTTTAATGACATTTAAAAAAAGTAATTTTTTAGAACCTGAAAAATGGTCGTGTGTACGCGGCATCAGAAAAGATTAATCCCCCCTCATTTTACAACTATGTACCAGTGCAAGTGCACATGCTCAGGCATGCAAAATCATCACAAATGTCAAGTCTACGGCGGCGTACACACGACCGAGGTTCTCGCTGGAAACCAGCGAGAACCTCGCTGGAAGCTGCATTCCAGCGAGGACCTCGGCCGTGTGTATGCTCCTGGCTCGCCCCGCCCGTCGGGAATCCCGTCGAGCGAAAAGAGAGCACGCTCTCTTTTTGCTCGACGGCCCGCCTGGATGAATGGCTGGTTGCCATTCCCGACGGGCGGGTCGCCAATTTCGACGGCCGGCAGAGAACCTCGACGGGCGGAACGATGTGTTCTGCCCGTCGAGGTTCTCTGCCGTGTGTACGCGGCTTACCTCAATGCAGGTGGTCAGACACTACGCTAGCTACTGTGTGATTCACCTATAGCAGCCCCCTTACCCTTAAGACAAGCAGACCTACTGGTACTTGGTTGCCCCCAGGACTTATACACAATGCTATAGTGCCTGGCCACCACACTAGGGCAGATGTGAGCAGAGCAAACAACGGATTAATTGCAGTTTAGCAGACAGATAGCATGGTTCTATGACGGTCCAGGTAATAAGGCAGGCTGAGTTCAGGGAATGGTCCAATATCCGATCCTGGTCATCCACAGGGAGATCCAACAGCAAAGCATGGCAGACAAACGAGAGGCTTTATCACGAACAGGTAAGTGTCTCTATCATAAGCAAGGGAAAGAGTGTTTAGTTTGCTTATATCAGGTGACTGATCAAATCATTCATTTTGCAAGTGAACACGGACAAGGGAAAAGCAAAAACCAACACCTGTGTGCTGGAAGTGATCATGACACAAAATAGTCACAATTTAACGCCCATTATTTTTTTCCAAGCGCTATCGTAAACTTTCAAATTTGCACGTGGCTAAAACTCATTTGAGAAAGTGAAAACGTGTGTTATATAGCCAAATGCAAGTTTCAACTATTGCTTATAATTGTACAATTGTTACTTACACAAAAAAATGCATTTTAATTTTGAAATGAACTGTTTATTTTTCTAAAATATATTGGGCCAGATTCAGAGAGAATTAGATTATCGTGGCGTATCAGAAATACACTACGCCGCCGTTTTTTACCTGGCTCTACGTGGAATCCAGGTAGATTTTGTCCAGTAAACGACAGCGGCGTAGTGTATTTCTCCCATCGCAATCCATCTACGCGAGTAGGGGGCGTGAAGCATTTAAAATAGGCGCGTTCCCGCAGCGATCGAACTGCGCATGCTCCGTTCGCAAATTTCCCGCCGTGCATTGCGCGAAATCACGTCGTTACGTCATTCGTTGTTTGAGTAGCGTCGTTTACGGACATTTCTATTCCCGAACGACTTACGTAAAAAAAAAAAAAAAAATTAATTTGACGCGGGAAGGACGGCCATACTTAACATGGGCCACGCACCGTTAGACCAGCAAAAAGCTGGTCTAACAGTACGTAAAAAAAAATAGACATAAGCGATTGCGAAGACCGCTTGTATCTTCGTGGATCGCCGTAAAAACTCATTTGCATACCCCAACGCATCAAAACAACGCAAACTCCTCCCAGCGGCCGCAAAAATATTGCAGCGTAGATCCGAAGGCTAACGAAGACGTAAGCCTCTCGGATCGAAGCCCGAAGCCACCGTATCATGGTTTGAGGATTCAAACTAGTGATACGGCGCGCAAAATTTGAAATTACTCCTGTCTAACACCAGTTAGACAGGCGTAATTGCTCTATGAATCTGGGCCATTGTTCTTGCTGGGGTTTTATGTTGTTTCTTCTTCATACTTTTTTTTTTCAAAAATGCTGTTTTCATGTTTTTTTTTTTAAGAATGCTGCTTTCATGTTTTGGTAAAATATCTTTTTCTCTGCCTCTCTCTTTCACTTGTTGCTCTCGATCACACGCAATTTGAATCCGAAACTCCCACAGGTGTCTTCACAAACCAAAAACTATACCATTGCTTATGCAAATTTTACATGAGTCACAATTTTGTGTGTTGGGTACTATTTCCAAATGATCATAATTTGACCTAAAAAAAAGTGGTATGTGTACCAACATCAGAAATCAAAATGTCATTCTCAAAATTCAAAGGGTAACATCACTATTATACACTCACACACCAAACAACCGTAGACCCATAACAGGTCTAAATGTCTTCTCCAAGGTAATGGAGAAAGAAGTTGTACAACAGCTGCAACAGCATTTAGACACCCATAAATTACTTGATCTGTTTCAATCAGGTTTCTGTCCGGGTCATGGAACAGAAACAGCGCTGCTCAAAATATAGGATGACGACCTAGAGGCCACAGACGAAGGAGAATCTTGTCTCCTGATACTGTTGGACCTTAGCGCGGCTTTTGACACTGTAGACCATGGACTACTACTGACTCGGTTAGTTGCGGAAGGTGATTTACCCTGGTTCTCCTCCTTCTTGAAAACTGATTACAAACAGTAAAATTGAGGTCTTTCATTTCTGAAAAATGCACAGTATCATGCAGAGCGCCTCAGGGATCCCCCTTGTCGCCTGTACTGTTCAATATCTATCTCCGCCCTCTCTTTGAAATCATCAGCAACCAGTAGTTACTTTACCACTCTTATGCAGATGACACACAACTGTATTTCCGCATCTGCAACACAAAGGATCATTCTCTTGGACTAGAGAAATGCCTTACTTTGATAGATAACTGGATGACAAACAGTTATCTTAAACTCAACGCTTCGAAAACATAACTTCTCCTGTTTCACACCAACCGAAAAAATCACCCCACGACAACATGGACACCCCTACCCATTCTGGGTAAAACTATCACCCCTAGCACCAAAGTCAAAAGTCTCGGAGTCACTTTCGACACCAACATGACAATGGATACACAAATAGGGTCAGTAGTCAGCGGATCACACCATCTGCTGTGCCTACTATGCAGACTCACCCCCTTCATCCCGAAAGAGGACATTGCAGTCATGGTGAGAACAATCATCAATTCCAGACTTAACTACGCAAATGCCCTCTATCTAGAACTCCCCAAATACCAAATCACTCGTCTGCAAGTCGTTCGATTAGTGACTGGCAAAAAACATGGGAATCCATCTCACCTTCACTGAGATCCCTTCATTGGTTCCCAGTAAAAGATAGAATCGCTTTCAAAGCACTCTGCCTAGTGCATACGTGTATTCAAGGAAACGCCCCACAATATCTATGTGAAAAAATAAAAGCCCATAACCCCAATCGCATTCTGCGATCCACCAATCAAAACCTACTCCAGATACCCAAAGCCAGATTCAAGTCCAAAAGAGATCGAAGATTCGCAGTCCAGGGACCTCGGCTGTGGAACGCTCTACCAACCACCATCCGTTTGGAGTTGGACCACTTGGCCTTCAGGAGAAAGATTAAAACCCATCTCTTCTGAGGTCAAGGGGTTTCACTCACGGGATGGATACAGCACCCAGAGGCGATTCAGTTCGCATATGCTGTGCTATATACGTTTTTCACTCACTCATTCACACCAAGAACCACTAAATATCACAGAAAATGTAAAGGAATATTTCACTTTTATTGTTTCACTTTAAGCATTATTAAAATTACTGCTCCCGAAAATATAGCCATTTTTAAAACTTTTTTTGCATTGATACTTGTCCCCTGGGGCAGGACCCAGGTCCCCATACACTTTTTATGACAATCACTTGCATATTACCTTTAAAATTAGTACTTTAGATTTTTTACATTCATGTCCCATAGACTTTGAGGCCGCGTACACACGAGGGGATATGTCCGCTGAAAACGGTCCGATGGACCGTTTCAGCAGACATCTCCGCTCGTGTGTATGGGCTAGCGGACAGATTTCTCCACCCGACAGATTTCAAAGCATGCTTTGAAATCTATCCGGTGGGAATCTGTCCGCCCGACATGTCTGCTGGTTAGTACACTTACCAGCAGACATGTCGGCCCCCACCGCCGCCGCGCCGCTGCCGAATGGATTCGGCGCATGCGCGGAAGTGTTTTACTTCCTGGTGCGGTGACGCGGCGGCGTCAACGTCACCGCCGCGTCACCACTACGTCACCGCGCCGTCCGGCAGCGGGGACTTTGATCCGATGGTGTGTACACGCCATCGGATCAAACTCCCGATCGGACATATCCGATGGAAATGGTCCGCGGACCGTTTTCATCGGATATATCCGATCGTGTGTACGCCGCCTAACAGTGTTCACGTGTTCGAACACATTTTTTTGCCTGTTAGCATGTTCTGCTGCAAACAGAATCAGGGGTGTTCGGCTCATCCCTATCTCAGACACACAACAGGAAATTAAGGGAGGTCACTCCAAAGTGCAGTGATAATCCCTCTTAGAGGGTGGTTACTAATAATGTGGTTTGGGTTTGCTACTGTGGTTTGGGATGAATCCTGCATGTTTGTGGTTCATAGCCCTAGAAAGATAATGCAGGAATTTTCCACAGTATCCATAAGGCACTGCTTCGACTCTGGATTTAGGTCTGCTGGATTAAAGGAGCCAGTAAGAGGGGGTTTGGATAAGCCAGTCCCCTCACTATAAAAAGGTAGGTTCTCAGCAACCATATTGACAATGTGCTTTATGGTTGTGATGTGATAGGAAAATTGCTGCTAAACGTGTATAGGGAGGGATTAGTGTACTGTAGGGCTTGTATGTACTGGTAGGTCTCTTAAGCTAGATGTAAACTCTTAATGAATCTTCTGAAGGTAGCAAATAGGGATGATCGTTTTTCCGCTATCTTTAAATGCATTCTCTACAGTCAGGCTTAATGCGTGTTTTTAAGAGCATATTTTGTGTTGACTGAAATAGATTTTTTTCATAACCTTTCCTGTCCACATACGTTTTACTGGTAACTGTATGCATATATTTTTAAAGGGCATATTTCCTTATTGTCGTTGGCTGCAATTTTAAAGGCTCTTTTTTTTTTTATATATTTCTGAGCATTATGCTTCAGCAAAAGATGCTTATTGTTTTCCCCGTGTAAAAGCATATAAGAGAGTGATTTGCAGGCAAGCGATTGTGGGAGACAGAGGTAGAATGTTAATAACTCTATAAAGTGCTCAGACAAGGACCTATAATATCAGTATCACAAACTATTTAAGGCTGGTTGTATCACAGTTGACAGAGAACTTGTCAGAAGTTATGCTGATAACAGAAGAATAGAGCAGGAGAAAGTGAAAGGACTTAGTGCTTTGGAGAGAGATAAGAAAACACTGCAGATATATGTACCCATGCAAATTTCATGAATCAGGCTTACATCCACTTTAAGTTGTATTGAAGTGCTGGGATACATTTTCTGATCTGTATGTAGTCAGGTGCCCACTGAGCATTATATTATGTTATTAAAAAAATGTTTTTGGAGATGCACCTTTAATATTTGGCTGGCATTAGCAGGGGTTAATGTGTTCTTGATTGTATTATGTGGGAGCTGTGTAGAGGGGACCTGTAATATGTTACATTACTGCACCCCTCCAATGAGGCCCATTACATAGGGCAACCATGAAAACTTTGTAATAAGACTTCAAAATGCCAGATACACTATATTGTCAAAAGTATTGGGACATCTGACTTTAATGGCATCACAGTCTTAACAAACAAATTTTACCGCGCTATACTAAACAGTAAATAATTAAATAAAAGTAAGCTGCAACACAAAAGTGATATACACACATAAAACACGTGAAAAAAAAAGTTGTAGTTGCGCTAAAGGATAGAAATTAATAAAATAATAATCAATATTGGTAAGACCAAGCTTTATAGTCCATATAAAGGTGTACAAATATCTTGGAATATTCTGTGAAGAACCAAAACGTAGTGAACCAAAAGTAAAACCACCACCAGTGATAATACTAATAAGGTGTGCGCTTACCAAATGGCAAGCTTAATAAGCTTGCGGCTGAACCCCAGCTAGGGCCTTTATATGAGATCTGTCATCAGCATCAGAGATGAAATTCCTCCAATCAGGCAAGGATGGTATGAAAACCCCAAAAAGACAGAAAGCTCACAATAGTGATGTACCATCAATGTTAAATTAATTAAAGCACACTGGAGAAAAAAGAACCACCACCGATAGAGAGCACCGTAAAAAAATGCACGCTTACCAGACAGATAAGCTAAAATAGCGTGCGGCTGAACCCCAGCCAGGGCCTTTAAACCAGACCAAGCCAAGCCTCAATCCAAGATCAGGTATCGATGTAAACATCTACGGTGGCCCAAAAGGGTCCCGTCAGGTTAGTATACAATATTAAGGGAAAGGAAAAACCGCAAACTGAATCAAGAGAACGGGCTTAAAACCATCCAGTCATATGTAAAACTTAGGGCAAGAAAGTAAATGAAATTTAATTTAACTACCATCACTATTGTTAGCGAATGGAAATACTATTGGAACTGACAAGTGATTAACCATTAAAGCTTGTCACATGTTAGTCTAAGTCAGTGTGACAAGTAGGAACGGTTTAATGCAAAAATATTATAATAAAAAAAAAAAAAAATAGTAAAAATATGAAAAGGTAAAAATTATAACATTTAACCCTGAGACAACTGTTATATTGAAATTCAGTATATGTAGCAAATGAGAGATAAAAAATAAAAAATATATAAAAATATATTTAATCAAAAAAATATATATTTCCAACTAATATGTCAGTTGATAGACAGATAGGGCCAGATTCAGGTAGATGGGTGAATCTTTAGGAGCAAGTACTGTTATTCACATAGCACTTGCTCCTAAAGTTGCAGGGGTGTAGCGAAAATGAGCCGGCGAAATTCAAATTGGGCGGGTAGCGGGCGTGTATTATTATAACTAGGCGCGATCCCGCGGCGAATGTACTGCGCATGCGTCGACATTCAGTGCGCATGCTCCAAATTCTGTCAGTGAACGTCAATGACGTCAATCCCCATTCACGGACGTTTTACGCAAACGACTCAAATTTTTTTTTTTTTCGACGCGATGACGACGGCCATACATAACATAGGATACTCCACTAGGGGGCTGCTTTATCTTTGCGCCGCCTATCTCTTACGGAAACGTCGGAAAGTCACTGCGTCGCACCCGAATACGATCGTGAATTTCCGATTCCCGCTGATTAACATATTTTCGGCGTTAATCAGCGGGAACGCCCCGTGCGCCATTTTTAAAATTGAAGTTACGATACGACGGAGAAATACAATTACGCCGCTCGTATAGTAACTCCAACCCGGCGTTTCTTGTTTTCTGACTAAAGAAAACAGAAACGCCGGCTCAAAGTGAGAGTTAGGCTGGAGTATCACTGATACTCCAGCCTAACTCTACCTGAATCTGGCCCATAGTGGTGAGCCTCAAGGGATATATATATGTCCTCATCCCATTAGGTCATAAGATAATCCGAAGCCCAACCTTGACTCAACTCGAGTGTACACAAATAAGAACAAAGAAAAACATTTTTATGAATTATCAATGAAGGCATTTACATCAACTTCTATGTTGAGTCCATGGGGGTTATAACATTTAACCCGATGTATCCAGGTCATCTCTAGTTTGGAAATACTCCTTACCAGAGAGCTACCCCGCCAATGTGGGGTATATTTATCAATCCCAAGAAAGATGTTTTTTGAGGGATTTTTATTATGAGCCAGAAGGTAATGTTTTGAAACCGAACGGTTGGGAAATCCCGCTAGTATATTGGTGATATGTTCATTCAGTCGTACTGATAGGGGTCTTTTGGTTCTACCAATATATTGGAGACCACATGGACATTGAAGTAAGTAGACAACACCTTCAGTAGATTGGTTCAGTAGGTAGTTGATTGTAAATTCCTGTGATGTGGACGTAGACACAAATGTGTGTGTCCGTCTATGTGTGCATCCATTAAGCGTACAGACCCGACAATTCCTACACTGGTAAAAACCAGTGAAGGAGTTAAGGAACGTCATTCTAGCTGGAGGTGCTTCCAAAACATTAGGAGCTAGCCTATGTCTCAATGACGGGGGCCCCTCTAAATATTACCTGAGGTACAGAGGGTAAGATAGAACCAAGAATGGGATCGTTTTTTTAAGATATGCCAATGCTTTTTGACAAGATTTTTAATGTTATAATGTTGGGCCGAATAGGTCGTTAAAAAGGGGACCATAGATAGATTTCCATCATTGCGAGGCCTACTAACGAGGAGATCAGCTCTCTTTACTTTTTTCACTTCCTCAAGTGTGGTCATAAGTGAACTAATATCATATCCTTTTTCCAAAAACCTTTGGGTTAGGGTAGTGGATTGATCAAGAAATTCCCTATCACTAGTGCAGTTACATTTGATTCTCAAATATTGGCTTTTGGGCACAGATTTCAACCAGGATCTATGATGGCAGCTGTCAACTGGTATATAGGAATTCCGGTCAGTACTTTTGAAGTGGGTTGAGGTGATAAATGAATTCTGAGATATAGAGATCTTTAAATCGAGAAAGTTAACATTAAGTTGGCTTTTTTTTTTTCATCACAGTCTTAGTCTGTAAGGTTCAATATTGAGTTGTCCCACCCTTTCCAGCTATAACAGCTTCAACTATTTTGGGAAGTCTGTCCACAAGGTTAAGGAGTGTGTCTATGGGAAGGTTTGACCATTCTTCCAGAAGCGCATTTGTAAGGTCTGATGTGGACAAGAAGGCCTGGCTCGTAGTCTCCGCTCTAATTCATCCCAATGGTGTTCTGGAAGGTTGAGGTCAGGACTCTGTGCAGACCAGTCAAGTTCCTCCACCCCAAACTTGCTCATCCATGTCTTTATGGACCTTGCTTTATGCACTGGTGCACAGTCATGTTGGAACAGGAAAGAGCCATCCCCAAACTGTTCCTGCAAAGTTGGGAGCATAAAATTGTCCAAAATGTCTTGGCCTTAAGATTTCCCTTCACGGGAACTAAGGGGCCAAGCCTAATCCCTGAAAAACAGCTCTACATTGTAACCCCCCTCCCCCAAATGACTTGGACCAGTGCACAAAGCAAGGTCCATAAAGACATGGATGAGCAAGTTTGGGTGGAGGAACTTGACTGGTCTGCACAGAGTCCTGACCTCAATCTTCCAGAACACCATTGGGATGAATTATTTCTTTAGTAAATCACCTCCTGGGTCAGCATGATACACAGAAAACTAGCATTTTTAAATGGAGGTCAACAGTGGCACCTTATATGTTTCTTTCTGCAAATAATTTCTTTCAAATGAACACTGAATACTAGACATGTGCACACTGAAATATTTTGTTTCGGAATTTTGTTTTCGTTCGACAATTAAATGTATTTAGTTACTCCCGAAATTAGTTTTTATCTGTTATTGAAGGCTTATGGTGTCTGTCGAATGTTCTAAGAAGATTCGATGGAACAGCTAAACTGTACGACGCCGCAATCCTACATTTCCGTCCGAATGCTCCGCCCACAAGCTATAGTAGAATTCTAATGTTGTATGACACTAGTAATAATTAATATTTACCAACATTCACATTTTTCTATAGCCTATGGGCAGAGCATTTGACCGGCAATGTACGATTGCGGCGTCGTACAGTTTAGCTGCTTGTCGAATCTTCTTAGAACTTTCGACAGACACCATAAGCCTTCAATGGCAGATTCGATGTTTGTATGTTTTTTGTTGCTTCGTCAAATCTTTGTCGTTCATGACGAATGGTCTACCCCAACACTGTCTCTATAATGTCAAATCTTTTCTATCTATGTCAAATCTTTCCTCTCTATGTAGAATAATCTTGGACTAATAAGTTAAGGTTAGGCACATTCGACCACAGGTTCGATAGAAACAGATCGCTATTGCGACATGTCGAATCTTCTATCTATATCGAATTGTTGTAGCAACAAAAATGAAAATAAAGCATTTTTTATGTCGGATCTTTCAGATTTCAGATTCTGTGTGTTTGTTTTCGTTTGTTAAAACGATAACGAAAATTCAGACGAAAATACATTCGGATTAAAGCGAACATGTCTAATAAATACCTGGACCCTTCAATATTTTACTGCAGTAAGATGTGCATTGCCACAATACATGTGTTGGTGTGGTGTTGCACTACAGCTCATTTTCCCGACTGATGTGCAATGGACAGTAAAGCACTACTATGCCTTGTAGAGCGATGGGTTACAAAACATAGTGCTTGTACCTTTTTTGGTGCATGTGTCAGGCATTCACATATATGGGTTGCCTTAACTTAATAAATGTCGATGCACAGAATAGCAAAGATTAACGTGCACTAACACAGCACAACAGTGTGAACTCAGCCTAATGAGCCAAATTACTTTTACACCCTGGCCAGGAGTTATTCATATTTTTAAATGATCTTGCAGATACCACCTTTAAAAATATGTCTTACTTTAAAGGGCCACATACTTAGAATATAACTCCAAGCTGAGTTCCAAAATTCTGCTTGACAAAATGTGGCAAGATTTCTCAGTGGTCTTTTTAAGTAAGCATGCAACAGTACCCTTATGCTTCAGAATGCGTAATTTGTATGACATCAAAGCTCTAAAAAGAGTTTATCCATTTGGTCTTTTATTTATGCATGAGACCTTTGCTTCAACTTTGCTCTTGAGTGCCCTTTCAAATCAAAGCTCTTTCAGACATGTTACTTTACAAGAAAACACATAGTATATGGAAGTGTTTTTTCTTTATTTCCCTTTCAGACATAAGGAAGCCAGAATATAACTTTTCACTAAGTATAACTATGAAATATAATGGCTGGTCTGTGCCATATTTGTCCAAGTAGAGAATGCTCAGATTACTTTTTCTACACATTTATATTTTACTATGCATGAATATTGCATGCAGGCACATTTATTTTTTTGATGTGGTGTTCTACATGATTTGTTTTCACTCGTTTGGATGATTGCTTCTCTCACGAGCAGAAGAATGAGGCAGAAGCATGAATGACTAAGGAAGTCAGCCATGCAAGAAGAAATAAATCTTGTTTAACATTCCATGGAGAGTTGAATTCTTCTTTCCGCTAATATAAAGAACCTATGACGAAAGCTTTAAGAATGTCATCATCGTAAAATTGTAAGCTCCATTCAATTTTTTTCTGCTGTTTAGCTCTTTACATTTGTTCATTGTTGCAATATTCTAAAGACTGGATACAACTGTGCTATATAAAACATGTGGATATAATAGCTTTGCTTGTGCATTGCCAAACTTAAATGAATTTAAACACTCAAATACAGTACATACTCTTTGCAATTTTTTTTTTATGAATTTAAGGGTAACCTTCATGCAAATTAGCCATTTTTGCATTGCTCTATTGTTACTTGGGTATATTTGATTTTCAAATGCACCTGTGAGTCATTTAAAAACTTGAATCGGAATCTATAAATTAAACAACTAGTATACCACAAACCTGTATTCTTTAGTTAAGGAACAACCAAGACTTTCATCCAGTACACAGGACTCTTCTACTGTTGGTCACAAAGGGGAGCTTAAGCCAAAGAACCACCCAATGGATTCCCAATTATTCTCACTCGAGCCCCTCATGTTCCCAAACAGGAATCCAGAATTTCAACCCACCTGGAGCCTCAAGAACATAAAAAGCCACCAACCTAGCAATACCAACTAATCTGCATTCTTATGTCCACATTCACAAACATGCCAACCCAGGGCTTGACACATTTGCTTTGAATATAACAGCCAGCTTAGAAACTAGTTATTTTGACTAACTGGGCTTTATTTTTGATGACAGAGATGGCAGATCTAGAATCTGCACATGGAGTACATTGAAGCCTGACATACTGCTGGGTGGGACGGCTTTCTCACTGGGTGACAAATGAGGAAATGGGAGATAATGGGGCAACAAGCCCCGGGACTTTAAACGGTGTCCAGACAAACAATACACTGGGATAGAAAAATACAAAAATTATTTAATTTACACATACAAAATTACAATGACATAATCAATGAATGATCCGCAATGAACCAACGTGGCTAACAATAAAGGCCACTGGAATCCCTATACCCGACAGTTGCCCAACATGTTTCGCCCAGGGCAGGGCTTCATCAGGGGCTTAGTACAGGGGAAAACTATGAATAAATAGACACAAATTAATTAGACAATATAAAAATTGATCATTGAGATAATAAATTAAATTAAATTAAAATAATATACTCAATGTATATAGTTGTATATCAAAAAATATATATACAATTTAACATATAATGATAAACGTTTTAACAAAAAACGATAAATATGGGGATAATGCATAATATTCACAACAGTATAGCATGCATAGATTTTGCATAACAGCAATAAAACCAAGCAAGCACCACTTACCCTCGGACCAGAATTTCAATCCAAGTATGTAGCACAGATTGTGTTTAAAATCAAGAAAACTTAGAGGAAGGAAAAATTATCAACATGATTCCAATCTGGTCATTCGCCAATTGAAAACAGGGGGGAAGAAACACAACCCTCAGAATCAGTCCAGTGCCACCCGATGAAGAGGCTGCAGTAAGAAAAAGAATACATTTGTTGGAAAGAATTATCTAAAATAAATTAAGCTAGGTATTTGGGAAGATAAATAACAAAGGAGCAAATACATAAATCATGGGGATGGAAAGAAGTCCCCCCAGGTCTATGAGTAGCTTCCATTGAGATAAACCAAATACCTAATGAGTATAAGCTGATGGGGTCACAGCAGTATGTGTGGTTGGATGCAAGAAGCTTCAACATCCACAGTCTTCACTGCCAATTGTTGGTATTGGCCAAAGCACAATAGCCCACCCTATGAATACATCAAGTGGATAAGTTTAATAAACAATGTAGCTTAAAGCAAGTTAAAAAATCGATCGATCATGCAGGTCTAATTAAAGTTAGCAGACCTGGATAAAGCATATATATAAATGTACCTGCTACGCCTGGATCCAAACGAACAGAAATGCTGGAAAAAACAGCATAAATTAAGAGGTTTCCGAACTGGCCGAATAAATATTGACAGTCTGAATTGAACTTTTAAATACCCCCCGGCGGCGTCTGACGTAGCCGCCGGGGGCGGGCAATAGAGCAAATGCTCATGAGGCTGCAGCCAATGGCGCCAGAGACGCTGAAAAGACGGTGTGCCTACATGCCCGGCCCGCCTATCTAGGCGTGTCTGGCAGCGCATGACGCACCTCCTGTAGACGTGACCGGCGCAGAGCGTCCGGGCACCATCTTGGATGCTGGAAAGTTGCCAATGCAACCACAGCAGATGAAAACCTGACCCTTCAGAAAGGTAACAGAAGGAAAAAACTGAGACTGCTGAAAGGGCAAGAAGATCCAAAGGATCCTTAGCCTTGCAGTCCTATCTCCAGGTAATGGAGCCATGCAAGACGGGGAAGGACCCTGTCGCTCCGCCTAGATGGGCGTGACCGGCGAAAGCGTTGCGCACATAAGCTGACAGTCCGGGAGAGACAGGCGCCATCTTAAATAGTGGCGAGGACCAACAAAATGAAACAATGTGGCCAAGCCAATACATAGATGGAAACAAGACAGCGCAAACAAAGGATGCAGTGATCAGAGCATTTAGCAAAGGATCACCTGCAGGACCTAAAGTGACCATTTGTTCTGTGCAGGTGCGCCCATACTGCCCATACAGCCAAATATACGGTGCAATCTGGACAGGAATGAGAGGTGCCCCCTAGAGGCTGGCGAATGTAATGTTCCTAATAGAAAAATAAAAAATAAATCAATATCAATTTTAGTTGTAAAGATAGAAACTGTTGTTCAAAATAGGTGAACAGATGACAGAACAGCCATAGATAAATAAATTGATCATGAATGCCTAGAAATGGTGATAATGATACATGCTAATATATACCTGGATTGAGTCAACCGAGGGTGCTGTGGTACTGCCTGATAAGCAATATCTGTTGCAAAAGGTGTGTGTGTCCCTTTGGGGAGCTCGGAGTGTGGGGATTTGATACTTGATGTTGTTGGGGCTGAAGTTTTTGTTGTGTGTGTGTGGCATGCTGTTTGGCCTGGACTCTGCTTGCCTCCCTGCTTGTCTTTAGCGCCGTGCGCAGGGACTGGCAGGGAGAAAGAGGAAGATTGGACCACAGTGCATACAGATTGGCTAGTGCAGAGGAAGAAAGAACTTTTGGCTCTGCTGTGGGTAAGCAGTACAGCTACAGTTTTTTCTTGTTTGTTTTTGGATGTTAGAGATGGATCGGCTGCTCAGTGCCCAGAGCTGCATTTCCAGGGCAATGGGGGTTTGTGGTCAACATGGAAATCTGGGATTTGTCGAGCCCTGCCCCTCCATATACATCCTCAATACATCCTGCCCACCTCCTCTGTATACACACTGGGTCTGGTCCCCCTCTATATACACCTTGCCCCCCTCCTCCTCTGTATACACACTGGTCCTGTCCTCCCCCTCCCCCTCTATATACACTCCAGCCTGCTACACTAATTCATTCGGGTGAATCAAGCTCTATCGAAGAGAGCTCAGGATGCCTCATGCCAGACCCAGAGGCCACTACCTTAAAATCAGCTGCAGCCTCTGAATACTCCTCTTCCCTCCTAGTGGCCGAGTTTGGGAAGCTAGACACAGGGCTCCTTAAGAATCCAACAGTGCCAACCAATTAGGGGTATCGCAAACTATGGCTCTTCTAGGGGAAAATCCCCACACCTACAGGAGATTTTGATACTTGGATTGATCAAGTCATCCAAGCAGTTGAGAAGTGGGAAGTGACTGATGCAGTAACGAGACAGAGGGTATTAAAGAGTCTATGGCCCTCTGCTATCGATATCATTGGAACCTAAAGCGGGATAAACCCAACTGCTCTGTTTCTGAGTGTCTAGAAGCGCTTTGTGAAATTTATGGTAGAGTGGAAAACTGCACGGAGTTGATCTACCTCATCCACCACACATTCCAAATGGAGGGTGAGAAGATAACAGACTATTTTGCACGGTTAGACCAAATCCTTTAGCAGTCATTATGAAGGGTGGGATCAGGGCCGGCGCAACCACCAGGCGGACCAAGCGGCCGCTTGGGGGCGGGCAGGTCCGCAGCCTGGGATGGGGCGAAAAAATTACCAGAATCGCGGCCGTACGATTTCTCAAAAGCCGCGCCTCCGACGTCTTCTGTTCTGTGATAGGCGGAAACAATCAGCTTCCCAGGAGGCACTGTGTTCAGTGTCTGCCTATCACGGAGGCGCTCTCTCGTCCTGGTTTGATGTCCGCCTATCACGGAGGCCCTCTCTTCCTCGGACGAGAGAGCCTCCGTGATAGGCGAACACTGAACACAGTGCCTCATGGGAAGCTGAATGTTCCGCCTATCACGGAACAGAAGACGTCGGAGGCGCGGCTTTTGAAAAATCGTACAGCCGCGATTCGCATGGAATAAGGTAAGGGCACGGACGGTCTGGTGGGGCAGGTCTGGCATTTAATGGGGGCAGGTCTGGCATGTAATGGGGGCAGGTCTGGCATGTAATGGGGCACGGTCTGGCATGTAATGGGGCACGGTCTGGCATGCAATGGGGCACGGTCTGGCATGTAATGGGGCACGGTCTGGAATGTAATGGGGCACAGTCTGACATGTAATGGGGGCAGGTCTGGCATGTAATGGGGCACAGTCTGACATGTAATGGGGGCAGGTCTGGCATGTAATGGGGCACAGTCTGGCATGTAATGGGGCACAGTCTGACATGTAATGGGGGCAGGTCTGGCATGTAATGGGGGCAGGTCTGGCATGTAATGGGGCACAGTCTGACATGTAATGGGGGCAGGTCTGGCATGTAATGGGGCACAGTCTGACATGTAATGGGGGCAGGTCTGGCATGTAATGGGGGCAGGTCTGGCATGTAATGGGGCACAGTCTGACATGTAATGGGGCACAGTCTGACATGTAATGGGGCACAGTCTGACATGTAATGGGGCACAGTCTGGCATGTAATGGGGCACAGTATGGCATGTAATGGGGCACAATCTGGCATGTAATGGGGCACAGTCTGGTCATGTAATGGGGCACGGTCTGGCATGTAATGGGGCACGGTCTGGCATGTAATGGGGCACGGTCTGGTCATGTAATGGGGCACGGTCTGGTCATGTAATGGGGCACGGTCTGGTCATGTAATGGGGCACAGTCTGGTCATGTAATGGGGCACAGTCTGGTCATGTAATGGGGCACAGTCTGGTCATGTAATGGGGCACCGTCTGGCATGTAATGAAAGAAACATTTTTGCAAGGGAGGTGGGTGGCCGTTGGGGGGGGGGGGGGGCGCCAAAATGGAGCTTCGCTTGTGTAGGCAGAAATCCTTGCACCGGCCCTGGGTGGGATGGAAGCCAAAGCTGATAGTAAAATCTTAATGACACAAGCACAACCAATGGATCCTATTGTGCTATAGCTTCAATCCAGAAATCCAAACAACCTTCTCGACTACTCTAAATTCATGAAGGCTATTAGAGAGGAGAAGGCTCTAATCACAGCCAAGACACAGAGCCCTGAGTCTACCAAGAGTCTCAAACGTGGTGCTACAGTCAGGGCCCGAAATTGTAGACTAAACCAGATGGAGGGCCCTGTACTGCTGTTGACACTTTGGCCCAAGCCAACCCAGTTGGCCCAAGTGCAAACTACAACAAACATTCTGTGGAATTCAGAAGACAACTGGGCAAGTAATGGAAGCCCATACCAACATGTATACAGACATCATTGTCCCCTCACCTTGTTGAACAAAACCCTGTCTGTTTTACTTGATAATCTGGGTCAGTTGTGTTGTTTGGCCCTGCTATCCAAGAGTTTAAGTGCACCAATGACAGTAGCTATCTGATGACACCGAATCGTATCTTTGTTTCAAAGAGACTGAAGCTACTAGTGCCATACGGATCCAAACACACACACTCAGGGCTCTGTATATGCATTGGGTGTGTGGGACAGTTTATCTAAGAAGTTAAGCTATTACCTGTTGATTTGTATAGAGTATTTCAGGTTGGGGGAACAGGAGAGAGAAGCCTGACACAAAGGGAGTCATTCCCCTGCTCTCCTCCTGCCTGGACTCATAAAGCTAACCTGAGTAGAGTTAAAGTGGTTGTAAAGCTTTGTGTTTTTTCACCTTAATGCATCCTGGGCCGCCCCCCCCCCCAAAAAAAAAGCCTCCACTGATGCTACAAAAGGTGAACTAATGCCCTGTACACAAGATCAGAAATTCCGACAGCAAAAGTCCGAAGTGAGCTTTTGAATGGAAATTCCCACCGTGTGTATGCTCCATCGCACTTGGAATTTCTGCCAACAAAAGATTGATCGTTGGTTCTCAAATTTTCTGATGAAAAAAATTCCTATTGGAAAATCCAATTGTCTGTAGAAATTCTGATGCGCAAAAGTGCTTAAAATAAAAATAATTGGAATCCATGCGTCCGACACCGTGCATGATGATTAGGGGCCAGGCACATTGATTAGGGGGGCATCCACTAAGTAGCATGGTAAATGTTACACCAGTGATTGTATACAGCATGAGTTTGTCAGCAGGTTGTGGTTGTATACCTGCTAATTGGCTGTGGCGAGACATAGCACAGAGTTCAGAAGGAAAAAGCAGCTAGATACTGTATGTGAGTAATTCAGCACTCATTACACACAATAGACTTGTTAGGCATACAGATAACCCTTTGATTGCCCCTTGGTGTTAACCCCTTTCCAGTAAGTGTTATTAGTACAGTGTTATCACTGATCATTGTATTAGTGTCACTAGCAATGTCAATGTCAGTTAGTCAGTTAGTCAGTTAGTGATCCAGATTGCCTGCCACACTTACACAGTCACACTATAAATCACTGATCCCTGCTATTACTAGTATACATACAGAATGTACACATCAGTATCTTGATTATGATCAGAACTATACTAGTGTCCCAAATCAATACACTTTTGTTTTTACAAAAGACATATAGCAGAACACATTTTGGTCTAAATTTATGGAGACATTTGATTTTATTGGATATGTTTTGTAGCCGACCACGGTTATCTGATTCTGCAGACTTGCCTTCTATTATTCCAGCTTGCTTATATGCCCCCTTGTGCTGGACTAAAATCACTGACATCAAATTCTGAGGACAGAGAAAAGCATTGTGGGAGCTGTAGTCTTCTGGATACACATTGCTGAGCAGGCGCACTCTCTCTTGCTTCCTGGATCCCATTGCGTGAGCACCACCCTGCTGCTGTGTGAGGAGATCACAGCCTATCACATGACACACAGCCTACAGCCCAAGCAAGTCCAGCTGTTTCTCACTTGCAGAAGGATGCCCTGCAGAAGCGATGAACCCCCATGGAACCAGACGGTTCGCTGAGTTAGCAGACTGATCGCCATCTCTGCCCATCTGCAGTAAGAAGAATCATTTGATTGTCCCTCCGGGAGACTGCTGAGTTCTATAAGGATTGGTGATGGGGCTTATGCCCGAAGATCCCACTGCCTTCTTAAGTACCACACTCTGAACACTGTGCACAGGCTACACTCACTCGGATTACAAATAGTATTGTGATAAACCAGGATCAGCTATCTTGCCTTGTTCATCATCACTTTGCCACAGTCATTAATCTTTGCTCTCTGAGCTCCAACTTTGCTGGTGAAGACAGTGCAAGGCCTCTCTTTTAGGACATTTGTTTATTGCTCCTAAAGTGGACACTTTATTGGTAGCTATAGTACATTATCTCTCATTAGGATTAAAGGTATTATAGGCGGGTCCTGGATTGTTCTTTAAGGCAGAAACATGTTCTTATATCCATATATAGTTTCTCAAGGTATTCAATTGTGACTGTGCATATTGTTATCATTCATTTTTCATCACTAACTGTTATTGCTGCAAACATTATTTCAACCTAGTCTTGGCTGTAACCAGGATTTTGCTGACTAATTCTTGATTTAAACCTCTCTTTTCAAATTAGTAAAATCAGAGAGAGTGTATACTACTTGCTTTGTGTCTGTGTGTCAGTTAAAGGTGTACACAACAGCCCTGATTCAGAAAGGACTTACGCCGACATATCTCCTGATACGCCGCATAAGTCCACGGATGCGCCCTCGTATCTATGCGCATTATTCTTGAAATTAGATACGTCTGAATTTTGGCTTAATCCGACCAACGTAAGTCTCCTACGCCGTCAGATCTTGGGCGCATATTTACGCTGGCCGCAAGGGGCGCTTCTATAGATTTACACGTCGAATATGTAAATAAGCAAGATACGCTGATTCACGAACGTACTTGTGCCCGTCGCTGTAATCTACGCCATTTTCGTAAGGCTTACGTCTGGCGTAAAGTTACCCCTGCTATATGAGGAGCAGGGAATGCAAAGGTATTGGCTAGGGAACGACGCCGTCAAATTTACGTCGCCTACACCGTTTACGTAGTACTACGTGAATAGGGATGTGCGTAGGTTACATTCACGTCATAGGCGTATCTTAGGCAGCTATTTCGACATAACTGTGAGCATGCGCACTGAGATGTGTCCAAGAGCCGACGCATGTGCAGTTCGTTTTTTGAAGCTCAGCCCTTTTCATTTGCATGGGGTCACGCTTCATTTAAATATATCACGCCCACTTCCAGCCCACTTCTACCTACTTTGAATATACGTCAGCTTACGCCACTACTATACGCTACTATACGCTACGCCGGTGCAACGTGGAGCGCATATTCTTTGTGAATAGCAGGCTTGCTTCTCTACATTGTGCCGGCGTAGCGCAAAGATGATACGCTACGCCGGAATATAATAGTCTGACACCTTGCATCACCGATCTCGGTAACGAGTCTCCGGCGGATCACGATGTAAACAGGAAGAGCCGTAGATGGCCCTTCCTCACTCGCGTCTGACAGACGCGAGTACAGGAGAGCCGATCGGCGGCTCTCCTGACAGGGGGGGTTCATGCTGATTGTTTATCAGTGCAGCCCCCCCTCGTATGCCCACACTAGACCACCAGGGATGCCCACACTGGCAGGGCAAAAAAAATGTAAAAAAAAAAAAAAAGGATTTAAAAAAATAAATAAATACAGGTAAAAAAAAAAATGATGCCAGTCAGTGCCCACACATGGGCACTGACTGGCAACATATACATCAGTGCCACCCCTCAAAGTCCATCAGTGCCACCCCACAGTGTCCTTCAGTGCCACCCCTCCGTGCCAATCCATGCCCAGTGCCCAACTATCACTGCCCATCTGTGCCACCCATAAGTACCCATCAGTGCCACCCATAAGTGCCACCCATGAGTGCCATTCTGTGCTGCCTATGAGTTCCCAGTGCTGCCCATGAGTGCCCATCAGTGCCGCCTATGAGTGCCCATCAGTGCCGCCTATGAGTGCCCATCAGTGCCACCTATGAGTGCCCATCAGTGCCGCATACCAGCGCCGCCTATCAGTGCCCATCAGTGCCACCTCATCGGTGCCCATCAGTACTACCTCATCAGTGCCGCCATATAAGTGCACGTAATTGAAAGAGAAAACATACTTATTTACAAAAAAGTTAACAGAAAAAAATAAATGATTTTTTTTTCTAAATTTTCAGTCTTTTATTAGTTGTTGCGCAAAAAATAAAAACCACAGAGGTGATCAAATACCACCAAAAGAAAGCTCTATTTGTGGGAAAAAAAGGACGCCAATTTTGTTTGGGTACAGTGTAGCATGACGGCGCAAATTGTCATTCAAAGTGCAACAGTGCTGAAAGCTGAAAATTGGCTTGGGCGGGAAGGTGCGTAAGTGCCTGGTATGGAAGTGGTTAAAAGTGGTAAAACCTTTCAGTGGTCAAGTGATTATATTTTGAAGGTTTCAAATACCACTGGCCACTAATGTTGCAAGATTGTTTTGTGTAAAGTGCCACTGACCACCAATAATTGAGGTATTTAAAATGCCACTGACCACCAATGTAATTTCAGTGCAATGCAATTTCAACCTTACAACTTTTCACCCTTTCAGTGGCCTTATACCGATAACAGAAGTTTTTCACTTGGCTTCAGTGGACAATTTTTAAAAGGGTAAGAGATCTATCATTTATTTTTTACCACCTCAATACCAGCATATTTCTTTATTTCCACAAATTTCTTGCGCCAAATTTGATCGCCTTGGGGTATTCCCTTTGAAAAAGGGATCATTTTGGAGGTGTCTGGACGTATGTTACCCCAACATTTCATAATCCTGATATGTGTCTGTTGTACCATGTACCTTCTGTGAAATATATGGTGATTCTGCCAGTCCCCCTGCTTTCCTGTTTCAAACTGACCATGCAAAGCATGAGAGAACATTCATCCCAGGTTTTTACGCTGGCGGTAGTAAGAATTACCTGAATTTGTCACCTATGTTGGTAATGTTATCATTAGTGGAGCAAATTCTTGTCTAAAAAACTGTCATAAAAGCTTTATTATACTTTATAGAAATAGGTTATACAATAAAAAAATATATACCACCAAAATAAAGCTCTATCTGTCGCAAAAAAATATTTACAATTGACATAGTTGTAATAACAATTTGAATAAGTCAGGAACATTTTCACGACACTGAAAACTAGAAAAATGGCCTGGTCAAGGCAGGACCAGTCCTATAGTGGATAAAATATAAAAAAAAAGTAATACCCACACTAACCTACAAATTTATTTATTCTTAAGAAAATATAATATTAATACAATTATATATAGCAGCTGTCATGAAACAAGTAATAGATCAAGTTATAAACCCCTACACAAAATGTATATAAGGCAAGACAACGCTTATAACATACATTATTTTTAACCACTTGTCATCTGCTCACCGTCAAATGACGGCGGGCAGACGACTCCATTGTTCTGACATCACGTCATATGACGTGATGTCCCTTTAAAGCCGCGGGCGCGCGCGTGCGCGTCGCCGGCGGCGCGCGCGCGCGCGCACCCGCCGCTCTGCGGGGATCCCGTGCGAGTGCCCGGCGGCAACGATCGCCGCCGGGCACACGCGATTGCTCAGTAACTGAGCTGGGACGTGCAGCTCTGTGTGTAAACACAGAGCTGCACGTCCCTGTCAGGGAGAGAGGAGAGCAGTTGTGTCCCTTGTACATAGGGACACAATCGGTCACCTCCCCCAGTCACCCCCCCCTCCCCCTACAGTTAGAACACTCATAGGACACACATTTAACCCCTTCCCCGCCCCCTAGTGGTTAACCCCTTCACTGCCAGTCACATTTATACAGTAATCAATGCATATTTATAGCATTTTTCACTGTATAAATGTAAATGGTCCCAAAAATGTCAGAAAAGTGTCCGAAATGTCCGCCATAACGTCGCAGTCCCAATAAAAAAATCGCAGATCTCCGCCATTAATAGTAAAAAAAAAAAAAAAAATGCCATAAACTATCCCCTATTTTGTAAACGCTATAAATTTTGCGCAAACCAATCGATAAACGCTTATTGCATTTTTTTTTTACCAAAAATATGTAGAAGAATACGTATCGGCCTAAACTGAGGGAAAAAATATTTTTTTTATATATTTTTTGGGTTATTTATTATAGCAAAAAGGAAAAAATATTGAATTTTTTTAAAAATTGATGCTCTATTTTTGTTTATAGCGCAAAAAATAAAAACCGCAGAGGTGATCAAATACCACCAAAAGAAAGCTCTATTTGTGGGAAAAAAAGGACGCCAATTTTGTTTGGGAGCCACGTCGCACGACCGCGCAATTGTCAGTTAAAGCGACGCAGTGCCGGAAGCTTATATTTTGTCTTGGCAGGAAGGGGGTGTAGGTGCACAGTAGGTAAGTGGTTAAAAAAGGTCACTCTGAATTCAGTATAAGCTACATGCACCATTAACCACATCATCCAACCAACACGGGACTTACTCCACTCTTCCTTGAAGTAATCTCAGACCACCACTTATTATTCAGCAGGGGCCTCAAAAAGAGAAGAACAGGAAGCCTTTCAGAGTGTAATCAACTTTTATTAAACTCCACGCAGTAAAAAGGTAAAGGGAGACTCCTGAAGATGTTGCATACCTATGACAAAATACAAAAGGCAGGAATTTTCGCTTCATTGGAATGTACACTGGACTGCACAGAGCAGCTCCTGGTTTCATTTTTGTGTGACGGATTTGTGTACTGACCATCAGAAAATCTGACGACAAACCGTTGTCTGTCAAAAATTTACTAGCATGTCATCCAACATTTGTTGGGCGAAAGTTGGACAATTGTCAAAGGAAGCATACTAATGGTCAGATTTTAGGACAACAGTCTGTCAACAGACAACCACCTGCCAACAATCAGATCATGTGTACGAGGCTTTACACAATGTGAGGCTTCCTCTTCTCTTTTGATGTCCCTGCTGTGTAATGTGTGGTGACCTGAGAGGACTTAAAGGAACAGTGGAGAAATTGTATGGAGGGTTAATGCTGCATATAGTCTATACTGAGGTCAGCGTAAACTAGCTTGTTGAACATCCAGCTTAAATACTTCAATACTGGACACTTTCACCCCCTTCCTGCCCAGGCCAATTTTCAGCTTTCAGTGCTCTCACACTTCAAATGAAAATTACTCATTCATGCAACACTGTACCCAGATAACATTTCTTTGTTTTCAAAAAGTTTTATTGAGAATAAAACAAGCATAACATTAGATACAAAGAAAACACTACAAAAAGCATGAAAGACAACGTCATTACATACATCACAAGGGTGGGTCAGAACTGCGGAACACGGTATGGAATCGAAACTCTGTGCCTATTATAAATACAGAGTTCCAGGGGAACAAGCAAGACTAAGTGTACATAATGAATTAAACTTTGTATCAAAGGGTCACACAAGATACAGACAAACCAACATATACAGTTGTGTTCAAAATTATTCAACCCCCCAATGCTGTAAAGGGTTTTAGGGAATTTAGTGTACATTTGTAATTGTATTTAGAATTAAATCCTACAAGGACTTCTTAAAAAAACATATGCAACTAAAATGACATCAATTGGTTTTGTAATACAGTAGTAAATGTTTCTTTTGTGAATTCTTCATTTACACAATTATTCAACCCCTTAAAGACTACCACTCTGAAGAACAGAGGTTCATTGAACTGTTTTCAATCAGGTATTGAAAACACCTGTGGATGTCAGGGAGCAGCAATAAAGCCTAATAAGCACCAATTAGGCAGCTTTAAAATGACTGTGATACTCAGCTCCTTCTAGACATTTACTGGTGTTTTTACAAACATGGTGAAGTCAAGAGAACGGTCCAGGAAGACAAGAGAAGAGGTGATTACTCTTCACAGGAAGGGCAATGGCTATAAGAAGATTGAAAAGATGTTAAACATACCAAGAGACACCCTAGGAAGCATCATTCACATGCGTAATGAAGGCTTCCATGCCAGAACTCCCAGGCGCACCCCCTTCCTGTCTCCAAAGAATAAGAAGAGTTGACTGCAGCATGCCAAAAGTCATGTGGACAAACCACAGAAGTTTTGGGATTGTGTTCTGTGGACTGATGAAACAAAATTAGAACAGTTTGGGCCCATGGATCAACGCTATGTTTGGAGGAGGAAGAACAAGGCCTATGATGAAAAGAACACCTTGCCTACTGTGAAGCATGGCGGGGGGTCTATCATGCTTTGGGGCTGTTTTGCTTCTGCAGGTACAGGGAAGCTTCAGTGTGTGCAAGGTACCATGAATTCTCTTCAGTACCAGGAGATATTGGATGACAATGTGATGCAGTCCGTCACAAACCTGAGGCTTGGGAGACGTTGGATTTTTCAACAGGACAATGATCCCAAGCATACCTCTAAGTCCACTAGAGCATGGTTGCAGATTAAAGGCTGGAACATTTTGGAGTGGCCATCGCAGTCACCAGACTTAAATCCGATTGAGAACCTCTGGTGGGACCTAAAAAAAGCAGTTGCAGTGCGCAAGCCTAAGAATGTGACTGAACTGGAGGCTTTTGCCCATGACGAATGGGCGAAGATACCCGTAGATCGCTGCAAGACACTTGTGTCAAACTATGCTTCACGTTTAAAAGCTGTTATAACTGTAAAAGGATGTTGTACTAAGTACTAAGATTGAATGTCACTTGGGAGTTGAATAAAACTGATAATGATGTGAGCACAGAAAATACATTTGTGGTTATTTCATTATAAATGTTATGTTATATTTGTCTGACCTACACGTGCCTCTTTGATTTAATTGTAAGCAGGATGACTGAATGATCAAAATCAATGTCAAACTGGCCAAAACAATCAATTTCAGTGGGGGGTTGAATAATTTTGAATACAACTGTAAGGGAAACCAACAGAAAACAAGAGAAATAAAAATAAAAGACATATGAAAAACCGAGTGGAAGCTCAGTGAGCTGGGGTCAGTTGTTCTTGCAGTCTAAACAAAAACCAGGGGTTCCATTTAGCATCATAAGCTGGGACAGAGTCGTGTAGGGTATTTTTTCCGACAGCATCATCTGATCAACACGTGAAATTATTGGGGGGAAAGGGACCGACTGTTTTTTCCAGTGAAGTGCTATCGCCCAGTGGACCGCTATGCAAATCGTGTGGATCAACTGCATAGTACACCTGGGGACATCTGGTTGGGACTGAAAGAGGAGGCAATTCTTATACGTTAAATTGACTGGTTCTGTGGCTAATTTATCTATCAACTCCAAAACTGCCTTCCAAGTAGATTTATCTTCTCACAGTCCCAAAACAGATGAAAGAAAGAGCCCAACTGTGTACACCCCCGAAAGCAGGCAGGGGAAGCCTGCGGGTAAATATTACTAAGACGAAGAGGGGTGTAATACCACCTAGTCAGCAACTTAACCGCAGTTTCCCTGGCCGCAAAAGATTTTGTGCATTTGCGCATGTTTTGCCAACCCCCCACCCAATCCAGGTCACCATCCTCCAGATTAAGTTCCCGCTGCCATTGCACCTCACCGTCCCTGAGTCATCTGCCGAATCCATGAGTCTATAGACTACTGAGATAAGACCCTTCTGCCTAGGGGCTGAGTAACAAATGTCTTCAAATGAAGAGCTCAGACCAGCAATGGGAAAGGTGTAATGGCTTTGAAAAAAAGTGCCTAATCTGAAGGACAGATAACATTTCTTATATGTTTTAGTCATATAGAGCTATCTTTGGTGGCATTTAATCAGCAAAATGTTTTTAAATGTCAAGACAGTACAGATATTCCCCAAATTACCCCTTTTTTTTAAAAGTAGACAGTCCAATGTATTTAGTAAGAGGCATGGTGATTTTTGTGGTTGTAATTATTTTTGTCACAATGTTTTGTAAAATTTAAAAATTAAATATAATTTGGTATTTTTTCACAAATATGTAATTTTCTGTCAATAATTTTTTATACAAGTTTTCAAATTTTTTCGCAATAAAAATATAATATATTTGCAAAAGTGTTCGTGGTGAATACACATTGTATCAAATATAAACTTATTGTGTTATAGTACAAATATTTGCAAACTGAAAATACATTTTTTAGGTATGTTCTTTCAATTAGGGGTCTTTGCCAATGATAACATTAGCATGGTCCATATTCCTATGGGGCAACTCCGATATTTATTTGTCCTTTTCACTGGAGCATTATCAATATATTTTTTCTATCATCATGTAATTCCAACAAGTAGCCTATAAATTCACATACATTTGAGTCTCCAATCCTCCTGTAACACTGATTCTTATGAATCTTTTGAGTATTTATCAGATGTTTCCCTAACAGGAGTCTACCCACTCCAATGGAGAGATCCCTATCCCTGAGTCCTCAGGTGAGGACCCTGGTAAGGGAGAAATCCCCATTCTGAGTGTTTCCAGGAATCTGTAAGGTTACCTCATCATCTTGTCAGAGTTCAGGTAGAGTTAGACATAGAAAAGGTTAAGTTTAAAGAAAGAAAGATAGAAATGCAAGTAAAAGAGGAAAGAGTTAAAGAATGACCTTGCTCCCTGATTCCAGCCCCCCCTTCGGCCGCTCTAAGTTTGCACAGTTTGGGGGTCCCCCGTTAGATACCGAATTCAAGGGTCCCAAAAAATTTTGAACAGCTGCATTCTATCATTTAAGATTGCTATCATATGTTCATTAACCTCCCTGGCGGTATGATTCTTTCTGATTTTAGGTTCTGAAAGCGGTACCATTATTTGCAAGGAAATTTTGCGTTTTATACTGTAGGCTTGTAATTCTTAGGAATAACTCAAACCTGACCAAACAAGAGTCTAATAGGCATCCCGGGTATGACATTTTTTTTAAATAAAATTATAAATTATAATATAATAAATAATTATAAATAATTATAACAAATGATAATATATTTATAATACAAATTATTCAAAAATGTAATCAACTCAAAATCACTGACATTTCCTCAGTTGCAGAATTGTCGCTGTCATTACTTTTTTTTTTATGACGAATTTCCCCACAAATCGCTATCGCTCAATTCTGCAAGTGATTATAATTTATTATCGCTGTTTTTTTAGCTGCTCTAAAACCATTTTTGACATAAAGGGACACTTTTGGTTGCTATGGACAATCTACAGTTTGCAGGCAGAAAGAACCGTTTTTATTTTATAAAAGAACATGTAGTGCACTGGACAGACCACTAGGGACAAGGGGAGTGTGTATTTTTTACATACAGTACTGTAATATTACAGTATACTGTATGTAATGTGTTTGTTTACTTTTTTGATTTTGGCGCCGTTCTCCGCTCCCGTGCGTCGTAGCTCGGCGGCACACAGGGACACTGTGTGAATCAAGCGAGCACCCGCTCGCTCACACAGCGTGGATGCATCGCTGGATCCAGGAACAAGGTAAGTAAACCTTGCCTGTGAACAATGCGAGGCCAGCCCGAGTCTGACTCGGGGGTTACCGATCGCAGCATGACTCGGGAATACCGCCAGGGTGGTTAAGCATGATACAGGAAAGTTTGTGTTTGAGGTGGTCAAATGGCACGACTGCCGATTTCCATGATTTTGCTATTATTATTTGTGTTGCCCTGTGGTTCCAGGAGTGCAATTGTCTGCAGGGAAATGTAGTCAGTTGGATGTGCAGATGAGTCAGTTGAGGCCCAGAGACAAGGTCAGAAAATAGGCAAAGGATTGGTCCAGACAACAGCCAAAAATGTGGTCAACAACAGGTTAGGGTCAGTACAGGTGGCAGGCAAGGGCAATACTGCAGGGAGATAATGTGGAGGTAATCTGGAACATTGTTGCTGGCTGCACTGGTCTGGTGAAACTGTGGACTATCGTGGCAACAGTCAGCAACATTGTTGCTGGCTTACACTGGTCAGGTTACACTGGAACTGGTGTGTTGACAATCAGGGACAATGCTGCTTGCTTACACTGGTGTGGTGACACTGCGACTGGTGTGGCAGTAATCAGGGAAGCTGTAACTGGTGTGGTGGTGATCAGGGGCAATATAACTGGCATGAAAATGGTCAGGGACACTGTAACTGGTGTGGTGGTGATTAGAGACAATATCACTGGTGTGGCAATGACAAGGGACAATATGACTGGTGTGGCGGCGATTAAGGACATTTTGACTGGTCATATAACATATGTGGATATACTTATTAGGCCACATACACACCACTAAATAAATCCGATCAAATCGGTCTGACAGACCGTTTTGATTGGATTTGTCTGCTGGGATATATTGGTTTGATCGTGTACACACGATCAAACCAAAATCCCCGCTGGCAGACAGCACGGTGACGTTGACACCGCCACGTGACCATACCAGGAAGTGAAAAACTTCCACACATGCGTCAAATCCATTCGACGCATGTGCGGGCAGATATGTCCGCTGGTTGGTGTACTAACCAGCAGACATGTCGGACAGACGGGTTCCCAGCAGACAGATTTTAAAGCATGCTTTAAAATTTGTCTGCTGAAAAAACCCGTCTGCTCGCCCGTACACACGATCGAATTTGTCTGCTGAAGCGGTCCGTCGGACTGTTTTCAGCAGATAAATTCGATCGTGTGTACGCCGCCTCATAAGTGGTTTACATAGTTTCATGTGTGTATAAGCTGAACATTTTTAGCATTTGTCTTGCCCTATATCATAGGCGGTTATAATCTGAAGTGGATAAAGTCTGAAATAACCTGAATTGTTTAAAAAAGTTTTAAGATAATAATGCAATGTTTTCTATATGCTGTTATTATTATTATTATTATACAGGATTTATATAGCACAAAAAAGGCAGACAGTACAGTTACAATACAATTCAATACAGGAGGAATCAGAGTCCCCAATCTAGAAGTAGGGGCAAGTGAAACAAAAGGTAATAACTGTTCAGTTATTTCCAAATATGCTCTTCAAATAAAGCTGTTTTAGAACTTCTTAAAGGGAGACATCATCATAGTTTTTTTTTTTTTTTAATGAACATACACCTATTGTTTCATTTTATGTTGCTGTTTGTTGCCAATCACCTGGCAACTACTATTTCCTATCTCAGTGCTTCCTCTTTTAAATAATACAATCAGCTTTTCTTCAATGTAAATTGATTAATGAATTATATCTTCTTACTGTGAAAAGACAAATCAATAGGTTACACTGAGATCAACAATAAATACCAGCTGGTTTGCTTGGCAGGAATTCCAGAATATGTTTAGTAAAGCTATTTTTAGTATGCCAGAAAGGTATTCTTTGTGCCAGTTAAGCATATATTGTAACATCATCTGTTCACAGAAAAAACAAAAGGTAGGTGGAAGAATGTTTCCCAATAATGATTGATAGATACTCACAATCCCAACATGAAAAGTAAATAAAAAGAAATTGAACAAGAAGGGTTGAGGGGGAACCTCCTCCCAACTTTAAGGATCTTTATGTGAGGTATCAATCTTTGTAATAAGGTAGGCACACCAAAACACGTATGTTGATTATCAAAATTAGAAAATACCTGAGCGGGATTTGCTTTTGTGTGGTTGATTGTGCGTCCCAAGGGAAGGCTAACCTGGTATCCAGGGAATGGCCCCCCCCTCCCTCCGTCATGTCTGACGGAGGGAATGCGCCGCCTACCTGCCTTGTATTGGTGGATTGCCAATGAGTGATGGCTACTCGCGGGGGACGTACGGCGTCCTTGTTTGCACTTCACGCCCGCTTGATTGTCCTCACTTCCGGGTTTGCGTGCGCATCTGCTGGGACGCACGGACCGGAAGTGATGTCAGAGGTCACTAGTGACCTTTCACTTCCAGTAAGGGTGAGCATTTAAAAAGCGGCGCGGACAACTCCCACGTCAGACGCCGCTCTGGATGCGCGAGGTGCACTACCATCCTCGGAACTTGGGGCACACTCTGACTGAAGGACTCTACATGTCTCACGACTCCTACCAGTTCCATCTCTGAAAAGAAGGTAATAACCCCTATATCCTTTACCATCTATGCAACTATTTAGTTTGCAACAGATCCTATTTCTTTACTAATGTATCTAGAATGACACTTCTTTGCCTGCCTAGGCAACGTGGATGTCATTCCCATTACTACTATTATTATGGATAATTGTTGTGATTGCCTCTTTTGGATAAAAACAACCAAGAGGCATCTCATAGCACTGCTAGGAATAGTATCGTATTAGTGTTTGGAACACCACCTAGTGGCAAATTAGGATATAGTCGTTAGACATCTTCCCTGGCGATATATACACATCATGGTGTAATATGACCACCATGTAATCGAACAATTCCATAAATTGTATTCCCTCAGTGAATTTGTTAAGAGTTTAGCTCTCCTTCAGTGAATCTGTGAATAGGTTAATATTTTATTTTTCGATATATAATTAATTAATAACAACATATAATTAATCAAAATTAAATTAAATGCTCTTGCAGCTCTAGATATAGATATAAACAATATGAATTAAAAACATTCTATTATGAACTTAGGATAATTTCGTCTATATATCCATTCCTGATAATTTTCAGAATTCAAGTCTTGGAGTGGTACCAAACCTCAACACCCTATCACCCACATTGCATGACCAGGTGGATCTGGCTTCCACAGGTTCTTTTTTCCGTTTTTTGGTTTGGTCTTATGCTGCCGGGATGAGAGGGGCGGCGCGACTTTTTGTCTAGTCACACTAACTCACAAACGGGATTGGTAAGCACACGTTTCTATTTATATTGTATGATGTCTACATATTATTTAGTATTAATTGTTGGTAAAATGTTGATACTTTGTATGAATAATTCTATACAAATTTGTTATATTTGCTGTTTTTTTCTAATGGCATTTATTATTACATACAGACGACTATCTTTCAGAAGAGACCAAGGTGCAAAGCCCTGAAGAAGCATATAAATGCGAAACTAGTTGGCAATAGTGTACAAATTCCGTTTGTGCCTCTTTGTAAATATTGTGGTCGTCTACTCATTTTGTTCTATTTGTATATATAAATTTGTTTTTATGTAAATTAAATTTTCTAATTTTGATAATCAACATACGTGTTTTGGTGTGCCTACCTTATTACAAAGATTGATACCTCACATAAAGATCCTTAAAGTTGGGAGGAGGTTCCCCCTCAACCCTTCTTGTTCAATTTCTTTTTATTTATCATCTGTTTACAGTATTCCGTTCAGCTGATATGGCTTTTATTGTTGCATTTAAAGTGTGAATATGTGTCTCATTCATATATAATTTAATATTAACATCTACAGGCCACTTAACAGGATCCTCAGCCAGGTTCTAAAACATGGGTCCTCAAACTACGGCCCTCCAGCTGTTCAGGAACTACAATTCCCATCATGCCCTAGTCATGTCTGTGAATGTCAGAGTTTTACAATGCCTCATGGGACTTGTAGTTCCGCAACAGCTGGAGGGCCGTAGTTTGAGGATCCCTGTTCTAAAAGACCACATACTACGGTAGTTCTCTTTATGTACAGTGCATCCAATGAGCCCTAAAAAAAGGAAGGCCATGTTTCGAGTCACTGTCCACATAAAGTTTATAAAGGTGAAACTGAACAGATATAAGGATTTGTGGGTTCTATAACAAACTACATCCCAAATAGTCCTGGGTACTTATTTCAACTAATATATAAGTGAATTTATTGTGTGAATTTAATGTCCGTTCTGGTGACACAGGTCAAAAAAAGGGTTATCTATTACTGTGAGGAGTTTTCTTCTAATTTCCTTTTGAGCCAGGAGGTGAGCTATCCTCTCCCAGGTTGGAACAAATAGTTCAAAATATTTCACACCTGGATTGCTTGGCCCATATTGCCTAGTACATAAGTGGCTAGCCTTAAAATCTGCTGGAAAAATATGAGAACAAAATGTGAGCATTTTTGACAAATTCAACTTTTTAAGTATTTTATATTTCATCACATCATGTTATTGAAAGCCAAGTCCGAGTTAGGCATTCCTCATACCTTAAGCTAGCAGTTATTAAAATTGTATTTATTTTTTTAAACTGAAGCTTTATTAAAAATTTCCAAGTACTACAGCTGCAAATAATTTATTATTCATAGGTAAAACAAACAATTTAAAGAAAATATAAAATGTATGTTAAAAAAAAGACATGGTTGGCTTACAATAGCTTACCAACTGTTTCAAACTTAGCAAACACATTAGACATTTCATGAACAGTAGAAGGTGTGAATAAAGTAATAAGTAATGTAATGTTAAACAGTGTTGTCTGTATTATAGGATGTTGTAGTCTAGATACACAGGAAAGAAAGGTGGTCTTGTTGGGTTATCAGATGATAGGTGATGGTTGGAATGCATTAGAGGGGTAACAATTTAGTTGAGAGATAAGCACTTGGGATGATTGAGCCAAGGGCCCCAGTTTCTGAAGAATTTAGGGGTCTAAAGGCGGTTTGGGAGATTTCCAGTTCCTAGCTGTCTGGTGACAATAAGTACATAAAATAGAATGGTGGACTTGGAGTCAATTTACAAACCCAACAGGACCATCTGTGGAGAGAGGAGGACCGAGATTGAGAGGATGGAGGATAAAAACTTGGAAAGGATAGGCCAGAAAGGATCATTTACCGGGCAGTTCCACCATATATGGTATGTAAGGAGGTACTACAGTTTCTCCAACATAAGTTAGTGGTGGTGGGATAGATCAGTGCTTGTTTAGATGGGGTAAGGTACCATTTGTGTAGAATTTTTTGATTCCCAATGAAGTATGCATCTGGATGTTTTTGTTGGTAAAAGAAGAGCATTGTACCATTTTGGGGGGAAATTGGTGGACTGGAGGAGACGTTCTAAGTGGAGCATCGCAAAGGTTCTGTTTTGGAGACGGGGGACAGTAAGGAGTTTGTATAGGAAGGAGATACCTTTTTTGTTGTTGGTTTCTGTGTTGTATAACTTTAGAAGGTGCTAGAATAAGGGGTCATTTAACCATTGTATCCTAGAGAGGACTGTGCAGAGTCTGAGGTATTTGAAGAAGTCTCTGGAAAATATTGTAATTTGCTTGTAGTTGTTGGAATGTAAGAAGTATGGAGTTATGACATAAGTTCCCAATGTTTTCAAGACCAACAGTGATCCAGTCCGATAGTGAGATATCAGGTATGATGGTTGCTAGTTCTGCCAAGGGAATGAAGAATAGTGATCTTTGCAGGATACCCATGGTTTGCTGGTGAGTTGCTCTCCAACATTTGTTTTTGTAATTCCTTTATTAACCAAAGAAAGTTACATGTGACAGTCAAAGACACCAGATTTTGATTTTACAGTACTTCAATTAAGTAACAATTAGGCACTTACTGTAAAAGACAGAAAACAACAGGCCCAACGTGCACTGGATATATGGGCTATATACAATGACAGTTGCCCAGAGAGTGATGCTGAATCCGGAGAGGTCAGCTCGATTGAGCCACCACCTGCAAATAAGTGTCAATGTATACAAAATGGTTCCAGGGTCGCCAGGTCTCATGAAAGGTCTCCTCCCGGTTGTGTAGGCAGGGCCAGATAGTGTGAGTGTCAGGTAGGTAGGTCAGTGTGTGTGTCAGGTAGGTCGGTCAGTGTGTGCGTCAGGTAGGTGGGTCAGTGTGTGCGTCAGGTAGGTAGGTCAGTGTGTGCGCATGTGTAATGGTCAGGTAGGTGGGTCAGTGTGTCTGTTTAATGGTCAGTGTGTGTGTGTGTAAAATGGTCAGGTAGGTGGGTCAGTGTGTGCGTCAGGTAGGTGGGTTAGTGTGTGCGTCAGATAGGTGGGTCAGTGTGTATGCATCAGATAGGTGGGTCAGTGTGTGTGCGTCAGGTAGGTGGGTCAGTGTGTGCGTCAGGTAGGTAGGTAGGTCAGTGTGTGTATGTGTGTAATGGTCAGGTAGATGGGTCAGTGTGTCTGTGCAATGGTCAGTTAGGTGGGTCAGTGTGTCTGTGTAATGGTCAGGTAGGTGGGTCAGTGTGTGTGTAATGGTCAGGTAGGTGGGTCAGTGTGTGTGTGTGTGCGTGTGTGTAATGGGCAGGTAGGTGGGGCAGTGGGTGAGTCAGTGTGTGTGTAATGGTCAGGTAGGTCAGTGTGTACGTGTCAGGTAGGTTGGTCAGTGTATGTGATGGGTAGGTGGGTCAGTGTATGTGACGGGTAGGTGGGTGATCAACAAGGTGTTAATGGGCAACTTGACTGGACTTGCCCCGCAGGCCTAAGGCTGCCAGCCCTACCCTGGCTTTGCCGCCGCTCAATTTCTATTGTAGCCGCTTGGCAGGCTTCCTTCTTGTTTATAAGTCATCTGTGGTCTTCTGGAAAATGGTTGCCTCTAATTTGTTCCCCCTCAGCCTTCAGTAATGGCGGCGGAGACACTGCTGCTGCCTGCTGAGATATAGAAGGGCTCTAATGGGGGGACACATGAGATGTAAGGAAGCACTCCGCTGGCTGGGGACAGTGACACCTGAGATGTAAGGAAGCACTCCGCTGGCTGGGGACAATGACACCTGAGATGTAAGGAAGCACTCCACTGGGGACAGTGACACCTGAGATGTAAGGAAGCACTCCGCTGGCTGGGGACAGTGACACCTGAGATGTAAGGAAGCACTCCGCTGGCTGGGGACAGTGACACCTGAGATGTAAGGAAGCACTGCACTGGCTGGGGACAGTGACACCTGAGATGTAAGGAAGCACTCCGCTGGCTGGGGACAGTGACACCTGAGATGTAAGGAAACACTCCGCTGGCTGGGGACAGTAACATCAGGGCACCCACTGATTCTGAATTATGGTGAGTTGAACTACAGTATTTGATTTTATATTACATTGTAATAATAGATGAGTCTGTGATGGGGATCTTTGATGGGGGGCTTTGTGATGGATGACCTTATATGGGGGCTTTTTGATGGGGGAATCTGTGATGGGGATCAGCGGCTGTCTCGGCTCCTCCTCGCAAGAACTAACCCCCTTCATGCAAGCTTGTGGGTTAGTTCTTGCAGGCGCATGTGGGTTAGCTCTTGCGGGCGCGCTCCCGTGATACAGTCGGCGGCTATAGCCGCCGACTGTATCACTTGGCCCCTGTGTGTATGTGTGGGGGGGGGCACATTGAAGAATCCCGCCTTGGGGCAGCACAGGGAGTAAATCTGGGCCTGTGTGTAGAGTAGCGGTGAGATCCTCCATGTCCCTCAGTTCGTTCACCTTAGAAAATCAAATATCTGAATGGGGGGTCCTCCGATCTCCAGAAAAGGGGGATGCATGCCTTGGCCACGTTCAGCAACTGTATTGTGAGAGAGGCCTTATATTTCTTGAACAGACTTTTTGAAAGGTGCAACAGACAGGCCGCCGGGTCCCCCTCCAGGTCAACATCTGTCAGGTGCCTGACCATGGCAATCACCTCCCAACAAAAGGGAACAAGTTTGGGACAGTCCCAGAAGATATGGAGCATTGTTTCTTGTGGGAGGAAATGGTGCAAGGTGGCAGGCACCCTGTACCAACGGGTTAGGATCTTGTAGCATGTCTCCTGGATCCTCGTGGCTATGGATGACTTGTGGGAAAAGTAAAGGATCTTTTATTTCTGAGCGTCCGTTAACTGGGTGCCTAGGTCAGATTCCCATTTGGTTAGGAAGGGAGGAATGTATCCCTCCGCCGGTCTAGTCAAGGAGGCATAAATAATTGAAAGGCCATGGCGGACCGGTTCCCCCCCCCCCCCCGTAACACAGGTGTTCAAATTCTGTAGATGGACGAGAGGTGCCAAGGGTCCGTAGACACTGGCGCAAAAAGTTGCGTAGTTGGAAAGGTCGTAAGTTGGCCATCGGAACCCACAAAGTCACAAAGGCGGAGTCTCCGCACCTCCCCCCCCCTTCTTCACAGTGGCGCTGTCATTGATTGTCTGTTCCCTGATAGAGGGAAAGGTGATCAATGACGTCACAAGTCCAGCCCCACCCCCCTACAGTTAGAAACACATATGAGGTCACACTTCAATGCCCCCTAGCGGTTAACTCCAAAACTGCAATTGTCATTTTCACAGTAAACAATGCATTTTAATAACACTTTTTGCTGTGAAAATGATAATGGTCCCAAAAATGTGTCAAAATTGTCCGATGTTTCCGCCATAATGTTGTAGTCATGAAAAAAATTGCTGATCGCTGCCAGTAGTAGTAAAAAAAATATATATTAACCACTTAAGACCCGGACCAAAATGCAGGTAAAGGACCTTGCCCCTTTTTGCGATTCGGCACTGCGTCGCTTTAACTGACAATTGCGCGGTCATGCAACGTGGCTCCCAAACAAAATTGGCGTCCTTTTTTCCCCACAAATAGAGCTTTCTTTTGGTGGTATTTGATCACCTCTGCGGTTTTTATTTTTTGCGCTATAAACAAAAATAGAGCGACAATTTAAAAAAAATGCAATATTTTTTACTTTTTGCTATAATAAATATCCCCCAAAAATATATAAAAAAACATTTTTTTCCCTCAGTTTAGGCCGATACGTATTCTTCTACCTATTTTTGGTAAAAAAAATCGCAATAAGCGTTTATCGGTTGGTTTTCGCAAAATTTATAGCGTTTACAAAATAAGGGATAGTTTTATTGCATTTTTATTAATTATTTTTTTTTTTACTACTAATAGCGGCGATCAGCGATTTTTTTCGTGACTGCGACAATATGGCGGACACTTCGGACAATTTTGACACATTTTTGGGACAATTGTCATTTTCACAGCAAAAAATGCATTTAAATTTGCATTGTTTACTGTGGAAATGACAGTTGCAGTTTGGGAGTTAACCACAGGTGGCGCTGTAGGGGATGTGTGCCTATGTGTTGTGTTTACAACTGTAGGGGGGTGTGGCTGTAGGTGTGACGTCATCGATCGCGTCCCCCTATTACAGGGATGACGCGATCGATGCTACGGCCACAGAGAAGCACGGGGAAGCCGTGTGTACACACGGCTCTCCCCGTTCTTCCGCTCCAGGGACGGATCGCCGCACTGCAGCGGCGATCGGGACCGCGAATCCCGCGGTCCCGGTCCTGGAGCTTCGGACCGGGTCGCGGGCGCGCGCCCGCGACCCACGGCTGGGTACTAAAATCAACGTATATATACGTTGATGTGCCCAGCCATGCCATTCTGCCGACGTAAATGTGCAGTAGGCGGTCCTTAAGTGGTTAATAAAAATGCAATAAAACTATCCCCTATTTTGTAAACGCTATAAATTTTACGCAAACCAATCGATAAATGCTTATTGCAATTTTTTTTTACCAAAAATAGGTAAAAGAATACATATCAGCCTAAACTGAGAGAAACATTTTTTTTATATATTTTTGGGGGATATTTATTATAGCAAAAAGTAAAAAATATTGATTTTTTTTTCAAAGTTGTCGCTCTAGTTTTGTTTATAGGGTAAAAAATAAAAACCGCAGAGGTGATCAAATACCACCTAAAGAAAGCTCTATTTGTGGGAAAAAAAGGATGGCAATTTTGTATGGGAGCCATGTCGTATGACCGCGCAATTGTCAGTTAAAGCGACACAGTGCCGAATCGCAAAAAGGGGCCTGGTTCTTTACCTGCATATTGGTCCGGGTCTGAAGTGGTTAACCGCTTGCCGACCAGCCGCCGCAGTTATACGGCGGCAGGTCGGCACGGGTGCGCGAGAGCCCGTAGCTCTACGTCGCGCCTTTCGCGGCCACTAGGGGGCGCGTGCGCGCCGCCGGCGGCCCGCGCGCGCGCCCCCCGCTCGCCCCCGAGTCCCGTGCGTGTGCCCGGCGGGCGCGATCGCCGCCGGGCACACGCGATCGCTCGTTACAGAGCGGGGAACGGGAGCTGTGTGTGAAAACACACAGCGCTCGTTCCTGTCAGCGGGGGAAACGCTGATTTTCTGTTCATACAATGTATGAACAGAAGATCAGTGATTCCCCTAGTGAGTCCACCCCCCCCCATACAGTTAGAACACACTAGGAACACACTTAACCCCTTCCCTGCCCCCTAGTGTTAACCCCTTCACTGCCAATGGCATTTTTATAGTAATCCAATGCATTTTTATAGCATTGATCGCTAAAAAAATGCCAATGGTCCCAAAAATGTGTCAAAAGTGTCCGAAGTGCCCGCCATAATATCGCAGTACCGAAAAAAAACGCTGATCGCCGCCATTACTAGTAAAAAAAAAATAATAATAAAAATGCCATAAAACTACCCCCTATTTTGTAAACGCTATAACTTTTGCGCAAACCAATCAATAAACGCTAATTGCGATTTTTTTTTACGAAAAATATGTAGAAGAATACGTATCGGCCTAAACTGAGGGAAAAATATTTTTTTTTAATATATTTTTGGGGATATTTATTATAGAAAAATGTAAAAAATATTGCATTTTTTTCAAAATAGTCGCTCTGTTTTTGTTTATAGCGCAAAAAATAAAAACCGCAGAGATGATCAAATACCACCAAAAGAAAGCTCTATTTGTGGGAAAAAAAGGACGCCAATTTTGTTTGGGAGCCACGTCGCACGACCGCGCAATTGTCAGTTAAAGCGACGCAGCGCCGAATCTCAAAAAGTGCTCTGGTCTTTGGACAGCAATATGGTCCGGGGCTGAAGTGGTTAAACTGACATATGATCACAACATTTGTAATTTTTGTAAACTTTTATCTCTCATCACCTGCTCCCATGCTCTTCTCCAGGACTTTTCCAGAGCCTCTCCAAGCCTATGTAACTCCTTACCCCAATCTATCCGTCTATCTCCCTCTCTATTAGCTTTTAGAGGATCCCTGAAAACCCTCCTCTTCAGAGAAGCCTACCCTTCCCACACCTAGCAACTGCATTTTTCATTTGAGTCCATCTGATTATCCCCCACAGCTAACTACCCTTCTAGATTGTAAGCTCTTATGAGCAGGGCCCTCTGATCCCTCCTGTATTGATTTGTATTGTGAATGTATTGTCTTCCCTGATGTAAAGTTCTGTGCAAACTGTTGGCGCTATATAAATCCTGTATAATAATAATAATAATAATAATAATACAATTTTGATTGTGAAAAAAAAATGTAGGTAGTGTTAAACAAAACTCCATAGCCCCATAGAATTTGTAATTACCAAACAGATAAATATAATTTTCCATTAAGGAGCTACAGAGAGATTCAATTCTTTCTGTTAATGACTCTTTTAATGCCAGAACTCACATTTGATAAATCTGACTGTAATTAATTAATCCTCACAAATTTTGAATACAGGACACGTGAAATTTGAAATACAATCATAAAACATAGCATATAATTGCATAATTAGAAACAATACTATAGAGAGAATAGCGAATGGGAGTGCGAGGCGGCGTCATGACGGGACGCACATGATGTGCGCTCGCCGAGGGAGGGGCTAAACCCGCTCCACGAGCCAGCCTGGGTCTAAGGGAGGGAGGACGCCAAGGGATCTGACGAGCGGAGCAGAGGAGATACCTATGCCGAGCGCGAGGCAGCGCGCTGCGCGGACATTGGACGGCTCTCCCTGCAATCGGGGTCCAATCTTCCCGGTGAGGGTTCTACATGCCGCGCACCCCACGGTGCCATCCGATGGAATGATCAGCACCGCTCGGGAGAGCATACGGAGCGACGCAAAAGCCCACGGTAACGGCACAGATCACATCACCGCTCCATGATACGGATCCCTCAGATCTCCAGTCCCCCGCACTGCAGATGGCAGGTAATATCTACTCATTTTTTTTCTAGTCCAAGTATGATGCTGGAACCTGAAGCCTGGTAAGCACTTATGAATGCATGGAACAGAGACGGTTTAGGATCCTAAAAGCGGCCTGCAGGAATCTACTGTAGGAAGGGATTAGGAAGAAAAAAAAAAAAAAACCCTCATATGTTCTTAGGACATCTCGTGACATCTGGTGACCCTAATATTGATGAACTAAGCCTCCCCTCTGTGGCAGGGGGGGGTACATTTGGGCGTGTGGAGTCCCCCAATGGAAAGGGGCAATGTACTTCCCTATTGCAAAGGATAAAAAAAAAAAAAAACTTCTTCTCTTCCGTTTTCGCTCACTGGAAGTGTGATTGTTATGTGCTCATTAACATTAACATTGATCGGGGAGAGGGAATGACTGTGGTGAGCGGAAGATAGGAACATTATATTCTAAGCCTAGAATCACAGGGAGACCCTTGTTAGGAGTGTGCGCTTCGTGCCAGGTTTTTTTTTTCCGTATTCATGTAAAGAGGTCACATACCCCAGTCTATAAGGACAAATTTCCTACAGAGATAGGGGACTCTCAAGATTAAACAGGATTGGTTGGACTGGTCTACACTCTCTATAATATTGAGATACGGGAAGGCATAAAATAATAGCCCCACAGCTCCGAGGGTTTTTTGGCACACTCTAAGGACGTAGGAGTGAGCGAATGGGGCCATATTAAGATCTAGGAGGCCCTGATTACCCAGAGAAAAAAGGCCGTAGACCCATCAAAAGAAAAGGGGAGTTTTACAAATATCCTGAATATTCTATGACTAACTCCAAGAGTGTTAATATCGAACCTCCCTTCACCAATACAGCAGCCAAGTATAGGGCGCTCCCCTGAAACTGATTGGAAATGATGACCTATCTCCTTACTGTATGTGGGCCTTTAGCAATTTATTCAAGGCCTAGATAGAGCAGGAGATTATGTATAACATTTTATATCTGGCTAGTGTAGGAAACTATCTAAACGCGACAGGATCTACTCGGTGGTCAGAAGATTGTTGCAAATCTAGAAGCAAATACTGTTAAAACTGGGGAAGCGGATCCGAGCAAGTAAAAACTGTAATATGAGTAAGACAACAAGGGGCTCTGCCCCGAAAACTCCCAAGGACAATCCTAACACCAGTACAATAAAACAATACATGACCCAGGAGGGGAATACTAAAAGCCCCGGTAATACTAAAAAAACAGAGAAAATAGGCACAGTTAGGAAAGGGGCGGGGGGTGCTAAACTCCTAACACCTGATATATCAATAGAAGGAGAACAAGATCAGACTCAATATGTGGAGGGAACCACAGATACACAGATCCCACTCAAGGGCGAATTAGAAGAAATGCTGAGGAGAATGGAAGAGAGGCTGGAAAAATGTATTAAGGACGAAATCAGTACCCTCAGAACAGACCTGAGTCATCTGCTGACGCGGGTAGAAGAAGCAGAGAACAGGTTAGAACAACAGGAATCCGAATTAAACTAACTAAAAAAACAATATTTGGCCATTCACCAGAATCAGAGGACATTAAAATATCGTTTAGAAGACCAGGAGAATCGTAGTAGAAGGAAAAATTTAAGGATTAGATCCATCAAAGAGGAAAGAGGGGAAGATTTAAAAAAAATATTAAACAGCTTGTTTAACCCCCTACTTGAACAAGACACCGAAGAACCCCTCAAAATTGAGCGGGTACACCGTATAGGTAGGATCAACAACGGTGAAGAGGCTAGACCAAGAGATATAATTGCAAGATTTAGATTTTATGAGGACAAAGCAGAAATCTGGTCCAGACTCAGGAAAAACCCCCCTCTGTGTTATAGGGGTGCCGAGATTTTGATTTTTCCAGATTTGGCCTGGGAAACACTGGCTAGAAGGAGATGTTTAAAACCCCTGCTGGAACAGCTGCAGACACGGAATATTAAATATCAGTGGGGTTTCCCGGCGTGTCTTATTGGTCAGAAAGATGGGGTATCAGCCAGACTAACCTTCCCGGAGGACCTACCGGGGTTCTGTTCCAAATTAAATATTCTGGTGCTAGATTTGCCAGGATGGGTAGATTAAGCCCTTCCAGCTCTTTTAGTCAACTGTGCTGAAAAGACGAGTGGGGTGGGGGGGGTCTGTGGGATGGGGGGGTGGCCTAAAAAAGCTTATATGAGCAAAATATCTTTAATGGAAACGGTAGTAGACCATTGTTTAGATGCCAGGTTGGGGGGGGGGGGGCGGGGGGAGGCTTCACCTCATTCAAAAGTTCCGGTGGAAATAAGGAGGGAGGATATCCACGGCACTGAGGTCCCTAATGGGCCAAGGGGGGGAGGGGGAGAGGGGGAGGGAAGGGGGGGTTCAGGGAGGGGGGATGGAGGAGTAGGGTGGGGGATAAAGGGTGGGGGATCCTTTTTGGCTCAGACGGGCGGCAAAGACAGGATATGTGGCCTCCCTGGGTTCTGTATGAAACGAAGAATATACAGATAGGTAGGAATATATGGCTGAGTTGAAGTTTCTCTCATATAATGTCAAAGGTTTGAACGCTGCTGCGAAAAGATCTAAAGTCCTAGATGAGATCAAATATTATAAGGCAGATGTCGTCTTCTTACAGGAGACCCATCTCTCTTTAGACTCAAATATTAGATTATACTCTCCCACATTCCCAATATTGTATTATGGGGATTCTACTTCCAAACGGGCACGCGGAGTAGCTATAGGGTTTGCTAGCGGTACAGGGTTTGTCCTGGAGACAAGGCTGACAGACCCAGAAGGTAGATTTTTATTTCTCAAGGGCAAAATAGGGAGTATGGCCTGTACCCTGGCAAACATATATGCACCCAATGCCAACCCAATCAAATACACCGAAAGAATACTGGGAAAGTTAAAAAACTTTTCGGAGGGACACTTGATTGTGATGGGAGATCTTAATCTATGTCTGAGCCCTGGAGATGACAGTACGTCCCGTGTGAAGGAGACAATAAACGGGCAGTTGCAGAAATTAAAAAGAAGGATGCATGAGTGCCAACTGGTTGATGCCTGGTCTTTCACCCCAACACACGGGACTACACGTTTTTCTCTCCCCCACACGGAACGTACTCAAGGATAGATTACATACTAGTAGACCATAAACTATTAGACAAGATAAAGGAAACCGATATAGGAGTAGTGACCATATCAGATCATGCGCCAATTACTATGAAGATCCAGATTTCTTTCCCACGAAAACACCCCCCAACGTGGCGGTTTAATGAAAATTTGATACGCGAGGCAGGAGGGGCGCACAGGGTGGAAGAAGAACTTAAACAATTCTTCCTCATAAATGACACCGGGGAGACATCTAGCGCAACCCTGTGGGAGACGCACAAAGCGTACATCAGGGGGATTTTAATTTCAGAGGGGGCGAGAAGAAAAAAGAGAGATGTAGGAGGTGGGATACTTTGGTCAACGAAATTGCCCTCCTAGAACAAAAGCACAAAAAACAGCCCTCTAATGAGATATACCATAACCTTATCGTCAAGAGAGATGAATTCAAAGAAATCCTAGAACAAGATACTAAGATAAAATTTAATTGTATAGCCAGAGAGAGATATATCTGGGGAGACAAACCCAGTAAACACTTAGCAAAAATGGCCCTTAAAAAGAAAACTAGAAACTATATAGAAAAAATCAAAAAACCCAATGGCGACTTGGTCTATTCTACTCAGGATATTGCCGCAACTTTTAGGAGTTTTTATGAGAATCTGTATAATATAAATCAGGAGGGATGGCAGGGAGGCGAAAAAGAAGCTAAAATCCGAGACTTTCTGAAGAAAGCTAGATTACCCAAGATCGATGTTAACGAAAGTGCCCATTTGGATAGGCCCATAACTGAAGAAGAGGTCAGATTGGCCTTAAAAAATACGGCAGCTGGGAAAAGCCCGGGACCAGATGGGTTCACAGTGTTTTATTACAAAAAATTCGGTAACATACTGGTCCCCAGGCTTTGCAATTATTTTAATGGTCTTGGGTCCGAATTTGAAACAAGCAAGGATGCAATTAATGCATCCATATCGATATTATTAAAAGAAGGGAAGGACAGTTCACTCTGCTCAAGCTACAGACCTATCGCACTACTAAATGCAGATATTAAATTGTTCGCGAAAATTTTGGCGGAGAGGCTGAAAGGAGTGATGCATTTCCTAGTGCACCCTGACCAGGTGGGCTTTGTCCCCGGAAGAGAGGGGAAGGACAATGCTATAAGGGCACTCCTCTTAGTCCAGAAGATTAGGCGAGATGGGTCCCCAGGTCTATTCCTGTCAGTGGATGCTGAAAAAGCGTTTGACAGGGTAGACTGGGGACTCATGCTGCAGACGATAGAGATGATGGGTCTAGGTAATAGGTTGATTAGATGGATAAGGACATTATATCACTGCCCCACCGCAAAAAATAAAGTAAATGGAACACTATCGGAGGTCTTTGAAATGAAGAACGGAACGCGACAGGGGTGCCCATTATCGCCAATGCTCTTTATACTAACGTTGGAACCCTTGTTAGCCACGATACGAAATGATCTTGATATCAAGGGCGTAAGCGCAGGAAAAGAGGAACATAAATTGTCGGCTTTCGCCGATGATATCATTTTTTATCTCTTAAAACCATTGAGTACAATCCCTAGGTTAATGAAGGTATTACATGAATATGGGGCCATATCAAATTTTAAGATCAATATAACAAAATCAGAAATCTTAAATATAAATCTCAACAAAAAAGAAATAGGACTGGTAAAAGGGATATGTACTTTTCCATGGAGAAAGGAACTAAAATATCTGGGTATAAAATTGGCTAACTCGGATAAGAAGATCTATAGAATAAATTACATCCCCTTGTTAAACGAGATAAAAAGCGACGTGAAAAAAATAATAAATAAACCTATCTCCTGGATTGGCCGCATAAACATGTTGAAAATGACAATAATATCAAAATTTTTATATAAATTCCAATTGATCCCAATAGCCTTACCTCCCCAGTTCCTTTGAATCCTCAACTCTATACTCATAAATTATGTGTGGAAAAATAGAAAACATCGTATCTCCCTTTTAATACTGAAACAAGAGAAGCAATACGGGGGCCTAGCAGTGCCTGATATTAGGAAATACCATCAAGCAGCTGTCTTGTCAAGGGTGGTAGAATGGGCTAGGAATAGAATAGAGAAAAGATGGGTCCAATTAGAAAGTACACAAGCTAAAGTAATTTTAGGTAACATTATTTGGATACCCACACAACGTAGAGCACTTGATCAAAATGTATGCGAATTGACACGAGACACCTTGAGAATATGGGACAGGGCACTGACACAAACAGACCGTAAATTTAACTCACCACTATTAAATTTAAAAGGAAACCCGTATTTTGCACCAGGGGAAAAAAAAATTGGGGGGAACTGGATTAGAACGACACAAATACATTTAGGGGATATAATAAAAGATGGAGAAATTATGACCTACGAAGAATTGAAATCCAAGTCCAATATATGGGAACTGAATAAGTGGCACTACACTTAGTTGCACCATTTCGTACAACACCTCCCAAAACCATTACGGACCAAGGAGGAGTTGACACCACTTGAGAAAATTTGTCACTTAGATAATCCTAAGGGTACAGTCTCAAAATTATACAGGATGTTGGTGAGGATGGATGCACAGGGGGAACCCACATTTGTACAGAAATGGGAACGGGAACTGGGAACACTAAGGGGGGGAAACACGTTTGCTAGACTAATGAAATTGACCCACTCTTCTGCCATAGATACCTGAACGGCTGAAACCAACTATAAATGTATTTCGGGATGGTACACCACACCTGACAAAACCCGCCATTACAAAGCTGGTCAGTCAGATAAGTGTTGGCGTGGATGTGCGGACAGAGGGACAATGGCGCATTTGTGGTGGACCTGCCCGAAAATCCAGGAATTCTGGACAGGGGTGTTGACACATATCAAAGCGATCACAGGTATAGAGTTGAAGAGAGATGCGTGGACCGTACTTTTCCACGGTAGCTGTGAGGGTGTCAAAAAATACAAACAGTCATTAGTACCACATTTATTGAATGCTGCAAAACGAGTTATACCAAAAAACTGGCAGAACATCGAGTGCCCTCGAATATGGGAGTGGATAGATGCAGTCGAGGAAACTTATAGAATGGAGGATCTGAAGGAGAGTATCGCGGAAGAAAGCAGGGATAGTCACGAAAAATGGAACAAGTGGAAGGAGTTCAAAAAAACATGGAGTTATGCGGAGCAATTGAGAGTATAAAGGAAATAATATAGATACCCAGGGGGAGAAGAGAAGGAAGGCAAAAGAACATACGATTACCTAGCCTAGCTAACCTGCTGAGCCAAGGATCCGGGGGGGAGTGGGGGGGGGCGGGGTTGGGGATAAGGGGGATGGGGGAAAAAAGGGGGAAAAAAAAAAGGGGGAAAAATGTTAAATTCAATATAAGTACCACAGATGATGCAATGCAATTAAAAGGAGACAAATAAGCAACCTACCATGAGCGGGTCTCCATGGTCGGACATGAGCTGATGTGGGAAGAACAAAAAAAAAAAAAAAAACAATACTATAAAATGACTCCATGGAAATCAAATATTTTATGGTGATGTTAACACTGAAAGGTAATCTCATGAACTGAGTGAAATGGACCCTACCCACACAATCATGTTCTAGGAGCAGCAGAATCGTAGTGATTGACAGTCTTTCCAGGAACCCCCTTACATCTTCCACTCCCAGACTGCTAACCCATATACTGGCAAATGTAACAGGAAGATGCTATAAGATCACCAGCGGAGACTGTAAGGAAAGTTGTGAGGAAACATAGGAAGCTGTTGGCACATTAATTCTTGTAACTGCAGTGTTTGGTGAACAGAAATGCCCAGGAACAGATGTCCCCAGCTCAAAGGAGCAAAGACTGACAAATTAAATATACCAGGAACAGTGCATTCAGCCAGGAGTGGCAGGTAGATCATACCAGGAATAGTATCAGCAGGTAGAAGTTAATTAGACCTCCCTCTTCTAGGGTCTCCCCACACATTTGGGACTTGACTTCAGATGGAAACACTGACGGAATTTGCGATGGGGAACAAAATAGTGGAGGCCAGCACCTAGTATTTTCCTTCTTTGCCAATCATGTAATTCAGCTTTTTGTTTTTAAAGCCTGAACTCAAACATGGAATGGACCTCAAATTCTGTGAATGAGATGGCTGGAGAGGCCTAGAAAATGTATTAAAAACCAAATGTTTCAATAATGAAACATGAAAAAAAAATGGTAATATGAAAGTGGGAAGAGAGTGTCAGTCTGTTGGCAACCAGATTCATTCTGGCAAAGACTTAATAATGACCAACAAAGAGAGGTGCAAGCTTGCTGGAGGGAACTTTGAGGTAGAGATTTTTCATAGCAAGCCAAACCTTGTCAGTGGGATTGGTGCTGTGCAGCAAAAACTGACAAAAAGTTTTTGATGTTGAGCTACCTGAATGAGTGAGTTGGTGAATATAGTTGATTGAGTGGCAGCTGGTATTTTGAAAGTGATCAAAAAGAAAAAAAGAGTTGAATTTAAGGATCCTTACCCAAAACCAAAAAAAAGGACTCATCCTGGAGTTTTAATTAGGATGTGTCACTTGAATGAATGAATGAAAAACTTATATAGCGCAGCACATGCGAAGTAAATTGCCTCTGGGCGCTTGTTGTTCCTGTCTCCTTTGAGATCAAAAGAGATGAGTCTTAATCTTTCTCCTGAAGACTAAGTAGTTCTCCTCCAGCCGAATGCTGGCTGGTACAGTGCCTGCCGCCGAGAATGTGTTTTCAGCACGCCAGCATCGCGCTGAATCTCGGCGACAGGCTGCCGATATCTCGCACTCGCTGGAATAGTAAAAGCACATTCCAGCGAGCGCGTCATAGAAGCGACGGGGATCCGACGCGGATTCCCGCCAATTCTACACGTGGGCGGAGTTTGTTATGAATCCTGAAGGAGAAATCCCCGCCGGATTTTTAAAGAAAAATCCGGCATGGGTTCCCCCCTCAGGAGCATAACGGGCCCTTAGGTCTGTTATGGGTTGTAAGGAGACCCCCTACGCCGAAAAAACGGCGTGGGGGTCCCCCCACAATCCATAACAGACCCGTATCCAAAGCACGCCGGCCGGCCGGTCAGGAAGGGAGTGGGGGCGAGCGAGCGCCCCCCCCCTCCTGAGCCGTACCGGGCAGCATGCCCTCAACATGGGGGGGTCAGGTGCTCTGGGGCAGGGGGCGCACTGCGGCCCCCCACCCCAGAGCACCCTGTCCCCATGTTGATGAGGACAGGGCCCCTTCCCGACAACCCTGGCCGTTGATTGTCGGGGTATGCGGGCGGGAGGCTTATCGGAATCTGGAAGCCCCCTTTAATAAGGGGGCCCCCAGATACCGGCCCCCCACCCTAAGTGAATGAGTATGGGGTACATTGTACCCCTACCCATTCACCTGCAAATACAAAGTGTAAACACAAATAAAACACACAGGGTATTGAAATATTTTATTAGTTGGCCGCCGGGGGGGGGTGTGTATGATCGCTTTTATAAAAGCGCCCCCCTCCGGCGGGCTTCTGTGGGGGGTGGGTGCCGCCGTCTGGTTCTCTTCCGCCGCCGGGGGGCGCTTTGATAAAAGCGCCCACCACCCGGCGGGCTTCTTTCGATGTCTTCGGCGGCGGGGGGGTCTTCTCCCACTCTCCGGGGTCTTCTCCCGCTCTCCGGGGGTCTTCTCCGCTCTCCGGGGGTCTTCTTCTTCTTCAGGACTCGCCGCCGCTATCTTCGTGTGTTAGCTCAATTACTAGCGCCGGCGGCCCCCTCTTCTGCGACGTCGGCGTCTTCTTCTTCTTCTTCTGCTGTCCAGATGTTGACGCGACGCATCCTTCCGCTGTTATGCCGGGCGCGCGGCTCGCAGCCAAATATATAGGCCTGTCTTGTGACGTCGCAGTCCCATCATGCTCCGGTAGGTACCACGTGCTACCTACCACGTGATACCTACCGGAGCATGATGGGACTGCGACGTCACAAGACAGGCCTATATATTTGGCTGCGAGCCGCGCGCCCGGCATAACAGCGGAAGGATGCGTCGCGTCAACATCTGGACAGCAGAAGAAGAAGAAGAAGACGCCGACGTCGCAGAAGAGGGGGCCGCCGCCGCTAGTAATTGAGCTAACACACGAAGATAGCGGCGGCGAGTCCTGAAGAAGAAGAAGACCCCCGGAGAGCGGAGAAGACCCCCGGAGAGCGGGAGAAGACCCCGGAGAGTGGGAGAAGACCCCCCCGCCGCCGAAGACGTCGAAAGAAGCCCGCCGGGTGGTGGGCGCTTTTATCAAAGCGCCCCCCGGCGGCGGAAGAGAACCAGACGGCGGCACCCACCCCCCACAGAAGCCCGCCGGAGGGGGGCGCTTTTATAAAAGCGATCATACACACCCCCCCCCCCGGCGGCCAACTAATAAAATATTTCAATACCCTGTGTGTTTTATTTGTGTTTACACTTTGTATTTGCAGGTGAATGGGTAGGGGTACAATGTACCCCATACTCATTCACTTAGGGTGGGGGGCCGGTATCTGGGGGCCCCCTTATTAAAGGGGGCTTCCAGATTCCGATAAGCCTCCCGCCCGCATACCCCGACAACCAACGGCCAGGGTTGTCGGGAAGGGGCCCTGTCCTCATCAACATGGGGACAGGGTGCTCTGGGGTGGGGGGCCGCAGTGCGCCCCCTGCCCCAGAGCACCTGACCCCCCCATGTTGAGGGCATGCTGCCCGGTACGGCTCAGGAGGGGGGGGCGCTCGCTCGCCCCCACTCCCTTCCTGACCGGCCGGCCGGCGTGCTTTGGATACGGGTCTGTTATGGATTGTGGGGGGACCCCCACGCCGTTTTTTCGGCGTAGGGGGTCTCCTTACAACCCATTACAGACCTAAGGGCCCGTTATGCTCCTGAGGGGGGAACCCATGCCGGATTTTTCTTTAAAAATCCGGCTGGGATTTCTCCTTCAGGATTCATAACAAACTCCGCCCACGTGTAGAATTGGCGGGAATCCGCGTCGGATTCCCGTCGCTTCTATGACGGCTTTGTCTCCATCGCGGCAAGCCAGCTCGGCGATGGGGCTCGTAGGTGGTCAATCTCGCCGAGAAAGGGAGCGAGATTGACACAATATCCCAGTCACCTACTGTAAGGCGTTCCATAGTCTGGGACCTTGGACAGCGAATCTCCTGTCTCCTTTGGACTTGTATCTGGCTTTCGGTATCTGAAGCCGATTTTGATTGGTGGATCGTAGAATACGATTGGGATTGTGAACTTTTAATTTTTCGCATAGATAATGGGGAGCATTCCCATGGATACATGCGTTAGACAGAGAGCTTTAAAGGTGATTCTGTCTTTAACTGGTAGCCAGTGAAGGGATCTCAGTGAAGGTGAGATTGATTCCCAGGGTTTTTTCCCAGTCACAAGTCTGGCGGCCGTATTTTGAACGACTTGAAGACGAGCGATTTGGTACTTGGGGAGTCCGAGGTAAAGGGCATTTGCATAGTCCAGTCTGGAGTTTACAATCGCTCCCACCACGACCGCTATGTCTTTCTTGGGAATAAAAGGCGTGAGTCTGCGTAGTAGGCGCAGCAGATGGTGAGATCTGCTGACTACTGACCCTATTTGTGCGTTCATTGTCATGTCGGAGTCAAAGATGACCCCAAGACTTTTGACTTTGGCGCTAGGGGTGATGATTTTGCCCAGAATGGGCGGGGGATCCAGGTTGTTGTTGATTGATTCCTACGCTTGGCGTGAAACAGAAGAAGTTCTGTTTTCGCTCTGTTGAGTTTGAGATAACTCTTTGTCATCCAGTCCTCTATCAAAGAGAGGCATGTCTCTAGGTTGAGGTGGTGATCCTTTTTATTGCAAATGTGGAAGTACAGTTGCGTGTCGTCTGCATAAGAGTGATATAGCAGTTTTTGGCTGCTGATGATTTCGAAAAGAGGACGCACATAGATGTTGAATAACATCGGCGACAGGGGAGATCCTTGAGGGACCCCGCACGATAATGTGCGTTGTTCAGAAGTGAAGGGTCCTAGCTTCACTATTTGCGATCGGTTTTACAAAAAAGAGGAGAACCAGGATAGATCGCTTTCTGCGACTTTGGCTATTTTAGCCAGCCGAGTCAATAACAGCTTGTGATCAACTGTATCAAAGGCTGCGCTTAGGTCCAGCAGAACCAGAAGAGAAGATTCTCCTTCGTCTGCGGCCTCGAGAACGTCGTCCCATATCTTAAGCAATGCAACTTCTACCCCTATTGTTGGTGGTCACAGATCCAACTACTTTTAGCTGATCTCCTTGCATTGCAACACTGCATTAGTCAGTGGTAAATGTATATAGTGTATATCACAATCACCCGACACTAGTTTGTTTTCACAATCCATGACTTAACTTCACAGTTCACACAAATACGTTTTAAATTTAAATTGTAGCACCGACGTAAGTAATTTTTTCTTTTTAAACTTTAAGAAAAATGTAGAAAGTTAGTTTAACTTTAAATATAAAACGTATCTAGTATATTGACTGTCAGTCACTTTATAGTGGGCAAGTAGGCATCACTTTAGCCAGTCACATAGACATACCAGAGTGTGTTTACATTTTCTGGAAGCAGACATGATCACATTTTATTGACAATATACCCTGAAGAACTGAACAGTCTTGCACAGAACAGATGTTGCCGATACACACAAAACTGCTTAGGACAGGAAAACAATGGTTATTTTTGCCCCCTTCCCCTCATGGAGCCTGATGCATCCTCCTGCTCCACAGATGCAAAGGTACCTCAATCCAATGGGTGCAGTTTGCTCACATCTAGCAGGGTAAGTCTCACTGTTCAGGATGTCCAGTGACATCAAGAATTTTGATCGATCAAAAACATTAAAGATTAATCGAGGAATTAATCTTTAATTTCCCCAGCCCTAATATATATATATATATATATATATATATATATATATATATATATATATATATATATATATATATATATATATATATATAAATAAAAAGTTACATAGTTAGTTAGGTTGGAAAAAGACACGCGTCCATCTATTTTAACCAAATAAATAAATAAAAAATATTATCATACAATCCCATATGCCCAATCCTATACCCACAGTTGATCCAGAGGAAGGACAAAAAAAACAGCAAAGCATGATCCAATTTGCTACAGCAGGGGAAAAAATTCCTTCCTGATCCCCCGAGAGGCAATTGAATTTTCCCCCTTTACCTATAAATGTTAGTACACATATATATTATGTACATTTAGGAAAGAATCCAGGCCTTTCTTAACCTCTTCAGGTCCGCGCTATTAACAGAATACGTGAACAGCGCGGACCTGAGGCGCCGGGGTCACGTCTTTGGACGTGATTTGCTTGTAATTCCCCGCGCGCGCCACCGGGTGGCGCGCGGCGGGGAAAAACAGTCCCGACGCATCACCGAGGATCCGATGCGTGTACCCGGCAGCCGCGATGTCCGTCAGGTACACGCGATCGTCGGTGAGAGAGCAGGGACGTGGAGCTCTGAGTGTAAACACAGAGCTTCACGTCCTGTCAGTGAGGTGACAGATGCTGTTTCTCTTGTACATAGGGAGACAGCATCGGTCACCTCCCCCAGTCACCCCCCTCCCCCCACACAGTTAGAACACACCCAGGCAATACATTTAACCCCTTCCTCACCCCCTAGTGTTAACCCCTTCAATGGCAGTCACATTTATACAGTAATTAGTGCATTTTTATAGCACTGGTCGCTGTATAAATGTGAATGGCGCCAAAAATGTGTCAAAAGTGTCCGATGTGTCCGTCGCAATATCGCAGTCCCAATAAAAATCGCAGATCGCCGCCATTACTAGTAAAAAAAAAATATAAAAAAAAAATCATAATTATGTCCCCTATTTTGTAGGTGCTATAACTTTTGCGCAAAGCAGTCACTTATTGTGATTTTTTTTTTTTTACAAAAATATGTAGAAGAATACGTATCGGCCTTAACTGAGAAAAAAAAAAAATATAAAAAAAAAAAAAAATGGGATATTTATTATAGCAACAAGTAAAAAATATATATATATTTTTAAATTGTCGCTCTTTTTTTCATTATAACGCAAAAAATAAAAACCGCACGGGCGATCAAATACCACCAAAGAAAGCTCTATTTGTGGGGAAAAAAAGGACGCCAATTTTGTTTGGGTGCCACGTCGCACGACCGCGCAATTGTCAGTTAAAGCGACGCAGTGCCGGAAGCTGAAATTTCGCCTGGGCACGAAGGGGGTTTATGTGCCCAGTAAGCAAGTGGTTAAAGCAATCTACTGAGCTGGCCAGAACCACCTCTGGAGGGAGTCTATTCTATATTTTCACAGCTCTTACTGTGTAGAATCTCTTTTCCTCTAGGTGTAAAGCATGCCTCCTTGTCCTCTGTGTTGACCGTAAAAAGTGAATAACTCAGCACCAAGTTCCATATATGGACCCCTTATATATTGTACAGGTTGATCATATCCTTCCTTAATCTCCTCTTCTCAAGATAGAATAAATTTAGATCATCTAATGTTTCCTCATACCTGAGCTCCTCATTGCCTCTTATCAGTTTGGTTGCCCTTCTATGCACTTGCTCCAGTTTCCCGATATTGTTTTTGTGAACTGGTGCCAAAAACTGAACTGCATATTCCAGATGAGGTCTTACTAATGATTTGTACAGGCGCAAAATAATCTCTCTCTCTCTCTGGAGTCCATAATACAAGAAAGGACTTTGGAAACTGCAGCTTGGCATTGCACTGAGCTTATGATCTACCAAAACCCCCAGATCCTTCTCTACTGCAGATCCCCCCAGTTGTACTCCCCCTAGTATGTATGATGCATGCAAATTCTAAGCCCCCAAGTTCATAACTTTACATTTATCAACAATAAACCTTATCTGCTACATAGTCGCCCAATTAGACAGAGCATTGAGGTTGGCTTGTAAATTGGAGAGATCCTGCAAGGACGTTATTCCACTGCATAGCTTGGTGGCATCTGCAAAGACAGAAATGGTACTTTTAATCCCAGACCCTATATCATTTATAAAGATGGCATAATTCATAGGATGCATTAAGGTGAAAAACATGAGGGTTTACGACCCCTTTAATGCACAGTTTCTCAACACCAGTCCTTCAGTATCCCCAATCAATCTTGATTGTGTGTTCCTTCATCTTCATGGGAATTTTTATCTTTAATCTTAGTGCTTAGTAATTACAGCTGTTTAATCCAAAGGAAATCCTAAATTATGACCTGCTTGGGAGTTCTGTAAGGCTGGGGTTATCCCTTTTTGCTGTAAGGGACTGAAACCCTTGACTATATTTTTATTATTAATAACTGCATTTATGTTTATTTATTTTTTATAATGAAAACATGCATTTCTGAATGGGGCTTACATTAATAGGCTTTTTTTCTGAAATAAAATAGCTTCATTATTTACATCCCAGAAAATGTATCCTGGCCCAACATAAGGGAAATCTTGCATCATAAATAAATGCATTTTCTATATTGTTTCACTTTAATAAGACTTTGTTTGTTTTGTATTCAAAATTATGATAACTTTTGAATCAGATACACTTTTTTCAGTATTTTTAAGATAGCTCAGTTCTATTTTTTTTCTTTGTAAAGGCAGACAGGCTAATTATTCCATCTATCATAATTTTACATTCTGCACAAGACAATCTAATTCGTCTCTTGCTGGTGACGGAGGTGTTTTATCAATCTTTCCCTCTCTCTATCTCATGATCTTCCACCATGACAGTAGATCAAATGTCATGGTATTTCTGCTTTAAAGGGCACAGCCATTGGAAATATCAAGAATGTGCTAAGATTACATTTTAATAGTTTAAGAAACATGTTTGTTTGCCTTTTTGATCTTCTGATGTTATCTGCCAGTCTAAAAATATATACTTATAAATTACAAAAAGCTATGAGAACTATGTTTCTATGTTTACTAAACCTATTTCAGTTGGAAACATTTAAATGTGTCTGTCCTAGAGTCTGGTGACTTTTGTCACATACGGGAAAGAAGAATTATAAACTAAATTCAAGTATTTTAAAGAGATACAATATTTTAAATTGTTAAATATACATAGGCACAATTGTTTTATACCTACTTGTGACAAACTATGGCACTAATAACACAGCAGCCTAAATAATACTAATATTAAGGATTACTACTAAAGACATATTTTCCTTTTACATCACACACTGCTAAACATGATACATGTACACATTTCTTTATGACTGTTCCATTTCATCCTGATTATAAAGTGAGTTCAAGACCACCTTAGCAGTCATAAGGAGAAATAATTATATGCAAGATAACATTGCAATTACTATTTTTGCCATCACAGCTTGTCATCCATAGTCATGGACCAGGCAACCAGGCAATTTCTGCACTCACCGGAGGAAGCTGAATGGTAAAACTTGAATTAGAATATGATGTGATATACTGTTATTTATGATCCTTATGTGGGTTCCATAAAATGAATATACAAATGAAGGTCTACAATATTGGTTCTTTAAACCACTTTATGATTTAAAGTGGACCTACCAGTATATGCAAAAAGAGTAAACATCTAGAAAAGCAAAGCCGCACCCTGAAAATGTACCTTTTGTCCTAAATTCTTCCTGAAAAAATATCTGCAGTTTGAGATCTAAGGCACTGTGCCTCTGGAGATTTAGGTACTTGAGGACCTACAGTGCTTGCATCTCCCTGCTGTGACACAGTAGGGTTGATTTACTAAAACTGGAGAGTGCAAAATATGGTGCAGCTCTGCATAGAAACCAATCAGCTTCATTATGATTGTAAAGGAAAACTGTTTATTACAAAATAATAACAAACATGTTATACTTATCTGCTCTGTCCAGTGGTTTTGCACAGAGCGGCCCCCATACTCCTTTTCTCTGGTCCCCCACTAGCACTCTGAGCCCCCCCCTTGCCAAGTGCTCCTATAGCAAGCCGATGGCTATGGGGGCACTTGTACATGCTCATTCCCAAGCCAACTCTCTGCATCCATAAGACACAGATAGCATGGCTCAGCCCTGCCCCCCACTTCACTGGCTGTGATTGACAGCAATGGAAGCTTCATTGCGGTTGGCTGCAGGGGTCTCATGTTGGCTTACTCTCCTGCTGTATCTCAGCTAATCAGGAGGGAGAGCCTCAGGTCTTGTGCACATTGCTGGATCAAGATCAGGCTTAGATGAGTAATGGGGTAGCTGAAGGGAAGCTGCACCCTGAAGCTGGATTCACACATGAGCGGTGCGAATTCCAGCTCTGTTATCTCTGCGAATGAGATGCGTTCCCATAGAAGATAATGTGCAGACAATTAGCACCGCAATGCATTTTGGGCAATGCGTTGTGTGAATATTGTAGTCTTTCAGAAGAAGTAGATGGTAAAAATGGCCAGCGCTTATCTTTGATTAGAAGATAGGGAATCAGATTTTGTGTTTAAATGGAAAAAAGTTTGAGTGAAAATTTTATACAACTGCTGATGCATCATGTTTCAAACTGACATAAATGTATATTATTTATGCTGTAATTTTGCACATATGTGAACCAGCCTCATTAAAATCAATGGCCCGGATTCACAAACGATTTACGTCGGCGTATCTCCAGATACGCCGACATAAGTCCAAATGTGCTCCGTCGTATCTTTACGCCGATTCACAAAGCGAGATACGTTGAAAAAATGGGCTTCCTCCGCCCGACGTGACTTGCCTACACTGGCGTATCTTGGGTGCATAGTTATGCTGGACGCATTTGGCGTTCCCATTATAAATATGCAAATGAGTAAGATAGGCCGATTCACGAACGCCCGGCCGCTTCATATACGCGATTTGCGTAAGGCTTACGTCCGGCGTAAAGTTACCCCTCATATAGCAGACGCAGCTAATGCAAAGGTATGGGCCAGGGAGCGACGTAGTCGAATTTTATGTCGTGTACGCCGTTTACGTAGTGCTAAGTGAATAGGGCAGTGCGTAGGTTACGTTCACGTCGTAGGCATTGCGCTGAGGTATCTTAGGGAGTATATGCAACGTGATTCTGAGCATGCGTGCGCATGCCCAGTTCGACCGGCCATTCATTTGCATGGGTTCACGCTTAATTTAAATAGATGACGCCCACCTCTTTCCTACTTTTAATTAGGCGGGCTTACGCTGGACAATTTAAGCTACGCCGCCGCAACTTACGAAGCAAGTTGCGGCAGGGTAGCCTAAACAAGATACGCTACGCCCGCACAAAGATACGCCAATGTATCTAAATCCCGGCCAATGTATTTTAAAATGTTATGCGAATTGGATGCGGTGTAAGCCGCAACCAATTTACATTGGTGTGAACGGGGCCTGAAGATTTTTTTAGCTGAATGCATAGAATGCATGTAGCTAAAAAAATTCAGCCTTTACAATTACTTTATTTTGAACAAGCTGAAGTTAGAAGTTGATTGCCTACCATGCACAGCTGCAGCAGATTTTGCACTCTCCAGTTTTAGTAAATCAACCCTAGTGTGGAACGAGCCATGATAAATCAGTAAAGAAGAAAAGATCAGCTGCAGGAAGACCACAGGCAATACTGTTAAGTACTCATTTGAGGTTTTTTTTTGGAGGGGGGGGAGGGGGTCCGGTTTCACAGTTTATGCCCTCTTTAATTTCTTGTGCTTCAACAACTGGACCACAAGCCAACAGCTCTGTTATACTTGAGGCTAGGAAATGCCAGGTAGGATATATTGTCCTAAGCATTTATTCCAAACATTCATTTAGATAGCGTTTTGAGGTCTAAACAACTTAGAAAACTATTATCATGTGAGCTTAGTGTTATGGTTTAATGTAAAACATATTAATTACGGTAATCTATTGGGTGGACATCACCTGTGTTGACCTTAGCTTGGTGTATCTGTGGCAATTGTCCCTGAAACCAGAACATTTTTAAATCTCTTCAGTAAATTTTCTTTGCTGGTGCCCATCCATGACAGCATACTTATGATGAAGCATCAGCCCTGTCCCAACTCACAGGACCTGTGTAAATCTCAAAGGAGGAGTATGGACTTATTGAAAATAAACATACATAATTACCTCCAAGCTTCAGCATTGGTCTGATGCTGCAACTGTCCATCACTGGCTCTAAGCCGAGAACTGAGCAAGCACATGACAGCTGATTTTTTTTTCATTATTACTTAGGCCGCATACACACGATCGAATATATCTGCTGGAAACAGTCCGACGGACCGTTTCAGCAGACAAATTTGATCGTGTGTACAGGCGGACAGATGGGTTTTTCCGTCCGTCTGACATGTCTGCTGGTTAGTACGCTAACCAGCAGACATATCTGTGTTTTACTTCCTGGTGACGGTGACGTGGCGGCATTAACGTCACCGCCACGTCACCGTGCTGTCTGCCGGCGGGGATTTTGGTTTGATCGTGTGTACACGATCAAACCAATATACCCCAGCAGACAAATCCGATCAAAACGGTCTGTCAGACCGATTTGATCGGATTTATTTGGTCGTGTGTACGCGGCCTAATATGTATAATGTTTATGTGGACATTTGTGAGTGCAGCTGCCACTGAGAAATTATTATTTTTTACTATTTGATGACACTTTTTGCACAACTTATTCTTGGATTTAATTTAAAGGTGATACTGCAGCCTCCTTAATGCCTGTTTGTTTTTTTTTCTGTTTTTTTAACAGCGGAATTGTTTCTTCCACTGGGAATACCACACCACAAATGCAAACTTATTCACTTGAATGGGTCAAATTCGGTGGCAGTACTGTCTGCCAAACGCAACAGGGAGGATGATTTTTTTCTATACTGTGACCACAAAATATTGCAGTTGTGGAATGTATGTGTCCCCACATATCTACCTTTGCAACTTTACAGCTCCACCACCTGTTTTTTCCTGCCTCCCCAACAGTAAGTATAAACTAGGCCTTATAGTGTGGGAGTAAAGCTAGTAAAGCCGTTTAGACTAGGGCCATAAATAGGCACCAGGAAAATTACAGTAGGTGTTTAGACAATGTTCTCGTTTCCTGATGCCTACATGACAGCATACTAGTGTTTAATAAATAGCTGAAAGGCAAAGTAATTCTGAATTATTTATTAACCACTTAAGGACCCCCGCACGCACATATACGGCCACAGAATGGCACGTACAGGCACAAGGGCGTAAATTTACGTCCCCGCCTAAGTGCGGTTCGGGGGTCCCATCGGGACCCCCTCCGCGGCGTGCGGGGGTCCCCCTGGCTCCGGGAGCGATCCGGGATCAGCGGGCGGATGTCGGCGCTTACCCGCCCCCCCGCGATCGCTCCCAGACAATGGGAGCGCGCTCCCATCCTGTCAGTTCCTCCTCTAGTGTTTACACAGGAAGGAGGAAATGATGTCACCTCTCATCGCAGCGCTGTTTCCCAGCGCTGCTGATGAGAGAAGACATCACAAGTAAGTGTGCACCAACACAACACTGACACACACTCACATAGGCATATTAACCCCTTGTGATCGCCCCCCCCCACCCCCCTGTCACAGTGTCACTGAATGCAGTGATCTAATCACTGCATTTAGTGTCAGTGTGACAGGCAGTGTAAAAAACAGTTAGTGTTAGGTTCAGGATAGCCCCCCCACCCCCCCTAATAAAGTTTTAACCCCCTGATCACCGCCCTAGTTAACCCTTTCACTCCCTATTGCCAGCGTCACTAAGCGATCATTTTTCTGATCGCTGTATTAGTGTCGCTGTTCCCGCTAGGTAGCTATTTTTTTTTATTGCGATTTTTTTTTTTACTAAAGACATGTGGCTAAATAAATTTTGGCCTAAATGTTTGACTAAAATTTAGTTTATTTGATTTTTTTTTAACAAAAAGTAAAAAATAGTGTTTTTTTTCAAAAATGTCGCTCTATTTTTGTATATAGCGCAAAAAATAAAAATCGCAGAGGTGATCAAATACCACCAAAAGAAAGCTCTATTAGTGGGAAGAAAAGGACGCAAATTTTGTTTGGGAGCCACGTCGCACGACCGCGCAATTGTCTGTTAAAGCGACGCAGTGCCGAATCGCAAAAACACCTTGGGTCATTTACCAGCGTATTGGTCCGGGTCTTAAGTGGTTAACACAAGAAACTAATGGCTTGTACACACGATCAGGTTTCTCCACGGTCAAAAGACCGCCGGGAAACCTGAGGGGAAAACAGAGAACCAGCTCGGTCACTTTTCCCCATGTACACACAGACGGTTTTCCCGACAGGAAAACTGTCTTAAGCCCTGTACACACGGGCAAGAATCTCATCAGAAAAAAAACGTTGTTTTTCCCGATGAGATTTTTGGCAAGAATCTCTTGCCGCCCGAGTGTACAGACTCTCCTTTTAAAAGAACCGCGGTTCTCTTGAAAGGCAAGAATGTGGTGACGTCATCGCGTACAATGAGCATGCGCTTGTACCATTCGATGCTGTCGCTGCCATCTTGCTGAACACTACCTATGCCTAGGAAGCTACTGCGCATGTGTCAAAGTCAATTCGAGCATGCACAGGTTTCCACGGCGACCAGGTAAGTATACACACTCTCAGGTTTCTCGGTAGGAAAACTGCAGAGAATTTCACAATGAGAAAATAAAGAAAATGTTCTCTATTTTTCTCGTCTAGATTCTGGGCAGTTTTTTTTGTCGAGAAACCTGAAAGCCTCGTACACATGCTCAGTATACTCGGCAAGAAATCTCTGCCAGCAGTTTTCTTGTTGGTTCTTGCCAAGTAAACGGAGCGTGTGTACGAGGCTTGAGAGCTTTGGTCAGGAAAATCGGCTTTGTGTATGCTCAACAGCAATGTTTCCCAATGGGAAAACTGCAAAAAAAAAAAAATGCCTCCATTTGTGGCGAGAAAAAAGAGAACATTTTCCTGTTGGGAAAATTGCTAAAGAAACATACACATGGCCGGTTTTCCCGGCTAAAGGAAAACATGGCAGTTTTCCCTAAGGGGAAACCAGTCGTGTGTACCTGGCGTAAGACTTTTTTTTTCTTCAAAACTCTTTAGTTATTGGCACTCTAATCAACAATGTAGTAATTCAGGAATACTTACAGATAATTACTCTCACACTTAAAATTCGGACATTTTTCACTTATATGTACATTTTTTTAAAGACATTTACTTAGAACCCTCAAACATGATATACTTTATGAAAGCAGAGGCCCTGGAGATTTTTATGTCACATTTCCACAGCCATTTATCAAATGCAAATTTTCTGAAAAAATTGACCTAAATTGATTTTGGTGCCTCCATACACAATATATAACCCATTTTTTTTTTATATAATATGAAAGATGATATTGCACTGAGTAAATATAAACCAAATATGTCATGAGTTAACATCATGGCTGTGAAATGGTGACAAACTACGGTACCTAAAATTATCCATAGACGACCCCTTAAAAGCCTTTGCAGATTTACAGTTTAGATTAAAACATGAGCTCTGCCACTAGAAATATTTCTCTTACTCTGACATTCATGGCGTACCTTACATGTGTGGTGCATGCACTGGGGTGTGATTTACTAGAACTGGAGAGTGCAAAATCTGGTGCAGTTCTGCTAAGAAAAACCAGCTTCACGTTTATTTTGTCAAAGCTTAATTAAACAAGCTGATTGGCTACCATGCATAGCTGAACCAGATAGTAAATCAACCCCACTGTTTACATATGTGTGCTGGACCTATGTGTGTTTGCCTTTCTATGTGAACACAGGGGCATGGAGGTGCGTTACATTTAAAAAATGTATTTTATATACATTTTGTTACACTTTTTTATCTTTGTTTCATTCTCTTGTGATAGCTTCGGCAGTTACACATACTCTGATCTCATACTCCTACCCTTCAAAGCATTTGATCAAATACAGATTGGTTTTATCAGATGCTTCTGCCAGGGAAACAGAGCACTGAAACCAGAAGTAAAAAAAATCCTCTTTGGTTCCAGCTTCATTCATCACAGAGGAGATCAGGAAAAGGCTGTTACTGTATTTCCTTTGTTGGCAACTGAGTCGACTGCAGTCCCAGGTTTCCCTGTGGAATTAGAGAGGCCCGGGAATGGCTATGGGCAGCGGTGAGAGGGTGGTGCACTGAAATGTGGATGCCACCTTTACAAATTGATACCAGGATCATGGCTGTTCCTGTGCTGGCTTATACTGGGGTAAAAAGGAGAGGGGGGGGGGGTGACAAGAGTTTAGCTAAAGTTTTATGTTTTCCTATTGACCTGAAGATTCAGAAGCTGTCTATATACCTGGCTGTGTGTTATGATTAAGGCAAAAATTGCCAGAAAGGGAGACTATCATCTATGGTAATATTAAAACTGAATAGCATAACAAGAACTGTGAACAAAATAAATAAAGGGCAAAATAATAATTAATTATAATTATTTCAGACTATGCAGCTTGCCAGCCACAAATCTTTGTTTAACTAATTGCCGACCGCCGCCGTCATATTACTGCGGGACGGTGGCACTGCTACGCGGGAGCACGTAGCTCTACGTCCTCCCTTTAGCAGCTTGTAGGGCGGGCGTCCCCCGAATCCCGCGCGCGTGCCCGGCGGGTACGATCGCCGCCGGGAACCCCCGATTGCTCGTTACCGGACGGGGAACGGGAGGTATGTGTGTAAACACATACCTCTTGTTCCTGTCAGCGGGGGAAACGCTGATCTTCTGTGCATACAATGTATGGACAGAAGATCAGTGATTACCCCTAGTGAAGCCACCCCCCCCATACAGTTAGCACACAAGGACCACACTTAACCCCTTCCCTGCCCCCTCGTGTTAACCCCTTCACTGCCAATGGCATTTTTATAGTAATACAATGCATTTTTATAGCATTGATCGCTATAAAAATGCCAATGGTCCCAAAAATGTGTCAAAAGTGTCCGATGTGTCCGCCATAATATCGCAGTACCGAAAAAAAAACGCTGATCGCCGCCATTACTAGTAAAAAAAAATAATAATAAAAATGCCATAAAACGACCCCCTTTTTTGTAAACGCTATAAATTTAGCGCAAACCAATTAATAAACGCTAATTGCGTTTTTTTTTTTAACGAAAAATATGTAGAAGAATACGTATCGGCCTAAACTGAGGAAAAAAAAAAGTTTTTTTATATCTTTTTGGGGATTTTTATTATAGCAAAATGTAAAAAATATTGCATTTTTTTCAAAATAGTCGCTCTATTTTTGTTTATAGCGCAAAAAATAAAAAACGCAGAGATGATCAAATACCACCAAAAGAAAGCTCTATTTGTGGGAAAAAAAGGACACCACGTCGCACGACCGTGCAATTGTCAGTTAAAGCAACGCAGTGCCGAATCACAAAAAGTGCTCTGGTCTTTGGACAGCAATATGGTCCGGGGCTAAAGTGGTTAAAAATACTGTAATAATACCTGTCTGTTTTTTTTTTTGTTTGTGTTTTACAATATTATCCTCTGCTGTAAGCCATACTGTATTTTTATTGTTTAGCTTTAGCTATAGCTATATATAGCTATATCCATATTAGGCTATACATAGTTGAATTTGACCGCAATAACACTTTATTTTATCTAATTGCTGTTCTGCAATTGACTAATCCTAGTAAGCATAGAATTACTATTATAGTGAAAACTAATAATAATACTGAGTGATCAGCAGAAGAAAAACCTGTACTATTGGTGAATACCCAATGATGTGGCTGACCTCAGGTCATACACAGAGATTAAACAAATTCTCCTACATAGGTTGTACCTGTTTATCTGCAGTCTCCTCATCTCTACATCCATTGAAAGTCCAGAAGTTATAGAGCTTGTATGAGCATTCAGAAAGCAGTGGACGGAGAGCTGAAATGACACTATGCAGAGCTTAGTGAAGAAAGATGAGAGTTGATTGGAGGGAAGGGACACACCCCCTTCACACAGCACACAGGAACAGAGCTAAGGCTGTCAATCACAGGCTGTGTGCCAAAGATCCCTCCCTTTCACCTTTTTTCTCGTGCTGTCAGCAAAACTTGTTAGAAGTGGCAGATAGCAGAGGAATGGGGTTGCAGACTGAAATAACACTTATGCCGCGTACACACGATCAGTCCATCCGATGAGAATGGTCTGATGGACCGTTTTCATCGGTTAACCGATGAAGCTGACTGGTGGTCCGTTGCGCCTACACACCATCGGTTAAAAAAACGATCGTGTCAGAACGCGGTGACGTAAAACACAACAATATGCAGAAAAAAATGAAGTTCAATGCTTACAAGCATGCGTCAACTTGATTCTGAGCATGCGTGGATTTTGAACCGATAGTCGTGCCTACTAACGATCGATTTTGACCTATAAGTTAGAAATCCATCGGTTACATTTAAAGCAAGTTGGCTTTTTTTTAACCGATGGTTAAATAACTGATGGCGCCCACACACGATCAGTTTTGACCGATGAAAACAGTCCATCAGACCATTCTCATCGGTTTAACTGATCGTGTGTACGTGGCCTTAGTGCTTTGGAGTAAGACAAGTACACACTATAAAGGAGCTTTGTTTATATTTCATGTCTGAGGTTTACAACCACTTTAAATTGTTGAATCAAATAGAAACCTGCTTAAAGTGGTAGATTTCAACACTGCTCTGTGCCTAGGCCATTAAAAAGAGTTATGTTTTGCATTAAACAGTCTCAGTAACAACAAGCCACTTTATTTAATGTTTGCATATTAGAGAAAAATATTTTTTTATCTTGTTTTTCCTTTTAAAAATGCTGCAAGTATGAAAAAAATAAGTTGATCTGCCAGAAATCCAATGTATGATGCTATTTTCCGTTCCAAGCTGACAGCATACTGTCTTTGCTGCAGGGTTTTTCCCAAACAGTGTTGACAGTCCTTCATTAAGTGAGTGAGTGAATAACTTGTATAGCACTACAAATGCAAACTAAATCGCCTCAAGGCGCTTGGCATCAATTTTTCCCATTCTGTTGACCTTCAGAATAGATGGGTCTTGAGTTTTTTTCTGAAGGAATGTAGAAGGCAATCTATCCCCTACCCCTATGTGTTCTTCTCCATGGGCATACATTGATTTCTTTACCAACAAAACAGTGTTGCTGCTTTGATTTTCAAGACTGCCTACACACTGTGTACGGGGTAAGAGCTCTTTGGAAATGTTGTTCTGGAAGTGGGCCTACATTAACAGGAATTAAGTACCTAGAAGCTACCTTTGATAAAAATGTTAAAAGCCTCGTGATTATGTCACAGAGAGTAATACAAAAAAAAACTTTCACTGCAAGAACAAGGAGAAATAAAAAAAATAATCCTGGGATGCTGGGATCTGTTTAAGAAGTTAACAGGTAAATTTGGGACATAACTGTACAAGTCCCTTAAATAGTTTACTATTATCTAGGGCTCTTTTTTTGGTGGCAGGTTTAGGATGATTACTGATTTAGATAAAGTACAAATAAAATAGATGTTCAGAAGATAATAGGTTCTTATAGAGGTCAATAGTAAAGTAAATAAAGACATGGGGCTCATTAATCATTAAAGTATATTGCATGCGGCATTTAGGTCATGTGACATTTTTTTTTTTTTTGCAAAATTTAAGTATTCTCTACCTTTTAGGATCAGTAGTCTCTCAACAGTAATGCATAAAAAACTAAATATGGATAAAAACACAGAAATTTTACATTTAGTGAAATATATTTATTTTCTCCAGTCATTTCGCCAGATTTTCTACACTTTTTTGTGTATATACAAGTATATACAAGCATACACATCATTTTCTGCATAAATCTCCCAATTGTCCCAAACATAATACAATATACATGCATATCACTATGGTCTAATCCCTACATATGTAGTGGGAACATTTTCATTTTTTTACAAATGTCTTTTGCGTACATTTTCACCAAAGATAACTCCAGACAGAATTAGGTTAGGATTAGACAAGTATTCTTACAAAGGTGTGGAACTTGAGCTGCATATGATCTCATTGGTTTAATGAGATAAATACTGCACATTTTAAATAAGTATTGCAATGCCTTATTTTACCAGCGTTTGTTAGTAAATTGCAAAAAAATAATAATCTAAGAACACTGTTAGGTATTTTATAACTGATCCTAAACAAATTGTGAATGGAGCCCATAGACCAGTATTAACAGGACTGATCTAAAAAAAAGTTCAGTGATGTACAAAAATGGTTACTTGCCTACAAATACAAACAAATTCCATTGCTTTAAATATCAAGGCCCATTCTTAAGATAATGTTGAAAATATTGTAGCTTTCACCTTCACTTAATGCTCCATTAGGCCGCGTACACACGATCAAATCTGTCTGCTGGAAACGGTCTGCTAGACCGTCCCAGCAGACAGATTCGATCGTGTGTATGGGCGAGCCGACGGATTTGGCCACCCGACAGATTTCAAAGCATGCTTTGAAATCTATCGGGTGGGAACCCGTCCGCCCGACATGTCTGCTGGTTAGTACACTTACCAGCAGACATGTCGTCTCGCACCGGTGCCGAATGGATTCGGCGCATGCGCGGAAGTGTTTTACTTCCTGGTGCGGTGACGCCACGTCACCGACACATCAGCGAGCCGTCTGCTGGCGGGGATTTTGGTTTGCTCGTGTGTACACGCGGGCAAACCAAAATCCAAAGAGACAGATTTGTTCAAATCGGTCGGTCCAACCGATTTGAACAAATGAATTGCCTTGTGTGTACGAGGCCTTAGACTTTGCCATTTATACATACTTGTTCTTTAATATGTTTGTTTTTGTGTTAAATAAAGATTTTGTAAATTAGCCACTACAGGAAGCAAATCTGCAATCATTCTTTTTCACTTTTTAACAACTGCCACACATGGAGTGCATTGTTTTAAAGTGAATCAATCGACTGCAAAACAGGAAGCTCATATATTAAGCAAATATGGCTACCCTCATATACCCCCATATACATATATATGTACAAACAATATATAGATACAGGTTTATTTAAATTATTAATATATGTTTAAAAATGTAAAAACTAAATACATTCAGATCTGCAGGCTGTAGGACAAGTGTACAGTATATTTATTTAAAAATGTATTTAGTATAAGATCTAACTTGTATGCATAGTAAAATGTGTGAAAACCACAACAATGAACTTCTCTCATTTGCTTTTTTGGCTGTGCTTGCTTAGATAAGTAAAAAAAAAAAAAAACTGTTGATCCAACAAGAAATAATGTAAGCTTTCTGTACTCTTTGCCTTCTCTTATCAGTTAACAGCTCAGCACTGGTCAGCTCTTCTCTGTGGACTGGTAGAGCCCCCTATGTTATAGATAAAAAGGAAAGGGGAGTTGTTCTGTAGTCCTGCCCTAGTATGACAACTCTCCTCTATAGAAATAGTGTAGTGAGTGAGTATTGTAACCCGAGAACAAGCAGTGTGTCACTGGTAGAGCTATAGAGTAAAATAAAGGAAAAAATATAAAAATGAGTGGCAATATATCACGTTTGATTCTTGGGTCTGGAAATGCTTTAACATTTTTAATTCAGTTTTTGGTATGTTACTTATAAAATCATGTCATTTATTTAAATATCTGGAAGGAAATACAATTTAAAGGTGTGTTCCAGCCAAATTTAGTGTTTATTAAAAGTCAGCAGCTACAAAAAGTGTAGCTGCTGGCTTTTAATATACACACACTCACCTGCTCCACGATCCAGCAGCGCGCCGGCCGGGACTCCGCTCCTCTCCCCCCCTCCCCGGCCGGCATCTTCATCCTAAGTGTGGGCACTTGACCGTGACAGCCTTCGGCTTCACGGCCGGGCACCCACTCCGCATGCGCAAGCGGCGCTGCGCTCTCCTATTGGACAGGCGATCGCATGGGACCTGTCATGTGTCCCATGCGATCGCCTACAGGGAGGGGCTGCTGTAGGCGATTAAGCTTAATCGCCTAACCAGCCCCTCGGCGGAAGGAGGAAGTGGGACAGGAAGTCCCACTCCTCCTGAAGCCCCCACTCCCCCCCAAAAAAATTACATGCCAAATGTGGCATGTAAGGGGGCAAGGAGTGGGATTAGCGGAAGTTCCAATTTTGTGTGGAACTCCGCTTTAACTGATTTCTGGGTACCAAAGTCATCTCATCTTTCCATGTTCCTGGCAATAAATTAACAGTCTAAACCTGAGACACTATTATATACATTTAACACTTATTTAACATGTGGGATATATTTTATATTACTATAATACTTCTGACCCTCAGACTCAGAACCTGACCTTCCTCCTTAGACATTCCAATTGCTCTATCTGATTCATAACTCTCTTTTAATTAGAGATGTACATGTATATGCAACCTTTCCTTTATTTAGTCACTGTGTTCATATGCTTCCACTCTTCAGGTCGTTCCTTTGGTGGATCCCGAGATTTGTTACCTAAGCCTAATCAGATACTTTGTTCTCAGCTTTTATGCGATTATTACTGTTTCCAAGTTTTGCTGTTCTGTCTTTTCAGTTCTATTGTTTTATTCTGTGAAGTCTGTGTTACATTCCTTATGCCTTCACAAACTAATTATTCTTCTGGTGGGTTTTAAAATACTTTTTATTTTACTTTTGTACTAAAAATTTTTAAATCTCAATAAACATATTCACTGTATGGTGTTCTAAGCCACTATCTTATAACCCTAATTCGGGGGCCACCTGTAATGCTGAAAAATATCCTTTAAAGCGGAGGTTCTCCCTCAAATTGAACTTTATAGCTAACCTGTCTCCAGCCTTAGTAAATCACTGCTGCATTGTAATTTTTTTGTCATATGTGTGCCCTTACCTGTATTCTTGCTGACTTCCGGGTCTTCTTCCCTGCGGGGAGTGGGCGCATCGCTCCTTTTCCCGACAACTCTCGGCGTAATGTGATCTGGGAGCAAGGACTCCTGGGATTACAATGGGGCGTGTATTCTAAATGACGTCACCCGTTGTCATGGTACTGACTGTAATCAGGAAGTGTTGACGGCGAGGCTCACGCTGCTCACCGTCAACACAGCACATGGGCGAGATCCTGCGGTGCATGATGGGGGCATTCCGTGAAGAAATCCAGGTATCCAAGTGTTTGCTTGTGGGATTTAAAATGCCCACAAGCAAGATGGAAAAGCCCTCCGTTTTCTTTCAAACGAAAACGGAGCGAACGGACATAGCAGCACCTAGCAGGTGAGTAGTACCTAGCTAGCTCTGTTACCAGGCTTTGGAGATTTAAAAAAAATAGCTAAACCCACGGAACCCCCGCTTTATTGGTTTTGTGGCTGCTTTGCACTTATCCTCTATCATCTTTTGCTTCTATTTGCTTCTCTATTGTGGGACTGGACACTGTTGATGCAAGACTTTTATATGCTATTACCGCTGTGAGGAGACTGTGCTGTATGGAAATAGCTATTGACTTGTATATCTAGTATCATGTTATATGTGCATGAACAACGGTCACATACATGGCTATGGCTATGTGACAGTTTATCTGCTAATGTCCATACTTGTATCATATTTTTGAAAGGTGGGGAATAGTCCATGATTTTGTTCACCATTTTTGACCTCTCCTCTTTATGAAGGGTGACTTACATCCTATAACCATTTTGAAGATGAGATAACTATGGTGAGATTTATAGTCATCTATCCTTAATCTTCACTCCCACTGTAATGATTTGGCGTGTGTGTACAGCTGAGGTCCTTTTTGGCATTTATGACAATGCTGTAATCTTTTAACTGACAAAGGGGTTGATATTTTTTTTTAACAATTTTAAATTAGGTGGATTTAGTGATATAAGAAATGCTTTTCATCTAAAAAACATTTTTTTCTATTAATTTAATTTACAAGTTACACTGTTTGGACCTTAAGGTTACCAACTTTTTTGGTGGGTTTCCTTAACCCCTTCAGATTTTTTTGCATGTGTACTTTCAGGTTACTAGGTCCAAACTAGTATAATTTAGTGAGGCAGTGAACTGTCCATATCCTTCCTTATTTTTGTTGGGTTATATATTCTTTGTTAGGAACTTTGTTCCCAGGATAATACAGTAAAGAGCGCAGCTTAAAAAAGCTAGCCTTTTTGAAATTTAGTGTTCTTGTCTTACCAACACTCCTCTCTTTTCTGTAAATAAAGGCACACATAATTACTCTGTGATCATTGATCATTAATCTCCATGTTTTTTTAAATGAGTAAATCTAACAGAGCATTTTTCTAGCTACGGGTTCCATCATTTGACCCATGAAATTGTCCTGCTTTAGGTTCAAGAGTTGTTGAGTGTGCAGTTTAATTTGTGCAATTGATTTAAGGAAAGTAGTTGAAGACTCCAATAATAACTTTACATTGCTCCCCCACTACACTTTACTCTCTATCCTTTTTAACTTACTTGAACTCCAGCCATAAGGATACCGACACCACTGTTGTTAGTAATGTCATGCACTTTCAGATTAATCTTGACATATAGGCATAACCTGCACCCTCTTCTACCTACTACGTCCTTCCAAAATAGTGTATATTTTGTATATATTTTGTATATTTTCAGCCAAGTTACATGAACTGTCTAACAAGGTTTCCAGGTTTCCCACAAGTCAAAATCCTTCTTAATAATACTAATTGCAGTGCTTATATAAATTAAATCAGAACATATCATTCCTAAAATCACCACACTATATCTCAAAGTGACCTTGAACTTAACTAATGCAAGTGATGTATCAATAATTAAATATGATAATATATATACTGTAATTGAAAATGTCCATATAATAGAAACTTGAATAGAACAGTACACAGTGCTTTAACACTTCCACAAAAGTTCTCCGGCATATGTCTCTCAGTTTTGGCCAATCACAGTAGTAAGCTGTCAGCCCTGGCTCTCTCCAAGGTGTGCGTCTTAACTCAGCACTCACATCACAAAGAAACCACCAACAATAAAAAAAAACGTATAGTTTAGTATTTAACGGTACCTCTGCAGACTGCATGACACTAGTTAAAAAGCATTATATAAAAGTCAGTATAAAAATGTTCATGCATAAAGCGCTTGTCAAGTTTACACCAAGCCAAGAGGAATTGTGGCTCAACCTCAAACAGAATATATTATGTAGTTCTGTGCATCTTCAGGAGCTTGTGAGCTGATACAAGGATATAGCTTTTGGAAAGCTCTATTAGAGATGTTACTACAAGCCATAAGTGTGCGCAGCCTATTGCATTAGGGTGTGCACCCCAAAGCTCAAACACACATGTATATATATATATACAGTGTATATATATATATATATATATATATATATATATATATATACACACACACACTATATTGTCCAAAGTATTGGGATGCCTGCCTTTACACACACATAAACTTCAATGGCATTCCAGTCTTAGTCCATAGGGTTCAATATTGAGTTGGCCCACCCTTTGCAGCTATACCAGCTTCAACACTTCTGGGAAAACTGTTCACAAGGTTTAGGAGTGTGTCTATGGAAATGTTGACTATTGTTCCAGAAGCGAATTTGTAAAGGTCAGGCACTGATATTGGACGAGAAGGCCTGGATCGCTCTAATTCATCCCATAGGTCTTCTATCGGGTTGAGGTGCAGGCCAGTCAAGTTCCTCCACCCCAAACTCGCTCATGCATGTCTTTATGAACTCTTAAGGCATCAGCATACCGAGACATTTTGGACAATTTCATGCTCCCAACTTTGGGGGAACAGTTTGGGGATGGCCCCCTCCTGTTCCATCATGACTGCACACCAGTACACAAAATCATGGTTCATAAAGAAATGGACTTAGCAAGGGTGGTGGAAAATGAACTTCAAGTGCAAAAAATTACAGTATAATAGTAACTAAAACATATGAAATTAAATGTATCAAACTAAAACAAAAAAAATGCAAAGTGCTATAATGGTGTAAACCCCCCCATTTTATTTATCTGAGCCATGGAATTCGATCAGCGGTGACATGCTCTGACTCTCTCCATGGGGTCCCAGTGCTTGATGGATAGATTGACAGCAGCACAGCCATTGTGTCGGGGGATGAGGCCAAGTCATACATTCGGCGTCTATGGATGCCGAATGAATGACTTAGGAGCGCACCCACAAGGTATCCCCCTGGAAGATCACTTCTCCTAAGGGGGTCATCTGATGCGGGGAGGACGCGCAAGAGCCGCAAGAGCTGCTGAGGGACACTCTATGCAAAATGAACTGCAAAGTGGAGGTCCTTTAGTATGATTTTAATTAGACCTTAAAATAATATTGTCGTCTTTCAGAAGAAGTAATGGGTAAAAATGGCCAGTGCTTATCTTTGATTAGAAGATAGGGAATCAGATTTTGTGTTTAAATGGAAAAAAACGTTTTACATAAAGAATGCTTGCAATCTATGCTGAAAATTGTATACAACTGCTGATGCATCATGTTTCAAACTGACATAAATGTATATTATTTACGCTGTAATTTTGTATCTTTGTGTGTTACCATCAAAATAGTTATTCATGTTTTTATGTTTGTGTTTTGTTGTATTTGTTGCGATAAATACAATATAAATACAATATTTATTCTGATTGTTTAAATGTTTATTGTACTATCTGTCATGGTCACAGGATGATGTATGACATTAGATGTTCAGTGTGTGTTGCAAAACTGAATGACAAATTCAGGCATTCAGAATGATAAATAATAAGTGTCATGCATGCTGTTAACTCTGCAATAATAATAGTCCATATATTTGAGTGGTTTGGACCTATGTTGATGTGAGTCTCTACCCAGATTGGAGATCCATTTACTTTCAGGGCAAACAACTGAATTAATTTCATACCATAAGTCCATTTGTGTGATAACCGCATTGCCAGATGTAATCGAGATCTTTACTGCAGTCAACACAACCAAACCTAATATATCACAATTAATATAATAATTATTGCTGGACAGATTAATGTTCTTTTGGGCCCGTGTTTTTTATTACATACATCTAATTAAGTGCTGTCAGTTTGTCATTTTCCAGCAAAAGCATATCTAAACCCAAAAAGCAAAGATGTAATATATTGCATATTACGTTTTCTTTTTAATTATTTATTTGATTTTTACGCCACATAATTGGATGATTAATAACTTCACTGCATTCAGTACGCACAGTGTAATGAGGACAATCTCTATTCCTTTAGCAAATCAACTCAAATGTTAACGCAATCTAGATTGTTTGCATTAAGATTTGGAACATTGGATTAACTGTGCTTCAACGTGGGATGGGTAATTTTGACTGCCTTACTACTAAGGTGGCAGATCTTTTGTGGAATTTCTAAGTAAAACTGGAATGACTTATAGGCCATAGCTATACTTTGTTAGTTCTAGATAGAGTATTACTTTTATGATGTTGCCTTTTCAGTAATAGTTACTTTTTATGGTAAAATAATATATGCAAAAAAAGGCATTGTAATTTTGAAGTATCAGTTCACTAAGTCATACCGTGAATAATAAAGGAACTCATTAAGTATGGAGTCTTTGTTACTTAATGGTACATAGATCTCTTGGCAATTGAAGTTATGTATCATGAATCTAAATACTTTAAGGGATAATATAAAATTATCTACTGTTCTTTTATATTAAAACTTGAACATTCATTTTCTTATGCTACATTGCTGGCCTTACCGAGGAGAAATGTAGTATATTATCATAATTGCATGTTATTTATTAGCTGGGAAACAAATAAGTCAATCTGAAACAATTCCCTTTTGTTATTCATGAATCCACATTAGATGGCAGAGGTATAGTAAAGCAAACAGCCTATCATTATATTTATTATAGCCGCTTTGTGCTAATGAACAATAACACTGACTAATAAAATTGTCTGTGCACTTTAGAAATATAAGCAAGGCTACTGTGTTTGTTAAGCTGCATATTAAAGGCAATGTATTATGTTTGTTCTTATATGTATTTATTTATTTATTTATTTATGTATTTATCTTTATGCTCAGTGCTAAAAAATAAACTTTAAAAAATGTTTATTTTTAAGGTAAATATTAAAGGAGTTGTAAAGTAAAACATGCAATCTATGCATTAAGGTGAAAAAACATCTGATGCAGCCGCCCCCCCCCCGACCCAAGTTATACTTACCTGACCCCTCGAAAGTCCCGTGCTCGGTCCCAAGATCCTCTTCGCCGCTCAGCCTGGCCGCTGATTGGCTAGAGCAGATGGATTGAGAGCAGTTAAGCCATTGGCTGGTGCTGCTGTCAATCACATCCAGTGATGCGGCGTGCTAAGGGGTGGGGCCGAGTCATACAGAGAGCGGCTATGGCCGCTCGCTGTATCACGGGAGCGCGCCCTTAATTACTCACCACCATGCAAGCTCTCTCGCATGACTGTGGTCAGTACTTGTGGGGAGGACCAGAGACAGCCGCCAAGGGACCCCAGAAGATGTGGATTGGGGCCACTCTGTGCAAAACGAACTGCACGGTGGAGATAAGTATAACATGTTTGTTATTTTAAATGAAAAACATTTTTTCCTTTACTAACCCTTTAAAATTATCTTTTTTTAGACTGGGAAGGGGACAGATTATTGTCCCCGACAAAAGATTCCCAGGGAAAGACAGATATTTTGAGAACAAAGAAAAAAACACTAAGACCAGACCAGTTCCAGCGGACATATCCGATCGTGTGTACGGGCTAGCAGACAGGTTTCCAGCAGACAAAAGTTTTAAAGCATGCTTTAAAAATTGTCTGCAGGAGGGGGGGGGGCGCATGCGCGGCGGGCTCCGGAATGGTCGCCTGATCTCGGAACTCCGCTCTGCCGTGGCTGCTAGGGTCACATAGCGTGGAACTTAGAGCAATTCGCTGCTTGTCCTGGGCATCGGAAGCCAGCGTGGCGGTCAGGGTCTCTCCCGATGTCTTCTGGCTTGGCTCATAGGGACCTGGGACCGCAATTCAGCTTGGAAGCCTCGCGGTCCGAATCCAAGATGGCGGGCACTACAGCACGAGCTGAGCCCAGGGGACACGATCGGCTCTCGGCAGCTCCTGGCTCCTGCAACCCTGTTCTACTCTCTGTCCACTCCTGTGAGTAATTCCCTAGTTGGAGCACATTCACCTGCATCAACAGAATCGCTCCTGGAGCAGACAATGGAGGAACTGTCAGATTCCCCTCTGGGGCCTACATTAGCTCAGGCAGCAGACAGGCCTGTTTCTGCAGCGCTGCCTCAGGCTGCAACCCTCACAGTCTCTGATCTCCTCTCCCACTTTACTGCTTTATTGGATAAAGGCCTCACAAACACTGCTGCCCAGATAACAGGGGATATCAGGAAAGATTTTCAAATGCTAGGGGCGAGAATGGAGAACATTCAAGAACCATCCAAAATTCCGATCATATTCAGGTCCTTCAAGATCAATTGGACATAGCATTATCTAAAATAGATGACCTTGAGAACAGGTCCAGGAGGGAAAATTTTCGTATTAGGGGCATTCCCGAGTCGGTCAAAGACACTGTTTCTGTGGTTCAGGACTTTCTCAAACAGTTGATACCTAAAATTCCCCCTCATAAATTGGAGATTGATAGAGCACATAGGTCCTTAGGGCCTCTACGGAAGAATGGCCTCCCTAGGGACATTTCTTCTCTGTCAAAGAAGAGGTGATGAAACTAAGTCGCTCTCTTTCAACCCTTTCTTGCCGTGGTCACGATATTCAGGTTTTCGCTGATCTATCGCCATCAACGATACAAAAGAGGAGATCTCTGAAACCCCTGCTGACCATCCTGCAACAACGAGAGATAAAATACAAGTGGGCCTTCCCTTTTGCCCTGAAGTTTGACTTCAAGTGCAAGTCTTATTCCTTTCGCAGCCTCCAGGAAGGGGAACGTCTTCTGCTAGACCCCCATCTCAATTCCAATCCTGGTTCTGCTAAACACCCTTCACCTGTGAGGCCTCTCTCCAGTGTCTGGAACAAACCCAAAACCAAGAAATCCAAAGATGCCTGACCTCCTTGATTCATTAAGGCTTTGAAGATTTGTGCTGCTTCATCCTTTTTTCAGGACCCTCCAAGATGAATATTTTTTCTTCACTGGCTCTCCCCCTTTTTTTTTTTCTTTTTTTTTGTGTTTTTGTTTTTACTCGCCTTGCCCCATCTGGGGCTTTTTGTGTCATGTTTTGACTTTTTTTTTCTTTTTGGGCAGTTTTTATTTTTCAGTATCTAGACTTTTCTATTGTTATGCTATATTGTTTTTCATAGGTAGTATGCTCTAGTTCCCCATATCACAGTTTTTCTTTAGCTTCCATTTTTCATTTAGGCGGCTTGTTGTCACGGTAGATCTGCTGTGCATTCCACCTACTCCATGGTCTGGGTTTTTCTCTTTCTGTGGACTGGGTCACTACTCCCTTTTCGGGGTGTGGTGTTTTTTTTTGGTTCGTTGAGAGCTCCAGGGTTTTTCCCCCCTGGGGCTCCTCCAGGACTGTGAAAGTCCTGGGATTTTTTCTCTTTTCACCCTTTTTTGCTCCCTTTTTTTACTGTTTTCTCTTTTGCAGCCCTCCGTCGGTCTCCGTTTAAGAGGTTCTTCTTCCAGGGAATTGTTCTCCTTCCTGTGGCTGAGAGTCCTGGTGGTCTGATGGTCCCCCAGAGGGTAAGTGGCGATTTTTTGTTGATGGTTCTAGCCCCTGGGCTCCATGGCTAAGCCCCCTGATCATACCACTCCTCTGAGAGTGGCTACCCATAATGCTCAAGGCCTAAATTCACCCAATAAACGCAGAAAAGTTTTTATGAATTCCCGTAAAATAGATGTCCTTTTTCTCCAAGAAACTCACTTCCCTGCCCGCTATAAACCTCCATTTATTCATTCTCATTTTCCTTTGTTTTTTATCTCCAATGCTGAGGACAAAACTAAGGGGGTGGCAGTTCTCTTTTCGAAATGATGCAGGTTCTCTCTGAAGGCTGAATATGGGGATGGAGAGGGTAGGTTTCTTTTAGTGAAGGGAATGATAGATGGCCACCTATACTCATTTGTGTCCTATTATGCCCCTAACTCAGGCCAGAATCTCTTTCGGACCCTAGACCCCCATATAGAGGTAACGGTTATCTTTGGTGGGGATTCTAATCTTGCTTTTGACCGTAGTATAGATAAATCTAAACGTAGTATAGATAAATCTAAACCTCTACATGCCGAAAAAAGTCAGATGGGGCCCACACACGATTGGTTTCTCCGATGAAAAAAGTCCATCTGACTTTTTTCATCGGAAAAAACGATCATGTGTATGCAACATTAGAGGTGAAAAATAGCTATCATTCAAATTATATTACCGGCTAAAGGTTGTATTGTTATTTTATCTATGAACACAAACTGTAAAGAAATAAAACTGTAAGATGATGTGGTGGTTCATATTAGCAAAACAATGACACCGAAACGCATTATTAGAAACTGTGAAATGGAAGTTGATGCAGGGATCTCCCCTGCTGTGTCTTTGTATTCTGACAACAGGGACTCCCCCTCCCTCCCATTAGAATACACAGATCAGTGCTTTCAGCCATTGGCTGCAAGTGCTGATCGAATGCTGGTTTTCCAGCATGACCGTTGAACAGACAGCACTACACACAAACCAAAGGTTTCTGCTGAACCAGCTGACTTTTGGTACCTGTATACCCAGTTTTACTGGCTAAGTAATCTCTACAGTGTCTGGGCAAGAGGTCGCCACTTTACAGTCTGTGAATATAAACTGCTACCATTAAAGTAAACCTATGTACTGCAAGGGCAAAGAACAGGTTTGCTTCAAGTGAAGAATCAGGTAAATTGGGAAGTTCAAATAAAACTTTCAAAATGTATTATTTTTGGTGTAATAACTAAGTTATGTGGATGTTTTTTCTATCACAACTATTTAGTAGTGTCAAAAAAAACAGTTGGTTAACCTCTAGATTTTTTTTTCTCCTGAAATGCGTAATCCAGGTAATTTATGTTTTTAAGACTTTTGATGGAGAGTTTGCACATTAAAAACACTGTAAATTGTTTTAACCCAAAATTTTATTATGCGTATGCTGACATCTCTCTGTACCTGCCACTGAAATCCTATATAAATCTCTTGAGAACTTTGTCAGATAGACAGCCTTGAATTCTTAGTTTGTTGCATGTTTCCATGGAGGTGACATGTGGCTACCATGGTATTTAGCTACCACACCTCATGCTGTTAAAGAGCTGTCATTAATAGAAAGAATATGATGTTGTTAGTGGAGTACTAAAATTGTAAATGCTATGGTGTTTAATATGCAAGATGGATGTTATACAAACAGACAGACCAGGGGTACCATGTGTTTAAAGTTTTATTTTTCTATAGGGGGCTAACAAAACGAGAACAGAAGTAATTTTATAAGGAGTAGGGATGAGCTTTGCGTTCAAAACGAATGTATGTTCGACTCGAACATCGTCCGTTCGATCGTTCGGCGAATTTCGAACAAAAACGATCGTTCGCGGCAAATTCGAATGAAACGAAGCGACTGTTTTTAAGACTTTTTTTTTTCCATTGATACATGTTCCCTGGGGCAAGACCCGGGTTCTGAAAGACGTTTTCCAACAATAACTTGAAAATTGGTCTTTAAAAACGACCGTTTTTAAAACGTTTTTTCCATTGATACTACTATCAATGGAAAAAAAGTTTTAAAAACGGACGTTTTTCAGGAGTCCTGCTCCTGAAAAAACAACTGTTTTTAAGACTTTTTTCCATTGATACATGTTCCCTGGGGCAAGACCCAGGTTCTGAAAGACGTTTTCCAACAATAATTTGAAAATTGGTCTTTAAAACTACCGTTTTTGAATTCAAACATTCGAGTCCCATAGACTTCAATGGGGTTCTAAATGTTCGTGCGAACGATCGGACCGTTCGACGGTTCTGGTGCGAACCGAACGTGGGGGTGTTCGGCTTATCCCTAATAAGGAGCATTCATTTTGCAGCCACTGAAAAGGAAAGTAGTTCCAGGGATAAAGTTCCTAAATATAACTTGTATATTGGTCAAGTTGTCATTACAGAGCTGAGGTTCTATACTTATACCCGCAGATGTATTGTAATTTGAATTACTGCTGATCTTTTTGCCCATTTGTATATTCAAGTGTTGGATATTTTTCTGTATGCTGTGGCACAGATGTTCTGGAACTCTTTTCTGTGCTGGTTAATAAAGTTTGGCTTTGATTAAAAAACAAGTTCCTAAATATGATCAGGTCCCTAAAACATAGATGCAAAAGTTATAAAATACCCTGAAATCCTCCATCTGCAACAGATTCCAGGAAACTAACTATACAATGCTATCTAGATGGTTTAGTACCACAGTTCTCCACAAATTGTATCCTGATGTTTCTGACAAATGCTGGTGTTTCACTACTGACAAGGGTTTGAACTTAGATCCCATAGGGCAGGGATCTCCAAACTACGGCCCTCCAGCTGTTCCTGAACTACATGTCCCATAAGGCATTGTAAAACTTGGACATTTACAGACATTATTAGGCATGATGGGAATTGTAGTTCCTGAACAACTGGAGGGCCATAGTTTGGAGACCCCTGCCATAGGGTATGGTCAGAGAAATCTCTTACAAATCCACTGACTTTGTCATAGCAAATGAAAGCACATTTTTTTTGTTACACTATTCCAATATTCCCACAGACAACATCTTGTAAATAAGGCTAAATCCTGCATTCCTCTTAAATTGAAAGACCCCTTGCCTACCTCAATATTGTTGTGAGTGGAGGATCTTAGTCTCTTCTCCCAAAAAAGCAATAACCCCCCTTTTACAGTAGTCTCTCTACCTTTCCTGTCTGCCTAGACTTCAAAACCCTGTCTCCTATCCAACTTGTATCCCGTATCCCCCTCCTCCCTCTTTCCCCATTCCTCACCAGTGTATTTTTACCCTCTAGGAATGTATTAGGGAAAATGTGGTGTGAGGATAACCACTGGCACCGGCATGTACTCGTGCACACAAATTTACATATTTTTCAAAACTTTAATGGTTATGCTTTGAAAAATGTGCCCATATGCGTGACTAGTACACACAAGTGCTGGTAGTCACACACACACAATGTTTTCTGTAATGAAATGCTCGGGGTAAAAATACACTTCAGCTGTGGCTCCCTGGCACCACAACAACAGATGTATTTAAACTGTCCACCCATACACTGTACTTTACAACCACATGCAAAAGGCATTTAACAAACAATTCTAATATGATCAGGTGAGGATTGGGCTGGGAGGCATTTGCCCCTTGGCCAGTACACGTGATATATGTTGGGCTGATGGTTTTAAATTGGTGTGCTACTAAAGATCAGAGTGGGACACATATACTGTAGCTGCTGAGCATTATACAGATATTTGTTCCCTATGTAGACCTGCCGCCTTTCAGCATTGATTCCCTTTACTGCTCTGAGATTTTATGTGAACAATTGCAGAGGGCTGCAAAAAAAGTACTGAAAGAATGTGTTTTGCTCATTTGTTAAAGAAAACCAAATGATAAAGATTTTGTTTTATGGTAGCATGGTATTTCATTTAGTACTTAATGTAGGTTAATCCATATCAAGCTGGGAGAGAAAGGACATGTGGACTGATGTCTGGTGTGGACTTTTTCAGACATTCCACAATTTTTTTTTAGCATGGGCTCCCCCTTGACATCTATATCAGAACCTCATTATGGATAAGGGTCTTCTATGTATTTTTTAGGGGGAAACCCACACCTAATTTTTTTTTTGTAACGTCCCCCATTAACATCTATTCAAGGTCTGTATCTAGAATAAGAGTCTGGTATAGATGAAGGGTATCCCCAGGCTGCTTTTTTTTTTTTTGCCACAGCTCCTAAACTTAACTCATAGTTGTACACATAAGCTTTTAGGATCATTTAGGAGCTGCTGCAGTTAAGGGAGGTTCAACCGGTTTACTGCGTTTTACATTTTCCTGCAGCTGGTGGTCAGAGTAGTTTAAGTGTACATGAAGCCTAAGTGGCTCAAGCTGTTTGGATGTTTACAGTAAGTAGCTGAGGCTGTCATTTTTTTGGAATTTAAATTTAAATTTTTTTTTTGCTATTACAGTGAGTGGTAATGTGTAAAGGTTACAGGTAAGGTTTAGCGCTAAATGCTACAATTAGGTTAACTTTCAAGAGTCGATTGTTAGTGTAGGGTTTGGTTTGGGTACTCATTGTAAGGATTAGGTTAAGTGCTAGCATTAGGCAAAGTGTTGCCAGTAAATGTTCATGGTTGGGTTATGGGTAATTTTACAAGTTATATGTTAAGGTGACCATAAGGCCGCGTACACACGATCGGTCCAACCTGATGAGAATGGTCCGACGGACCGTTTTCATCGGTTCACCGCTGAAGTGGCCTGATGGTCTGATGTGCGTACACACCATCAGTCCAAAATCCGATCGGGTCAGAACGCAGTGATGTAGAACACAACGACGTGCTGAAAAAACGAACTTCAATGCTTCCAAGCATGCGTCGACTTGATTCTGGTCCGATTCTTTTGCGTACTAACCATCGGTTTGGTCCGATGGTCAGGCGTCCATCGGTCCAATTTTAAAGCAAGTTTTAGAACTTTGGTCCGACGGACGACGATCTGATGGGTCGTACACACGCTCGGTTTGTACCAATGAAACTGGCCTATAAGGCCAGTTTCATCGGACAAAACCGATTGTGTGTACGCGGCCCAACTGTTAGGTATAGGTGATAATTGGTAATTATAATGGCCTGTAGAGGCAATTTTTTCAAGTACAAAATGTACTATGCCAGGGTGGCACTGCTGAAAATAGAAATACTGCATAGAATCATATTTTGTGCAGTAGGCTAGGCTAGATTACTATGTTCATTGCATGAGAGATAGAGCACTGAGTAATACTGACTAGTGACAACAGCACTGATAAATCAGAACAGTGAGTGAGTGAAGCAACAAATGCCATTACTGTTTTGTTTTCCAAAAGATGTGTAGCTTAGACAGCCAATATTGTGATACACCCCTCTGCTAATCAGGATAAATCTGTAATTTCCTGTTTTAGCATCACTGCTGCTTGGTCAGCTCACTGCTCATTGGCTAGAGTGGTGATGATACTGATTTATGATCCAATAAATAGGCTGGGCATAGAGAGGTGACATAAAAACCTATATTGCGGAAGTAGGAAACTGTATTGCATAAAGAACAAGTGTGTCAACTGCATAGTTGTGCAGTGTGACAGATGTGCATAAATCACAAGACTAGATGACAAGTATTATAAATCGTTTACCACATAAAGCTATAGATATATATGTATTTTAACTGCATAGTTATCTATTTTGGCAGAGTTTTTCTTTAATACATGTTGATATGCGTTTCTAAGCGTAGCAAAAAATCCTGTCGGAAATGCAAGATAACGCAGTTGGTAGGGGAAAAGTGTAAATCTAAATGTTGATTTGTAGACATAGTGAGGATAGCCTGCTAGCTGACATGCTGATTTATTGGATTCTTCAAGTTAATCACTACCGGCCTGTGGCCAAATGGATCCAGCAATGCTGAAAGGCAGCCGAGGGAGCAGGCTTATAAGCATAAAGCCGCATAATAGTGTTCAATGAAGTGTGAGACTTTTAGTTCGGTCTCACTGAGCCGACCGCACTGCCGGAATGTCAAAGAGGGATTGTGGGTGGAAAAATTATGGATTTAAACTGCTAGCTGTAAATGAGGTCAATATGTCTGGTTCATAAACAGTCCAAGCCTATTCCAAGAATTCAGTGAGGGGGAAAATTAGCGTGAAGCCAACACTGTAGACAAACCTCATTGAGATATAATTGCAGCCATAAATACAAGTGAAAAGCTTACTGAGTGCAATAAAATATAGACATGCATTTTTATTCCCCAAACTCGCCCCTTTTTTCCTTATAGTCTTTGAAAGTATGCATTGGTTAAATTTGGTGCATGTATAATCTGAATTCCTTTGCTTTTTTTGCTTTTTATTTTTCTTGTTCTAATACACAGTGTTAGAATTAATTGAGTGTTCTTGATCTCTCATTCTATTTCATACGAGCAAAATTGAAAAAAAAAAAATCAAAAGAGCAGATCTGAAGCAGTAGCTTCTTTATTTCTCTTTTTAGCTCCCCCTCCCACATTTAATTTTAAATACAGCTGAAAAATACAGTGTGTGAGTATTTCTATATTTGGTCTGTGCATATTCATGTGTGGACGCACATGTGTGTATGTGCATGCAAAAAAAATACAACTGAAAGGAAAAAAAGCTTTTTTTTTTTAATCTAGTACATCTGTTAGATTCCCCTTTTGAATCCCAATTTAATGAGGTGACATCAAAGGCAAGATCTGTATCCTATAGAGATTTTCTTTTATGATACCTGTTCTTTGCTTGAGAAACACTGACATAAATTAATACACATTTTTTCTTCCCAGTTTTCATTCTCTCTTTCATTTCTAAAGCTTTTTATCAGTGTGTTCTAGTCTGGTACTAAAAGGGCAGGTGAGAGGCATTATCTACTTGTTTCACCCAAGTTGAAAAGCCAATGCAGTAATAAATTGAAGTCTAATAGCTATAGTCAGGCTGTTGCTCCCCTGAAGCCAATTGATTTAAATGGCAGTAATTTGGCTAGTAAGGCTAGTTCTGCTTAAATTAAACCCATTAATATAATAGCTTAAGCCTGAATGAAATACATCCATAAAATACTTTCCGATGGTCACTGGTTTAATGACTGGTGAGGGAAGTCTAATGACACTTACATTAGCAGGAACTGGAATTATAGACACAGTAAAATTATCTTGGGCTCTTTTCCTAAACATAAAACATGTAGCTATATTTTAAAGAAACACCGCTCTCTGTGCTGATAGAATCATTAGGATGTGTGACTTAGTTATGTTTACTTTGCACTATACATACAGTAGTCACCTATTCATTAAAGGGAGCATTTAAAAGCAATGTTTTAAAATCATCATTTGTACTTAAATGTACTTAAATGCAAGAACCTTTTGTACAGTGAATGTATTTTAGACCAGCATTATACCATATACAGTACCTTCAAATATTAACTAAAGCCAGCAAACAAGCAAAATATATCATGAAGATAATTCTAATAAGTCTAATAAATGGGAAAGGGAAAAGTCCTTGAAATCGCACATCTCTGCAAAACCCCATAAAAAGGTGTATGACAGACTCAGCCTAGGCTCAAACCAGGCCACTCCCCCAATGTGTTTCACTCCGCCCACAAAGGAGGTGGCACACCAAATCAACTTAGTGAAAAAAGTCTATATTTTCATAACAAGGCGCCTTAGGTTTTAGGACCATCAGTATGCTTTATATGATTCATAAATCAAAAATAAGTGGTGTGGCTATACCAGTTAGGAAGGGGGGTAGATATTGGGACTCAAAGTTTTTGTGGATAAAAAGGCTGTATATATATATATGCACATGAACTTTAATGCCATTGCAGTCTTAGGGTTCAATATTGAACAGCTTCAACTCTTCTGGGAAGGCCGTCTGCAAGGTTTAGGAGTGTGTCTATAGGAATGTTTGACCATTCTTCCAGAAGCACATTTGTGAGGTCAGGTACTGATGTGGATGAGAAGGCCTGGCTCGCAGTCTCCACTCTAAGGCCTCGTACACACGATCAAATCTGTCTGCTGGAAACGGTAGACCGTTTCAGCAGCTATCGTGTGATGGGCAAACAGCTTTGGCCACCCGAACAGATTTCAAAGCATGCTTTGAAATCTGTCGGCTGGGAACCCGTCCGCCCGACATGTCTGCTGGTTAGTATGCTAACCAGCAGACATGTCTTCTCGCACACGCGCCAAATGATTTTGACGCATGCGCGGAAGTGTTTTACTTCCTGGTGCGGTGACGTGGCGGCGTCAAAGTCACCGCCACGTCACCGACACGTCAGTGCTCTGTCTGCTGGCGGGGATTTTGGTTTGCTCGTGTGTACATGCGAGCAAACCAAAATCCCAGCAGACAGATCTGTTCAAATCGGTCGGTCCAACCGATTTGAACAGACTCATTTAATTGTGTGTACGAGGCCTGTCTCATCCCAAAGGTGTTCTATCGGTTTGAGGTCAGGACTCTGTGCAGGCCAGTCAAGTTCCTCCACCCCAAACTCGCTCATCCATCTCTTTATGGGCCTTGTTTGTGCAATGGTCCAATGGTGGGTGGGGATTATGGTGTGGGGTTGTTTTTCAGGGGTTGGGCTTGGCCCCTTAGTTCTGGTGAAGGAAATTCTCAAAGTATCAACATACCAAGACACCCTCCTGTTCCAACATGACTGCACACCAGTGCACCAACAAGGTCCATAAAGACATGACTAGCCGAGTTTAGGGTGGAGGAACTTGACTGGCATGCACAGAGTCTTCAAACCAATAGAAAACCTTTAGGATTAATAAGAGCAAAGACTGTGAGTCAGGCCTTCTTGACCAACATCACAAATGTGGAAAACATATGTGTTATTAAAAAGTTATCAATAAAACATTAACAGTGCTAGAGCTGATTGAACAGGCTCATGAGCTATTTAACTCATAATCTGCAAAATAAAAAATGAAACTAATGGTACAAAATATCCCTATAGGTAATCTCTATCCAATAATTTCAGTCACTCAGAGTCCCATTCCAAAACTCAGTCCAATATGACTCCTTGAATGACAATGCAAAAACGTTGTTGACTAAATCATATCACCACTTTTATGAATACGGAAACAAAGGCAGTAGGTCATTTGCCCATATACTTTGCCAGCAGAGAGCCAGGACCTATATACAAAGATATATATCATGTGCCGTGCTATTAATACTAATATCAATAAATAAAACCTATGTTATAAAACAGGAGGAGCATGATTGTCTGACGTGTAGGAAGCAGGAAGTAGTCTGGAGAGGAGGTATAGGACGCATTGCACATTGTGAAACTGGGGCTGCAGATCCAGGATTCAGATGACACTAACCCCCCTTAGTACTACAGCACTTTATAAGCAAATCTTTGACTATGTAATTGTAAGTTGAATGTATATAGACGTTTTTACATATTAACCACTTGAGACTCGAGCCTGTTTTTCAGATTCGGTGTTTAAGAGACTAAAACAGTTTTTTTTGCTAGAAAATTACTTAAAACCCCCAAACATTATATATTTTTTTTCTAACACCCTAGAGAATAAAATGGCAGTCATTGCAATACTTTTTCTCACACCGTATTTGCGCAACGGTCTTACAAGCGCACTTTTTTTGGAAAAAATTCACTTTCTTGAATTAAAAAATAAGACAACAATAAATTTGGCCCAATTTTTTTATATATTGTGAAAGATAATGTTACGCCGAGTAAAATGATACCCAACATGTCACGCTTAAAAATTGCGCCCGCTCGTGGCATGGTGTCAAACTTTTACCCTTAAAAATCTCGATAGGCGATGTTTAAAAAATTCTACAGGTTGCATTTTCTGAGATACAGAGGAGGTCTAGGGCTAGAATTATTGCTCTCGCTCTAACGATCGTGGCGATACCTCACTTGTGCGGTTTGAACACCATTTTCATATGCGTTCGCTTCTGCGCGCAAGCTCGTCGGGACGGGCGTTTTAAAAAAAATTTTTTTGTTTTCTTATTTGTTTTTTTTTCATATTATTTATTTTTATTTTATATCCAAGGTCTCAAAGAGGAATCAACATAACATAGAGGTTCAATTAACAAATTAATAGTAAACAATAGATATATATCCACCATCTAATGACTAAACAAAATGCCACTGGGGGAGTAAACACTCAGGAGGACCTCTCCGTGTCTCTCCTTCCTCCTCGCATTCTACTGGTGAGTCAAACGTCATGAACCCTCCGATCCCACTCTCTAAATTAACGTACATATTTCCTTCGCCTAATTCCTCTCTGTACCCTTGTCCTTTTATACCTTCCCTTCCCGTTCCCTACCAAAAAAAAAACCCCCCTCCAAACAAACCCCTCATTCAAGAGACGGAGGTACTTCCCTCCTTTCCTATTACTCCTTTCTCTATACTCTCTCCCTCTGCTAGTACTCCTCACTCTCCTCCTCCAGCATTTTCTTCCCCTCCTCGGAATACATAAATATATTCCATCCTGTGCAGGTTTCCACATACTGGTCTCTTTTATTTTGGGCTGAAAGGACTAGATCTTCCATTGCTCCTATCTCTCGTACTCTATTAAGCCATCTCATAGTTGAGGGTGTTCTAGTATCTCTCCACTGTAAGGTTATTCCGCTTTTAGCAGCGTTTATCATGTGACATAAAACTGATTTTTTATATATCCGCACCGGGATATGTGAACAATGGAGCAGGAAAAAGGCTGGGTCATCTGGTATCTGGAATTCCGTAAATTTTTGAGAAATTCTCTGGACTTCTAACCAGTATTGTCTTACTTTTGCACATGACCAAAATATATGCAGCATAGTTCCCTGCTCCAATCCACATCTCCAGCAGAGCTCTGAGTTTTCTGTAGAGAATGTATGCAGCTTTACTGGGGTATAGTACCACTGGGTTAAGAGTTTGTAATTAGATACCTGTGTTCGCGTACAAACAGAAGAATTCAATGCCAAATGTATAATATGTTTTCCCTGTGTTGGCAAAAAGGTCCTTCCCAGGTCTCTTTCCCATCTCCTGATTCCCGGCATCACATAATCCCCCTGAGGGGATATCAGCATTCTGTACATCTTAGAAACCACTCGCAATGTTGGTTCCTCCTCCTCAAAATATGTCTCAAATTTTGTTAACTGTCTCCGGAAATTGGACGGCTGTCCCAGCGATCTCAGGTAGTGATTTACTTGAAGTGCCTGCCAAAAACTTAGTTCAAAGTTTCCCCCTGGTCTCATTAGGTCCTCAATAGATGGCCAAGTTTCTGTTTGCAAAAAATGTGAGGCCTGTACAACACCCTTCCCTTTTAATTTATTATTAATCTCCCTCTAGTCCCGGTGTAAAACCTGGGGCCCAGATTCACAGAGAATTAGATTCTCGTAGAGTATCAGAAATACACTACGCTGCCGTATTTTACCTGGCTCTACGTGGAATCCAGGTAGATTTTGTCCAGTAAACGACGGCGGTGTAGTGTATTTCTCCCGTCGCAATCCATCTGCGCGAGTAGGGGGCGTGAAGCATTTAAAATAGGCGCGTTCCCTCGGCGATCGAACTGCGCATGCTCCGTTCGCAAATTTCCCGCCGTGCATTGCGCGAAAACACGTCGTTACGTCATTCGTTGTTTGAGTAGCATCGTTTACGGACAATCCTAGTCCCGGACGAGTTACGTCAAAAAAAAAAATAATAAAAAAATTTGACGCGTGAACGACGGCCATACTTAACATGGGCTACGTACCGTTAGACCAGCAAAAAGCTGGTCTAACAGTACGTAAAAAAAAATAGACGAAAGCGATTGCGAAGACCACTCGTATCTTCGTGGATCGCCGTAAAAACACATTTGCATATCCCGACGCATGAAAACGACGCAAACTCCTCCCAGCGGCCGCAAAAATATCGCAGCGTAGATCCGAAGGCTTATGAAGACGTAAGCCTCTCGGATCGAAGCCCGAAGCCGCCGTATCATGGTTTGAGGATTCAAACTAGTGATACGGCACGCGAAATTTGAAATTACTCCTGTCTAACACCAGTTAGACAGGCGTAATTGCTTTCTGAATCTGGGCCTGGGTTTTCTATTACAGGGAATAGGGGCGACTGACTTGTTGAAAATTTTGAATTCTGGCATACCTTAGCCGCAGTTCGCAGCGTTGGACCAATTGTGGGATGTTTCTTCACTCTGCTTGGTAGTACCCTATAGCACCAGGGGGCTCTCCGTAAGGGGGTCTTACTGATCTGTTGTTCCATATCCCCCCATCGCTTATACTGTCCATGTCTACACCCATCTACCACTCTTGTCAAATGAGCCGCTTGGTAGTACTTGGCAATATCTGGCACTGCCATCCCGCCAAAGCACTTGGGCATCCTCATCAACTCTCTTTTTATTCTTGGTCGTTTGCCTGACCATATAAATTTCATCATTAGGGTATTCATTTGCTGAAGGAACGCCGCTGGTATATTTATTGGAAGGGCCTGGAACAAATACATCATTTTTGGCAGGATGCTCATTTTAAATATACTAATTCGTCCGAACCATGAGTGTAACCCAGTTTGCCATTTCTCAAGCAGCGATCTAATAGAGTTAAAAAGTGGAGGGAATTTTTTTTTTTAAGTTTCCTTTAAATTTACTGGAATCCGGGTACCCAAGTACTTTAGCGCGTTCTTCCATTTAAACCCAAAATGTTGTATAGTCTTACTCATCTGAGATGTCATTGCCACATTCATCGCTTCAGATTTAGTCTGATTTATTTTCAGATTCGATATTTCGCCATATCTATCAATCTCTTTCGTAAGGTTGGGAAGTGAAATATGTGGGTTAGATATAGAAAACAACAGATCATCTGCGTAGGCGGAGACCTTATGCATCTGCTCTCCTATTTGTATTCCCTGTATGTCCAGGTTTTGACGTACTCTATTTAGTAAGGGTTCCAGGGACAATGCAAACAATAGGGGTGAAAAGGGGACATCCCTGTCGCGTTCCATTAGTGATTTTAAAGGGGTTTGAAAATATCCCATTCACTCTCACTGCGGCACGTGGGGCCGTATATGCACTCCCAATCCATCTAATCATACGCTCACCCAGCCCCACGTGTCGCAGTACGGAGAAAAGAAAGCGCCAGTTTACTCTGTCAAATGCCTTCTCGGCGTCTGTATTCAGGAACACGCAAGGGATGTCCCCCTCACTGGCAAAATGGACCAGGTTGAGAGCTTTTATTGTGTTATCCCTTGCTTCACGAGTGGGGACAAATCCCACCTGGTCCATATCTACCAATTCCGGAAGCCATGTCTGTAGCCGAGCTGCCAGTATCTTCGTAAATAATTTTAGATCGGTGTTCAACAATGAGATCGGCCTGTAGCTGCTGCACTCCGCCGGGTCTTTCCCTTCTTTTGGAATTACCGTAATATGGGCTAGCAATGTGTCCGGCGGAAATGCTGCGCCCAGGCCGACCGCGTTAAAGACCTTTATTATCTGACTGCTCAGCAAATTGGCAAATTCTTTATAATATTTTATTGTATAGCCATCCGGTCCCGGGGCCTTCCCTGTCTTTACAGTTTTTAATATTATGTTCAGTTCCTCCATTGTAATGGGGGATTCTAAACTGGCTCGAGCCGGTGTACTAGATTATACAAAGTAGAATAATATTTGCCAACTCCTCCGCTATTTCTTTTGGCTTCCGCTTTAGTTGTCCCTCTCTCCCCTTAATTTGTGGGATATACGTTGAAAGACCTTTTTCCTTCAGTTTCCCGGCCAGTAGTTTGCTACATTTGTCTCCAAGTTCATAATTTACTCTCCTTCCCCTTTGTATTATCGCTTTTGCCTTATATCGTAAGATTTCTGTGATCTGTCTTCTCATCTGACCTATCTCTCTTCCTATTTGGGGATCTAATGTCTTTTTATGTTGGATTTCCAATTTCTGAATTTCTTCTAATAGCTTTTTAACCTGATATTCTTTCCTCTTTTTCAGAATTGATCCATACTTAATCAGAACCCCCTAATCACTGTCTTGTGCGCCTCCCAGACCATTCCCGGGTCACACCCGGGTGTATCATTTATTTGAAAGTAGGCTGTGATCTCTTTAGCCACCTCTTCCCTGATTTCAGGGTCTTGTAATAGGCTTTCATTTAAACGCCACCTTCTTTCCTGGGCTAGAGCTCCACCAGACAGTGACAGGCGCATACTGACCGGGGCGTGATCTGACCACGTTATACTACCGATGGACACCTCTCTCACTTCGGAGATTAGATAATGGGGTATCAGGAACAGATCTATACGGGAATAAACTTGATGTGGGTTGGAGAGGAAGGTATAGTCCCTCTCCTCTCCATGGAGTATCCTCCATACGTCCACTAGTTGGGTTTCCTGTAATTTCCGCAATATTCCCCTCCTGACTCCCTCAGGTGTTGACGAGGTTCCCCTGGAGGTGTCTATTCTCGGGTCTTATTTGTTTTAATTTATTTTTACATTTTTTACACTGAAATAAAAAATTTTTTTATCACTTTTATTCCTATTACAAGGAATGTAAACATCCCTTGTAATAGAAAAAAGCAAGAAATGACAGGTCCTCTTAAATATGAGATCTGGGGTCAAAAAGACCTCAGATCTCATATTTAGACTTAAATGCAAAAGAAAAAAAAAAAAAGAAAAAAAGTAAACAAAAAATATGTCTCTTTAAGACGCTGTGCGGGACTGACGTTTTGACGTCACTTCCGCCCAGCAGAGGTATGGGGACAGCTGAGGGACATTTTTCCCTCAGTCGCATCCCCGGACAGACGACGAGCAGACCCGATCACCTCCGCCGCTACCGACGGCAACGGTAAGCGGCGGAGGGCGCGGGAGAGCGGCGGGAGGGGGGGGGCACCCTCTCCCGCCACCAATAACGGCGATCTGGCGGCGAATCCGCAGCAGCTGCTGCCGTTACAGAGATATCCATCTTTAAAAAAATTACGTATTTTGACGATGGGGCGGATCTGAAGTGGTTACATTTTTTTAAACAGTATTACACTATTGTATGCCCATATCGTTTTTCATATTAGGTATATATGAGGAGGGTTGGTGGAAGTGACCAGGAGAAATTGGTGCCCTTTTAAAGCTCTGCTACTATCAGGAGTAGGAGGTGAACAATGTGTAGCATCAGCGTACAACAGCCAGTATAGTAAAAGAAGGCATAAGGAAGATCCCGGCCAGCTGCTGTTAACTAGTACTATAGGCTTATTTTTTAAGCCCTTAAGGTGAGTGTACACCCAGTGGGGGAGGAGAGAACACTGCATGAAGACACCTTTATTCATAATTTTTTATGGACTTTTGCTAATTATTATTTAATATATTTGTATCATTAATCATCATTTATAATATTTAGGACTGTGTGTGATTCACGGAGCATGGGCACTTTCATATTGTTTATATTTAAAAAGTTTTGAAAGTCACATTTTTATGCTATGCATCTGAACCTTTATTTTTTATTGTTTTATAGCAGAGGTTTTATTTATTGATTAGTATTAGTAGAACGGCGCATGATATATATCTTTGTTTTGTTTACATTGTGGAAAAGCGTGGGAAGTACAGGCAGCTGATTTTTAGTTTTTTTAGTTCAGTATATGGTATTTCTTTAGTTTTGGCAGCTCACAAGGTTTTATCTACCAGGACCTACTGTATATACCCTCTATTCATTCACCAAGTGGTAAAAACTCTCTGCATAAATTGCAGCTGGGTTTCAAGATTACTATGCCAAACTGTACGATCTCCCCCCCCAGATCGTACATCTGTCCCATCGGAAGCCCATTTACTTAAAATCAAGGAATACATAGTGAAATTGGGCTTGCCTTCCCTCGCAGCACAGACTGCACAATTACTGGAAGAACCACTAAACTGTTTTGAATTGGCTACAATTAAATCTTCTAAGACATGTAAGGCCCCAGGTCTTGATGGCTTCACTTTGCAATTTGAGCTTTATTGGCCCCTCACTTCATATCAGCCATTAATGCCATTAAACATGGTCACTCCCTTCACCCTTTTACTTTAACAGCTCACTCCACCATTATAATTAAGGAAGGTACCTAATAATGTGCGAACTACAGATCTCTCTCACTTCTAAATGTAGCTTGAAACTGTTCACAAAGATCCTATCAAATCCACTGCTCCCCCATCTATGATGCATTATATTCTAGGACCAGATGTGTTTTATGCCTATTCATGAGAACAATAGTACCATCAGAACAATAGATGTAGGTCACTCGAACTTGTCAAATCCTGACTTAACATTCTTGCATTCTTCTAATGTAGAGAAGGCATTTGGCAGGATCGACTGGACTTTTAACTGCTCCACATTGGAGCTTATAGGTCTCGGCCCAACATATGCACTTGTGAAAAGGGCTTCCTAAAACTCAGCTCCCTCTGCACAGGACAGAGTGAATCCTGTTCTCTCCACAACATTCCCCATCTGTAATGGGACCAGTCAGGGGTGCCCACTTTATTCTCTGATTTTCAAACTAACCTCAGAACCCATTCTCAGATGCATCAGAGTGAACCCCATTAGTGGAATTACTGTAAGAAACCGTACTCAAAAAATCACTGCATATGCAGATGATCTTTATTTCTTCAAGTCAGAGACAGCTCTCCCTAATTTCATCTTGGAGCTCTAGACATACAGCGTCCTCTCTAATTTTCTTATAAATTTCCAAAAGTCGGAGGCCTTAAACCTGATCCTTCCCACTCATACCATGTGTCACTTGCAGTTTGCCGTCCCTTTCTATTGGGCTTCCTCCCAATTTAGAAATTCAGCTTCCTAACTACCTGTCCCAGTTGTTCGCCCTAAACTTCAAACTCCCGGCAGTCAAGATATGATCTTATTTGTTGTCTTGGTCTGGAAGCAATATGTCCTGTTATGTGTCTTGTACTTATTTCAAACAATCCTGATGAATATACTGGGATGGTATCTTAAGCAACTTCAAATGATGCTTAACAAATTCATTTGGTCGGTCAAACCAGTTCATCTATGCCATGCCATATTACGCAGATCAAGGGCGATCAAAGGGAATGTCACTCTAATCTTTAGACTTGTACCATCACAGACAAACTAAACAGTGAGTTTTAATTGAGTCAGATTCCTTTCCCCCTCCCCTAGAATCTTCTATCTGGCTACCTAAATCGCATCCACTGATGTTAAGTTTACAACCCACCCTTGGCCTTACTTGGAGAGCATGTACCTTGCTTCATATCCCAAGCCACTAACCCCCAATTTTTGGAAACCACACCCCTTTTTCTTCCCCAAACTCTCAACTCTTATTCATATTCATATACTCACTCTCTTTCTCTATTATCTTTTCTGCCTCTTTATCACTGTACTTCCACCCATTTGTGACAACTATGATCTTACTTACAACATGTATGTTGTAAGTAAAACGTGATGTTATTTATGCCTTTTTTTGTATTGTTATGTTCTAATGGTCCTATGCAAGATCGGTTTGGATATCATATGTCCATTCATGCAAAAATGGGGAGTATGGCTTCATTTAAAGAACGTAATAAAAAATAGCAACGTACCATCATCCAAATTACTTAAGTAGAACAAGGGGAGAGTGGGGGCAAGGGAGTAGTGGCTGAAGTTACCCCTATATGGTCCCTACTAAAAAGGGTTTTCATATGTCCATTCATATTAGTTCCTGATTTTCTCTCTTTGAAATTTTAAAATTAGAATAACAATAATTTTTTGCTTTCCTATCTGATACTACATAAACCGATTGTAAATTCAAGGGTAATGTTACAAAAAAAATGAACAATTCACAACAATTTGGGGCCCAAATACAACAATAACATTTTACTAAGTTAGATAATCTAAATGTTGTTTTAACTTAACAAGACAATTAGAGATATAGGCCCAGATTCACAGAGCGATTACGCCTGCGTAACAGGAGATGCGCGGCGTAAGTCTAAATGTGCGCGTGCGTTTCGATGCACGGCATCCCCAAAACGAGATACGCAAGAAATCTACTTTTTTTTGTCCAGCGTAATTTCGTTAGACAGGCGCATCCGTCAACGCAAAACTGCGCTAGACAGACCATTGATTTGCTAGTCAAATATGCTAATGAGGGAGTTACTGGGATCCACAAAAGAATGTTGGGGCAGCGCAGGCTACGCAGTATGCGCAACAGCAAAATGTCCTGTCTAAAATTAGAACATATAAAAGCTGGTCTAAAAAGAGAAAAATCGTCTACATGTCAGATAAAGCAACACTGTTAGTGAGGAGCTCAGCAGTCACACGTGTTGCACAACAATCTGTATGCTAACATGCCAGGGACATTGTCACGCATAGCTATACTACTGACTTTAGATGAGCAAAGAAGGAGGAGGGCACGGAGGATGGCACAGGAGAGGATATACCGCACACGCATAGACCTCTTTGGCATGAGTGATTCTGAGGTGTATCGCATCTTCAGATTCACCCCTCATGCCATCCTGGAATTAACCACAACCTTGCAGGAGGAAATCACCAGCCCAACACACCACTCACATGCAGTGCAGCCACTGGTCAAGGTCATGGCAACACTCCATTTCCTTGCCAGTGGCTCTTTTCAAAGAACAAGTGGAGTGGTGGCTGGGATGTCACAATCCTCCATGAGCAGATGTGTGCACCAGGTTGTCCCTCCAATCCTCAGATGCATGGCCAACCAAATCATCAAACCAACCACTGAGGACCTGTGGCTGAAGGCAATGACAGATTTCTACAGAATTGCCAGATTCCCACACACCGTGGGGGCCATTGATTGCACACATGTGGCACTCCAGCCCCCCCAGGAGACAGAGCACATGTACCGCAATCGGAAGCATTGGCATTCCATCAACGTACAGGTGATAGTCGATGCCCAAGGCCTCATATGGCACGTCCGTGCCAAACACCCAGGGTCCAGCCATGACAGCTTCATATACAATCAGAGCCCCATCTGAATGGAATTTGATCAGAACGTGTATGGGGACACCTGGCTGGTTGGTGAGTAACATGGGTGGCAGGCATGACTGTCCCCCCCCCATGATGCACACATCACAAGGGGCACATGCATGACTAACATACTCCTGTCTTTTCCCTTACAGGTGACTCTGCATATCCACTGGGACCCCATCTCATGACTCCTATCCGGAACCCCCAAACCCCAGGAGAGGAAAGATACAATCAAGCCCACACCCAAACACATGCAGTGGTGGAGCGCACCTTTGGCCTCCTGAAGTCACGTTTCCGATGCCTGGATAAGTCTGGGGGTACCCTCTTGTATTCCCCAAACTTTGTGTGCCATATCATCGGTGTCTGTTGCCTGCTGCACAACTTCGCAGTGAGAAAGGGCCTGCAGATTGACCTACGTGATGACCTGACCCCTGAACCAGACAATCCCCCCCTAACCGAGGATACCCCATCTTCTGAGGGAAGAGCAGCCAGGAGACAGCTCACATTGGGCATCTTTGCACGTTAAACACACACATTAATCATGGCACAATGAGAATGCATGCATGCACACCACTGTGGTCCCTAGCACAGACACATCACATCCTCATCAAATTGGATTGGCACCAGTCCACCATGCAGGACTTGTGAGCAGCAACGCCACGCCAAGGCTCCAATTATGTCACTGTACATTCATACACCATTCACACGGACCTGGGGATCACTTCTCCCTGGTCCTGGGGAACCCTTCTCCAACAAAATTGAGGGTGACACCCCTTTTCCGGCAGGAATGTCACCCCCACATTCAAACAGCATTCACAACCCAAAAAAAAATAATTACCAGCAAAATCAAAAAATGCCCAGCCCAAAAAAAAAAAGGCCCAAAAAAAGGGGAAAAACAAGTTAGTGCTCTTGACGTGAGCCACGCCTGGGGGCGCCCCCGGCCATGGCCCCGGCTCCTCAGGGGAGACTCATGGGAGGGGGGGTAAACCGGGGAAGGAGGAGCAGCCCCTGGTCTCTGCCCACCTGGCGGCCTGCCCTCCAAGGCCACGGCTATTCTGTCCAGGGCAGCACCTAGTGTTGCCGTGTTGGCCTGGATAGCCTGGGTAAGGGCCCTCACATCCTGCCCAACGCCTGCTGATGTAGTCTGCAGGTCGTTAAGGCAGTTTCTGAAAGCCCGGGAGTGGCAGTCCAGGTTCCCAAGCGTATCCTTGATGGAGGACAGGCTCTCCTCCATCCACACCAATGTCTGGCTGACCTGTCCCAGATGGTGGGTCTGGAGGAACTGGTCCCTTCTCAGAGTGGCGGGCAGGAGATCGGCCACCCCCCTGGTCTTCTGGGTCGCCTTCCTGCCTCCAGCTGATGCTTGTGGCTGGGGAGAAGGGGAGGCCCTTGGGAGGGGAGCCATGTTGGGGGAGGAGGGGGGCTTCCCCTTAGGGATGGCTGGCTGCTGCCAGCCAGAGGGGAACAGTCCTCCAACAACAATAGTCCAGTGCCTGACATGGACTCCTCCTCCTCCACAACCTCCTCCTCCTCCTCTTCAACCTCCTCCGTGGACTCCGGCCTTGTCGGGGGGGACCTCATTAGGCTGCTGTTCTGGGGATGGTGCGGTCAGGCCAGATGGCCCAGCACCCTCCTGCACATCTGTGGATGACACAAAACTTTCACAGGTTGGAGGATCCACACACCTGCCACATATTCCCTTTCACCCCCTCCCCCACACATGCTACACACCTGATAGAAAAAAAAGCTTTACCTGGCATCACGCCTTCATGACTTGAGTCATAGCCGGGCAGGCCCTCCACTTCTTGCCTATGAAAGGTCTGGGCCACTGCACGCTCCTCCACTGTCAGCCTAACAGGGCATGGTGGGCCCCCACCTGTGCCCCTGGCATGGGCAAGCATTCTGGCCAGCTTCTTTTTGACCAGACGCCGGAGGTCATTTATCTTTTTCTCAATCCCAGACCGGTTCCGTGTCTCCCCCTCCCCCGCTGAATTCACCTGGTCAGTGATGATGTCCAAAATCTCTCTCCTCCTGGCCAGGGTGGTGTTGGCACTGTCCGGGCCATGGAGGAAACGCCCATAATCGGAAATGGCCCGGGCAAGAATTTGTTTCTCCCTCAAAGAAAAATTTAATTTTCTCTTCCTCTCAGTCATACTCTGACCAAAAATCACTCCCAGTCAACAAAAATCACTCACAAAAACAAGCACGACCAATCAAGCAAGAAAACTAACAAACAGAAAAATATCAAACAAAATATCTCACAAACACTTATCAAAAATCACTCACAAAAACAAACAGGAACAATCAAGCAAGAAAACAAACAAACAGAAAAATATCAAACAAAATATCTCACAAACACTTATCAAAAAACACTTTCAAAGATCTTCTAACAAACACTAGATCACACAGTACACAAATCTGACAAATACAAATCACAACGCAACTAACAACGGAACAAAAGCACCTTTCTGTATAGGGAGGGATACAAAGGGATGTACTTTTGCAATGGAAGTGCGTTTGTGTGTGTCTATTTATGCTGTCTGCGTAGTTCATGATTTTGCCCTAGTCCATTTCCAATTTCACTGATTGCGCCGTTCCCAAGTTGTGAGCATGCGCACAGAGGTGCTGACATGGTCTGCTTCAAGCGCGCATGCGCGAGCCGGCCGGCCCTTCATTTGCATGGGGTCACGGCTCATTTCAATGTAACACGTCCTTCCCAAGTTGTATTACTCCGCCTTGCGCCTCAGAAATAACGTTGCGCAGGCGCTATTTTCTGCGTAAAAGCGACGAGAATAGGGTGATTGCGCGGCTACATTGCGCAAGTCTAACGTAAAGGCGGTGCGCTACGCCGGTCCAATAATGCGCAGATGTACCTGAATCTGGCCCATAATTTATAATTTCCAAGATTTTAAGACTCCTGGGCCAAACAGATATAGTTCTGCATTTTTTGTTCTTTAGCATTAAATCAATACCAAAAGAGTTTATTTTGGCCATCATGGTATTGATCTTGAAACCAGGTTAAGAACCAGAGACTGTGCCTTATTATCACCCTAATTCTTTGTTAAATGTTAATTTCAAAATTATGATAGCTGTTATGGCAAAAGATTTCCACAAATGTAATTGGAGGTCTGATTTAAGGAATATCAAACATGATTTATTCAGGGTAAATTGAGATTTTCCTAGCTTGTGACGGAAAATATTAGTTATATGAAGACAGGAGGCGAGTATCTTATTCATTATCTTTCTTTACTAATGCCCACAGCAGAAATACAAACTTTCAGTGAGTTTCAATAATAAAATAACTTTTTAAAACAAACTACAAGTCCCAGCAGCCCTCTGGGTATGACTGCCAATCACACGGCAGGTCAGACAGTATATAAGGGACTGCCTCTTTAACCTCCTCCTCTTTCTTGGAGCGAACTTGTATGGACTTGTAACCGGAAATTCAGATGTAACTATTCTTTTGACCATCCACGAACCGGACCCGGTGAGTCGAGCAGGTAACATCCCAACGGGGAACATCCCAACAAGGAACAACAAAGGAGACCACTCCGGAAAAGATTTCAGCCCTTGGCTCGCGTGTTGTGGTAATCAATAACCTGGAACAAAATAAGATAAAACCATGACAGGGTTGGGTTGGGTGGGAAGATACTCGCCTCCTGTCTTCATATAACTAATATTTTCCGTCACAAGCTAGGAAAATCTCAATTTATATATCAGACAGGAGGCTCATATCTTATGCAAGTTCAAAGTCATACATGGACATATAAACAGTAATAACAATGACAAATCTACCTAATAACAGAATCACAGAACTGACATAGATACGTGTTCCTCCGGTCTAAAGTAAAATTGGCGGAAGGTGGTCTCGGAAGACCAGTCTGCCGCCATCAGGAGATCCAAAAGCGAGCCTCCAGAGGTGATTACCTTGGTAACCATAGCACCCCTGGAAGAGTGGGCCCCGAACAGGGAAACGTAAATCCCTGCCATGTCCATGGTGGACCTCACCCATTGGCCCAACGTAGCCTAAGAAACCGGGTGATGCGGGCGAACGTAGGAAATATGGAGTTGGGAAGAGGACGACGACCGCAGCAACGCTGTTCGTGACTCATAAGTCTGTAAACAGCGAACCACACATAAGCGTGGGTGTGTGGGAAAAAACGGATAGGAGACCGATTGAATTCCCATTTTTGTTCTACGCACGACCGAGAACTGAACACCATGAGGTGAGAATTGACGCCTAGATATGTCTAAGGCTTTGACGTCGGAAACGCGTTTGATGGAGATCAGGCATAGTAGAACCGTAAGTTTAAAGGACAGTAGTTTCAGTGGGAGAGCGTCATTGTCATCCCACATAGCAAACATGTTCAACACCGTAGCTACGTCCCAAGTGCTCTGAAATTTGGGACGTGGCGGGCGTTGGAATTTAACACCTCTCAAAAGGCGGCACACCAAGGGGTGTCTACGAACGGGAAGAGAATCTACAGGAGAATGATAGGCTGAAATCGCTGAGCGATACACGTTAATGGAGCTATACGATCTACCGGATGCAAAAGATTCCGCCAGATAGTTAGCTACCACTGATATAGGTGCGTGAATGGGATCAATTTGCCGTTGATCACACCAACGCACCCAGGTTCGCCAGGCTGATCGGTATGCCGATCTAGTCCCGGGGGCCCAGGCCAGGGCGATGAGGTTCCTAGCTGTTCGTGAAAGGTCGTCGTCCGCGTCCGGCACCCCGATACCAACCATGCGAGGAGCTGAAGGTTGTGGTCTACAACTAAGGGATGGAGGTCCCCTGTTGGATTGGATAGGAGATGAGGAAAACGAGGGAGCAGTCTGGGGAGATCGACAGTCATTCCCAGGAGAAGGGGAAACCACGGTTGTGTTGGCCACCACGGAGTGATCAGCATGACTGAGGCCCCCAGGTTTGCAATGTGCAAGAGAACCCTGAGGATCATCGCGAAGGGTGGGAACGCATAGTGCGTCCCCTGTGGCCAGGTCTGGCGAAGAGCGTCTATCGCCTGGGCCTCGGGATCCGGCCTCCAGCTGTAAAAGCGTGGGAGCTGCCGATTGAGGCAGGAGGCGAACAGGTCCATAAAAAATGGGCCCCACAGCCGAACTAGGGAGAGGAATACCGATCGGTCCAGACGCCAATCGCTGGAATCGGTGAGGTACCGGGAGTTCCAATCCGCAATCAGGTTCGAGGTGCCTGGAATGTATTCCGCCAAGTGAACGATGTTGCGTTCTAGGCAGAAGTGCCAAAACTCTTTTGCAAGGTCCGCCAGGGCTCTGGATCTGAAGCCCCCTAGGCGGTTGACATATTGGACTGCGGTCATGTTGTCCATACGTAACAACACACAGCAGTTGGATATGGTCGGAAGGAGACTCCTGATGGTGAAAAAGGCCGCCATGAGTTCCAACGTATTTATGTGGAGCAGAGACTCCTCTGCGGACCAGGTCCTTCCTGTGGAGGAGGGTCCGCACCGAGCACCCCAGCCGTGACGGCTCGCATCCGATTCTATAATGTAATCCGGATTGGAACTGAAAATGGTTTTGCCATTCCATTCGATGGCATGACGTAACCACCAGCGCAACTCCACTACGGCTTCTGTATCCAGAGGTACTTCGTCTGCGTAGCAAAGTCCCTGGCGTAGATGGAGCGCCTTGAGCCTCTGAAGGGCCCGATAATGAAGAGGTGCCGGAAAGATGGCCTGTATAGAGGCCGATAAAAGTCCCACTAACCGTGCCAGACCGCGTAAGGACACTCGTCGTTTGTCCAACACGGATCTAATCTCCTTGCTGATAGTTGTCAGTTTGGTTTTGGGTAAGCGAAGGACAGATCGCTTGGTGTCCACCAAGAAACCCAAAAATTCCATCTCTTGGGATGGAACCAGGATGGACTTGTCATGGTTTATGACAAACCCCAGCTCCTGGAGCAAATTGACGGTCCAGGAGGCATGTACGTTCGTCTGGAGGCTGGAACGGGCCATAATGAGTAGGTCGTCCAGGTAGATAATCAATCGTATGCCTCTGCTCCGTAACGCCGCCACTACTGGCTTCAGCAACTTGGTGAAGCACCATGGGGCGGACGAGAGCCCGAAGGGGAGGCAAGTGAATTGCCACATCCTGTCCCTCCAAAGGAAGCGTAGAAGGTGTTGGGAGGAAGGATGAATGGGAACTGTGAGGTAGGCGTCCTTCAAGTCCACCTTTACCAACCAGTCCCTGGGACGTAAGAGATCTCTCAGATAATGGATCCCCTCCATCTTGAAGTGTCGGTAAATGACATGTTGATTGAGGGTTCTTAGGTTTATAACGGGGCGGAATCCGCCATCCTTCTTTCTGACCAGGAAGAGGTTGCTGAGAAACCCTGGTGAGAGAGGGTCCACCTCTACCACGGCCTGTTTGGTGATAAGAGCTTGAAGCTCCTGGTCTATAAGTGTTGAGTTTTGGTTTGAAAACCGGATGGGTTGAGGTACCACATTCATCTCTGGTAAGGAGTATAGTTCTATCTGGTATCCCGTCACTGTGTTGAGTATCCAGGCGTCTGCCGTAATCGCAGACCAGGCGTGGATAAAATGTCTCAGTTTTCCCCCCAAGAATGTGTGAAAAGAATTCGGGTGCATAGTACTCACCCAAGTAGGTCGTGAGCGGGGGTAGCCTCTCCCTCCGCGTCCCTTCCAAGGACGTCCGCGGGGTGGGAAGAAGGGTGCTGGTTGTGCCACCGGTACTGGATATGACTGAGGAGCCTGGCTGTACTGAGCGGGAGCTCTATAGTATGGCCTGTTTGCGGAGTAGCGACCGGCAGAACGGCCCCTGTTTCTGCCGGCCTTAGGAAAAATTTTAGGGGTTCCTGACAAGACTCGTGTACAGTCCGACCATCTTATTAATATCTTTAATAAGTGAGTCGCCAAAGAGCATGCCCTCGGCCGCCGGGCCGGGTTCCGATTATGCAAGGTGAGATAGTTGAGGATCCAGTCTCATTAAAATGGAGCGGCGACGCTCCGTGGAGCAAATGGTATTTGCGCACCCCAAAAGACAAACCGTTCTCTGGGCCCAGCCTCTGAGCTGGTCCAGGTCCACTGGGTTGTCAGTGGAGGAAGCCTGTTCGGCGATATTCAAAATCTTAGTGACAGGGCCAAACAGGTCGAGGATTCGATCCTGGATGGAGCGAAAGGATCGGTCGATACCCTTTTTAGAATATTTGCCCTGTTTAGTAAGGTACCTGAGAAGTACCGGGTCCACCTCGGGGGTGACTACAGCCTTCTTTGGGATACAAGGCCGGGGACACTCTGCCCTCAATTTATTTCGGTTGTTTTTGTCCACGGACCTACGGGCCCAGTATTGGATGTATTGGGCGACCTCTGGGAGAGGAGCCCATTCTCCAGATCGGGGGTGAGAAATCCCTTCTGGGTCGAAGAAAGGTTCTCCCCGCGCGTCTAGAAGTGTTTCGCCCTGGGTCACAGGGGTGGCGTCTACAAGGGGCGCCATATGCCCACTACCCTCGTATTCTACATCATCATCAGACTCATAGGCGTCTGCCACCTCGGATTCCGCGGATGAATCAGACGTATCCACAAAGGAATCTGGTTTGGACCGTCTAGCGGACCTTTGCCCCTGCGAGTGGTGCTCCACGAGGCTCAGGGGTCGGTGAGAGTCTGGGAGGGTAGTGGGTCGGCAGACCGGGTAGGGTGCTGCCTGGGGCACATTATTTACTTCCCCTGCCGGGGAGTCGTGTGTTGTGGTAACATTTTTGCGTTTTTTTTTACGCTTTGCCCTTTTTTGTGGGCGGTTCACCACATCCTGAGGGACCAGGCCTGACAGGCGCAGTTGACTGCGTTATGGGGGCAGAAGCCATGGCTGCTTGCACTGAATGGTAAATTAATTTTTGGATCTGGGCAGCAGTCAAGAATATGGGGCTATTAAGGGTAGGTTCCCCCCCATCTGAGATGTGAGGGGACCCGGTGTATCTGTCATCAGCCATGATGAATACCACAGTAGTAAGCAGTGAATAACTACAGTTTCCTAATCCAGTTGGGGTGGGCTGACAATCCCTCTACACGGGCAATTTGTACAGGTATGGGGAAGATGGGGACAAACTTCCCACACTCTAAGCCCAGCCAGTAGTAAGTGTCATGATGATGGAATAGGTTCCTATTTGTAATGCCGCACAGTAAGCGGTTAATAAGGGTAGTTTAGTTAAAACTGTCTGCTATCTCCGCACATGGACACCCTACCAGATCAGCCGCTCGCTCAGCACTGGAGTAGTGGCGAAAGTTAGGGACGTCCTAGCCCTGGAGAGTGTAATCTCGCGAGATTACGTCTCCAGAGCCGTGATTGGAGGATGCGGGAGTCAGAAGGACCCGCCCCCCGCAGCGCGCGGTCTGCTGAGTGGTGGAGCGCGGAGACTGCACCGCCACGCCCCCTCAGATATGAGCCGCTCTGAGGGAAGGCGCGCGTTGCCTGAGGAGAAGGAGCAGGGTGGGCGCGAAGAGATTAAAATGGCGCCGACCTTCAGTGTAAAAATCGCAGATGGTCTACACAGGTGAGAGCGGGTCAGCGGCGGGTCGAGGGTCACAGAACGGAAGGGGAATAAGGCAGTACGGGGGTACAGCGGGAACAAAGAGCAAGCCAGAAAAATATAAACTAAAAATATATAAAATAAAATATAGATATCTTATGACAGTAAATATCACAAGATGACATGAAAAAAATTTATCAGCAGGATTGTGGGGAGAGCAGCGGGGAACAAACCCCGGTCGGAAATCTCCATAGACAACAAGTAAAGCAATCAAAACAATTGAAAATACTACTTATCTGATTTCTTTGCTGTGAGCAGAAAGAAAGAGGAGGAGGTTAAAGAGGCAGTCCCTTATATACTGTCTGACCTGCCGTGTGATTGGCAGTCATACCCAGAGGGCTGCTGGGACTTGTAGTTTGTTTTAAAAAGTTCTTTTATTATTGAAACTCACTGAAAGTTTGTATTTCTGCTGTGGGCATTAGTAAAGAAAGATAATGTATAAGATATGAGCCTCCTGTCTGATATATAACTTGTTATTAAGGAATAAAAGACAACTTTTAACAGTAATAGAATAATAGTTCAGTGAAAAAAATCCTGAAACAAGGGAAATTATGGAAATGGACACGTTAGTCCTCTCAGTAGATGGTTTCGGAGGCTTTTCATAGTATTCAAATAGAGTCATTTTCTTTGATGCCCTGGGAGCATCTTTCAGATCTCCATTGTTAGGCTGATAATCAGTGGTCATATTTCTAACATGGTAGAAATCTATAGAATGATAATGATGAATTACACATATCAATTATTATTTTTTACACAGGATACAAATTTACAACCATCATCAATGATGCACCAACTTAGAATCATGGCTTCCTGAAGGATCTCTCTCCATTCATCTATGGTAGCGGCTAGTTCCTGCCCAGTAGAAGAACCCTGTGATGTCACAGGAAACATGTGACCAGGAAGCAGGAAATAGAGGGCTGGAACATGAAGTGAATAGAAGTGAATAGGAGGTGCAGAGAAGAGCGGAGCGCATGTTATTATCCCGAAGGTCTCTCCCTCCCCCTCTGTCCATCTTCTTTTATATTATATCTCTCTCTCTGTATACCCCTCTCTCTATATACCCCCTCTCTCTGTATACACCTCTCTCTCTCTGTATACCCTCTCTCTCTCTGTATACCCTCTCTCTCTCTGTATACCCCTCTCTCTCTGTATACCCCTCTCTCTCTGTATACCCCTCTCTCTCTGTATACCCCCCTCTCTCTGTATACCACCCTCTCTCTGTATACCCCCCTCTCTCTGTATACCCCCCTCTCTCTGTATACCCCCCTCTCTCTGTATACCCCTTCTCTCTCTCTCTGTATACCCCCCTCTCTCTCTCTCTCTGTATACCCCTCTCTCTGTATACCCCTCTCTCTCTCTGTATACCCCTCTCTCTCTCTCTGTATACCCCTCTCTCTCTGTATACCCCTCTCTCTCTCTCTATGTATACCCTCTCTCTCTCTCTCTCTCTGTATACCCCTCTCTCTCTCTGTATACCTCTCTCTCTCTCTCTCTGTATACCCTCTCTCTCTCTCTCTCTCTCTCTCTCTCTCTCTCTCTGTATACCCCTATCTCTCTCTCTGTATACCCCCCTCTCTCTGTATACCCCTCTCTCTCTGTATACCCCTCTCTCTCTGTATACCCTCTCTCTCTCTGTATACCCTCTCTCTCTCTGTATACCCCCCTCTCTCTGTATACCCCTCTCTCTCTCTGTATACCCCTCTCTCTCTCTGTATACCCCTCTCTCTCTGTATACCCCTCTCTCTCTGTATACCCCTCTCTCTCTGTATACCCTCTCTCTCTCTCTCTGTATACCCCTCTCTCTCTGTATACCCCTCTCTCTCTCTGTATACCCCTCTCTCTCTCTGTATACCCCTCTCTCTCTGTATACCCTCTCTCTCTCTCTCTGTATACCCCCCTCTCTCTGTATACCCCCCTCTCTCTGTATACCCTCTCTCTCTCTGTATACCCCTCTCTCTCTGTATACCCCTCTCTCTCTGTATACCCTCTCTCTCTCTGTATACCCTCTCTCTCTCTGTATACCCCTCTCTCTCTGTATACCCCTCTCTCTCTGTATACCCCTCTCTCTGTATACCCCTCTCTCTCTCTATACCCCTCTCTCTCTCTCTCTCTCTCTCTCTCTGTATACCCTCTCTCTCTCTCTCTCTCTCTCTCTCTCTCTCTCTCTCTCTCTGTATACTCTCTCTCTCTCTGTATACCCTCTCTCTCTCTCTCTCTCTCTCTCTCTCTCTCTCTCTCTCTGTATACCCTCTCTCTCTCTCTCTCTCTCTCTCTGTATACCCCCTCTCTCTCTCTCTCTCTCTCTCTGTATACCCCTCTCTCTCTCTCTCTGTATACCTCTCTCTCTCTGTATACCTCTCTCTCTCTCTCTCTCTGTATACCTCTCTCTCTCTCTCTCTCTCTCTCTCTCTGTATACTCTCTCTCTCTCTCTCTCTCTCTCTCTGTATACCCCTCTCTCTCTCTCTGTATCTCTCTCTCTCTCTCTCTCTGTATACTCTCTCTCTCTCTCTCTCTCTCTCTCTCTGTATACCTCTCTCTCTCTCTCTCTCTCTCTCTGTATACCCCTCTCTCTCTCTCTCTCTCTCTCTGTATACCCCTCTCTCTCTCTCTCTCTGTATACCCCTCTCTCTCTCTCTCTGTATACCTCTCTCTCTCTGTATACCTCTCTCTCTCTCTCTCTCTCTGTATACCTCTCTCTCTCTCTCTCTCTGTATACCTCTCTCTCTCTCTCTCTCTCTCTCTCTGTATACCCCTCTCTCTCTCTCTCTGTATACCTCTCTCTCTCTCTCTCTCTCTCTGTATACTCTCTCTCTCTCTCTCTCTCTCTCTCTCTCTGTATACCTCTCTCTCTCTCTCTCTTTCTCTCCCCGTCCTCTCTCTCTCTCTCTCCCCGTCCTCTCTCTCTCTCTCCCTGTCCTCTCTCTCTCTCCCCGTCCTCTCTCTCTCTCTCTCTCTCCCCGTCCTCTCTCTCTCTCTCTCTCCCCGTCCTCTCTCTCTCTCTCTCTCCCCGTCCTCTCTCTCTCTCCCCGTCCTCTCTCTCTCTCCCCGTCCTCTCTCTCTCTCTCTCCCTCTCCCCGTCCTCTCTCTCTCTCTCGCTCCCTCTCCCCGTCCTCTCTCTCTCCCCGTCCTCTCTCTCTCTCCGTCCTCTCTCTCTCTCTCTCCCCGTCCTCTCTCTCTCTCTCCCCGTCCTCTCTCTCTCTCTCTCTCTTCCCTCCCCGTCCCTTAGCCCCTCTACCTCCTACCCTCTCTCCCCCCCCCCCGTCCCTTAGCCCCTCTACCTCCTACCCTCTCTCTCCCCCCCCCCCTTGGGCATGGAGTTCACCAGACTTGTATACTATGTAGGATTGTTTATACTGAATAAATAAATTATTTACAGTAATAAAGTTTAATACACTTATTTGTGTTTTTCATTATCATAATAAACAAAATGTATTTTTATTATCTATTTGTCTTTTATTTTTTTAATATTCAAAAACACCGTACATTAAGGTGCCTCGTGTTTGACCTTATGAATGGATGACATCATAACAGGATCTACATGTCCTCACTATTTGCACAACCCTAAACATCATATTGAGAAAACTAGACTGCCCGTGTGATAATGTATGAAAATAAACACAAATCTCCTGTTCCCAATAATTTATAGAACTCCTGGGTTACAGCTTGTTCTTGGCAGATATAAAATACTTATAAAACCCTGGCTTGTCTAATAGATGGGGAGGGAAATGATCAGGAGCCCATGATAAAGGGAAACAGAAAAAAGCTCACATTCCTTGATAATATATATAATTATATTTAGTTGCAATTTTGAAAAGATCCAGATATATAATTTATATTTTAACTGCTTGCCGACCGCCTGCCGTCATATTACTGCGGGACGGTGGCACTGTTTCGCGAGAGCACGTAGCTCTACGTCCTCTCTTTTTCGGCCACTAGGGGGCGCACCGCACCGCGCCCCTGAGTCCCGCGCGCATGCCCGGCAGGTACGATCGCCGCCGGGCACCCGCGATTGCTCGTTACAGAGCGGGGAACGAGAGCTATGTGTGTAAACACACAGCTCTCGTTCCTGTCAGCGGGGGAAACGCTGATTTTCAGTGATCAGTGATTTCCTCTAGTGAGGCCACCCCCCCATACAGTTAGAACACAAATAGGAACACACTTAACCCCTTCCCTGCCAGTGGCATTTTTATAGTAATACAATGCATTTTTATAGCATTGATCGCTATAAAAATGCCAATGGTGTCAAAAGTGTCCGATGTGTCCGCCATAATATCGCTGTACCGAAAAAAAACGCTGATCGCCGCCATTACTAGTAAAAAAAAAATATTAATAAAAATGCCATAAAACTACCCCGTTTTTTGTAAACGCTATACATTTTGCGCAAACCAATCAATAAACGCTAATTGCGAATTTCTTTTTTACGAAATTTGTAGAAGAATACGTATCGGCCTAAACTGAGGAAAAAAATGCTTTTTTATATATTTTTTGGGGATATTTATTATAGCAAAATGTAAAAAATATTGCATTTTTTTCAAAATAGTCGCTCTATTTTTGTTTATAGCGCAAAAAATAAAAACTGCAGAGATGATCAAATACCACCAAAAGAAAGCTCTATTTGTGGGGAAAAAAATGATGCCAATTTTGTTTGGGAGCCACGTCACACGACTGCGCAATTGTCAGTTAAAGCGACGCAGTGCCGAATCACAAAAAGTGCTCTGGTCTTTGGACAGCAATATGGTCCGGGGCTAAAGTGGTTAAATGATGTGTAAAAATCATTTAAAAAATACAAGTTTAGGAAGTTACTGTAGACCATGGCTTTGTATTTTGGAGTGGAAGAACTATAATGAGGGATTGTGAAGTTAGTACCACTAAGTCTGTTCTTAACATTCCTTTATACTAATAATCCAAATACTTAAAGGTACATATATATCAAAAAAGAACTAGCACCTTCATAGTGAGCCGTCTAGTTCCCATCCCTCTATATGACCTGTATGGTAATAATGAAGAAAGGTAATTTAGTGGGATAGGAACTAGCTTTCTCACTGTGAGTTGGATAGTTCCTATCCCTATACAGGACCTGACCACTATAGAGAAAAATGTCCTTTCACAGTATAGGAACTAGCTCTTTCACTGTGAACCATCTAGTTCCTATCCTTGTAAAGGACCATTCTTAGCTGGAGGGATAAAAGTCCTTTGGCTGGATAGGAACTAAATTTCTCACTGTGAGTTGGCTAGTTCCTATCCTTTAAAAAGACCTAAACACTATGGAGAAAAGGGTCCTTTCACAGGATAGGAACTAGCTCACTCACTGTGAGTTGCACAGTTTCTATCCCTATACAGGACCTGACCACTAGGGGGCTAAAAGGTCCTTTCGCTGGATAGGAAATAGCTTTCTCACTGTGAGTTGGATAGTTCCTATCCCTATACAGGACCTGACCACTATAGAGAAAAGGGTCCTTTCACAGGATAGGAACTAGCTCTTTCACTGTGAACCATCTAGTTCCTATCCTTGTAAAGGACCATTCTTAGCTGGAGGGATAAAAGTCCTTTGGCTGGATAGGAACTAGATTTCTCACTGTGAGTTGGCTAGTTCCTATCCTTTAAAAAGACCTAAACACTATGGAGAAAAGGGTCCTTTCACAGGATAGGAACTAGCTCACTCACTGTGAGTTGCACAGTTTCTACCCCTATACAGGACCTGACCACTAGGGGGCTAAAAGGTCCTTTCGCTGGATAGGAAATAGCTTTCTCACTGTGAGTTGGATAGTTCCTATCCCTATACAGGACCTGACCACTATAGAGAAAAATGTCCTTTCACAGTATAGGAACTAGCTCTTTCACTGTGAACCATCTAGTTCCTATCCTTGTAAAGGACCATTTTTAGCTGGAGGGATAAAAGTCCTTTGGCTGGATGGGAACTAGATTTCTCACTGTGAGTTGGCTAGTTCCTATCCTTTAACAGGACCTGACCACTAGGGAGAAAAAGGTCCTTTCATACGATAGGAACTAGCCTACTCACTGTGAACAATCTAGTTCCTATCCTTATAAACCATTATTATAGACCATTCTTAGGCTGGGTTCACACTACGATTTTCCCGTCCGTCAGCCGCATACGATTTATATGAAAAAACGTATGCGGCTGAAACGGATTGAACCGTACGTAAACGTATGCGTTTATAAAACGTATACGGTTTCAAAAAGTGAGTACGGTTCCATCCGGTTTTGATTAAAAAAAAGCATAAGTTTTTGGAATTAGTGTCATTTAATAAAAAAAGATTTTCTTGTTTTGAAAATGCGCATGCGCAGACGAAAAACGCATACGGTTTATACGTATGGAACCGCACATATGTGCGTTTTCCATTGACTTTAATGTAAAAAAAAAAAACGTATGCGTTTGCCATACGGTTTCAAAAACGGACACAAAACCGTGGTTTTGTGTACTGTTAAAAAACGTTTTGCCAGCAAATCGTACACACCCGGATGCATCTGAGTGCATACGATTTGCAATGCATTGTCTATGTATGCGTTTTCCCGTACGGGCCCGTACGTTTTCAAAACTGAAATCGTATGCGGCTGACAGATTGGAAAATCGTAGTGTGAACCCAGCCTTAGCTGGAGGGATAAAGGTCTTTTGGCTGGATGGGAACTAGCTCTCTCACTGTGAGTTGGCTAGTTCCTATCCTTTAACAGCACCTGACCACTATGGAGAAAAAGGTCCTTTCATAGGATAGGAACTAGCTCTCTCACTGTGAGTTGGATAGTTTCTATCCCTATACAGGACCTGATCACTATAGAGAAAAATGTCCTTTCACAGGATAGGAACTAGCTCTTTCACTGTGAGTTGGCTAGTTCCTATCCTTTAACAGGACCCGACCACTATGGAGAAAAAGGTCCTTTCGCTGGATAGAAACTAGCTCCCTCACTGTGAGTTGGATAGTTCCTATCCCTATACAGGACCTGACCACTAGGGGCCAAAAGGTCCTTTCGCTGGATAGGAACTAGCTCTCTCACTGTGAGTTGGATAGTTTCTATCCTTATACAGGACCTGACCACTAGGGGGCTAAAAGGTCCTTTAGCTGGATAGGAAATAGCTCATTCACACTGAGCAAGCTATATCCTACCCTGAGAAAGGACAAGGTCCTTCTACTGGCCAGGAACTAGTCGCAACCATTCATCTATGTCCACAGCCCACTATCTAATGATTCCTATCTTCCAAACATCTTTATTTATTTCATCCCACCATAATATTTTGGGACAACCATTGCATCTTTTTCAACTTAGTCTTCCTTCCTGGATGATCTTTGCCATTTGAGCTTTAGCTATATAATATACCATTCCATTTTAGTCTTGCAACAAGCATTTTTGTACATATTCCAGCATATTTATTTAAGCAGCTTTTTTTTAAAACACATCACGCCATTCCTCATGTGCTTGTGCCAACATTTAGATCCAGTGACGATGGGTCTTAAAAGGCCGCGTACACACGAACGAACATGTCCGCTGAAACTGGTCCGCAGACCAGTTTCAGCGGACATGTTCGATCGTGTGTGCGGCCTATCGTACCGTTTTCCAGCAGACAAAAGTTTCAAAACATGCTTGAAAACATGTCCGCTGGAAACCTGTCCGTCGGACAGGTTCGATGGTTAGTACACAAAATCATCGGACCAAAAACCTGTGCATGCTCAGAATCAAGTTGACGCATGCTTGGAAGCATTGAACTTCGTTTTTTCATCACGTCGTTGTGTTCTACGTCACCGCGTTCTGGTCCGAGGGGATTTTGGTCCGATGGTGTGTACGCACATCAGACCAACAGACCACTTCAGCCTGGTCCGATGAAAACGGTCCGTCAGACAAGTTTCATTGGACATGTCTTATCGTGTGTACACGGCCTAAGAGTTTTTTTTTTTTTTTCCAAATAATTTTTATTGTAGCAAACAGAACAAGGATACAATAGTCACAGTAGTGCATTACAATGCTGTCGAATACATGTTACAGTTGAATGATACAAAGAGAAAAAGCATAATACCGTAATCAGCACATCAACGAGACTTAGATTAGGGACACAGGTCACGGGCGGCACCCCTGGCATGGGAATGGGCGTAAGCTATATCCATAGAAGGGGGACCATCGTGCATGAACCCAACCCCCGCCCACCCCTATAGGGAACATAACTGTAGGCGGGAGGGTATATTAGAAGGTCTAAAATCAAAGGTGAGTTAGCCCGGTCCTGACAAGTGCCGCGTCCCAGCCGTCCGGGCGGAGACCCGAGTTTATGTTGTAACCCTTCGGCAAAGGGTGCTCAACATTCCCATGCTCAGCGGGGTTCCATGACCGGATGAGCCATCCTATCATTGGTAAGAGTTTTAATGAAAGAGAAGTGAGCAGCATCAGGTGATACACAGGGATGAAACAAATCTGCCTACATAAGTTGTACCTGTATATCTGCAGTTTTCTTTTCTCCACATCTGTTTAGTCCAGAATTTACACCTCATTTCTCAGCTCTAAAAAGCAGGGGACAGGGATCAGAATTCTAAGGCCTCGTACACACGAGCAGACAGATTTGTTCAAATCTGTCTGTCCGACAGATTTGAACAAATCTGTCTGCTGGGATTTTGGTTTGCTCGCGTGTACACACGAGCAAACCAAAATCCCCGCCAGCAGACGGCGCGCTGACGTGTCGGTGACGTGGCGGTGACGTTGACGCCGCCACGTCACCGCACCAGGAAGTAAAACAATTCCGCGCATGCGCCGAATCCATTCGGCGGTGCGGCGGCGGTGCGGGACGACATGTCTGCTGGTAATGTGTACTAACCAGCAGACATGTCGGGCGGACGGATTCCCACCCGATAGATTTCAAAGCATGCTTTGAAATCTGTCGGGTGGCCAAATCCGTCGGCTCGGCCATACACACGATCGAATCTGTCTGCTGAAACGGTCCAGCAGACCGTTTCCAGCGGACAGATTTGATCGTGTGTAAGAGGCCTAACACTGCAGGGCTCAGTGAAGAGAGTTCTGAGAGGTGATTGGAGGAAAGTGACACACCCCCTCCTCACATTACAAAAATCATGCAAAGCTGTGGCTATCAATCACAGGCTGTCTGCTGGAGCTCTCCCCCGTCACCTGTTTTTTTATCTCTTGGAGTAAGGAAAAGCTGTTGGAAGTGACTTGTTCAGAGAACAGAAAAACAAGGTAGCAGAGAGAGATCACACCCTGTTGTGCTTTGGTTAGAGACAAATACACAGCATAGCAGGATGTTCTTTGTTCACATTTCATGCCTGAGATTAACAAACACTTTAATTTCATTACTGACATCATTATTTAAATGTATCTGTATTTTACCCAGAAAAAATTACTCTTTCAAAGATTTGTTTTGTTCTGAATTCACTACAAATTCAATTGCCGCTTTTTCCAGTGCTGTCAAGACTGGATTAATGCTCAAATCCTGCAACAATGTCAATATTATTGACATATCCCAGTATTTGCACTTGTTTAAACTTGTGGTGTGTGCATTTTTCTCTTTAACAACTTTCTTTTTGGCACCTTGTTTGTGTATCTGTCGTTTTCCTGCATTTTACCCACAGTTCTATTGATTTCTATTAGGTTGTGTGTTTTTTTTTATTTCATTATTTGAGAGCGCACCACAATTCCTGCATGCTGCATCTTTGGTGCACTGTCAAAAAATGCATCAAAAACCTGCAACCTGATATAAATCAATAGGACTGCAGCTAAAACTACAGATACAGAAGCAGTGCGGCTGACTGCAGCACACCAGTGTGAGCCAAAAGACTTGAACACACCATACCTTCCCTCTGTAGAGGTCTGATCAATACTCCTGGCATTCATTTCACACATGGCCATACCATCCCAGCTCATGAGGGGTGGGGGCGCCAGGGATTTGGCTGCACCTGGCGCCAGGCGACGGTGGCAAGTGACAAGCTCAGGTTCCCACTGAATCTGCATTGTGAAGAATTGAACTATTTCACTATATATTATGATGAAGTAATAGAAATATTGAAATTTGATCATCCTGATGCTATATCAAGCATAGAGTCAGGATGGTTTTAAGTGCTAACACCAGTCATTTGCCTGACAAATCAACCCACCACCGATTTCCCCATCAACCCCGAGACTACACCCCCTCATCTTTTTTTAGATGGGGGGTTGTCCCTGAATGGCAGTTTGGAAATGCAAGAGCGCATAACAGGTGGTGTTGCTGCTGCTGAGAGACTGCATGGCTGGTATTACGGGTGACAGTATATTTATTTTTTTTCACCAAAAAAAAATTGCATTTTCATTGAGTTTCCATAAAAAGGCCCACCAAAATCCTCAGCACCAGGCCCATGATGCTTTTAATCTGGCCCTGGTTCTGTAGTCCACAGAATAAATATTAGTCAGGGCTGATAAGACTGCTTCATATTTCATTACAGCAGAGGCAGAGAACACAGAAAATGATCAGATCACTAGATTTATGGCAGGATAAACATTTTTACATTTAGTGAACAGATATTATGAAAAACCTTTGATAGTATATCTAACAGATAGCAAGAGAGCAAATAAGAGTAGTTCGTTGTTCGTGTTTACACGCTTAAAACATGCCTGATTGGCTCGTTCAGCTGCAAGAAATGGAAAAATGTACAATATATGAAACCTCTCTAACAACTTCAATATGCTTTTATGGTATGATTTCTGGTACTTTTCCATATTCTTCCAACAATTGCACATTATTCAGATTTTACTTTTAAACCTTTTACTATTTGAATAATTATGTTCCATCCATATTAGTCTTCCTTTTTAGTATCTACATAAAAAGTAGACTCAATTTGAAATTCACTTTATTCCTGTTATTATCAAACTGGATAACATCCCCCTGCAAATATCACAATTTGCAAGTGCTTCTATCAATTACACATGGGTTACCATTTTCCATAACAATATATTTTGTTTCTAAAAAAAATAAAATAATCATCCCTTAACAGACAATGCCTGTGAATATAATGCATTTACTATACCAAGATTGTCAAGCTAGAATTAGTCACACAGAAATATTAACACAAAAGACCTCAATAGCTTGTACTTGTATAATGCACATAGAATTGTCAATCAAATTACATAGGTTTTTAAAATTACCTAGTATTAGTCAGTGTAAGTCATTTCAATTTGTTGCCTTTTTAAAAGATGTGAAAATGTTACGAGGGAACCTTCTAATACCAGCCATAGCCAATATTATTTGTCATAAATAAATTCTTGTCATTCCATGATCACCCAAAACACTCTCATTAATGTGCATTTTTTAAGCTATTTTTATCACAGAAAGTTACTCATTCTAAATTTAATGAAGATTTTAGTGATCAGTCACAACCTTCCAACATTTCTGTGGAAATGTACCCTTTATCAGAGTATATATTTGTCATTGCTTTGGGCTCTTAACAAGTCGTGATTGAAAATGGTCCAACAAGCTGACATTTGCAAACTGAATTTTTGTAAAGACATTTTTTTTTTCCATATTGCGTTAAAAGCAAAGATTCATGTTATGAAGTAATCTGTGTTGTACAGACAGAGCAGCAAATGCAACATTATTTTAATACGATGCCATACATTTATATTTTTCTGACACTGCAGTACTGGAATATTGTCAAAAGTATTAAAATACACAATAATTTTAAACTAAAACACTTTTCTTAACTTAAACAACATGTATGTATCATAGACGCTTAAAAGGAGATATGATAGTGATTTACAAATACCTCAATAGAAAAAAATATGATTCAGTTTAAAGAGTGTAAGAGGACAAGGAGGACACACATTGAGATTAACCACTTCCCGCCCGGTCAATAACAGATTGACGTCCGGGAACTGGTTCTGAAATCCTGACTGGACGTCTATTGATGTCCTGCAGGATTTCATGCCGTGCGCGCCCGTGGAGGCGTGCAGCACGGCGATCGTTGATGCGGGGTGTCAGTCTGACACCGTGCATCTCCAGTCTTGGTAACGAGTCTCCGGCGGAGCCTCGTTACCACGTGATCAGCCGTGTCCAATCACGGCTGATCACGATGTAAACAGGAAGAGTCATTGATGGCTCTTCTTCACTCGCGTCTGACAGACGCGAGTAGAGGAGAGCCGATCGGAGGCTCTCCTGACAAGGGGGGTTCGCACCAGGGAAGCCCACACTAGACCACCAGGGAAGTGCAAAAAAAATAAACATAAAAAAGGGGCAATAAAAAAATAAAAATAAAAAATCAGTAAAAAAATTATAAATAAAAAAAGGACAGTAAAAATAAAAGATGCCAATCACTGCCCATAAATGGGCACTGATTGGCAACATGGATCCATCAGTGCCAACCCTCAGTGTCCATCAGTGCCACCCCACAGTGTCCATCAGTGCCACCCCACAGTGTCCATCAGTGCCACCCCACAGTACCAATCCATGCCCAGTGCCCACCTATCAGTGCCCATCTGTGCCACCCATAAGTACCCATCAGTGCCACCCATAAGTCCCGCCCATGAGTGCCCATCTGTGCCACCTATAAGTGCCCATCTGTGTGGCTTATGAGTGCCCATCAGTGCCGCCTATGAGTGCTTATCAGTGCCGCATACCAGCGCCGCCTATCAGTGCCCATCGGTGCCCATCAGTACTACCTTATCAGTGCCCATCAGTGCCACCTCATTGGTGCCCATCAGTGCCGTCATATCAATACCCGTAATTGAAAGAGAAAACTTACTTATTTACAAAAAAATTAACAGAAAAAAATAAAAACTTTATTTTTTTTCTAAATTTTCAGTCTTTTTTTAGTTGTTACAAAAAAAAATTGCAGAGGAGGATCAAATACCACCAAAAGAAAGCTCTGTTTGTGGGGAAAAAAGGACGCCAATTTTGTTTGGGTACAGTGTAGCATGATCGCGCAATTGTCATTCAAAGTGCGACAGCGCTGAAAGCTGAAAATTGGCTTGGGCGGGAAGGTGCGTAAGTGCCTGGTATGGAAGTGGTTAAAGGAGAATCGGTTTAACCTTAAACTGATGAAAACGGACTGAAGTTCCGTTTCATCGGTTCACAGACTGATGGTCTGATGGTCTGATGTGCGTACACACCATCAGTTCAAAAATCAATTGCGTCAGAACGCGGTGACGTAAAAACACAACGACATGCAGAAAAAAATTAAGTTCAATGCTTCCAAGCATGTGTCGACTTGGTTCTGAGCATGCGCGGGTTTTGAACGGATGCTTTTGCGTACTAACCATCGGTTTTGACCGATCGGTAGGCGTCCATCGGTCCAATTTTAAAACAAGTTCTAAATTTTAGGACTGAAGGACAACAGACTGATGGGGCGTACACACGGTCGGTTTGGACCGATGAAACTGAACTTCAGTCCGTTTTCATCAGTTTGGACTGATCGTGTGTACAGGGCCTAAGGGTTCAGTTCTTAACCACTTCAGGTCGGCGCTATTGTCAAAAGACGTCCACAGCGCCGTCCTGAAGTGCCAGGTGGACGTCATTGGACGGCTTTTGTTTACATTACCCGCGCGCGCCACTGGGGGGCGCGCAGTGGGTAAACACTGTGCCGTCGCATCGCTGGGAAGCCTGGCGGCCGCGATGTCCGCGATCGGCAGTCCCAGCAGGTGACAGCAGGGACGTGGAGCTCTGTGTGTAAACACAGAGCTCCACATGCTGTCAGGGAGAGAGGAGACCGATCTGTGTCCCTTGTACATAGGGACACAGCATCGGTCACCTCCCCCAGTCACCCCCTCCCCCCAAACAGTTATAACACACCCAGGGAATACATTTAACCCCTTCCTCACCCCCTAGTGTTAACCCCTTCCCTGCCAGTCACATTTATACAGTAATTAGTGCATTTTTATAGCACTGATCGCTGTATAAATGTGAATGGTCCCAAAATTGTGTCCGATATGTCCGCCGCAATATCACAGGCCTGACAAAAAAAAATCGCAGATCTCCGCCATTACTAGTAAAAAATAAAAAATAAATCATAAATCTATACCCTATTTTGTAGGAGCTATAACTTTTGCGCAAACCAATCAATAAACGCTTATTGCGATTTTTTTTAACAAAAATATGTAGAAGAATACGTATCAGCTTAAAGGGTCACTAAAGGAAAAACATTTTTTTGCTGAAATGACTGTTTACAGGGTATAGAGACATAAACGTTAACTGATTCCTTTTCAAAATGATTACAACTAGATAAAAATCAATCATATAATGTGCCTGCAGGTTAGTTTCACTTTTGAACTGGCTTCATGTTTCTGCAAAGTAGAAATAGACACACAGAACAAAAACAAACAAATCCAGGGCAGTATTTTGTTTTTAAAATGAATCTAATTGGTTCTGGGAAGTTTTAGACACACAGTAATGACAGCTTAGACCACCGTGAGAAAGCTCCCAGCACTGTGGTTATAAGGAAACAGACAAGCAGGAAGTGTGGAGAACAGAGCAGGATTACAGCAACTTCAAAGCAAAAATGAACAATAAGGACATGAAACCAGTACTGCAGTAAGGTAAAGGAAGCTATTTAGCTAAAAAAAAATTCCTTTAGTGATCCTTTAAACTGAGGGAAAAATATTTTATAACAAAAAGTAAAAAAAATTGTGTTTTTTTTCAAAATTTTCTGTCTTTTTCTGGTCATAGCGCAAAAAATAAAAATCGCAGAGATGATCAAATACCACCAAAAGAAAGCTCTATTTGTGGGGAAAAAATGATAAAAATATAATTTGGGTACAGTGTTGTATGACCGCGCAATTGTCATTCAAAATGCGTCAGCGCTGAACGCTGAAAATTGGTCTGGGCACGAGGGGGTTTAAGTGCCCAGTAATTAAGTGGTTAAGCACCTTGCTAAGAGTTCTGTATTCTTATAGCCCAAACTATTTAATTTGTATCCCATGCTAAATTGTTTTTGTGTTCCACAAAATTACTGTGCTCTGAGGTTTCACCAGTCATACTTCTGATCTGCATCCAGACATGTGACTAGATTGTCAACTGTAAATATTTACAACTGTCCAATCACTGAGTAGTTTAATTTAGTATGTTTGGCCAGACAAAAAAATGTTTGGGGCTAACCTTCTGGAGGGGTCCATCATAGCTTTGAAGGGTCCCAGTCCTTTTGGCTGAAGTGATTACTGCTGATGAGGATCAACCAGCTGCTCCCTGGGAAAGATGGACAAAGAGGTTTGAGGCAACTGGAGCAGAAACAGGAACATATACACCCCCTAAATTCTGACTAAATTGTGAATGTTACTTGAAACGGGAAATAATAACTCAGGTTTGTGTCACTGGTTCTGATGTTCCTTCTCTAGGAATACATTTATACTATCAAATATTCTTAAAATCAACTCTTCTTTCTGTTGCATTTAAAGTTTTGTTCTAATATATAACCAAAATAAATGAAGGACTTAGGAGCTTATATCAGGATTACTATTTTTATCCTCAAGACCTGATTGAATTTATATAGATACAGAGAAATGTTTCCAACCTAGTAGAGGCTCAGTTAATTTTATTCTCAAGAAAGTGGTACAACATTACTATGGTGTGAGAAGTGTTAGACAACTTTTGTCGGTCAGTGTTGGCATCTATTCAGTTTATTCTGACAGCAGGCAGGTCCTGCTGTCAAAATACAAAGCCCCAACAGTGGGGAATTCCTCCATCTGCATTCCTCTGATGGATGGAAGAAACTGTTTTCATTCATTTTTATTAGTTTTCATTAGCCAGAAGGCAGAAAAAAAATTAAGCATCCATGAGCAGCCTTAGTCTATGTATCCTCTTTAATGTAACAGGAATCATAAGTAAGATTAAAGCTTGATGTAGTGGCAATCTGAAGGCAGCATGTGTCACAGGAGTACATTATGCCAAGCTCTGATGTTCAAGTTAATTTAATTGGTCCTAACACCTTGGGCAAGCCAGGATGGCCGAAGACTGAAATGAGTCCTAGCCCTGGATAGTATTTTCTATTTAACAGCTGTATATGTCCTCATTTGGTTTAAAGTGATATTAAAGCATTGTTTTATTTTTGTTTATTTTAATTTTTTTAAACAAACATGTTATATTTACCTGCTCTCGGCAGTGGTTTTGCGCAGAGCAGCCCAGTCCTCCTATTCTCTTTTTCTCCTGTTCTCGGGTCCCCTTCCCATTCACACACAAAGCCATGGCTAGGGCCCACACCCTCTGTCTTCTGATTGGCTCACTATCTCTAAATGACAGCAATGGCTCCCGCTACTGCCAAAACCAAATCAGGAGTGCAAGTCCACGTGGAGAGGCAAGGTTCTCGTGGACATTGCTGTATTGGGAGGGGGCTCAGGAAAGTATTGGGGGGGAGGCTGCTGCACACAGAAGGTTTTTTCCTTCATGCATAAAATGCATGAAGGTAAAAAACCTGGTGCTTTTACAATCAATTTAAAGTTCCTGTTGCTAGAACATGATGACAAGAATTCCCTGTATGGGGGGCAGAACTCACTAGGGGAAATCACTGATGTTCTGTTCATACATTGTATGAACAGAAGATCAGAGTTTCCCCCGCTGACAGGACCGAGAGCTTTGTGTTTACACACAAAGCTCCCGGTCTCCGCTCTGTAATGAACGAGCGCGCGTGCCCGGCGGCGATCGTACCCACCAGGCACGCACGTGGGACTCGGGGGCGAGCGGAGACGTGTGCGCGCCGCCTCCGGCAGCCCGCACGCGCCCCCTAGCGGCCGCTAAAGAGCGGACGTATAGCTACGGGCTCTCGCCCAGCAGTGCCACCATCCCACAGTAATATGATGGCGGGCGGTAGGCATCTAGTTAAAGCTTGGGGAATCTTTTTGTATCCAAATCCGGCTTTAAACTTCTCCACAACAGTATCTTGGACCTGCCTGTTCCTTGTCCTTATGATGCTCTCTGCGCTTTAAACGGACTTCTGAGACTATCACAGTGCAGGCGCATTTATACAGAGAACTGATTACACACAGGTGGATTCTATTTATCATCATTAGTCATTTGGGTCATTATTGGATCATTCAGAGATCCTCACTGAACTTCTGGAGAGGGTTTGCTGCACTGAAAGTAAAGGGGCTGAATCATTTTGCACGCCCAATTTTTCAGTTTTTTATTTGTTAAAAAAGTTTGAAATATCCACTAAATTTCATTCCACTTTTTGTGTCCCACTTGTTGTTGATTCTTCACAAAAAATTACAGTTTTATATCTTTATGTTTGAAGCCTGAAATGTGGCAAAAGATGGCAAAGTTCAAGGGGGCCGAATACTTTCGCAAGGCACTGTATATATATAACAATAGGTCAAAAGCAAAATATGTTACAGCTAATCCAATGTTTGTCTGCCAAAAATTTTTTCATCAAAAAGTTGTTGTCCTAATTTTAAGTATTATGAGCATTTTAGAATGTATGTGGCCTGTGCATCTATCCACAGGAGGCATGACACAATGACAAATGTACTACCATAGAACTGCTGACCAGATGGTATAGTGATTTCAAGATATGAGCATTGTCTCTTCTTGAAAACATATGCCAGCATTCACTGCATCTATTCTTTGAAACTAGTTTTACTCTAAACTCTCTATATATCTTTTTTTTTTTTTTTTAGCAACTCATGCATTTGAATTGCAAACATTGTACAACATATAAGATTTTTTTAATTAAATACTTGGGGGTTCATTTTGTAAATAATTTTGCACTCTAGTCTGGGGTATCTGTTTTTTTCCCCCTTTATATATATCCAGCGATATGCAAGGTAAGTTAATTTTTCCATACTTTATTTAAGGACTGACCAAGTCAAAAACGTAGCGGACAATACTGAGTATACAATGGTACTTACCAATAGTACCAAAAAGTGGCCCATGGATAACGGACCAAATTATTAAATGGGTAAGTATACAGTCCTCTTAAGTATAGCGGTGAATGGAATATCTAAAAGAGGTGGTATAACAAACTTTTAAGGTATTTAGCATTTAAAAAAAGGTAAGGATCCACCTGAATATCTAAATAATACACTTATCACATGGGGCAGACCTTTTGTTTGGGATCAAGTTGGTATTGCCACATGCATAGGGGAAAACTGTGCACCTGTAACAGAAGCAATTGAATGGAGTAAATATATACTTTAGGACATAATGTCACATAGTGGTTACTAAAGTGGTTGAGCAGAAATATGGCTTACCCTTTGGTGCTATACCACTGTGTACGGCATACCATCTTATATAGAGGGAGAGGATGTAGGGTCTGTCTGTCCGCCTAATTAGGGGTGGAGTTTTTGAGTTAGGGTGTATTGGCATGGATGGATGTCATTATACCTTTCTATGCACCTCTCTACTTCCTGTTGATATCTACCTAATCACATGAGAAGTGTTTTGCGGTCACATGGCCATGCTCAATTCCTGTTGATATCTTTTCAATCATTTGAGAGGTGGTTTTGTGGTCACATGACTACACCCACATGACTATGATCACATGGCAATGTTATATGCCATGTGACCAGATATCTTTCTGCTTTCATTATGTCCTATCACAGTTGGGGATGCAGGTGGTCACATGACTTTGAGCATGTGACCCATGATCATGTGGAGTTGCTCTACGTCACATGACTCTGCTTTTTTGGCACAATTTTCAGGCTGCCACACCCCCCTACTTCCTCTCCCTCTATATAAGATGGTATGCACATGGGTTTGGGTTACACACAGCAAGGAAAGCCATACACAGGGGTGTAGCACCAAACGGTAAGCCGTATTTTTGCTCAACCACTCTAGTAATCACTATGTGACATTATGTCCTAAAGTAGATATTTACTCCATTCAATTGCTTCCTAAAAAGGATGCCAATTTTGACCGTGCAATTGTCAGTTAAAGCAAAGCACTGCCGAATCACAAAAAGTGCTCTGGTCATTGGGCAGCAATATGGTCCGGGGCTAAAGTGGTTAACCATATCGAAAGTGGCACTTTGCTACATTTCCTTTTTCAAATTTGTATTTAACAAACAAAAAAAAACACATGTGTATGGCCATGACATTTGACTGCAGAAACATTACATAAATATCATCTAGATAGTTAGCCAATGACATTGTAGCAACGTTTTTAAGTGTTGGGATTTAGTAAGATATGATGGGAACTTCCAGAATTTGTAGTGTGGTGTGGTTATAAAATATGTACCAACAAAAACAGCAAGATTGGGAAATGATCAGAGAGGGAAAATGATCTAATTGTAGCTTAGAAATATCGAATTTAAAATAGGAAATGAGGAATTGGTACATTTTGGGAGAGTGGCATTAGTTTTAGATTAGCATGTACTGCATAATCAAGTTGTCTTCCTAAACCATCATCAAGGATGAGGGTCTGGTGGACATTGAAGAGAATCCCTAGCTGCTTCATTTACAAACAACGCAGTTGGGAAATAAAAATGATATATATATATATATATATATATATATATAAATATGTAAATGCTCGTGCTGAAAGTGAAAACAATAATCTAGTGATTGCGGCTGCTGTACACAAAGTGCTATTCACATGCCTGAAAAAAATGTATACATATAATTACAGTGTTCACAATACATCACAAATTAATCCAATTGATAAGTGAACCACCTTTTAAAAAAAACTTCCATATAAATTGTGCATGGGTGCTCCAACGTAAAACAGGGACAACAGTTTTTTATTCTTTTTAAATATCACACTTTTTCTTTTGAAATAGTACAATGTACTGGTGCGCTACTCCACGTGCATTGCCCAGTCATGTTATTTATTCGAATTATGTGTGTTTGACAACCTCCAGACATCAACCAGCAAGACATTTTTTAAAAGACACTTTAGACTGCATTAGGTTCAGAGCTTGAGGAAATGGATGGAATAAAGTTATCAATGGAACGGTTAAGGGTAGCAATAAAGTCTCTAGCAATTATTAAGTTAGGATGTTCCTTGGAGGATAATACTTGTGTAATTTGGGGCGAGGAGCCTCCTCCATTACAGACAGGCATGCATATTAAAAATATCAAAAATATAAGATACGTTTATTTGCAGATTTTTTTATTTGTTTTTAATGTTCAAACATTTTATTGAGGGGAATAAGGCAATACACATGGAGAAAAAAATTGGCCAAATGTGGACGAATCGTGAAATGGAAACATTACAGTAGCCAAAGTCAGTGAGCCATTGGCAAATAGTTAACTTTGGAGAGGCTTAAGCCCTCGTCCCGTTTAATAGGATAAATCCAGGAGTTTGATAAACAAACAAATATATTACATAACTAAAGTGTGGTTAAACAGAAAAAAATTGAAAATATGGGATGTATTGAGGTTGACAACAATGTGACGCTGACCTTGCTCCAGATTTAAGGATAGTGATAAAAGACGGTATATTGACTATCTAGGAGAAAGAGGTAAATTTTTCAGAGAAAGAAGAAAGAGAAGAGTGAGAAGAAGGAGTGAAGGGAGAGCATATTGAGGATAATGATGTCACTCATGGGAGTAGGAGAGACTTGTAAAAATTGGAGGGGAGAAAGTGTGTCACCCAATGGGACCAAAGGGGTTCATATTTAGTAACTTAGTCAGAAATGATAGCTTCAATTTTCACATGAATCATGGCTTGCCTGACCTTATTTTTGACCACCAGGACACAGAGTTATGTGGCAATGGTTTGTTTGGCTGCTGTCGTGATCTGCAAGAGAAGTTTGAATTGACACTGAGATAGGGTAGGTGGTTTGAGATTCAGCAGAGCCGGGTCTGGTGGAAGTGTTGTTTCAAAAAGAGTAGAGAGCATAGCAAACAGGGTTAACCAAAAGACTTGGCCTATTGGGCATGACCACCAAATATGGAGGAAGCTCCCCTGAGAAGCACAACCTCTAAAGCAGGTAACTAGGTACATATTTGGAGATCCTAGCTGGGACCAAATACCAACGAGTCAAGACTTTGTTAGTCCCGCAATTTTGAAATTCTTGCTAAATTTGAACTATCAACCACGGGCATAATTGCTGCTTCTAAGGTGATTATTCGCCTTAAAATTCTTTATCTGTTCAGAACAGTCCTTATACCAAAATGAGATCTATTGAAGACAACTTTATCTGGGCAGACAAAAAGCATAGGTGTTCCTATTATACTATAACGAAACACAGAAAAGCAGGACGCCTCTCACTGTCCAACATGAAACATTATTTTCAATCCTAGACCAAATCCAAGAAATCCATCTTAGGTAAACCCAGAGTTTACTTGGAACACTTTCTTTACCCAAATACACACCTTCATTCTCTGCTACTAACAACTCTGGTGGGTCATGAATCATTTCCATCACCTTATCCCATGATTCAAGCTACACCTAAAACCCCTGTCTTTTAGAAAAAAATTCATTAACCTTTTTACCTTACCAAATCATTTCCATCCCACTGAATTTACCATTACTATACACTCCACAAATTTGCCTATAAACTTGGATATCCTTAACCACTTAAGACCCGGACCTTTAGTCAGCTAAAGGACCCAGCCAGGTTTTGCGATTCGGCACTGCGTCGCTTTAACATACAATTGCGCGGTCGTGCGACGTGGCTCCCAAACAGAATTGGCGTCCTTTTTTTCCCACAAATAGAGCTTTCTTTTGGTGGTATTTGATCACCTCTGTGGTTTTTATTTATTGCGCTATAAACAAAAACAGAGCGACAATTTTGAAAAAAATACAATATTTTTTACTTTTTGCTATAATAAATATCTCCCAAAAATATATAAAACTTTTTTTTTCCTCAGTTTAGGGCGATATGTATTCTTCTACCTATTTTTGGTTAAAAAAAAAACACAATAAGCGTTTATTGGTTGGTTTGTGCAAAATTTATAGCGTTTACAAAATAGGGGATAGTTTTGTTGCATTTTTTTTTTTTTTACTACTAAAAGCAGCGATCAGCGATTTTTGCATTTCGCCTGCCTCGGAGGGGATGGGGAGAGGAGCGGGACGAGCGCCGTCAGATTACATAGAGCGAGAATCTCCTGTTTACGCAGCAGCTGTAATACATAGTCCCATCTCCTGTACCGGCATTGGACCAGTGTTCTGTCTATCATAGGAGTCGGTCCAGAAGGCGGGACTTCGTATTAAAGCGGCCACCGAGTAAATAGGAGATCCTCACTCTATGTAATCTGGCGGTGCTCTTCCCACCCCCTTGCTGTCATCTTTGAGGCAGCAGTAATCTGACCTGAGGCTGCAGATGGGCCCTGATTAGGCTGCAGATGGGCAATGGTGAGACTGAAGATGGGCACTGATTAGGCTGCAGATGGGCAATGTTGAGGCTGTAGATGGGCACTGATCAGGCTACAGATGGGCACTGATCAGGCTACAGATGGGCACTGATCAAGCTTCATTGAAAAGCAATAGGTGAACAATGGTGAGGCTGCAGATGGGCACTGATGAGGCTGCAGATAGGCACTGGTCACGCTGCATTAATGGGCACTGATTAGATTGCAGATGGGCACTGATTAGGCTGCAGATGGGCACTGATTAGGCTGCAGATGGGCAATGATGAGGCTACAGATGGGCACTGATGAGGCTACAGATAGGCACTGATCAGGCTACAGGTGGGCACTGATCAAGCTTCATTGATCAGCAAGTGTGAGGCTGCAGATGGTCACTGATCAACCCGCAATGATGGGCAATGGTAAGGCTGCAGATGGGCACTGATTAGGCTGCAGATAGGCAATGATGAGGCTACCGATGGGCACTGATCAGGCAACAGGTGGGCACTGATCAAGCTTCTTTGATAAGCAATAGTGAGGCTGCAGATGGGCAATTGTGAGGCTGCAGATAGTCACTGATCAACCTGCATTGATGGGCAATGGTGATGCTGCAGATGGGCACTGATTAGGCTGCAGATGAGCAATGGCGAGGCTTTAGATGGTCACTGACCAAGCTGAATTGATAGGCAATGGTGAGGCTGCAGATGGGCACTGATCAAGCTGCATTGATGGGCAATGGTAAGGCTGCAGATAGGCACTGATCAGGCTGCATTGATGGGCAATGGTAAGCTGCAGATGGGCACTGATCAGGCTCCAGATGGGTAATGGTAAGCCTGCAGATCGGCACAGATCAGGCTGCATTGATGGGCAATGGTGAGGCTGCAGATGGGCGCTGATAAGGCTGACACTGACCATTATTTTTCCTCAAGGTTCTCGATTTAAAATTTTAGTTTTTCCCCTGAATCTTCCCTCTTAAAATTAAGGTGCTTGTTATACGTCGATACAGTAAATATGGTAGCTATCTGGCATCTCACTATCACAGACTTTCCTGTTCGATAGAAAAAACAATAATTCTACATATTTTACCTGCGGATTAATCTCATATAGCTCAATAATTGGCATTCTTTTTCCCCAACAAGTCTTGCCAAAGTCATTAGTGATGTTAATCTTCAATGCACTTGTACATTAGAATATATATTTGCATTCCAAAACAATTTCATTCCAGTGGCTTATCCACACTCTCTGCACCATATATAATTAATTAACTGTTGGCAGTTGTAAACCTTTTGGTAAAGCATCCTGCATAATGATCCTACATACCCTAGGTTCTGACTAATGTAATCTAGCTCCATTGAGCAGTGTTCATAACACAGTTGTACCTTGTTATTTTTGCCTTTAAAGGGGTTGTAAAGGAAAAAAATGTTTTCCCTAAATAGCTTCCTTTACCTTAGTTCAGTCCTCCTTCACTTACCTCATCCCTCGATTCGATTTTGCTTTTAAATGGCCTTATTTCTTCTGAGAAATCCTCACTTCCTGTTCTTCTGTCTGTAACTCCACACAGTAATGCAACACTTTCTCCCTGGTGTGAAGAAAGCCTCTTGAGGGGGGAGGGGGCGAGCAGGAGTGTCAGGATGCCCACAGCTCCTTTCTCTATCTGCAAAGTAGAGAGCGTCCTGACCCTCCTGCTTACCCCCTCCCCCCTCAAGAGGCTTTCACCACACCAGGGAGAAAGCCTCCCATTAGTGTGTGTATTTACAGACAGAAGAACAGGAATTGAATATTTCTCAGAAGAAATAAGGACATTTAAAAGAAAAATCGAAGGATGAGATAAGTGAAGGAGGACTGCACTAAGGTAAAGGAAGCTATTTAGGGGAAAAAACATTTCCTTTACAACCCCTTTAAGCTTTATCTTCCAATGTAGGATCCAGGCTCTAATTTTATGCTGTACTCTACTTACTAACTATACCGCATTGTCTTAATTTCAAGGATCAAATGAAAGACTGATATTTGTCCTACTTGTTTCTGCTATTATTTCTGTAACTTGCTTAACACTGATATACTAATAAAGAAAAATGTAAACATAAAAGGGGGAGGAGGCTGCATTAAGTAGAAAGTACTAAGAAAAAACTCTCCTACAATCTCTATATTAATGTTTATTATATTTACTTTCTAGAACTGTAGTTGTATTGAGAATTGTATATGGGAATGATCTATTAAGGAGAATTGCAACTCCCGTTTTTGGTTTTGTATGGAATGGCAATTATTTCACCTATCTAAGTCCCTCTAAAATGGTTTGGGTGGCTTGTTTTCTAGTGGGTTTCCTGTAAAAAAGAAAATATCATGTTTTATACTTGAGGATAGTAGAGAACCTTTTCCTCATTAGAGGGGTATTTAAGCCTGCAATGTCCCATGAGATTATTTTAATGTCACAAAAGTTTGGGGGAGGACAATTGAGTTAAAGGGGTTGTAAAGGTTTTTTTTCTAAATAGGTTCCTTTAAGCTAGTGCATTGTTGGTTCACTTACCTTTTTTTTTTTATTTCCCTTCTAAATTTTTTTACTTTGTTTTCTTTGTCCAAATTTCTCACTTTCCGTTTCTCCTCAGTAAGTTGTTCAGTAAGCTTTTCTGGCTGATGTTGGCAAGTTTACTGAGGAGAAGCAGGAAGTGAGAAATTCAGACAAAGAAAAAAAAAACATTTAGAAGGGAAATCGAAGGAAAAGGTAAGTGAACCAACAATGCACTAGCTTAACCACTTGCCTACTGTGCACCTACACCCCCTTCCTGCCCAGACGAAATTTAAGCTTCCGGCACTGCGTTGCTTTAACTGACAATTGCGCGGTCGTGCGACGTGGCTCCCAAACAAAATTGGCGTCCTTTTTTCCCCACAAATAGAGCTTTCTTTTGGTGGTATTTGATCACCTCTGCGGTTTTTATTTTTTGCGCTATAAACAAAAATAGAGCGTCAATTTTGAAAAAAATGCAATATTTTTTACTTTTTGCTATAATAAATAACCCCAAAAATATATATAAAAAAATATTTTTTTCCTCAGTTTAGGCCGATACCTATTCTTCTACATATTTTTGGTAAAAAAAAAATACAATAAGCGTTTATCGATTGGTTTGCGCAAAATTTATAGTGTTTACAAAATAGGGGATAGTTTATGGCATTTTTTTTTTTTTTTTTTTTTACTATTAATGGCGGCGATCTGCGATTTTTTTTATTGGGACTGCGACGTTATGGCGGACACTTCAGACACTTTTGTGACATTTTTGGGACCATTTACATTTATACAGTGAACAATGCTATAAATATGCATTGATTACTGTATAAATGTGACTGGAAGTGAAGAGGTTAACCACTAGGGGGCGGGGAAGGGGTTAAATGTGTGTCCTATGAGTGTTCTAACTGTAGGGGGAGGGGGGGTGACTGGGGGAGGTGACCGATTGTGTCCCTATGTACAAGGGACACAACCGCTCTCCTCTCTCCCTGACAGGGACGTGCAGCTCTGTGTTTACATACAGAGCTCCACGTCCCCGCTCAGTTACTGGGCAATCGCGTGTGCCCGGAGGCGATCGTTGCCGCCGGGCACTCACACAGGATCTCCGCAGAGTGGCGGGTGCGCGCGCGCCCGCCCGCGGCTTTAAAAAGACATCACGTCATAAGACGTGATGTCAGAACAATGGAGTCCTCCGCCCGCCGTCATTTGACGGTGGGCGGTGGACAGGTGGTTAAAGGAACCTATTTAGAAAATAAAAAACTAACCTTAACAACCCCTTTAAGTGTTCTGTTAGTCATTAGAATTATGGGATGAAGAGAAGAATAATGTAACCGTACCTGATATTTGGAGATGGCAGTCTTTGCTAGCAGCCGACACCTGTTCAAAAAGCAGAGTTTGCATTAAAAGTAATGGAGAAGTGACCATCCACAATCTGTTGGACCTAGATTAAATAACTCTAAAAGAGAAAAAGAACAGATCAGACATAAAATAACATAAAGGAGCACAAGTGTAGAATTACCGGTAACAAAAGCATTCTCAAGTCAGGTTGCATTCACACCTAAGCGTAGGCGATTTGCAGCGTTTTGTTACTGCGATTTGCTGCGACAAATTGCAGCGTTTTTTACCACGATTTGCCGCGGCCAATGCAACGTTTTTTACCGTGGTTTTGTACAGGTCATTGGCACCAATGGAAAACGCCCAAGCCGCCTGATTCACGCGACAAAAAAGGGTCCGGGACTTGTTTGAGCTTCAAGCGTTCGGCGTTCGTTCGGCGTTCGGCGTTTTGCAGTGGAGATGTGAACCATCTCCATAGAGAATAATGTTGTTTTCCCCCTCTAGCGTCTTTGAGCGTCGCGCTTCAGGCGACAAAACGCTCAGGTGTGAATGCAGCCTAAGGGTTAGTAAGATCATATTCCTGAATAAGATAGGACTCCATATCTCAAATAGTAAAAATAAATATTAGGCTGAAGAGGAGGTTTTATAGTTTGGGAGCCTGTCATGTAATTGTTGTTAAGGACCAAGTTGAAGTTAGTGACTCTCCATTTGTAGGTCCTCAAAGAGCTTTCCAGGACAAAATAAAGACATGTGGATATTTGTTTATGAGAGCTGAGAGGGTTGTGGGGGTGAGGTCCTTGTCCCCATCATCATGGGGACAAGGTGCTTTGGGGCAGGGAGCCCTCTGCCTCTATGTTGAGGGCATGTGGCCTGGTATGGTTCAGGAGAGGAAGGGTGCTTGCTCCGCCCTTTTCCTGATCTGCTGGGCTGCATGCTCAGATAGGGGATTGGTATGGATTTTGTTTTTTTTAATCATTTTTAATTGCCTAAATTTATATGTTATATTTAGCTGTTAGCGGGGAACCCACTGACAGCTGATGAGTTATCCGTTGTTAAGGGCGAGGCGGACGGCTTCCCGTTCCGCTTATTAGCAACCAGCTCAACGTGGTTAATTGCCACATATTATTTATTATTATTTATTATTACTGCTAATCTCTTTATAATGATAGTGGTTTCTCTGGCAGATTTGCCGCAAGATCACTTTTATTGGGGGCGGAAGAGGCCCCACCCTCTGGCCTCATTTCGGTCATGCCCGCCGCTTACCGGAGCCGTTGGTAGCGGCGAAGACGATCGCGTATCTTTCCCCTCTGGGTCTGGATGCCGAGTGACTTCCCCTTTCCGCCCAATAGTCTTTATGAATGAGGTGAATTTACATTTTCAGCATCCCATGACATAATTGGAGATTATTTAATCGTGATTCAATTATCTCAAGAGATATTGTTTAGTGAATTGAGCCCATAGTGCTTGAGTGGTGGCGATGGGATCTAACCATAGCTAGGCAGAACACAAAGAAGCAAAAGAAGCGATAAGGAGTTCAGGGAACTTGGTGCTTAACTTGGTGTTGCTACCTCTAGACTCCCTGCCAGACCGAGAGATGGGGTCTGCTCACTTTGTGTTCCCTGCTGCTCAGGTTGGCAAAGAGGGGAAGCTCTCCACCCCCAATTATGCTTGCAAATCTATAGGAAATCTGGCCAGTGCCTTCTCTTACTCCAAATGTTTAGGTGTGTGGTCTAAGCTGCCAGTGCCAAGGGGACCCTGTGAGGTGTAAGGGATAATGATTCCTATAATCTTTGCTATCATAGTTGTAGTCATAGTATATCTGCAAGCATCTTGTGTGCATAGTAAATAATGCAAAAGCATGCTTTGACTTTTTAGCGGGAAGCACTCATTTTGATGTCGATTCAACTGTGTGTGCAGTTTCTCTTGTAGATCATGCCCTGTGTCTCTATAAATTCAAGTTCTCGATTTTCAGTTTTCGGTGAAGCTAACCTTTAACATTTAAATGAAAATATCTCTTAGGGTAGAGTTTTACAAGCACTTGATGTTTCTAAAACCGATACTAATTCAGCACAAGAACCATTTAAAGTCTTTTGATATTTGTGACAAATTCTACAATGAAATTAAAATACTTTTTTCGGTGAAGCCTGCAATACAATGGCCTTTTAATTGCAGTATCGATTACTGCCTTTGCTGTTCTTATATCATGGCATTAAACTGCAGTAATTTCAGATTCATGAAAACAAAAACAGAAGTCATAAGATGTTTTTTCTTGGTTGTTTTGTCTTGGACATAACACTCAGATGTCAGTGTAACTATTTGATACAGCCTTCTTCATAAAATAAATACAATGTAAGAACTAGCTTGAGAATAGACTCAAAACACAGGACATATATTTGAAAAAATATTTTGCAGGTCAATTAATCAACTACTCTCTTGTGACTATTATCTACTGGATTAAAAAGAGAAGTTCACATTAAAACAGCATGCATCTCTTCTAATTGCCCATGTAAAATCAATAATTAGAATGATTTGCAGCAATGAAGGATTGCAAACAGGTACTACTTTCACCTGCATCATTAATTCCTTGACCATTCTGTTAAAATCCAATCATACACTATGGGCCAGATTCAGGTACATCTGCGCATTATTGGACCGGCGTAGCGCACCGCCTTTACGTTAGACTGGCGCAATGTAGCGGCGCAATCAGCCTATTCTCGTCGGTTTTACGCAGAAATTTGCGCCTGCGCAACGTTATTTCAGAGGCGCAAGGCGGAGTAATACAAATTGGGAAGGACGTGGGCGTGTTACATTGAAATGAGCCGTGACCCCATGCAAATGAAGGGCCGGCCGGCTTGCGCATGCGCGCTTGAAGCAGACCATGGTCAGCACCTCTGTGCGCATGCTCACAACTCGGGAACGGCGCAATCAGTGAAATTGGAAGTGGACCCGGGCAAATTAGTGAACTACGCAAACAGCATAAATAGACAGAGACAAACGCACTTCCTTTGCAAAAGTACATCCCTTTGTATCCCTCCCTATACAGCAAGGTGCTTTTGTTCTGTTGTTTATTAGCGTTTGTTTGTTTGTTTGTTTTTGTTTTTGTTTTGTCTTTGAGAGTGATTTTTGTCTTTTATGTGTTTTCTTTGTTGTTATTTTGTTTAAATTATATTTTTGCTGGGCATTTTTTATTTTTGCTGGGCAATTTTTATTTATTTTTTTGGTTCTGTTTGTGTATGATTTGGGAATGTGGGGGTGACATTTCTGCCGGAAAAGGGGTGTCACCCTCATTTGTGGTGGAGAAGTGATCCCCAGGTCCGTGTGAATGGTGTATGAATGTACAGTGACATAATTGGAGCCTTGGCGTTGCACCTCACAAGTCCTGCATGGTGGGCTTGTGCCAATCCAATGTGATGAGGATGTGATGTGTCTGTGCTAGGTACCACAGTGGTGTGCATGCATGCATTCTCATTGTGCCACGATTAATGTGTGTTTTTAACGTGCAAAGATGCCTAATGTGAGCTGTCTCCTGACTGCTCTTCCCTCAGAAGACGGGTTAGCCTTGGTTAGGGGGGTTCCGTATATGAGTCAAGAGATGGGGTCCCAGTGCATATGCAGAGTCACCTTGAAGGGAAAAGACAGGAGGATGTTAGTCGTGCATGTGCCCCTTGTGATGTGTGCATCATGGGGGGGGACAGTCATGCCTGCCACCCATGTCACTCACCAACCAGCCAGCTGTCCCCATACATGTTCTGTTCGAAATCTGTGGGATGGGGCTCTGATTGTATATGTAGCTGTCATGGGTGTCATGGGTAGTGCCATGTGTTGGGCTGGTGATGTCCTCCTGCAGGGTTGTGGTTAATTCCATGATGGCATGAGGGGTGAATCTGAAGATGCGAGACACCTCAGAATCACTCATGCCATAGATGTCTATGCGTGTGTGATATATCCTCTCCCGTGAAGAGTGAAGAGTGAAGAGTGAGGGGCTTGTATCAGATAAGAATATTGTATTAGATTAGATTAAATGGTAAAGTTTATATAAGCAAAAAAAAAGTTAAACAAAAAGTAAAAAAATCCTGTGCCCTCCTCAGTGCCCTCCTCAGTGCCCTCCTCAGTGCCCTCCTCCTTCTTTGCTCATCTAAAGTCAGTAGTATAGCTATGAGCATGGATGCCACTGGCATGTTGGCATACAGTTTGTTGGGCAACACGTGTGACTGCTCAGCTCCTCACTAACAGTGTTGCTTTATCTGACATGTAGACAAATTGTCTAATTTTATACCAGCTTTTATATGGTCTAATTTTAGACAGGACATTTAGCTGTTGCGCACAACGTTCTTTTGTGGATGCGCCTGTCTAACGAAATTACGATGGACAAAAAATTATAGATTTCTTGCGTATCTCGTTTTGGGAATGCCGTGCATCGAAACGCACGCGCACAATTAGACTTACGCCGTGCATCTCCTGTTACCCCGGCATAATCGCTCTGTGAATCTGGCCCTATGTTTGTACTCAAACCAAACATAAAACCAACTTTAGTCCTTAAAACACATATGTATGGGTAGAGATGGCCTAAACTATCCATGTGACTTGAGTCCACAACAGATTAAGTTCCTTCATCCTTGCTGTCACTGAGTAATTTGTGCCACTGTGATTTGTAATATTTCGCTGTCACAGGTACACTTCATGTTACATTAATGGGCCTCCCCATCATCCCTCTAAGCCCTTCTTATTCCCGAAAATGGATTTCCTGCTGCTCATAGCAACCAGCCAGAGAGGAGGGAATTAGTGCCTCCCAGTAAGAAAACTTCCAGTACAATTGGAAGCTGACATTAATTGTGTTGAGTACTCAACAATAGTGTGGGTCAAGCTATTTACTATTTTGAGTATGTCAGTTAGGCCGCGTACACACGACTGAACATGTACGCTGAAACTGGTCCGTGGACCAGTTTCAGCGGACATGTTCGATCGTGTGTACGGCCTATCGGACCGTTTTCCAGCGGACAAAAGTTTCTAAACATGCTTAGAAACCTGTCCGCTGGAAACCTGTCCATCGGACATGTTCGGTGGTTAGTACACGAAATCAGCGGACAAAAACCCCGCGCATGGTCAGAATCAAGTTGACGCATGCTTGGAAGCATTGAACTTCCTTCATCACGTCGTTTTGTTCTACGTCACCCCGTTCTGGTCCAAGGGGATTTTTGTCCGATGGTGTATACGCACATCAGACCAACAGACAACTTCAGCCTGGTCCGATGAAAATGGTCTGTCGGACAGGTTTCCTCGGACACAGTCTATGAAAATTAGACCAGTGGTTTCCTTATTTTACAATTGCAAGAAAAAAATGCAAAGTGGCATTTTTGTTTGAATCTTTTACTTAAAATAGGCAGCAGACTTCCGGTTCCGGCGCCGTATGGAATAGCTGAAGCCCCTCTCAGCTCCCGCTTCACGGCCGAAAAAAACGGCATAAAAAACAGCCCAGCACGCACCCGCGGTCGGTAGCACCCTCGGGAACCCCCCCTCACGCCGATGGACCGCTTTGTAGAAAAAACGGGCTCGCGATCGCAAACGGCCATCGCGGCACAGCCGCAAATTGAGGCCCCGGCTTCGGCCTTGTCGGATCTCCCGGCGGACGCCCTGGACATGGAGGTGAGCGGCTGCAATGCACCTCCGCCCACACATTCAGCCTCAGAGGTCCCTCCTCATGCCTCCCTCTCCTCACATAGTGCCTCTCCTTCCCTACACCACCCTGATGGGACCACAGAACGTATTGCTCAGGCTGTGGCTGCGCTGCTCTCCCCTATGATAGCAGCTTCTGTGGAGAAGGCAGTCACTGCTGGAATGACACAGCTGAAGCAGCAGCTGAGTGAACACGCCACCAGACTCAATGAGGCTGAACATCGCCTCTCTAACGTGGAAGAGGAACTGTATCAGGCTCAGGCCGCGGAGGAAGCCCAGGATAAAACCAATCAGTATATACTCCAGAAACTGGATGATTTAGAGAACAGATCCAGAAGGAGCAACCTGCGCTTTGTGGGAGTCCCTGAATCGCTACAGTCCTCTGCGATCGGAGATCTCTGCTCCAAACGCATACCTGAAGCCTTGGGCCTTCCTGGCCCCTGCACGGTTGAGCGAGCCCACCGGGTGGGAACCGTCTCCTCGGAACGTAAATCCCCCCGTCCCATTATCGCGAAGTACCTGAACTATTCGGATAAGGCCACCATCCTGCAAAATTTCAGACAATCCAGATCCCTCCAAATTGATGGGGCCAAGATCCTGATCTTTGCGGATTACTCCGTTGAAGTGTCCAAGAAGAGGAAAGCCTTCCAGCCTATATGCTCGGAGCTCCACCAGCGACAAATCAAATTCACTCTTGCGTTTCCTGCGATTCTGCGACTTAGAGCCCCCAACGGTGACCAGCTTGCCTTTCAGGACCCGTCCGAAGCGGAAGTTTTCCTGCGCTCTCTCCGTGGAAACTCTCATCCCGACTCTCCCGCCAAGGCTGCTTCCATTCATCGCCCTCTGGATCAGAGGAGCCCGAGGAAGGATTCTCCCAAACGCTTCAAGCATTCTGGCTCTGACCGTCGTTATGCCCCCTGCTGACCAAGTAAGAACTGGTCTCATTACATTCCAACAGGGACACATGTTATGTTGCTTTATGTTATTGTACCAGGGCTGAGCCGGCTTACACCGGTCTATACTGTTCTCCTTAGTTTTATTTGACCCACCAATGGTAGTCCTAATTTTAAGTGTATTGTTATGTCTCCTGTCACATTTTAACTCCTCCGTTTCTACTCACATCTTTGCTTTTGGTCCTGCCACTTCAGAGCTCCCCCCCCCCATCTATGCCCTGGCCCTATTGATTTTGATAGCACTAGACGCACGGGCACACCTGTACCATGGCACTCGGACTGTCCATGGGAGCTGTTCTTCAGAGAGATTCCATGCGGAAAAAAGTGAAGTTCTCTCCTTCTTTTGCATTTTGCTTTTTCCTCGCATCCACCTTCCCTATCTCCTCCCCACCCCAATCGCACCAATTAGGTACTAACCTCCGCACGTCAGGTGCTTTGGCGACACCGTCGCACTTCCACTCGGCTAACTCTCCCCTCTCTCCTCGGACAGTATTTCTTGCTGAACTCACACCTACTTCATTTATAACACCGGCCCACACCCTCTTTACGTACCTACCCCCATGAAAGTAGTCTCCTGGAATGTGAAAGGGCTGAGGTCCCCCGCTAAGAGACTCAAAATCCTCCGACACCTACATAGACTGAAAACTGACATTGCCCTCCTCCAGGAAACCCACCTCAAATCCTCTGATCTCCAACGCATGAAAAAACTCTGGGTGGGCACTGTCCTGGGCTCAGACGCATCCAGTCGCAGAGCAGGGGTTCTTATATTGATCCACAAAAACCTCCCCTGCGAGATTATTCAGGTTGAATCAGATGATCAGGGTCGTTTCCTTTCAGCACATGTTCGCCTAGCGAACAAGGAACTAGTGATATCCAATATCTATGCCCCTAACACCCCTGGTAGGCCCTTCTTCGGCGACCTCTCCACCTGGCTCTTGCGCCATCCACTCACCCCACACATAATAGGGGGGGATTTCAACACTACTCTCCACCCATTAGAGGACAGATCCACCCCTAAGCGACGCCTAAAATCACCAAAGACCACAGACCCGTCGATCCTTGCATCCACTATTGACTCCCTGCACCTCAAAGACGTTTGGCGACTGTTACACCCGGCAGACAGAGACTTCACATTCTACTCCATCCCACACAATGTGTTCACCAGAATCGACTACATCTTCTGCACTGACAATCTCGTTTCGAAAATCTCTGACGCCGACATCCACGACATCCACGCCATTTCAGACCATGCCCCCGTCTCGGTCTCTATTGATGACCCTGACCTCCACCTAAACCCCAGATTATGGCGCTTCCCTTCCTACCTCCACGACAATGCTGATTTTCAGCGCTTCTTGGAAAAGGCTTGGACAGAATATTCTACAGACAACTCACCCCACATTGCTCATCCTAGTCTCTTCTGGGAAGCCGGAAAGGCCTTCCTCAGAGGCCGGATCATTTCTTATGCTGCCTCATTCAAGAAACAGACCTTAGCTAAATTTAAGGCCGCAAGCGCCAGGCTCCGTCTGGCACAACGCGCTTTATACAACTCAGATTCCCCCTCACACAGAACCGAATGGCACACGGCAAAAACTGCCTTTGATTCATTAGCTGACACCATTGAACGAATTAAAAGGGCCCACTTGGATGCCACACTCCACAAATTTGGGAATAAAGCGGGCAAGCTGCTAGCGCGTCTCTGTAAAGGCCCGTTCCGTCCTACTCACATAACTTCCCTTAGGGACACCTCAGGCACCATCCACACTACTCCAAAGGAAATAAATAAAGTCATGCTACAATACTACTCCTCATTGTATGCACCGGACCCCATAGACAAGAAAGCTGCACAAGCTTTCCTTGATAGCATCTCCATCCCCACGATCACTCCTTCCCAGCTCGAGTCTCTCAATGCTCCTATTTCCCCACTCGAGATTTCCGACACCATCCGAAACCTAGCTCCCTCTAAAGCCCCAGGCCCCGATGGTTTCACAGGGATTTTCTTCAAAACTTTCCACACTATCGCAGAACCTTCCCTCCTCAGAGTTTACAATGCTATATGGTCGGGCGGGCCCTTACTTGCCAACAGGGAATCAAGCCATTATTAAATTACTCTCTAAGAAGGGCAAAGACCCCCAGGAACCGGGTTCATACCGTCCCATATCTCTCTTGAATTTAGACGTCAAAATTTTATCCAAAATCATTGCCTCCAGACTAGCCACCATTATCCCCTCTCTAATCCACCCTGCCCAATCCGGTTTCGTGAAAGGGAGAACGGCCACTTTAAACATTCGTAAGGTGATGTTAGTCCTTGAACATGCCAAGCGCAACCCAGGAGGTGACCATGCCATCATCACCCTGGACGCAGAAAAAGCCTTCGATAATGTCAGCTTCGAATGGCTCCAGCTAGTCCTATCCAAAATGCAGATCACGGACTCATTCAACCATCTTGTAAACGCCATGTACACCTCCCCCGCGGCCAGACTGGTAGCGGCTGGCCTCCTGTCTGAAGAATTCCGCCTCCACAAGGGCACGAGGCAAGGCTGTCCCCTATCCCCACTCCTTTTTAACTTGGCTTTAGAACCCTTGTCCCGGTACCTAACGCAGAAGGCCCCACTGCACGGCATCTGTGTTGGAAATCAGGAATTACGCTCTTCCCTCTTCGCGGACGATGTCCTTATATTCACATCTGACCCCTCCTCTAAAATGTCTACCATTAAAGCGGTCTTCGATGATTTTCGGCTCTGCTCGGGTCTCCGCATAAATTACGGGAAAAGTGAAATTCTTCCCATAGGCTCTGACTCCAATCCACCCTGGGTCCACCATTCACCCTTCACAGTGGCTAAATCGCACATAACTTACTTAGGCATCAAGCTAGGGAAACTACCCTCCTCTATATACCACCTTAACTTTCCCCCTCTAATCAAAAAGATATCTCAAGAGCTGGATGGCTGGATGGATCTGCCTCTTTCGCTCCTGGGGAGATGCCATCTAGTGAAAATGGTCAGCTTTGCTCGCTTACTCTACCCGCTTCAGACGGTCCCGTTGCTTCTACAGCACAAGGACGTACAATCACTAAACAAGGCCATCTCAAATTTCATCTGGCGGAACAAGCGACCACGCATAGCTTTTGCAAAACTGCATCTCCCCAGACGCGAAGGGGGCATAAATCTACCAAATGTTAGAATGTACAACCTAGCATGCTTACTCCGGATAGGCTTGGACTGGATTGCACAGTCATCCCGCTGCTCAAACTACGCCCTGGAAAGTCTCATGGTTCACCCCTATTCGTTGGTGGCCCTTCTACACTGCAAATGGAAAGCTGTCCCTTTACCCTTCCAGCACAACCTCCTGTTGAAAGATACTGCTATAGCCTGGAGGGAAATAAGGAAAACCTTGAAACTTTCCCCTTTTATGTCCAGATACCTCACAATCCAAGGGAACCCTCTTTTCCCACCTGGGATGGATTACAAATCTTTTCATGTTTGGGAACAGAAAGGCCTCACGAAATTCTCCACCCTCTGCAACTTGGACACGGGGCGTCCCCTTAGTTTCTCGACGATCGCAGAATCCTACTCTCTTCCCCTATCTCATGCTCTCCATTTTAACCAGTGCATCAGCTTCATTCGGGATTCTTGCAGGGAAGACCGCAAGAGATTCCAAGTTTCTTTCCCGGATTTACTCCTCCAAGCCAGTTCTTACGCTATCACCGACATTTATAAACCCCTTCTTCAAAAATCCATCCCCTCGATCAAATCCTCTTCAGCAGCAAATTGGAGCAAAGACTTTCCACTCCCTGACATAGTGGACAAACTCCTACTGGGTTACAACAAGATTCATCAGCTCATCCCTAACGAAGCGTGGAGGGAAACCCAACTAAAGATCATCCATCGTGCCTACATACCCTTCATCTCGGACAAGAACGGCTCGAGCGCTGCCGATTGTCCCCTCTGCCATCAACCACGACCATCTCTCTCCCATCGTTTCTGGTTGTGCTCGTATATCTCTTTTTTCTGGGACCAAGTCGTCTCCTATATCTTCAAAATTACCCTATTGGTACTGCCGAAAGACCCCTTGCTCCTCATCTTTGGGTACTGGGATGATCAACTACTGCCATGGTCTCCTGGCAACCGCCCACCTTATAAAGACTGGGTCCTGATATGTCTCTTAACTGCCAGAAGAGCCATCCTGAAGAACTGGATCTCGCCCTGCCGCCCATCTATATTGCAAATTGAGCAGGAGCTTCTTAGTTTGTTATACAAGGACAAAATCAACACAGATCTCAAACAAGAAGCCTCCAAAACGCGCTTCTACTCCCGATGGTACGCTTTTATGCGTTCGACACTGTCCACAAAAGACCTGGATGACTTTGCCAACGGCTCCTTCTCCTATTATCTCTAACTCCTTTAACCTAGCCGAGAATGCTCAGCGTATGCATTACACTTTGGTGCGCCCCCCCCCCCTCCCATTGATTCCCCACCCCCCCCTTGTTTTATGCTTTATTTTATATTATATTTTATATTTTATTTTATATTTTATTTTGGTTGTAATGTATTTCACCTCGTAGCTCTGCTAGATCCTTTGACTGTAATCCGTCCAGCCATCCTGTTACTGATTGCCGGGTCACTTGCTATATTAACTCAATCTCAGTTTATACACACTGTCCACATCTGTCTGGCTACGTGCTGAGAACCATCATTATATTTCCATTCAGTTGTACCACACTGTTTATAAGAAAATGTACTATACTTGCTATCGAATCTTGTACTGTATTATTCTCTTTTCTCTCAATAAAGTCTTTTGAAAAAAAAAAAAAAAAATAGGCAGCAGAGAGCCTTTGCATCTGTGATATGGCTTAACCACTTGCCGACCAGTCGCTGTCATTATAATAATAATAATAATAATTATACGGTGGCAGGTTGGCTTATTCCTGTGAATCATTGTAACTGTACGTCTGTCAGTTTTACAGCTATAGCAGGCGCGCCGACTGCACAGTGGGGAACTGATGCACGTGACTGGTGGCTGCGATTTTTGCCAGCCACCCGAGATCACACCACAGAGAGCCAGAACAGGAATCTGTCAATGTAAACAAACAGATCCCTGTACTGACGGGAAGTACAGAATGATCTTCTATTCCTAGCGATTAGGAACAGCAATCTCTGCTTACTTCCTGTCAGTCCCCTCCCCCCACTGTTAGAAACACCTCCTAGGGAACACATTTAACCTTTTGATCACCACTAGTGTTAACCCCTTCCCTGCCAGTGTCATTTATACAGTAATCAGTGCATTTTTAAAGCACTGTAAAGTGTGCGATTTGTCTGCTTCAATGTTGCAGTCCTGCTAAAAATTGCTGATCACCGCCATTACTAGTAAAAAAAAATTATAATAAAAATGTATAAATCTATCCCCTATTTTGTATACACTTAGGCCCAGATTCACGTACATCTGCGCATTATTGGACCGGCGTAGCGCACCGCCCTTTACGTTAGACTTGCGCAATTTTGCCGCGTAATCACCCTATTCTCGTAGCTTTTGCGCAGGAAATTGCGCATACGTAACGTTTTTCCAGAGGCGTAAGAAGGAGTAATACAAATTGGGAAGGACGTGGGCGTGTTACATTGAAATGAGCCGTGACCCCATGCAAATGAAGGGCCGGCCGGCTCGCGCATGCGCGCTTGAAGGAGACCATGGTCAGCTCCGCTGTGCGCATGCTCACAACTCGGGAGCGGTGCAATCAGTGAAATTGGAAATGGACTAGGGCAACTTTGTGAACTACGCAGACAGCATAAATAGACAGACACAAATGCACTTCCTTTGCAAAAGTACATCCCTTTGTATCCCTCCCTCTACAGCAAGGTGCTTTTGTTTGTTTGTGACGTGTCTTTGAGATATTTGGGGACTGTTTTGCAGAGTGATTTTTTGTCTTTTATGTGTTTTCTTTGTTGTTATTTTGTTTAAATTATATTTTTGCTGGGCATTTTTTTTTTTTTGCTCGTCATTTATTTATTTTTTTTGGTTCTGTTTGTGTATGATTTTGGAATGTGGGGGTGATATTCCTGCGGCAAAAGGGGTGTCACCCTCATTTGTGGTGGAGAAGTGATCCCCAGGTCTGTGTGAATGGTGTATGAATGTACAGTGACATAATTGGAGCCGTGGCGTGGCGTTGCAGCTCACAAGTCCTGCATGGTGGACTGGTGCCAATCCAATGTGATGACGATGTGGTGTGTGTGTGCTAGGGACCACAGTGGTGTGCATGCATGCATTCTCATTGTGCCATGATTAATGTGTGTGTTTAACGTGCAAAGATGCATAATGTGAGCTGGCATGAGATGGGGTCATGAGATGGGGTACCAGTGCATATGCAGAGTCACCTTGAAGGGAAAAGACAGGAGGATGTTAGTCATGCATGTGCCACTTGTGAGGTGTGCATCACGGGAGGGGATAGTAATGCCTGCCACCCATGTCACTCACCAACCAGCCAGCTGTCCCCATACATGTTCTGTTCGAAATCTGTGGGGATGGGGCTCTGATTGTATATGTAGCTGTCATGGGTGGTGTCATGTGTTGGGCTGGTGATGTCCTCCTGCAAGGTTGTGGTAATTCCAGGATGGCATGAGGGGTGAATCTGAAGATGCGAGACACCTCAGAATCACTCATGCCAAAGATGTCTATGCGTGTGTGATATATCAAGTGAAGAGTGAGGGGCTTGTATCAGATAAGAATATTGTATTAGATTAGATTAAATTGTAAATTTTATATAAGCAAATAAAAAAAAAATAAAAAAAAACATCTCCCGTGCCCTCCTTAGTGCCATCCTCTGTGCCCTCCTCCTTCTTTATTCATCTAAAGTCAGTAGTATAGCTATGTGCGACGATGCCCCTGGCATGTTGGCATACAGATTGTTGAGCAACACGTGTGACTGCTGAACTCCTCACTAACAGTGTTGCTTTATCTGACAAGTAGACTTTTTTTCTTTTTTTAGACCAGCTTTTATCAGCTCTAATTTTAGACAGGACATTTTGCTGTTGCGCACACTGCGTCGCCTGCGCTGCCCCAACGTTGTTTTGTGGATCCCCGTAAGTCCCTCATTAGCATATTTGACTAGCAAATCAATGGTGTGTCTATCGCACTTTTGCGCGGACGGATGCGCCAGTCTAACGAAATTACGTGGGACAAAAAAAAGAAGATTTTTTGCGTATCTCGTTCTGGGGATGCCGCGCAACGAAACGCACGCGCACATTTAGACTTACGCACGCGCATCTCCTGTTGCGCAGGCGTAATCGCTCTGTGAATCTGGGCCTATAACTTTTGCGCAAAATCAATCAATTTACATTTACTGTGATTTTACATATATGTAGAAGAATACATTTTGGCCTAAACTAATGCAGAGGTGATCAAATGCCACCAAAAGAAAGCTCTATTTGTGAGGAAAAAAATGACTTCAATGTTGTTTAGGTACAGTGCTGCATGACTGCGCAATTGTCAGTGTCTTCTGCAAGTTGGCTATTTTATTGGCATAGTTTGTGGGATAGTTTTTTTTGTATTAATAAAAAATATCAAAACAGAGTGTACAAAATCACGTCAAAACCACATCAAGCCCACATTCGCTAATTATTCCCCAAATATTTAAAATATGAGCTTCAGGTATGTGTTTGGTAAAAAAAGGTCCACCATAATGACAATACCTAAGCAATAAATAGAAATTAAATGAGAAGAGACACAGCAAGTTTTATCTTGCAATAAAGTTTACAGTGTATTATTTGTGAAACAATGAGGTTAATTTACTAAAGGCAAACAGACTGTACACTTTGCAAGTGCAGCACTCGCAAGTGCTGTTTTTTTATTTTACTTGCGCGTGATTGGGTATAATTTGAAAAGTGAAGATTTACTTAATTTACTAACCTCTGGAGCAACTACACATTTGCAGAGTGCTAATGCACTTGAAAAGTCCACAGTCTATGTACCTTTAGTAATTCAACCCCAGAAACTGCAAATATTGAATAGTGGTTGAACATTATGTAAGCAGCTTGGTTAGGCTGCAATATAAGGGGTAGAGTAATTTACTTCCCCTCACTTCCGCAATGGTCCTTTTAGGAATAAATCTGGATCTTTACTCTTTAGAGTATAGAACAGTAGTAGCAAACTTAATAATAGCAGCAAGGTTGACTATAACAAAACTATGGAAATCCAACAAAGCACCGAATGTATCTGATATTGTTATATGATTGAATACACAAGCTCAATATGAGTTAATGTTAGCGTATAAAAATTACAACTCGGTCAAGTTGAGAAACTATGGCAAATATGGACTAGTCAACGTACAGCTTCTACCTCACTCAAAAACATGAGCTGCAGTTCTTAAATTATATTTCAGTATTATTCCAGGACTAATATCAAGGTTTCACAGTTCTCTCCTTTTCTAATTTCTTGAATTGTCCATGATAATGTTGTCATTATATTAGTTAGCGCCTGTTTACAATTAGAACCCAATGGGGCAAACAGGGATGTTACTATACTGTTTATGTAAGTGTAGCGCTGATGTATATATATATAGTACATAAATGTGTATATTGCATTCCCTAGAGGGCATTCATGGACATTGAGATTGTTGAGTGTTTGGAGCCATCTAGTGGCCAATTGTTGTTAATGCAAGGAGGATTCCACTATCTGAGAAATAAAGAAGAAAGACTATTGGTTCTCAGAGTTGACCCTTGTAAATAGGAAGTTGATCAAAGACCCAGGAACAATTTCTTGGGCAGTGCATGCTGGGATTTGCTATATAAGGAGTGGGAGCAGCCATCTTAGGTCCCTTTTGGAACCGCATGGGCAGCCGGAGAGGATCTGTGAGGAGACGGGGACCGAACAGCAAGGCCCACGGACATTTCCATTGAGCATCGGAGGACGGGAGTCCCCCAGCAGAGTTGGCCTGGTGTTTGATCCAGCAGACGGAGCAACGGGAGGAGGTCGCGAGACTGTACGGAGCCTGTGTCCAGTTAGGTGAGTGGGTTACGGCCCACAGTTTGTTATGCCTCACACGCCATTAGACTAACACACAGGCCTCACTACATACTTCCAAGAAGAAGCGGAGGGGTTGCCTTTAAGAAGGCTGAAGGCCTAGTTGTTCGGGACGCTCTCCAGAAGGCCAAGGCAGTTAACCCACTCATTGCGGAGACATTTCTTTTTCAGGAAGTTTACTCGTTTTGTTTGGATTACAAATTACTTGGGAAACATTATTAGCTAGCGAAGAAAGAAGATCAAGAACTGACTGTTTTTTTTTTTTTTTGTGAGATCTCACGGTTACCTTACAAAGTAGGGGGAGCTCCTAGGCTTAGTTTTATTTTCTTATTCATATACCTGCAGGTATACTGTTTGCCATTTGATTGCTGTATAGATTTAATTTTATTGTGCTCTCATCCCATGTTAGGAGGATAGCACAGTTTATGTACTGGTGTTTCTTTACTTGCCAATTATCAACAGTAAAAGAATACTACTGTTTAAGCATACCAGGGTTGTGGCGTATTGCTTTATTCACTCTAGGTGCCGCTCGTGGATCCTGAAGTTACAAACAGGTATCTGGTATCACATTGTACAGTATTGTATTGTATTGCACCACAGCTGTGTAAAGGGGACTGAGCCTTATCATTGGGGTTGTAGTTAGAGTGCAGGCCCAAAATTTAATCAGCAGCTCCTGCGGGGGTCAGTGCTACACGTGGGGGCTCGGACCGGGATCCTGTCACTCTACAAGAAACCCACCCCCCCCCTTGAGGTCACCATGGACCCCATCACAGTAGTCCGTTGGTGCGAAGCAGAAGGGACACGCTCAGAAGCAAGCGTGGCCATTGAACTCCCAGGGAGCTACTGGGAGAAGAAGCAAATCAAAGAGGTGGTACAGACATTGTCTCCAGACAGAAAGGCCTACGTGGTTGCAGTGAAACCAGACTTTGGGACTGATTGCACCTATGCCCTGATAGAGTGGGGACGGGGTGTTCCTGAAAATTTCCACGGTGCCACCATAAAATTGTCCGAGAAGACAGTGTTCCACCTGACACACCCCTGCAAAAAGCAGTTAGAACCCCTAGACAGGAACGCAGGAGCCGCCGCCCAGCGGCAGGCGGAACAACAACTGGCTGAGTTACAGCGACAATACCGTGAAATACAGGAAAAGTTTCAGGAGACATCCAGCATCATAGCAGATCGCATGGATGGACTGCGCGTCGGCTCAGAAGACAAGAGAGCTGGCCAGATGACACCAAACCCAAGGAGGGAGCCAAGAAGACGCAGCAGGGGCTATCTGCAAGAAGTAACTATTAGGAAGGATTTCCGCATTGATGGCCAGATAGGAGAAAAGGGACAGAAGGGCAAACTGTCTTACACCGGCCTCCTACACCAAATAGAGCTGGGGCTACAAAAAGGATATCTGGAATCGGAAATCAGAGAGGCTGTGATCCACGCCATCAGCCCAGGCTCAAGTGTTAGGGGCATGTTAGAGAGAAAGAGTGATTTGACTTTGAACCAGCTTAAGAGGATTCTAAAAAGTTACTATGAGGAGGAAGATGCCACAGAGCTATTCCACCAACTGATAAATATTGCACAGGACAGTAAAGAGACTCCTCAGAACTTTCTGTTTCGGGCCATTGAACTCAAGGACCGCCTGCTGTTTACCTCAGGAGAGAGAGGGAGCGGGGAACAATTTGGAGCTGAGCTGGTACAGAAGAAATTCCGGAGATCCGTGACCACGGGGCTGAGGAGCGACTATGTCAAGCTCCACTTGAAGCAGTACTTGGAAGATCCCTTAACTCCAGACGAGGTCCTTCTTGAAAAAGTGAACAAAGTGGATAAGATGGAGATTGAGAGAGACCAGAAACAGAGAAAGCTTCAAGCTTCAAACACCACAAGTGCTAAAATACAGCAGGTAGGTGTCCCCTCAGACACCCAGGAGTTGAATGTGCTGGCGGCAACCGTTGACCAGGGATCACGGTTTTCATCTGTACACCACCCACCCGCGAGTCAGACGGAGCTGGAGAGGCTTATGCAGACCCAGAAGGAGATACTGGAGATGATGGCCATGATGATGACTGAGCTGGTGAAACTAAAGGCAGAAGGAGTTATGCCAAGGAAGGTCCCAAAAGCTACCACCATTACCAGCCCTCCGAAACAAACACAAAGAGTCTGTTTCAAATGCGGAGGGATGGGACATTTCAGGCGAGTGTGCCCCAGCCCACTACCCGAGGAAAACCCACATCAGTCGGAGGGAAACTTCAGAGGGCCCCAGTGAAGGAGTCAACTGGGCGCCCGGGTGCAGTAGCGAACTCCACACCGACTCACGTGCCACGGCCCACTGGAGCCACCAACAAGGCGGGGCAGAAGAAAAAGAGGCCCTCAAAGGCCAAAGTCCGAGCCACAAAGCAGGCTAAGGGTACAGCTACCAGTGGATTTCCTCCCAAGCTGGTGGGACCTTCCCCAATTGTCCCCATCCAAGTGGAAGGGATCTACACAAAAGCCCTGCTGGATACTGGAGCCCAAGTAACCTTATTATACAGGGACTTCTATGACAAGCATCTCAAGCACCTGCCACTACGGAAATTGGAGGAGTTGGAGATATGGGGTTTGGGCACTCAGAACTTTCCATATGATGGTTACCTGCCAGTCAGACTCACCTTCGACCCAAGTACAGTAGGAGAGACGGAGACCTTTGACACATTGGCCATAGTGTGTCCTCGTCCTCCAGGAGCTGACAAGAGCTCTCTTATCATTGGGACAAACACTGACTTAGTGAGGAGACTACTTGCACCGCTGGTAATTAAGAAGGATACCCGCCCCACTGAAATACATCCCATGTTGGCCCAGACATACCGAGACCTTATACAGGAGGAGAAGGCTCCTGAAGAGGGAGTGGGAAAAATCTGGCTGCTGAACAAAGGAGAGAAAATAGTCCAGCCGGGTGAAGTAATCTGCCTAAAAGCCTCGGTCAAATTGAGCTGGAAGAAACCAGGCCCTTTCATTGTCCTGGAAAACCGCAAAGAGGGGAGAAACGGACTAGAACTCATCACTGAAGTGTTGCCCACCAGAGTATTGGAGAGAACTCACGGCAAAGTTCCAGTCAGTGTCCGCAACACAGCGACAGTGCCAGTGAGAGTGCCAGCCAGGCTACTGTTGGGACAGGTCAGTCCGGCTGTTCCAGTCGAACCAGGAGGTTTGAAAGGAGGGTCAGCCCCAGAAATCCCTGAAGAAGAGTTCAGCCCAAAAAATACGCCTCTTACTCCTGCATGGCGGGAAAGGGCCAAAGCCCAACTGCTGAGATGGAGAGCAGCCTTCTCGAAAAGTGAATTTGACGTAGGATTGGCAAAGAGTGCCACCCATCGAATTCGTCTGGAGGAAGACAAGCCATTTCGGGAAAGGGTCCGGCGGATCCCCCTAGGAGATCTGGAAGACTTGAGGGAACAATTGGCTGAACTTAAGAGGACGGGCATTATCCGAGAGTCCAGGAGTCCCTACGCCTCCCCTATAGTAGTGGTCAGGAAGAAGAATGGGTCCCTACGCCTGTGCATTGACTACAGGACCCTGAATCGGAGGACCATCCCAGACCAGTACACCACACCCCGAATTGAGGATGCCTTACAGAGTCTGTCAGGAGCAAAGTGGTTCAGCGTACTGGACCTGAAGAGTGGGTATTACCAGATTCCTATGTGCCCTGAAGACAAGGAGAAAACCGCTTTCATCACCCCAGTTGGGTTCTTTGAGTTCAACCGGATGCCGCAAGGCCTGACTGGGGCCCCAGCAACTTTCCAGAGGTTGATGGAGAAGACAGTGGGTGACATGAATCTCCTTGAAGTTCTGGTATACCTGGATGATGTCATAGTCTTTGGGAGGATGTTGGAGGAACATGAAGAACGCCTTGAGAAGGTCTTGAAGAGACTTCATGATGAAGGCCTGAAACTCTCTATGGAGAAGTGCCAGTTCTACCAACCCTCGGTGAGTTACCTGGGACACATTGTGTCTGAAGAAGGAGTGGCAACTGATCCCAAGAAACTAGAAGCTGTCACTTCCTGGCCCAGGCCCACCAACGTAACTGAGCTCAGGTCATTCTTGGGTTTCTGCTCATACTACCGAAGATTCGTAGAGGGATTCGCAAAAATAGCCCACCCACTCACTGAACTCTTAAAGAAGCAGGAAGAAGCTGGTGAAAGCGCGGGGTCAGCCGAAAAAGCCTAAAGAGGGGTCTAGAAGGAAGAAAGAGTCCATCCAGGATCAGTGGACTCCAGAATGTGAAGAGGCCTGCAGGAGGCTGAAGTGGAGTCTTACTACTGCCCCAGTGTTGGCCTATGCAGACCCTGCCAAACCATATGAGTTACATGTGGATGCCAGCCGCGACGGGCTGGGGGGAGTGCTTTACCAGGAGCATGAAGAGCACTTACGGCCAGTTGCCTATGTGAGTAGAAGTCTGACCCCTGCTGAAAGAAACTATCCAACTCACAAGCTTGAATTTCTGGCTTTAAAATGGGCAGTGGTGGACAAGTTGAAGGACTACCTTTACGGGGCTGAATTTGTGGTCAAGACGGACAACAACCCCCTCACATATCTACTCACCACTGCAAAGCTGGATGCCACCGGTCACAGGTGGTTAGCTGCTCTCTCAGCCTTTACCTTCAGCCTGAAGTACAGACCAGGAGTTGGTAACCGAGATGCGGATGCCCTGTCAAGAAGACCCCATGACCCCTTGGAAGAATGGACCCAGCTTACTCCAGAAGGAGTGAGGGCCCTATGGGAGGGCACAAGTCAGTACCAGAGAGGTGGAGCCAGAGCTGAAGAAGTAGGAGTATCCTCAGCGGCAGTACCCAGGTGCTACTGTAACGTCTCCCAGGTCACACAGGAGGGCCTACCCAAGTTATCCAGGAAGGATCTCAGGAGAGATCAGCAGGGAGATCCACTGTGTGGGCTGGTGCTTGAAGCATTGGAATGTCGACAGCCTGATGTACTGCGGAAGAGTCCTGAGAGGGAAGCCCAGGTGTTATTGAGAGAATGGGATCATTTGCAGCTGCAGCAGGTGGTCTACCGAAGGGGCCCCTCTGATGATCCAGAAGCAAGGTGGCAGTTACTCTTGCCTGAAAAGCACAGAGAGACGGTACTGATTGCTTTACATGATCACCATGGACACTTGGGAGCCGAGAGAACTCTCCAACTAGTAAGGGATAGGTTCTACTGGCCTCACATGAGAAAAGAAGTGGAGAGCTACTGTCACTCCTGCCTCAGATGCATCCAACGGAAGACATTGCCCCAGAGGGCTGCCCCAATGGGCCATTTAGAGAGTCAGGGCCCAATGGACCTGGTTTGCATAGACTTTCTTTGTCTGGAATCCGATCTGAGTGGGCAAGGTGACATCTTAGTGGTGACAGATCACTTCACCCGTTATGCTCAAGCTTTCCCTACTAGGGATCAGCAAGCAACCACAGTAGCAAAGACTCTCGTGGAAAAGTTCTTCGTACACTATGGCCTGCCTCAACGCATACATTCAGACCAAGGAAGGGACTTTGAGAGCAGACTAATCAAAAGGCTGTTGGATCTGTTAGGCATACAAAAGTCCAGGACTACTCCTTACCACCCACAAGGGGACCCCCAACCGGAAAGGTTCAACAGGACTCTCTTGAACATGTTGGGGACCTTGACTGCCGAGCAAAAACCTCACTGGAGTAAACACATTGCTGCATTAGTCCATGCCTATAATAGTACCAAAAGTGATGCCACTGGATATTCCCCATACCGACTGATGTTTGGCCGTGAAGCAAGATTGCCAGTGGACCTGGCGTTTGGTTCCTCCTTGGACCACACCTCCGAGGCCTCCCATAAAGGGTATGTGGACAGACTACGGCGGAGCCTGAAGACAGCTTACGAGCAGGCTCACGCCACCTCGGATTCCAGGGGGAGAGGAACAAGAGGAACTTTGACCTGAAAGTGAGAGTCCAGGATCTTCAGCCAGGTGACCGGGTCTTGTTGAGGAACTTAGGCATTCCAGGCAAACACAAGTTGGCTGATCGCTGGAAATCACAGCCATTTGTTGTGTGCAGGAAACTTCCAGGGCTCCCAGTGTATGAGATCAAGCCAGAAGGAAAAACTGGGCCGGTAAAAACATGGCACCGGAATCACCTCTTACCTCTCACTGAGGCAGTCAGGACAAGCACAGAGAAGGAATCCACACCCACTGATGTGTGTAGACCAATAACCAGGTCCCAACCTGCACCTTCTATAGATGAGGATGAGGGAGTGGAGATGAGCTGGCTGTGGCTTCCTGAAGATTCAGAAACAGATGCTGATGTCCTTTCGGAGGTAGAGGAGGATGATAATGGAACTCTTAGGGCAGAGGCCCCGGAATTTGTGCCGACCACTCACTCTGTAGGAGAGCCCAGTGCTTCCATTCATTCCCCACCCTTAAGCATTGAACGGAATGATGACCTTGGCCCAGAAGGAATGGACACTCCAAAAGTGCCCAGAGCAAAGAGAGACATTCGCCCACCACGCAGACTGACTTATGACACATTGGGCGAATGCTCTGAAGCCTCACAGTTTGTGAGCAGAAGAAACTTTGAACTGCCTAGTCCCTCTACTCTTGATTTAGTAAGGGACAGCCCCAGCTCACCCCTTGACACATCTGTACCAGACATGGTAGTATCAGCTGTGGGTGCACAGGATAGCTTCCCACTGTATGACAATTGGTGGGAAGCTCCTCTGTCCGTTTTGTGTGAACGTATAGAAACTAGAATGCAAGATAGGATTAGCAATTTGGACCTCTTTGGGGGACCAAAAGATACAAAGTAGGGGGAGTGTGTAGCGCTGATGTATATATATATAGTACATAAATGTGTATATTGCATTCCCTAGAGGGCATTCATGGACATTGAGATTGTTGAGTGTTTGGAGCCATCTAGTGGCCAATTGTTGTTAATGCAAGGAGGATTCCACTATCTGAGAAATAAAGAAGAAAGACTATTGGTTCTCAGAGTTGACCCTTGTAAATAGGAAGTTGATCAAAGACCCAGGAACAATTTCTTGGGCAGTGCATGCTGGGATTTGCTATATAAGGAGTGGGAGCAGCCATCTTAGGTCCCTTTTGGAACCGCATGGGCAGCCGGAGAGGATCTGTGAGGAGACGGGACCGAACAGCAAGGCCCACGGACATTTCCATTGAGCATCGGAGGACGGGAGTCCCCCAGCAGAGTTGGCCTGGTGTTTGATCCAGCAGACGGAGCAACGGGAGGAGGTCGCGAGACTGTACGGAGCCTGTGTCCAGTTAGGTGAGTGGGTTACGGCCCACAGTTTGTTATTCCTCACACGCCATTAGACTAACACACAGGCCTCACTACATACTTCCAAGAAGAAGCGGAGGGGTTGCCTTTAAGAAGGCAGAAGGCCTAGTTGTTCGGGACGCTCTCCAGAAGGCCAAGGCAGTTAACCCACTCATTGCGGATACATTTCTTTTTCAGGCAGTTTATTTGTTTTGTTTGGATTACAAATTACTTGGGAAACATTATTAGCTAGCGAAGAAAGAAGATCAAGAACTGACTGTTTTTTTTTTTTTTGTGAGATCTCACGGTTACCTTACAAAGTAGGGGGAGCTCCTAGGCTTAGTTTTATTTTCTTATTCATATACCTGCAGGTATACTGTTTGCCATTTGATTGCTGTATAGATTTAATTTTATTGTGCTCTCATCCCATGTTAGGAGGATAGCACAGTTTATGTACTGGTGTTTCTTTACTTGCCAATTATCAACAGTAAAAGAATACTACTGTTTAAGCATACCAGGGTTGTGGCGTATTGCTTTATTCACTCTAGGTGCCGCTCGTGGATCCTGAAGTTACAAACAGGTATCTGGTATCACATTGTACAGTATTGTATTGTATTGCACCACAGCTGTGTAAAGGGGACTGAGCCTTATCATTGGGGTTGTAGTTAGAGTGCAGGCCCAAAATTTAATCAGCAGCTCCTGCGGGGGTCAGTGCTACATAAGCTTTATTTGATCATTTGTATGACTATCGTCCATTACTCTGATTGAGATTAGTATGTTAATGTTCTACTGCTATACCTGATTGTTATATACCAGAACCATCTGCCTTGTTTTCTGTTATTTGTATAAAAATTTCAATTAAAGTTCTTTAACGATAAAAAAGTGTAAGCAAGAAATAAAGAAACCCAAATGTTTGACAAGTCCTTTATGAAAAAAACAAATACAAAAAAAACAAAACAGGAAAGTCTCTTATTGTAAATCCATCATTAAGCATGATGGTTGCCCCCTGCCGACTCACTGGAAGAAAAAAATAATTCAGCCAGGAACACATGACCGATTCCAATGCTAGTCATAGCCAAAACAGCTTACAGAGCTGGCATCTGGCATATAAGTAAAAAGCTAGGATAGTAGTGACATCATTGAAAAAAATATGGCCATGACTACGTTTTTGCTACACACGGTGACTTTTTGTGAAACAAAAAACGGCGTTTTGAAAAACGACACAAAAAATGCAAGCATGTTGGAATTTTTTTTTGGTCGTTTTTTTTAAGACAAAAAACAACGTTTTGCCCACACACGATCAATTTAAATGACGTTTTAAAAAACAACGTTTTTTTCATCGCAAAAAACGACCGTGTGTACGCGGCATTAAAGAAGAAAAAGGGATAAAGGAAAGGGAAGAGAAGAAGGTTGGCAAAAGGAAGGGGAATAAACACAAAAAGAGATGAAGGGGAATCAAGAAGGTGGAAAGAGATGAGAAGGGGTGAGGACAAGAAGGAAAAAGAGAGAGTGGAAATGGCAGGAGAAAGAAAGAGGAAAACGGGAAAAGGGGAAGGAGAAAGGAAATGGTAGACGGGAGAAAATGGGAGAAAGAGGCAAAAGTAATGGAAAAAAAAGAGAGGGGAACAGGAATATAACAACAGAAGAAAATAAATAAATAATATAGACATTGAAATGTAGTCTCTCACTAAGTGAATAAATAGCAACTAACAAAAGTGATATATGAAACTACTGCTAGTTCTGACCTGTTCATAATACACATGTAGCAATAAATATAAAAGTGATTAGCGCAATTTATCAAACATCAGTATAAATGCAAGTGAATATTGAAAACAAAACGTCCAAATATTAAATAATGACAAAATTCTAAATGTCACGGCTAATAGAGTGCAAAATTGGTTGAAATAAAAAAAGTTCAAAACGTTCATCCAAACATAGGTAGTGTCAAGGACTCTAAATAGACCAGTACTGAGGAGACCAACACTGTATGCAGTGAAATAAAAGGTGTTTATTTGCAAGGTGAACAAAACAGGTGAAGACAACCAGTGCACAAACAAAGTATATATATATATATATATATATATATATATATATATATATATATATATATATATATATATATATATGTAAAGGGGAAATGCCGTAATCATAAACCAAAAGCCAAGCCGAGGTCATATACCAGGAGATCACCGAAGAAGCTGCAGACAGGGAATGGGCAGGAAGGGAATGTCCAGGAGAGGGATCAGGTCAGGTCGGATCAGATCAGAAAGTCCAGACAGGGAACAGCAGGCTCAGGGTCAGATATCAGGCTCAGGGTCAGGTAAGTAGACGGATACCAGGGCAAGCTATGATTACACATGCCGGGTATATATAGGGGTGTGTTGATTATGTTCAGGTCACACCTGAACGCAGCAAGGGCCAGGTGCTCCACACTGCCAGGATCCATCCGCTGGTGGAAGCCAGTACTGCGTCCCAAAGGTGATATACCAGCAGGGGGAAGTTCTCCTGACAGCTCCGAACTGCCAGGAGACCCCTGCTGGTGGGACGCAGCACTGCAAGACAGAACATAAATAGCACCAGCAGATGGAACCTTTCCTGACAGTACCCCCCCTCAAAGGATTGGCCTCTGGACGCTCCAACTATCCGTTGCCGGGGAAAGTCCAAGGTGACCAACTGGGCAATGGGAGGCTTGAGCCGAGAGGTAGGTACATCCGGGTAGACAGAGGACACATCCGGACAAACAGCGGACAGAAGTTCAACCAGCTGGGCAGCAGATGGGAACACCTCGAGCTGGGCAGCGGGCTCCGGGTCGTCGAGCTGGGCAGCAGACAGAGGCTCCGGGTCATCGAGCTGGGCAGCAGACAGAGGCTCCGGGTCATTAAGCTGGGCAGCAGACAGAGGCTCTGGGTCATCGAGCTGGGCAGCAGACAGAGGCTCCGGGTCATCGAGCTGGGCAGCAGACAGGGGCTCCGGGTCGTCGAGCTGGGCAGCAGACAGAGGCTCCGGGTCATCGAGCTGGGCAGCAGACAGGGGCTCTGGGTCATCGAGCTGGGCAGCAGACAGAGGCTTCGGGTCATCGAGCTGGGCAGCAGACAGGGGCTCCGGGTCATCGAGCTGGGCAGCGGACAGAGGCTCCAGGTCATCAAGCTGGTCGGCAGGCACAGGAACAGGCTGGTCGGCAGGCACTGGTGGGACTTCAGACTGGAAGGCAGGCACTGGTGGGACTTCAGACTGGAAGGCAGGCACTGGTGGGACTTCAGACTGGAAGGCAGGCACTGGTGGGACTTCAGACTGGAAGGCAGGCACTGGTGGGACTTCAGACTGGAAGGCAGGTGCATCGGACTGGTAAGCAGGTACTGGAACTGTAGACTGGGCAACGGGCACAGGCACTGGCACGTCAGACAGAACAGCAGGTGCATGGGACTGGATAGCAGGTACTGGAACTTTAAACTGGGCAGCAGGTACTGGAACTGTAGACTGGGCAACGGGCACAGGCACTGGCACGTCAGACAGAACAGCAGGTGCATGGGACTGGATAGCAGGTACTGGAACTTTAAACTGGGCAGCAGGTACTGGAACTGTAGACTGGGCAACGGACATAGGCACTGGCACATCAGACAGAACAGCAGGTGCATCGGACTGGTTCGCAGGCACTGGAACTTTCAACTGGGCAGCAGGTGCTGGAACTGTAGACTGGGCAACGGGCACAGGCACTGGCACGTCAGACAGAACAGCAGGTGCTGGCACAACAGGAAGAACAGCAGGTGCATCGGACTGGATAGCAGGTACTGGAACTTTAGACTGGGCAGCAGGTACTGGAACTGTATACTGGGCAGCGGGCACAGGCACTGGCACATCAGACAGAACAGCAGGTGCATCGGACTGGTTAGCAGGTACTGGAACTTTCAACTGGGCAGCAGGTACTGGAACTGTAGACTGGGCAACGTGCACAGGCACTGGCATGTCAGACAGAACAGCAGGTGCTGGCACAACAGAAAGAACAGCAGGTGCATCGGACTGGATAGCAGGTACTGGAACTGTAGACTGGGCAACGGGCACAGGCACTGGCACATCAGACAGAACAGCAGGTGCATCAAACTGGTTAGCAGGTGCTGGAACTTTAAACTGGGCAGCAGGTACTGGCACTGTAGACTGGGCAACGGGCACAGGCACATGCTGGCACAACAGGAAGAACATCAGGTACATCGGACTGGATAGCAGCTACTGGAACTTCAAACTGGGCCGCAGGTACCAGGATTTCAGACTGGCAAGCTGGCACAGGAGCATCAGACTGGCAAATTGGCACAGAAGCGTCAGGCTGGGTAACTGGCACTGAAACGTCAGGCTGGGTAACTGGCACTGAAACATCAGGCTGGGTGACTGGCACGTCAGGCTGGGCGGCTGGCACTGGTACAGGCTGGGCAGAAGGCACTGGAACAGGCTGAACAGAAGGCACTGGAACAGGGTGAACAGAAGGCACTGGAACAGGGTAAACAGAAGGCACTGGAACAGGGTGAACAGAAGGCACTGGAACAGGCTGAACAGAGGGCACTGGAACAGGCTGAACAGAGGGCACTGGAACAGGCTGAGCAGATGCCACTGGGACAGGCTGGGTAACTGGCACGATGGTGTGGGTTGGGAAGTACTTCCGTTTCTTTTTAGACTTAGACACTGCAGGTTTGCTAACAGAAGTGATGTATGAAGAGGATGGAATTAAGTAGGAGGAAGGATTGGAATATGGCAGAGACACAGGGATGGTGACTGGAGGAGGTTTTTGTGGAGTTGTTACTGGTGAAAAGGAAGAAGCAGGTGGATTAAAGGCAGGGTAGGTACAACAAGTAGAGACTGGGTAATAATACTTGGTAGGATGCGGAATTAACTGGGCTATAGCTGAGGTTGTCATTGGCAATGGACGGCTAGGTCCTTGGGAAGGTTAATGGCAGGGCTGGAATGCAGTGGCTTGGCTGAAATCAGGAGATCTGACCATGCCTGCAGCACAGGTTGAACAAAAGCAGGTTCACACACACCTTGCCTAATCAGAGACTGCACAGAATCAATACACTCAGATAACTTTTGCTGGGGACAGGAGGAATAATGCTCATCAAAATAAGCCGGATCATCCTATAATAACCACACCAGGGATTCAACTTGGTCATGACTGAAGGGTGGAGAAAAAATAATTACTAACGTCAGGAATAAATGACAGGGCTGGCTTCACACACAACCGAATTAATGCCTGAACATCATCAAAAGTCATGTAACCCCGATCCACCCAGGAATGAGCCGATTGGATAGTTTCCATCAGTTGGTCACTAGTCCAACACTCCAAAACCTGGCGACAATACCCCTCTTCCTCTTCTGCCAGCAGAGAAAAGTAAAGGATTTCATTGTAATCCATGTTTCAAAAACGCACCACAACAGGATGGTCCCTTATGCAGGCACGTCTGGTCAACTGGCCCTGGTATACTGTCAAGGATTCTAAATAGACCAGTACTGTGTGCCTACACAGAGGAGACCAACACTGTATGCAGTGAAATAAAAGGTGTTTATTTGCACCTTTTATTTCAAAAAGTGATATACCAGCAGGGGGAAGTTCTCCTGACAGCTCCGAACTGCCAGGAGACCCCTGCTGGTGGGACGCAGCACTGCAAGACAGAACATAAATAGCACCAGCGGATGGAACCTTTCCTGACAGTTAGATAGGTAAACAGTCCTTCAAATTTGACTCCACAAACAATATGTGATCCTGTGACTTCACACATCTGCTCAGTGCTCACAGAACTCTCACCTCTATAAAGTGATGAATCAGCTTTGAGGGTAAATATGGTAATGTAAATCTCCCACTTTCAGGCTCCCGGCTGCCAGCTCTTAGTGAATCGCTCAGGGTTCCGGATTGCATGTGGGAATGAAATAAATGCCTCCCATAGTGTAAATTGTTTAAACACCCACAGATTTATTCAAAGACAATTGGAAGCTTACATAAAAAATATTTAAAAGCACATTGGATTAAAACAGCAGCATTACAGATGCCTCTCACATGTCCGGTCGGCTTCTCACTTCCGACCATGCCCTACAGGTTACTTCACATCACATGACTTCATCAGGGAAACTGGATTGGATCTCGAGTGACCATATTTATATACAGGAAGTTAAACAGCTGCCATTTTCTTGAAGCTAGTGTCTAAGGCCCCGTACACACGAGCAAATAGATTTGTTCAAATCGGTCGGACAGACCGATTTGAACAAATCTGTCTGCTGGCCGTTTTGGTTTGATCGCTGTACACACGATCAAACCAAAATCCCCGCCAGCAGACAGCGCGGTGATGTGGCGGTGACGTGGCGGTGACGTGGCGGTGACATTGACGCCGCCACGTCACCGCACCAGGAAGTAAATTACTTCCGCGCATGCGTCAAATCCATTCGACGCATGTGCAAGAAGATATGTCTGCTGGTTAGCGTACTAACCAGCAGACATATCGGGCGGACAGATTCCCAGCTGACAGATTTTAAAGCATGCTTTAAAATCTGTCGGCTGGCCAAATCCGTCTGCTCGCCCATACAAACGATCGAATCTGTCTGCTGGGACGGTCGGGCAGACCGTTTCCAGCAGATAGATTTGATCGTGTGTACGCGGCCTTAGTGTCCATTATGGTCCTTTTCTTGGTTTGAAAAAAATAGAAAATAGCACAGCAAAAAGGCATTAGCCCTCTTTCTGTGGTCATATATAAATGGAAAAAAAATTATGCTGTGTTGTTTTTTCCATTTATAAATATACTTATATATTTTTATATTGGATGTTTTTCCAGTATATCAATAGCTTATAATACACCCCCTCCGTTTCCAGTGCTACCAATTGCAAACATCTAGCATTCAGGCTGCTATCTCCATAGCAAGAAGGCAAGAATTTTGTGGACTCTGCCATGCTGATTCAAGCCCACATGCCTTTTGCAAAAATGACCTAATGTTAACAGGAGGTAGGTGGTATGTGCAGAAGAAAAGTGTAGAGGGTATGGTAGTGGACAACATGTGCAGCATAGCAAGTCAACAAATATGACAGTAAGCAGTAGGTTAAGAAGTCCAGAGCATATAAATATAGGTAGTATGTGCGAGGGGGGGGGGGGGGGCAGTGCAGAGGGTATGACAACAGTCAATATAAGCAGGAGAAAAGTGAAGAGTTTTGGTGGAAGGCAGTATTTATGGAGAAGCATGTGATGAAGAATGGTACAGTATGTGCAGTAGACATGTGCACTAATGAAAAATACGTTTATATTAATTTTCGTTCCATTCATTTTCTTTTTTAAATTTTTGCGGATCATTCATTATGATCAGCATTCGTTACTTTGGATAATTCATAACTTAGGATGCATTCGTATTTGTTATATTCAATTCTTTAGATGCAGCATTCGTTACTTCGGATAATTCGTAATTTCGTAGCATTAATTTTCGTTACATTCAACAGTTACTTTAGCCAAATTTGTAACGAAATTCCAATACCAATAATTTTATAGTTTCTAATTATAATAAATAATAAATAGAAATAGGAATAATAAAAACTACAATAATAGTTAATAGTATTTAATATTTTAATTATAATAGAAAATACGAAAATCCAAATGTAATCGATTCATAAAACTGGTAGGTTGAATCGTTTTTCGTTCTTTTGGATTTTTGTTCTTTCAGATTTTCGTGTGCATTTTGTGTGCATCCGTTCATTCGGATGCTTTTGTAACAAAATTAATTGCACATGTCGGGTGTGATGTGCTGCTAGGTGAGGTGCTCGTTGTGACATATGGGGGATAGATGGGTGCTATGAGTGTGGGGGTGATGGGGGTCGACTGTGATAAGGACAAACATGTGACGTGGGTGGGGATGTGCTGGGAGTGGGTTTTCACAGATGTTACAGGGATCTGCTGTGTGTGCTGAGGGGGAAAGGGAGATGTGATGTAAATCTTCTGAAGCAAGATAGATGGAAACAAAGGTGTGTTCCTGTCATGTTCCTTGACTGTAGTGTCAAGTAGCCTCAGACTAGCCTGATTACCCAATATTGGGGGGTTGAGGCAGTATTTTGGATACATATATGTCAGCTTGGCAGCACATCAGAGATAGTAAATATAGATAAAATGTAATACAAGGTATTTCCTATTAGCAGGCATTTGTACACCATATGCAAAAGAGCTGCTGTAAGACAGATACACATACACATTATTAGTTAAATAGTACTCAATAAATTCTGAATCCATCAAATATATATATGCGCCGTGAATAGCCAGACTTGATTGAGCACCCCATGGAAACTTGACACATTTCATGACAGTAAATATACTGTTAATACAAATGGATATGTAGTATTAGTTAATGTGTTCTACCCCTAAGGGGAGAAAAGATCTCATGGGGAGAAAGAAATCCATACTCACGGGTCAGCTAGAGCACTGTGCTTGGCTAGGATTGAGAAAGATGGGACCCCAAATGGTTTTCTGTTCCATACATCTCCATTTGTATTTATAGTATATTTCTGTACCCAACTCATAAATGGCATATAGCCATGAAACGCGTTGAGTTTCCATGGGGTGCTCAGTCAAGTTTAGCTCATTACCTATTCACTGGCCCATATATATTTTTTATACATTCATAATTTATTGAGTACTATTTAACTATTAATGTGTATGTGTATATACAGCAGCTCTTTTGCATATGGTGTACCAATGCCTGCTAATAGGAAATACCTTGTATTACATTTTATCAATATTCACTATCTCTCATGTGCTGCCAAGCTGACATATATGTATCTATTATGTTTATGCCATGTGTGCATGTATATATATGAAAATACTTTTTCACCTGTTTCATACTATTGTTACAAATAAATGTAGCACTACCCCCGTAGGAGCTGCTGGTTTAGATTTGGGTTTTGCACGTTGCCTCTAAGTTCGTTGTCCAGGGAAGAAAGTCTGTAGAAATGTAGATGTCCACACAAGATCTAAAACCTTCAACTCTGCTGCATAAAACTTGTGAAGAAAGTGGACAGTATAGAGAGAAGGGGAAGGTTCAGGCACGTGGTACAGAATGCACAAAATGATGTATAGAATTCCAGTATTCACCTGGATAGGCCCCTCTCACATGGCCTAGCAGCCGGGACGATGCACGAACAGTATGAGGACAGTCTCTGCCACAGACCATCTGAGAACGAAAGATGGATAGCAAGAAATCCTCTGCCACATGATTTGAGTCCAGAATTTATAGCCTTACATTAAAAGAGCCTTTAAGCCGACCCGACAGACTGTAAGACCAATAGAGTAATGGATACCATTCTAACAAAGTTACCAGGCCTATCCATGAGACACTAGCTTGCCTCACTTGGTCTTCTCCAGGGCATGTCCTCTCCCAGTTTTCTTCGTTAAACTGCTTCACCCACTTGGATGGACAGCTTGGGATCCCCTTTTTATCGTAAGCCCCAGCCAGCATAACTGGGCTTACTCCATGCAGATGTGACCTCGGGCCAATGTGGTCCTGAGGTCGAGATCACACACACGTGCCTCATGCCAGGAGGGCCACGAGACATAGGACCATGAAAAATGGTGTCTGCCCCTTAAGTATCCTCTCCCAGCATGCACAGTGGGGCACCACTCCCACTGAGCTGCTGGCGAGAAGTGTCACTCAACACAGTATGGTTCGCTTGTATTCCAACATGGGCCTGAGGTGGGCCTGAGGTGGTAACACCACCCACAGGCAACAGGGGAAAGTCCTCTCAAGCACAACCATAGCCAGAACAGAGGCTCAGACACCCTCTAAATTTAGAATAGCGCCCCATTAATTGGGAGCAGGGTACTACATAAATAATGTTTGCTAACCACTCTACCTCCACAAGTCATTTGTCTCATTTAAAGTCCCATATTCTTTCTTACGGCTGCCAGTGCTAAGCACTGATCCAACTGGCAAATCTTTGAAAAAGCTTGCCAGGAAAGGCAGTGCGAGAGCTTCCTCACTGCAGAAATTTGGGTGTAGGGTTCAATCTGTCAATACCAAGATGACTGGATATTGTAGTCCTTGTAAGGTGCAGCAGGAACACACTATATTTCCAGCTATATTTGATCAGATTACTTTTAATAGGACAGGATGGGGCTTTAGGTAGAAGAGGTGGAAAGAATGGGATAATCATTAGGTGAAAAAGACAGGAAGAAGGAAGATAAATCACTACTGGGGGCAGTATCCCCATCGCAAAATGGAAGTGGGACTTAGCTTTTATAGTATATGGATTTAAAAAGAAAAATTCAATAAACATATGATTTAATACCTATATTTTTATTATTTATTTTTGTACAGCTTATGAGATGTCATGACTCACTATTTCTTCTTTATCTTATTTTTCTTCATAAGAACATGGTGTCATAAAAAATGTTCTTTCTCTGATCAAAATATCACCTGAATAAAGTCATCATGTTTAGCCTGATTGCATTTTTTTCCATATATTTGCAGCTGCATTTGCTTCTCCATAAATGTCATTTGATTATGAGAAAATAAACAGGAAGGGACTCAGAGGGAGCTAGTACAGGCCCTGCTTGTTTACCTGCTGCAGCTTTCTTAGCTGAAGAACAAATGTCATGCAAATGGTGCACTAGCAATGAGCTGCCAATCATGCCGGCTTGGCATTCATGATGATTTGCTAAATCATTTAAACATGCATGCTTTACTAAATGAAAAAATATCAGCGGCAAGGGCCTGTGTTTAAACATGGGGCTGAGTTATTATGCCAGTAGGCCAGGATGAAATGAAGACATCTTCCAATTAAAGCTTGCAGATGAACCCAGACAAACCCCCCTTTTTTCATAAAGACAGGCAGATTATGATTGGGAGCGAACAGCGACAGAGGCTTTCATTACAACCTGATTATGGTGATATAATTCCCAGCGCTATGTGTCTGCGGGCCCAGCTTCACATTTGAAGGTTTTTAATATAATTTCCTTGGGGTGAAATGCTGAAGATTTATTAAACTTTATGAAGGGCTTACAGATCCAATTTAAGAGGACATATCATAGGCTAGAACTGACAGACTAAAAAATACATTCAAAGAAAAGGAAAAAAATCGTAAGAAAACTTTAGGTGAAACAGTTTTTTAAAGACTGAAAATTCTCTATTATTAAATGTTATTTTGCGATTGATGCGCATTAAATATTAAAATGAATTGTTGCAAAATAGAATATTGTACAGTAATTGTTTTAATTATAACCGTTGTCAGTCTCTGCTGGCAGAAAATTATTTTATATAATGCAAATAAAGTATTATGTTATAAAGATTGCTGACAAAAGAAGTGATGAATCACAGAAGGAAGTTAAAGTAAACTTGCACTTTGTCCATACTTATCATGCAAGTGGTGACTCACTGCATTTTCAGGGGTAAAGGTGGAGTCCTGAGTCAATCAAATAACAATCCTAATGATGTGCCAGAGAATATGTACCAAAATTGTAATGAAACACAGTTTTAAAGTTCATCTGCCATTATACATCTATACAATTTTCACTCAGGGAAGCAACAATATCTATTCTCAGTTTTTCTTCAACATCCAAGAGTTTTATTTTTTATTTTTTTTTCAAAACAGAATTTCCGAGAACAGACAATATGCTTACAAAAGCACAAGAAATTGCACATAGTGACTGTAACATAATCAGTTGCACAGATATGCTATAGCAATAAAAAATGATAAGTAAAGAACAAGATAAGACTGTGTTTTTTTTTTAGTACTGCTAATACAAATGAAAGAAATACCATCAAAGTGAGCAGGGACAGTAATAGTACTAATATTATTATCGCCTTGCTGGGATTAGAATAGCTAAAGTCATGCAAGAAAAATAGATTAGGATATTAGATCATTAAGATAAAGAAATACATCTAGGGTCTTTAAGCCAGCCTGCCCATCGAGTATAAAATTTGGTGCTGAGATGGGCTTTAGCAAACATGTATTCCATAAGAAGCTGATCATTAAAATGATCTATTAATGATCTGGAGGATGAGTTATTTTTCCATTTTTGTGCAATAGAGAATCTGGCAGCTATGAGGTTATGGTTACCACAGTGTCAAATATACTTGGCCAGTCTTCCATTCCTAATCCCAGCAAGGCTAATTGAGGTGATACTTTACCAGAATTCCAGTGACAGATACTTGTATAAGAAATGCATTAACAACCTTCCAAAGGGTAACCAGGGTATTAATAATCCCATCAGATATGGAGCAGAGTGCCATTGTGGCCACAGTTTCTCCAGCATTTAAAGGAGAGGGATGGATATATAGAGGAAATTCTGGTGGGCATGTCGTACCAGTTATGCAAACTTGTGTGGGCAGATTCTCAATGGGATAAACATTTAGAGTATTTAAAGTGGTTGTAAACCCATACAGACCACTTTACCCTACAGGTAAGCCTAGTAGCCAGGAAAACTGGGGTGCAGAGTTCCACCACTGTGTGGACTGATCTAGTATAATGGCTTTGTAAAAGGTTCTAACATCAGGGGAACTGTAGGTCTACAGAGAGTAGAGTGTTGTATTTGTGGGTGCTTTCCTTCCCATATGAATACATTGAGGATCTGTTGAAGTTTGGCAAGCTGACTAGGCATTAATGCGATGGGAATAGTACAGAACGTATATAGAATGAGTGGCAATAGGTTAAATTTGGTCAAAGCTATTTTCTTTTGCCCATAAGGCCCATACAGAGCGGAGGTTAAGACATAGATTTTAAAGTTTCTTTACCAGCTTCTCAATATTCAGTCCTAAGAGGTTACAAGATGATATAACCAATTGACTACCAAACTATGTCAGGATAGAGGCTAGTGCCCATGAAAAAGGTAACGAGGCAGCGATCTTGGGCCAGATTCACAGAGTGATTACGCATGCGTTTCGATGCACCGCATCCCCAAAACGAGATACGCAAGAAATCTACTTTTTTTTGTCCGGAGTAATTTCGATAGACAGGCGCATTCGTCCGCGTAAAAACTGCGCTAGACACACCGTTGATTTGCTATTCAAATATGCTAATGAGGTAGTTACGGGGATCCACAAAAGAACTTTGGTGCAGCGCAGGCTACGCGCTGTGCGCAACAGATGCACGGCCTGTCTAAAATTAGACCATAGAAAAGGTGGTATAAAATTAGACAATTTGTCTACATGTCAGAGAAAGCAACACTATTAGTGAGGAGCTCAGCAGTCACACGTGTTGCACAACAATCTGTATGCCAACATGCCAGTGGCATCCATGCTCATAGCTATACTACTGACTTTAGATGAGCAAAGAAGGAGGAGGGCACGGAGGAGGGCACGGGAGAGTTTTTTTTTTTTTTTCAAAAAAATTTCCTTGCTTTAAGAAACATTTTTACCAAAAATATACATACATATATACATCAATACATAACATACATACAAGTTACAAACACGGTCTCACTATCTTTCAATAGCCCTTTAAAACCTTGATGGATATAATAATCTAATCTGATACAAGCCCCTCACTCTTCACTTGATATATCACACACGCATAGACATCTTTGGCATGAGTGATTCTGAGGTGTCTCGCATCTTCAGATTCACCCCTCATGCCATCCTGGAATTAACCACAACCCTGCAGGAGCCCAACACATGACACGACCCATTACACCCATATGTAGCTACATATACAATCCTAGCCCCATCCCCACAGATTTTGAACAGAACATGTATGGGGACAGCTGGCTGGTTGGTGAGTGACATGGGTGGCAGGCATGACTGTCCCCCCCATGATGCTGAAATCACAAGGGGCACATGCACTACTAACATCCTCCTGTCTTATCCCTTCAGGGTGACTCTGCATATGCACTGGGACCCCATCTCATGACTCCTATACGGAACCCCCCTAACCAAGGCTACCCCGTCTTCTGAGGGAAGAGCAGCCATGAGCCAGCTCACATTAGGCATCTTTTCACGTTAAACACACACATTAATCATGGCACAATGAGAATGCATGCATGCACGCCACTGTGGTCCCTAGCACAGACACCACACCCTCGTCACATTGGATTGGCACAAGCCCACCATGCAGGACATGTGAGCAGCAACGCCATGCCACAGCTCCAATTATGTCACTGTACATTCATACACCATTCACACGGACCTGGGGATCACTTCTCCACCACAAATAAGGGTGACACCCCTTTTCCCGCAGGAATGTCACCCCACATTCCCAAATCATACACAAACAGAAGCAAAAAAAAATTGACCAGCAAAAATAAAAAATGCCCAGCAAAAATATAATTTAAACAAAATAACAACAAAGAAAACACATAAAAGACAAAAATCACTCTGCAAAACAGTCCCCAAATATCTCAAAGACACGTCACAAACAAACAAACGCTAATACACAACAGAACAAAAGCACCTTGCTGTATAGGAAGGGATACAAAGGGATGTACTTTTGCAAAGGAAGTGCGTTTGTGTCTGTCTATTTATGCTGTCTGCGTAGTTCACCCTAGTGCCCTAGTCCACTTCCAATTTCACTGATTGCGCCGTTCCTGAGTTGTGAGCATGCGCACAGAGGTGCTGACCATGGTCTGCTTCAAGCGTGCATGCGCGAGCCGGCCGGCCCTTCATTTGCATGGGGTCACGGCTCATTTCAATGTAACACGCCCATGTCCTTCCCAATTTGTATTTCTCCGCCTTGCGTCTCTGAAATAACGTTGCGCAGGCGCAAATTTCTTCGTAAAACCGTCGAGAAAAGGGTGATTGCGCCGCTACATTGCGCCAGTCTAACGTAAAGGCGGTGCGCTACGCCGGTCCAATAATGCGCAGATGTACGTGAATCTGGCCCCTTGTGTTTAGTAGTAGAATCAATACATATATCTAAGGCCCCGTACACACGAGCAAATAGATTTGTTCAAATCGGTCGGACAGACTGATTTGAACAAATCTGTCTGCTGGCCGTTTTGGTTTGATCGCTGTACACACGATCAAACCAAAATTCCCGCCAGCAGACAGCGCGCTGATGTGGCGGTGACGTGGCGGTGACGTTGACGCCGCCACGTCACCGCACCAGGAAGTAAATTACTTCCGCGCATGCGTCAAATCCATTCGACGCATGTGCAAGAAGATATGTCTGCTGGTTAGCGTACTAACCAGCAGACATATCGGACGGACGGATTCCCAGCCGACAGATTTTAAAGCATGCTTTAAAATCTGTCGGCTGGCCAAATCCGTCTGCTCGCTCATACAAACGATCGAATCTGTCTGCTGGGACGGTCGGGCAGACCGTTTCCAGCAGATAGATTTGATCCTGTGTACGCAGCCTTACAGGGTTGTCTAGTGAGTAACCGCTGGGTAGTTACAATAATTGTTTACAATAATTGTAAATATGTGTCACGTCCTAATTATGAAGCATCGTGTGTACGCGGCCTAACATGCTTAATTTAGAACAAATAACCTTATCTAAAGATATCGTACCAAATAATTCCAAAGGCCTTGAAGAGCGGGCGTGGTAGGTAAGGGATTGAGATTGCAATTATAAGGCTGATTTTATGATTAACACTCCCTATTTTTAGGCCTGAGATTAGAGGGTGTGCCCTAAAAGCTTCTGCCAACAGTTCCATAACTAATGCAAAAATATGGGGTGAGAAGGGACAGTCCTGCCAGGTGCCATTGGTGATATTAAGGCCCTATGCACAATGGACGTTTTTACAGTTGCTTTTTTTTCTGTAGCCAGTAAACTCCCCAGCATGATATCCCATGTGACTATCTATGCATAGGCTTTTATCTGTGTTTTTTGGCAGGGGCATTTTTGGCTGGAAAAAAAAACAGAACTATTGGAATTAAAGAGCAATTTATAATTGTTTTGACCGCTTGTAAGCTTTTGTGTGAGTGTAATTTTGCCCCAAAAAATATGCAAAAAAATGCACATGCTAAAAAAACCTGAATGCAAAAATTCTTAAAAAACCCCCACAAAACTCTAAGGCCGCATACACACGACTAAATAAATCCGATCAAATCGGTCTGACAGACCGATTTGATCGGATTTGTCTGCTGGGCTATTTTGGTTTGATCATGTACACACAATCAAACCAAAATCCCCGCCGGCAGACAGCGTGGTGACGTGGCGGTGACGTTGACGCCGCCACGTCACCGCACCAGGAAGTAAAAAACGTCCACGCATGCTTCGAATCCATTCGACGCATGTACGGTCCGTCGGACCATTTCCAGCAGATAAATTTGATTGTGTGTACACACGATCAGACATGTCTGATGAGACTTGTCTGATGGACCGTTTTCATCAGACAACTCTGAACTTGTCTGATCGTCTGATGTGCGTACACACCATCGGACCAAAATCCGATCAGACCAGAAGGCGGTGACGTAGAACACAACGACGTGATGAAAAAATGAAGTTCAATGCTTCCAAGCATGCGTCGACTTGATTCTGGGTTTTTGGTCCAATGCTTTTGTGTACTAACCATCGAATCTGTCCGACGGACAGGTTCCATCAGACAGGTTTTAAAGTATGTTTTAAAACTGGTCTGATGAAACTGGTCTGCAGACCAGTTTCATCAGACATGTCTGATTGTGTGTACAGGGCCATACAGTAAAACCTTGGTTTGATAGTAACTTGGTTTGAGGGTGTTTTGCAAGACAAGCAAAAATGTTAAACACATTTTAACTTGATATACAAGCGATGTCTTGATATAAGAGTAACATCATGTCACAACTGAGTATAAAAGTGACGAGAGGCGCCTCTAAGTGTAGCAATATGGTTACATTTAATAAAGGTACAACATTCAGCAACTCACATGGTTGATGATTAAAACAGGCACATCTAAGTATGCAGGCATCCGGGGTACAGCTGTCCACGTAGACAGACTTCCTCACTGCCATCGATGTCATCCCTTCCACACTGCGCTCCACAAGCTTTTCAAGCCACGCTTTCAGATCGCTCTACTGCAGGGTAATCTTCCAGGTTACGATTGCAAACTGACAGCGGTGAGACCCGGTGGTGAGGAGGATGGTCTATGTGGACAGCTTTACCCCAGATCCCTGCATACTTAGATGTGCCTCTTATATTCATCAACAATGTGAGTTGCTAAATGTTGTACCTTCATTAAATGTAACCAAAAAATGTAATTGCTCTTCTCTTCTCCTCTCTTTTATACTCTGTATCTCCTTCTGGATTTTGCTTCCAGTTTGTGGATGGACATTTTATGGTTACACAACCTATCACATTGTTATAATCTTTTTATATGGGCTATAAACCAAGGGACTTATGAATAAATGGTTGTGGAACGAATCATCTGAGTTTCCATTATTTCTTAAGGGGAAATTTGCTTTGATATAAGCGTGCTTTGGATTACAAGCATGTTTCTGGAACGAATTATGCTCGCAATCCAAGGTTTTACTGTATTTTTAAACAAGGCATTCTACAGCTAAAGCTACCGCCACATTTCCAGTGTGCATGAGACATAAAGGGTGTTAATAGCATGCCCGAAGTCTGCTCTGGCAGTAGGGGTATACAGATGGTAACACAATTTGGTACTTGCTGCCAAAGCTGATAAAAAAAAACAAGTCTGAGCACTCTTACATGGGGACATGCCTAATTATGTGCATATATGTGCACATTTTTTTTTTTTTTTGGATGCAGGGTTCCCCTTAATATCCATACCAGATCCAAAGGGATTTCAATCTATATTGCCAGGACCCAACAAAGCTTTACAGCCGCAAGCAGTTTTTAAAAAAAAAAAATTCCTTTAGAAATGCCATTTTGTCGTGGTATTGTTCTAAAGACAAGAAAACTGTGCCACTTTAAATGCATATTATAGACGCCCCCCAGGCACGACATTTAAAGGAATATTCCATTTCTATAGCTTCACTTTAAGCATTATTAAAGCATTATTAAAGTCACTGCTCCCGAAAAAACATCAGTTTTTAAAACTTTTTTTGCATTGATACATGTCCCCAATCACTTTTTAATCTCAATAACTTTAATCATAATCTCAATAACTTGCATATAAGCCTTTAAAATTAGCACTTTTGGTTTTTCATGTTCATGTCACATAGACTTTAACGGTTAGCGTTTGAACAAACTTTTTGCCTGTTCGCATGTTCTGCTGCGAATTGAACCGGGGGTGTTCGGCTTATCCCTACTGACCAAGAGAGCATGAATTTAGAAAGGTGGGTGAGGTCTGCTTGTAAGGTGTGCATAAAGAGAACATAGTTTAAAAAAGAGAGTAGACCAACTTAGTTAGCTTTATAGTAGTCTAGATTTACTTTGGACCAAACGTTCTTTGACCACTTAAATACAGGGCACTTATACCCCTTCCTGTCCAATTTTATCTTTCAGTGCTCTCACACTTTGAATGACAATTACTCAGTCATGCAACATTGTACCCAAACAACATTTGTATAATTTTTTTTCACACAAATAGAGCTTTCGTTGATGGTATTTAATCACTGTCTTTGGTAAAAATAGCCCAAATGAGTGTATATTATTAAGTATGTGTAAAGGTTATAGAATCTACAAGCTATGGTGCTAATCATTGAAAATTAATCACACCTGATTACACCTAATGCACTGACGTCCTATCTCACTAACAAGCCAGGAAAGTACAAATACCCTCCAAATTACCCCTTTTCGGAAGGTAGACAGTCCAATATATTTAGTAAGAGGCGTTGTGAGTTTTTTGAAGATGTAATTTTTTCCCACAATTCTCCTCCTGAGTATGGCAATACCTCAGGTGTGAGACTTTTACCCAGCCTGACCACATACAGAGGCCCAAAATCAAAGTAGCACTTCCGGGCGTTCTAGGAGCAAAGATTACAAATATAATTTCATGATGACCTATCATACTTTTGAAGGCCCTGGAGCACCAGGACAATGGAAACACCCACAAAATGCCCCCGTTTTGGAAAGCAAACGACCCCAACGTATATTCTATGAGCGATTATGAGTCTTTTGAATGGTTAATTTTTTTTTACAAGTTTCCGAAAAACAGGGAATTTTTTTTTTTTTTTACACAAAGTTGTCAATTTGTATGATACTTCTAACACATAGCATGTACAGAGCAAAAATGATACCTCAAAATACATTCTGCTACTCCTTTTAAGTATGGCAATACCACATGTGTGAGACTTTTACACAGCCTGGCCACATACAGACGCCCAACATCCAGGTGGCCAAGTAGCACCTCCAGGTGTTCTAGGAGCATAAATTACATATATCATTTCATGATGACCTACTGTATTACACTTTTGAAGGACCTGGAGCATCAGGACAATGGAAACGCCTACATAATGACCCTATTTTGGAAAGCAAACACCTTAATATATACTCTATAAGGCATTATGAGTCTTTTAAAGGTAATGTTTTCCACAAGTTTCCGGAAAACCTGGAAAGAAAATTAAAACGTATTTTGTTTTACACAAAGCTTTAAGATATTTCTAACACATAGCATGCACATAGCAAAAATGATACCCAAAAATACATTCTGCTACTACTCCTGAGTATGATGATACTCTGTATGTAGCCCCTCCAGGCGTTTTTGGAGCATAAATTACACATATATTTATGAACATGAACATTAATGGCATCCCAGTCTCAGTCCATAGGGTTCAATATTATGTAGGACCACCCTTTGCAGCTATAACAGCTTCAACTTTTCTGGGAAGGCTGTCCACAAGGTTTAGGAGTGTGTCAATGGCAATGTTTGACCATTCTTCTAGAAGCGCATTTGTGAGGTCAGGCACTGATGTTGGACGGGAAGACCTGGCTTGCATTCTCCACTCTAATTTATCCCAAAGGTGTTCTATTGGATTGAGGTCAGAACTCTGTGAAGGCCAGTCAATTTCCTCGCTCATCCATGTCTTTTGAACCTTGCTTTGTGCACTGGTGGGCAGTCATGTTGGAAAAGGAAGGGGCCCTCCCAAACCTTACAAAAAGTTGGGAACTTTAAATTGTCCAAAATGTTTTGGTATGCTGATGCCGTAGGAGTTCCCTTCACTGGAACTAAGGGGCCTAGCCCAGCCCCTGAAAACAATCCCCACACCATAATCCCCCCTCCACCAAATGATTTGGACCAGTGCACAAAGCAAGGTCCATAAAGACATAGATGAGTGAGTTTGGGGTGGAGGAACTTGACTGGCCTGCACAGAGTCCCAACGTCAACCCTACAGAACACCTTTGGGGTGAATTACAACAGAGACTGCGAGCCAGGCCTTCTCGTCCACATCAGTGCCTGACCTCATGAATGTGCTCATGGAAGAATGGTCAAACATTCCCATAGACACACTCCTAAAATTTGGTGGGCAAAAGCAAGGTGGTGGTGGTGTAAAGGCAGGTGTTGCATGATCCAAACACACCCTCTAAATACAATAGTCAAGTTTCTGCCCTATTTGTTCCTCCACCGCAGCAGATCTTTACCCATACCAACTTAAAAATAATGTTCTTTAGCAAGGAACATACATTCCACATTAATAATTATACTACCAAAATTAGTGTGTGCTGTAATTGCCTCCAGCATTGCTCCTGTTTCTTCTTGCTGGAGTCTGTCATTTTGCTAAAGCCCAGATTCCCTGAACAGCAGTTAATCATAAAGTGGAACTAAACCTATTGATTTAACAGTTTTAAAAACATTTACATTCTTGGAATGCCGAGATTGATAACTGTCACATGCTTGGTTGGTGCTCTCAACCAAACTGTAAAACCGTCAAATGGCTGGTGTCATAACTAATCACAAGTGCAGCACCAATGCAGTTTCAGATCAAACAGAAGCAGCTTCCTTGGCTGAAAATGATAGTAAAGTTTAATTCCGCTTTAAGGCTGCCAGAAAATTGGCCTCTACAAATTCAGCAATGCCTAAATATTGTGAACAACTGAGTATGTGCAGAGCTGAGTGAAGCAGTGTAGTACTGGATTTTAAACAACATAGGCACTTATTTTTTATGTTTTACATATGTATGTATACCTGCAAAAGGGACCTGCCTGAAGTGATCTAGCCAGACTTAATTTTCTGACTAAAGTTCCACTTTAATCAGTACAGATTAGTCAAACACCCACCAGTGCTCTATCCTCTTATGTGGAAGCTCCCGGTGTTAGATTAACCGTACAGTTTACTGCAATAGAATCTGATTGGCTTAGAGCCCTGCCCTTCCCTATCTCAGAGACAATGACAGGAGGTCAATACAAATATTTAAAATTATATTTAAGATGTTTTTAATGATTGCTAAATGTGTGTATTTTTATGACACAACTTTATATTTAAAGTAGAATTTAAATGAATATCAAAAACTATTATGTTAATCATTAAGAGGTCACTTTGGGTATAGATGCCCTCCTCTGGTTTACCCATATGTTCAAATACAAAATTCTTTGCCGTCCAGAAGGCACTCTGCATTCCCCTGCTATTTTGACAATAAACCAGAGCCCTGCAACCCAACAGAAAATTAACCAACACAACTAAAGCAAAATATAACATTAAGCCTAATTGCTGTAATGTGTAAAATGATCATAAAATCGTTCATTGTTGTTTTATTTTGTTCCTGTAATTAATAATGAATAATTAATGAAACACTTGCTTTCTGTGAATACTGAATAAACATCAAGCTGTTACACAATTTAGCAGACCTTCAATATGCATTGTTAATTTAATACATAGTTTAAGAGATGTAACAAAATGTCTTTAATTCAAAAATACAATACAGCAATAAATGAAGATTGTGTCATTTGGCTGAAGGGTAATTGTTCTCAAGTAATTGAATAAATGTGAGTTTTACTTTATTATATTGATATTGAGTAAAAAACTAGGAGATCCTTGCTTGCAGGGAGTGTTTAAGGGCACATTGACACATTGTGCATTAATGAAAATGTGTTGTTACACAATGTGTTGTTAATGCCGCGTACACACACATGAAAAAAAATATTTTTAAAAATGCTGTGCTCAAGTCTAAGGCCACCTCCGTAAAAAATGTTTTGTGTAGGAGACGGAGGTGGAGTAAGTGTGTGTAACCATATATATATATATATATATCCAAAAATATATATATATACACAGGGCTTTTTTCTCACAAAACGGGGCATATGTGTGTGTGTGGTATATATATATATATATATATATATATATATATATATATATACACAGGGCTTTTTTCTCACAAAATAGGTGTAGGAACTTAACCAAGACCCCCCAAAACCCCCTTCACACACACCCTCCAAACTGCATGAAATAGTGAATGTATTCAAATTTCACTAACAGTGGGAGGGTGTTAAAGGGGCATTAAATGCCAGGAGTGTATTATGTACAGAGTTCAGAGTTCCTGGGGGGTAAGACACAGAATGCAAAGTTCAGGGGCATTCTGCATACAGAATGCAGAGTTCAGTTGTGTGCTACACACAGAGTGCAGAGTTCAGCCTTCTTTCACAGCTGCCTACCTTTGCATCCCAAATCCACATCTCACTTTCACCCCTCTTTTGCTCTGACCTCTCCACTGCCCCATTTTCTCCACCGCTCTTTAAAAGCTCCATTATCTTCCACATGTACTATTTTTGTTGCTGTGTTAAGCTCAAGCACACAGCAGGTTCGAGTACCTCCCCGCACACTGTAGGTGTCTTTGTCTTTCACTTGCTGAGAAATCATCCAGTTGGGGTGTTTGGCATGACCACTGCATCCCGGGCACCTGCATTTCCCTTGTCCCCATCCTGCACTCAGTGGCAGCTGCTCAGGAGATTAGATCTGTGGGAGCTGTTATAGACCAGCTGTCACTTGTAAACACAGAAGCCAGACTTTTGTATTTTTTACAGGTGATAATGTTGAGCAGGCAGCAGAGGGCCTGAGCCAGAGGTAGTGGGTTCTGCCTAGTTCCATCTGAAAAAAAGCATATATATATAAATATATATAATTATATATATATATATATATATATATATATATATATATATATATATATATATATATATATATATATATATATATATATATATATATATATATGCTACCAAATTAAAGCCCTAAAAAGATGTACCAAATGAGTACACTATAAAACATAAAAGCTAGAAAGTGTGCAAACAAGACTCTGCAACAGAAAAACACTTGGGGATACTTTATCATTTTAAAACTAATTTATCTGTTCTAATTTTTTCTTATAGGTTCACACTAGGATTGTCCCGATACCACTTTTTTAGGACCGAGTACAAGTACTGATACTTTTTTTCATGTACTCGACGATACCGAATACCGATACTTTTTTTAAATGTCATGTGATAGTTTTCAAACCACAGTACAGACTAAGGATATTTTCTTTAGAATTATGAAGAATTCTAACTCTAGACATTATAAAAGAATAAAAATGAGTAAAAATTAATAAAAATGTTTTATTTGCTTGTCACGCAGTAGTAAAAAACTCAAAGAATTTTCACAGAACATGTTGATAAATACAAAAAAAGTATTCTATTCGGGCATCGGGAGCATTTGTGCGAGTACAAGTACTACCGCAAATACTTGGTATCGGTCCCGATACCGATACTAGTATCGGTATCTGGACAACTCTAGTTCACACACTATTTTTTTAGCAATTCGTAGGCTACATAAATTTTTGGAGCGCCCCCATTAATATATTACTATATATTACATTTTTTTCACCTCAAAGAGTATGACAGAAAAAAAAGAAATTCAGATTTTCTTTTTTTTTTTTTTACTGTGCATAAACTGTGCGTGAAGATTATAACACTATTATAGTCCCCATTCCTGTTCTAAACATCTCAAAAATGTTTATGCTCATACATTTCAATAATCCCCTGTTATTTCCATATTGTAAACACTGTAGCAATAATATCCATGCTAAATATTTTATTTTAAAGGAAAAAAAAAACATAAATGCACCATGGCAGCTGTGAAAAAAATGCAATACGCTCTAAGATCAAGTGGAGAAAATAACGAAAATCAAAATAAATATATACTTATGCATTTATTGAAATGTAATTGCATCTTTTTTGCCCATAGAGCGTAGATCAGAGAGGATGCAGAATGCTTATGTTTATAGGGTACAAAGAAAATAGATATCTACAGGAGCTGAGATACTTTCTCTCCAGGGATTTTCTGATTTCCATTCTGATAGTTCCTCTTAAGTCTCAGCTTCAGCCCACTGCATTTCAAGCTGTGACATAGTTCTTGGCTCAGCTGGCCTGGCTCCAGATCATGGATACGGCACAAAAGGTACACAGTGAACTGTAGGTTTTTTCTTCTTAAAGCAGAAATGAAACCTTAAATGTACAATAATGCATTTCAGTTTGTCAGAGCAGTGATTCCTGAACTGACCTGATCTACAGGTGACTGTAGCTTTTGCCACTTGGGCACTAGAATTATAGACCTCCCAGTGTTGGAAAGCAAGCATAAATGTATCATTACCCTACCAGAGTGTATTAAATGACTGCACTTTGCTCATACTTATACATATGTGGTTGTAATTAAAATTAAACGGTAGACTAAAAATGAAACACTGCTAGCAGGTAGGCTTTTTTTTTTTTGCAGAAGACTCAGTGGGCCAGATTCATGTAGATTGGCGCATATATTGACCATGGTAGCGCATCTCCTTTACGTTAGACCGGCTAAATTTAGAGGCACAAGTACCGTATCCTCGTAGTATTTGCGCACAAATTTGCGCCGGTCCAACGTAAATTCCGAGGCGTAAGGCGGTGTAATTCAAATTGGGAAGGATGCGGGCGTGTTCCATTGAAATGAGCCGTGACCCCATGCAAATGAAGGGCCGGCCGGATTGCGCATGCGCGCATGAAGCAGACTATAGTCAGCACCTCTCTGCGGATGCTCAGAACTCGGCATGGCGCAATCAGTGAGATTGGAACTAGGCCCGGTCAACTTAGTGAGCTCCGCACAGTGCTTAAATAGACCGAGAGAAACGCCCTTCCTTTGCAAAAGTACATCCATTTGTTTCCTTTCCTACAGCAAGGTGCTTTTGTTCTGTTGTTTGTTAGGCCCTGTACACACAACCGAGAACCTCGGCAGAATCCAGCAAGAAGCTCGCTGGGATCTATATTCTGCCGAGATACTCGGGCGTGTGTACGTTTTCGCCGAGCGTCCCGTCGAGCAAGCCGTCGAGCCAAAATAGAGAGCAGGTTCTCTATTTGCTCGATGGCCCATCGAGAACCATGGCTCGGCGCCTTTCCCGACGGCTTGTTCGACGATTTCGACGGCCGGGCAAGAACCTCGACGAGCGGAACGATGTGTTTGGCCCGTCGAGGTTCTCGTACGTGTGTACGCGGTAGGGCTGCGCATCTTCACCGGTCTCACGATTCGATGCGATTACGATTATCAAGTCCACGATTCGATTCGATTCCGCGATGCATCACGATGCATCACGATTGCAGCTCACGTGCGCATGGCTCTCTCCCCAAAATACTAAACAGGGTGATCAGAGACTGCAGATGTGGTAGAGGAGATAATCAGAGACTGCGGGCATAGTACAGGAGATGGTCAGAGACTGCGGACATGCTACAGGGGATGGTCAGAGACTGCGGACATACTACTGGGGATGGTCAGAGACTGCAGACATGCTACAGGGGATGGTCAGAGACTGCGGACATGCTACAGGGGATGGTCAGAGACTGCGGACATGCTACAGGGGATGGTCAGAGACTGCGGACATGCTACAGGGGATGGTCAGAGACTGTGGACATGCTACAGGAGATGGTCTAAATTTCTCCTCCCTAGAGCCCAGTCCCTGCCTGCAGTGACAATGACTTATCACAGGTGACACATCAGATTCCACAACATGCACGTACCCCCCCCCCCCCCCCTGTGTCCCTGGATCACAGCACCCCCTTCTTTCTCTGTTATCGACAAAATGCACACGAGTAGAAGCAATAGCACTTATTAGAGAATCCTACATTAAGTGACCGCTCTGCTATTTAATATCATATAGATGGTGCCACACCACAAAAAATAGGAGCTTGTAGGATACAGTCATCTTAGAGGTTGTAAAAATAGGGCTAGCCTGCAATGACACAAGTAATGTGTAATTTAGATGAGATAACTAAGCTGAATTACACATTACTTGTGTCATTGCAGGCGGTAATGAGATGGGCGATCTGCCTGCTCACCATCCCCCGATCCCCATCCTATATAATACCATCTCATATTTTGTGCTCATAAAAACGTACAAGGCATTTGAGGAAAGCAAAGCAGCAGTGAGTCAACTTGTTTCCTATTCACCTACTATTCGAGATATTATCTATATAATATAATATCCCGAATAGTAGGTGCATAGGAAACAAATTAAAAGCCTGTAGTTCCTCTTTGCCACTGTTCCACTGCTGCTTTGCTTTCATAAATCTTTAACCCCTGATGTGTTTCTGGGCTTCATAACTGGAGAAAATATACAGATCCTCAGCTTACAGTCAGTACTATGTCTGTGTGTGTGACAGCCAGTGTCTCTTCTCTTGTGTAATGATGTTTTGTACCTGTCTGATGATGAGGATGAAATGTCTCCTCTCCTGCTGCCTGTGTGATGAGACAACCAGGCCTGGCTCACTCGGGTCTCCTTCCCAGTCCTGCTCTTGCAGCTGCTGCATGTGACTGAGTCGGGTGAAGGGCGGATGGTCTCCCCTGGCCTGTGTGCAGTGCAGTTAACACGGCTGCACACAGTGATGCAGACGTCTGTGCAGCCGACGAGGAAAGCTGAGCGTGAGCTCTTGGGACCAGAGTCAGAGAACACATGTCTTCTCCTCTGTCTCACTCGAGTCGGACCTGCGACACACTCTCAGGGCGGGCTGGGGATGACGTCGGCGGGAGGCGGGAAAAATGGCGCCAAAACTTTGGCTCCACTCGGGCGGCTCAGTCGGCTCCACTCGGCGCTGCGTGGCTGCTCGGCGGGCGGCAATGACGTCATCAGTATGCATCGATTATTTAAAGGGACAGCATCGGCGCAGAATCGCCGGAGGAATAATCGTGATGCATCGATTAAACGATTAATTTCAGCAGCCCTAGTACACGGCCTAAGTGTTTGTTGGTTTGTGACGTGTCTTTGAGATTTTTGGTGAGTGTTTTGGAGAGTGTTTTGGAGAGTGATTTGGAGAGTGATTTGAAAAAGTGATTTTTGGTGAGTATTTTGGAGAGTGTTGTGTGAACATGAGTGAGAGGAAGCGAAAATTTAATTTTTCCTTGCGGGAGAAGGAAATAATTATCAGAGCCATTACCCAATATGGGCGATTCCTGCATGGCCCGGAGAGTGCCCCCCCGGCCAGGAAGAGTGAGATTTTGCAGGACATCGCCGATGAGGTAAATGCTTTGGGAGGTGAGACCTGGACACGCCAGGGGATCCAAAAGAAGATCAATGATCTCCGCCGTGTGGTCCGTGGGAAGCTGGCCAAGATTGCAGCACATGGCAGGGGCACTGGAGGGGGCCCACCATGCACTGTTAGGCTGACTGAGGAGGAGCGTGCGGTGGCCCAGACCTTCAACAGGCAGCAAGTGGAGGGGCTGCCTGGCTTTGACTCCATTGAGGAGGCCGTGAGGACAGGTAAGGTATTTTTTTTTCTATCTGGTGTGTAGCATGTGTGGGGGGGAAGGGAATATGTGGCAAGTGTGTGGATCCTCCAACCTGTGAATGTTTTGTGTCATCCACAGATGTGCAGGAGGGTGCTGGGCCATCTGGCCTTTCTGCACCATCCCCGGGACAACAGTCTGAGGAAGACCCCCAGACAAGGCCGGAGTCCTCTGAGGAGGTTGAGGAGGAGGAGTTTGATTTTGAGGAGGAGGTCATGTCAGGGCCAGCAGCCAGGCCTCCATCAGGGGTAGCTCCTCCCACTCCTCCCCCAACAGGGCTCCCCCAAGGGGCTCCCCTTCTCCTCGGCCACAAGCCACATCTGGAGGCAGGAAGGCGACCCACAAGACCAGGGGTGGCCGAGGTTCTGCCTGCAAATCTGAGAAGGGACCAGGCCCTTCAGACCCGCCATCTGGGACAGGTCAGCCAGACTTTGGGGCGGATGGAGGAGAGCCTGTCCTCCATAAAGGATTCAGTTGGGGACATGGCCTGCAACTCCCTGGCTCTGATAAATTGCCAAAATTAAATGCAGGTTACCACAGCAGGCGTTGGTCAGGATGTGTGGGCCCTCGGTCAGGATGTGCGGGCCCTCACCCAGGCTATCCAGGCCAATACGGCAACCCTCAATGCTGGCCTGACCAGAATTGCCGTGGCCTTGGAGGGCAGGCCGCCAGGTGGGCAGAGACCAGGGGATTCTCCTCCTTCCCTGGATTACCTCCCCCATGAGTCTCCCTTGAGGAGCCGGGGCCGTGGCCGCCCCACCCGTGGGTCATGCCAGCGGCGGTAGTTATTTTGGCTTTTCTGTGTTTTCTTTGCTGTGCATTTTTTTTTTTTTTTGCTGGGCATTTTTTTTTTTTTTTTTGCTGGGCATTTTTTTTTTTTTTTTTTGCTGGGCATTTTTTTTTTTTTTTTTTTTTTTCTGTTTGTGAATGATTTTTGAATGTGGGGTGACATTCCTGCCAGAAAAGGGATGTCACCCTCATTTGTGGTGGAGAAGGGTTCCCCAGGACCAGGGAGAAGTGATCCCCAGGTCCGTGTGAATGGTGTATAAATGTACAGTGACATAATTGGAACCGTGGCGTGGCGTTGCTGCTCACAAGTCCTGCATGGTGGGCTTGTGCTAATCCTCCCCCAACAGGGCTCCCCCCCAAGGGGCTCCCCTTCTCCTCGGCCACAAGCCTCATCTGGAGGCAGGAAGGCGACCCACAAGACCAGGGGTGCCCGAGGTTCTGCCTGCAAATCTGAGAAGGGACCAGACCCTTCAGACCCGCCATCTGGGACAGGTCAGCCAGACTTTGGGGCGGATGGAGGAGAGCCTGTCCTCCATAAAGGATTCAGTTGGGGACATGGCCTGCAACTCCCTGGCTCTGATCAATTGCCAAAATGAAATGCATCCAGGAGTTTAAGTGGTACTGTCTAAATGCAGTTCTGAATTGATGAATCTCTTGATCACACAAAATAGAGCTTACATACATCAAATCGACCAAGATGAGTCTATTAAGTCAAACCCTCAATTTGATAGCAAATAGGTATGCATATTAATGGACTAACACACAAATTACTAGGAATCAACAGAGATATGTGAGACCAATACAGGGACCTAGTATGGGTCCAGCACAAAATAAAGGTCTTACCTTCAACACCCATGCCACCCAATTTGTTTAATATTTTACACTTGATGCATCCGTCCAAGTGGGGACAACAGAGCCCTATAGATACCTTTGTAATTTGTCCTGGAACACAACCTTGCACCCCTCAAATGTGCCTGAAATTCTCCATAAATACTGAATTAAAAGTCATTAATTTGACACTGTCTTTAGGTTTAAGCTTTTGCCCTACTATGCATTTCGACAAATATGAGATGATTAAGGATTTTTTTACCTGTTTACCAGGGACCTTACCTTCAAATTCATGCTTGACGAGGAAAGGAAATGGAAAAAACGGGAAAGGGAATTGACTGAACGAATGACGATGCAGGAATTTGAAATTTTGCAAGATCTAATCTTGCTATTGGAAGAAAATAATACTGATGATGATTCGGTAAGTGAGATATCTAAGTGAGATGGTCTAAGCGGTTTGTGAGATTTCAAGCAAGTGCTAGGAATATTTTTTTAACATAAATTCTGAGAGCTGTGGGTTTTGTTCCCTCCCCCCCTACATTTAGGAAGAGTACTGTGTCGGGGAGTTAGCAGAAGCATGTTTGAACATACTGCACTATGACACTTTTCCACGTTTGTGCTTTATATATGCAATCATGCTGAGCTACATCTGATTTCAAGGCTAATACTTTGGGAGGTGAGGTCTAATCAATGACATCATTTACCCATTTGAGGTTCTGACAGTGAAAGTGCCAACCTTGAGTGTGGAAATTAAATGCTTTTGATCTCTGTAATTGTGTGGAAGTTACCAAGCACAGAGCACATTGTCACATTTTATTAAATATGAACTATTAGCATATATAAACATTTTTGATTAGAATTTTTTTGTTTTGAACTTTTTCATCAGCATGTTTTATTGCACATATTAATTGCATTGGATCATTACTTATTTATGGATTTGTTAATTATTTATATATTCATGATTTAAAAGGGATATGTATTTTTTTTAACGTTTGTTTATTTGCATTCATTCATGAATTTATTATTTATTTGTATATTCACGATTTAAAGGGACAGGCCACTTTTTGTTTTTAGAGATATTCCTCAGTACTAGCAGGACACAATCTTTCCAATAACAACCCTACAACATTTTCCCGACCTTCTTACAAATCCTAACTTTTGGCCCTTTTTAACCACCATGGTCAGAGAAATTAAGCAATTGGATGTTAGGAAGGAGACATCTCATCCTACCCCAGGTCAAAAATGAGGGTTAATAAAATTGGAAAGCAGACCTGACATAATAATGAAATTCTCAGACAAAGGAGGTCATGTAGTGGTTATGAGAAAACTTGCTATGATGTCTTTAGTAATGACAGTTGGTATCAACCAATTTCAGCCTATATGGTGGTTACATTTCATTTTGTGTTTAAAGCATTACTGGGAGTGGCTTGTTCCACCTGATGCCCTGTTTGTGACTGTAGATGTGGAGGTCTTGTACTCCAGCATCCCTCAGCAGTGGGGCGTTGGGGTTTTTAAAATATTCCTTATGGAACAGGATCAAACTGCATGGCAGTTTAATGAGTTCCTTTTAAAATTGCTGTTTTTCATCTTGACACTTAACTATTTTGTTTTTCCCAGGTCCAACTACCTCCAGGTACAGGGCATGGCCATAGGCAGTTGTTGTTCTCTGGTATATGCTAGCCTGTACATGGGGGCATGGAAGCGTAAGGTCTTTTATGATAAGGCACTTGCATAACATATTGAACATGCGTTATGGATGCATTCCATAAATGATTTGTGTATTATCTGGATATGGAAAAAATAGTGTAGCGCTCAGGAAAAAACAAAATATGACAGTGAAGTCAAAATTGCATACATATAAATAATAAATAATACACATAGAATAGTGATCAGTGCATTGAAACAAAAAAGTCCAAGGTGAACCTCATAATAAAAAAAAAACATAACGTTCATAAAAAGAGGTGTTCTTGGATTCCAGTGACAGAAATAAAATTTGATATTCAGACGTGAAGAGAAATCCCACCACCAATGAAGATGCAGGCTTACCAGAAGGAGTGGACTCTAAGAAAATTAAATTTCAAGAGTCGATCAGGCTTAATAAATGCTCAGATCCTGGGGCAGGATGTCTTCAAAGAGGGGATCAACAGATGGCTATGATACGGAATCCAGTGGCCATGAGACTAGCTTTAAATCGACTGTAATCGAGGCATCACACCAAATGGCTCATTGTGCCAAACAACGTTGACATCCTACAGAACTTCTGACTGTCACAAACTTCTCTATGATCAGAAGCCCGCAGCAACAGCAGACCCCCGGCAGTTGAGTGTGGAGGGCGCACGCCGGGGGTCTGCTGCTGCTGCGGGCTTTGGTAGCAAGCGATGAAGGTGGAAAAATAATCCAGCATTTGGGTTTAGAAATCAAGTCAACCGGACTTTTGCCAGCCTCCCGGGCTCCAGTTGACACACATTGATGATCATAGAGAAGTTTGTGACAGTCAGAAGTTCTGTAGGATGTCAACGTTGTTTGGCACAATGAGCCATTTGGTGTGATGCCTCGATTACAGCCGATTTAAAGCTAGTCTCGTGGCCACTGGATTCCGTATCATAGCCATCTGTTGATCCCCTCTTTGAAGACATCCTGCCCCAGGATCTGAGCATTTATTAAGCCTGATCGACTCTTGAAATTTAATTTTCTTAGAGTCCACTCCTTCTGGTAAGCCTGCATCTTCATTGGTGGTGGGATTTATCTTCACGTCTGAATTTCAAATTGTATTTCTGTCACTGGAATCCAAGAACACCTCTTTTTATGAACTTTATGGTTTTTATTTATTATGAGGTTCACGTTGGACTTTTTTGTTTCAATGCACTGATCACTATTCTATGGGTATTATTTATTATTTATATGTATGCAATTTTGACTTCACTGTCATATTTTGTTTTTTCCTGAGCGCTACACTATTTTTTCCATATTTTGTTTTTGCTTCTCAATTTTCAGTAGCCGTGTTTAGCAGCCTTATTTATCCATTTTATAGCAGCGCAGTATTACACACCACACCTATCTTTGTATTATCTGGATATGTCAACTCTTAGAACCATGAATTTACATTGAATTATCATGTCAATTCTATTTCCTTTTTGGATTTGCTAAACTCTAAACACGAAAATTACTGTCTTGCTATGACTCTATATCATAAACAATTCTACACAATAGTGGTGCACATCCACCAGAAATTATTCTGAGCCTTTCATAAGCACAGTACATTAGATTATGGCATAACTGTAGCAGTTATGTAGCATAACATAAGATGTCTTAAGGATTTTAAACTTGTGAGTTTGTGCCTAAAAAATTCATGACAATTGCTTTACACAGTAAATAAAAACACATTTGACAATTGCTTTATTTTAAAAAAGCCCCACAATGTAAATCTATTGTCAATCACGTCGTCCAGTGGTGCAAATCTTCATCAATCACAATGAACAACCCAACAAAAAAATGCTGACATGCTGTCAGATCTTCTTCCAAGCTAAATGTTAGATTCCTGGCTTACAGCTGGATAGTAGCTGATGTCATGGCCACGGGCAAATTTGAATGGGCTAGTGGGGATGACTCACTTGTTGTTAGGAACTCAGTGGCCACTGGCCCCCTAACAACTAGCCTCAGAAAGAATTATCTCACATTTAGCAACAGTAGTAACACCACTGCTACATGTACCATTTCCTGCCTTAGCGGACACCCCATTTAGTTTAGATGTTCACTGGATGTCGAACAAGCAAAATTTGGACTGGATTCAGGTTTGGTTTGGCTGATCTTTGCATTCCCTATATTGTACAACAGTTGCTGGTTGCTCAGTAGTCACTAACTATTTAATGAAGTTCTTCTATTGTGTAGGTTATGTGCACAAATGTATTTTTAATTTTTACAACTGATTGTGCTGAGGCTTGTATGTGTCTGTTAGTTTGTCGCTTGTGCAGTATAGTATAGTAGAACAGTAAGTAAAGCATATTTTGTGGGTACAAGCATGTGCTTTGTGTTACCATCAATGCAGTGGGTTATCTCAGAGTTTAAGCCTCTCCCACTGATAGCACATCCTCCCACCATATTTTCTGGCATGTCCCACCTCATTATTCCCTAAATCTAAGGCTGAACCCCCCAGGAAAAATATATCTATGGCCCTGGTGGACTACACATATGTCAAATTCATATTGTGGATTGTTGCTGAATGCAACTGACACAAATATTGTGTTTCTGAATAGAGATGTCCCAAACTATTCACCAGCGAATAGTTCCCGGTGAACATATCTTGTTCCCGTTCGCCGCGGCGGGCGAACATATGCAATGTTCGGTCCGCCCCATATTCGTCATCATTGAGCAAACTTTGACCCTGTACCTCACAGTCATCAGACACATTCCAGCCAATCAGCAGCATACCCTCCCACCTCCTGGACAGCATCCATTTTAGATTCATTCGGAAGCTGCAGTCTTAGTGAGAGGAGGGACAGTGTAGCTGCTGCTGATTTAATAGGGAAATCGATAGCTAGGCCAGTGTATTCCTAAAAGGCTCATCTGATCTCCGCTGTAAGGACAGCACCCCAAAAAGCCCTTTTTAGGGCTAGTACATCAGTCTGCTTTTATTTTTATGTTTTCCTCTGTAATCTAATTGCAGTTGCCTGCCAGCGTGTGTGTCAGGCTCACAGCATATACTGTGCCCACTTGCCCAGTGCCACCACTCATATCTGGTGTCACAGTAGATTACATTTAAAAAAAACAAAACAATTTTGACTGTAATAGAATAGCAGTCAGAAGCCTGCCAGCGTGTGTGTTAGGCTCACAGCGTATACTGTGCCCACTTGCCCAGTCCCACCACTTATATATGGTGTCACAGTAGATTACATTAAAAAAATGTTTTGATTGTAATAGAATAGCAGTCAGTTGCCTGCCAGCGTGTGTGTCAGGCTCACAGCGTATACTGTGCCCACTTGCCCAGTGCCACCACTCATATCTGGTGTCACAGTAGATTACATTTAAAAAAAAAAACGATTTTGACTGTAATAGAATAGCAGTTAGTTGTCTGCAAGCATGTGTGTCAGGCCTACAGTGTCTACTCTGCCAACCTCTGCCAGTGTCACCAGTGCCACTCATATCTGGTGTCACAGTAGCTTGCACACATAGTACAACTAAACTAATCTAAAAAAAAGGCCCACACTGCAGAATCATTGTTTTCTGGGTCACTTAACTGTCACTGAACTTCCTCAGCACGGCCATAGGCTTTGAAAAACCCCCATCGCCTGCAATCTCCCAAACGTGCGCACTAGCACAGTCATCACTACACCAATATTGACGCATAGAAGAATGACATTTCTGTCATGAGTGTGTCAACTATTGACAACTCTTTGTGGTTGTCTAAAATCTATTCCATACACATCCCCTGATAGGGGACGTAACAGGGATTAAACTGATAGGAATAGTACTACTTAACACACCACTCATATGTGGTGGCACAGTACATTGAACGGTGCACGCGCAGTGCCCCAAATTGGAAGTAAGAGGACCAACCAAGCATCTTTTTCCATCTCCCGGTTCCTAAAATCTATTACATAGACCGGCCCCTGATAGGGGACAAAACAGAGATTAAACTGTTAAGAACAGATTTTTTTTTTAATAAAAAAAAAGAGGACAGCCTCTGCGGAGCTGGGTATTTTTTGGCCGCGTTACTGAACGCCCATGCACAATGGCTGTAGGCTCAAGCGTCCTTTTGCGGAGGTGACAAACCTGGTCAGTCAAACCCAAGGCAACCTCATCGACCTCATCCCATATGCCTTTTTTCTGGAGCGTGCCCTGCGAAGGGTGCTGGATCAGGCCGTAGATGAGCATGAAGAGGAAGAGTTGTGGTCACCATCACCACCAGAAGCAGCCTTGTTGTCATCGATTGCTGGACCTGCGGCAACGCAGAGAGAGGAGTCTGAAGAAGAGGAGTCAGAGGAGGAAGGTGGCTTTGAGGAGGTGGAAGACCAACCACAGCAGGCGTCCCAGGGGGCTTGTTGTTACCTTTCAGGGACCCTTGGTGTTGTACGTGGCTGGGTGGAGGAAGAGACATTCAATGACTGTCAGGTCACCTGTGGCCAGGTGACAAGTGCACCCCGTTGGGGTCAGGGATGCACCACAGGGTAGTGAACCCTATAGCCGACTGCTGCTATCAGAGAGGAAGCATGAACCCAAGATCACCCAGGGCACGAAGTCTAAGACCCAGCTTTGTGTTCATTAGAGCCTCTAGTGGTGAGGATGGCCTTCGCCGCAGCTGGATCCCCTAGGTCACACTCCGCAGGGAGAGAGGAGAAGCAGCAAGCAGGAGAAACGGTAGTGATGGGTGAGCCGAGGTCAGGGCAATTGGCAGACAGGGGTCACCAAGGGACAGGCAAAAGGTCAGGGGCACAGGCAAACAGGAGAAGTCAGGGACGAGCCAAAAACGGTACACAGGAAGATAATCGTAGCACACTGCAGACAGGAACTTAAGCAAACAACACTGTTGAACAGCACTGCAGGCCTGTAGTGCAACAGTTAATATAGACTTCCTGGGATGGCCTTGGTGGGGCCATACAGGAAGGAGAGGAAATAGGAAGGTAACCAGAACAGGGTCAGGCCTCTTAATGGACAGATGGAGACAGGTAAGCTGCCAGACTATTGAATATCCATGACAATGATGTCAGTGAGGACAAGGAACGGGACATGGCTAGCTTGGTGACCAACCTTGTGCAAATGGGGAGTTTGCGGTTGTTTGCGATGCGTTAAACGGGGAGTTTGGTCTGTCAGAGTTTGGTCTGTCTCTGTGAAGCGGGTGTAACCCTTACACTACCTGATCGATACAACATCATACCTGATGTTTTAAAACACGTTATTCCAAACAATTTAGGAGTTTGGCCATGGATCCCCCTCCGGCATGCCACAGTCCAGGTGTTAGTCCCCTTGAAACAACTGTTCCATCACTATTGTGGCCAGAAAGAGTCCCTGTGGGTTTTAAAATTCGCCTGCCTATTGAAGTCTATGGCGGTTCGCCCAGTTCGCCCAATCAAGAACATTGGCGGAAATTCACGTTTGCCGTTCACGAACGGAAAATTTTATGTTCGCGACATCTCTATTCCTGAATACAGATGGATGTTTGGCCCTGGAATTCTGCTGCTACTTTAACCCCTGACAGCTTGTTATAGCCTTGCAGTAGTATTTTGGTCCCCTACCCATGTATTTCATATTTGGATGCACTTTAGTAAACAGGCAAGCAGAAAAGGATAACTCTATTACGTATTTCATGTTACAGACTTCCAGCTAGCATTGTGAAAAAAACACAGTGGACCAAAGACAGGTTTCAGTGACTCTAGCAATGTGGGCTAATGGACTGTCAAAGGTACTTCTTAATAAGCTGAATTCAAAAGCCAGCCTATTTGTACATTTGTCCTAGATTTTAATTTATACTGGGACTGGTTCTGTTGTCGAACTGGATACTAATAATTCAGGTAGTATAGCGGATAATAATGAAGCCGTTATGCAAGTCTAATGTAATTATAGCAATAATCACCATGTTGTGAATAAATAAATACATAAATAAATAAATAAATAAAAATAAAATAGTTGTATTATACTTTAAATAATTGCAAAAGCCTATGAATTACACCAATATTTTCAGGAATAACTGTTTGGTGTTTTTATGATTGCAAGACTTATTTAAATATAATGTCTCATAGTAATACAATTTTACTTCTAACACCTAGAAGCACGCTTGTCAGCATAATATGCACACCTTAGACAACTCATTTCAATTTTTACTTTTTAAGTGGTTATTCTTGGAAATAAAAAAAAAAGTTTAATGTTGCTTTGAGCCATTGCAGAATTCAAGTCATTAACAAGCTTAAAAGATATCACTTGCTGTAACATTAGGTTTATGCTGACACTAGGGAATTTGCAAAGCCCCTATGCTTTCAAGACAGAATTAGTGAAGATTGCTATATTGTAATATATTTTATTATTAGTACATTTTACATTAGGAAGCAGCAGGTGTTGGTACAATGAATTGTTGTGTTGTGCTGTGTTCATTTATTTTTCATATAATAAAAGTAAACAACACAATACACATGAACAGTTTTGAAACCTACTTAGAATGTCTAGAAAACTAAAACAAGGATTAACTTATAAGGATTACAATCAGTTTGCTTATAGTTAATTTTACAGGCAAAACTTCATTAGTTAAAAACTAAAGACACTTCACCTGCTTTCAAATTATTATTTATCAATTCACTTTTAAGCTAGTCTCTTTCTCATCTCTCCATTATATATTCATTGATTCCACCAACATCTAGTTTTTATTTCATTCAGTTTTAAGATTTGGCAAGCTGTCAAGGTTTTCAAGAGAAGATAATAGTTGAAAGCAACATTTATTTGCATCCCTACTTATGTGAAAACAGATCACAAATGCTATTTAATTGGAAATGAAAGAGATGAAGAGAAAACCTGAAGTAGGGAAGTCTATTGTGTGTATGAGTATACAGACACTTGACTTGCTGCAAGTATATCTCAAGCCCTATTCTTTATACATCTCACAGTTGTGTTCAACCAGCATCTTCTAATATCTATTCATCATTACCAATGCACTTTCTCTACTAAAAGCACTTTCTGCTCCTATGCCCCTGTCTCTTAATTGATGTATATCTATATCATTCCACACATGGTGCTTTCCCCATGCACTTCTGACTTTAAACTAGAAGATTGCATTAAATCCATTTATCTAAATCCTAATAGTATGCTTTTGGTACCTGTGGTAGTGATTTACTAAAAAGAATTAGGTTTTACACTAGTCCAGTGGTCACTTCTTAAACCGCGTACACACGATCGGTTCAAACCGATGAAAACGGACTGAAGTTCATTTCCATCGGTCCAAAACGATCGTGTGTAGGACACATCGGTCCGTTATCCTTCGGTCCAAAAACAGATGGCTTGCTTTAAAATCGAACCGATGGACAGCTAACCGATAGGTCAAAACCAATCGTTAGTACGCACGAGCATCGGTTAAAAATCCACGCATGCTCAGAATCAAATCAACGCATGCTTGGAAGCATTCAACTTCATTTTTTTTCATCACGTCGTTGTGTTTTACGTCACCGCATTCTGACACGATTGGTTCATGAACCGATGGTGTGTAGGCACATCAGTCCATCAGTCAGCTTCATCGGTGAACGGATGAAAACAGTCCGTCAGACCGTTCTCATCGGATAAACCGATTGTGTGTACAGGGCTTAACACCCATTTAGGTTATGGAATCACTCCAGACATCCATGAAAATGTTACAGTCATCCTGATTAAGAATACTTACCTGCTAATTAGTTGTAAGTTTAAGGGTTTTTAAGGATTAATCTGCTTTTAAGGTAATTTGTAAGGTTTTATCTGCTTCAACACAGTCTAAAGAATTGATTGAGGTATTTGAATAGCCAAACAAAACTGGAAACAGATATCCACTTGCACAATAAAAATTAGGACTATGTCAAATTTATGAAAACAAAACTTATTTTTGGACTCTGCCCACGGTGTCTGCAATGCATTACTTCAATACTGGACTGGACCCCATCAAATCATCAGGGTGCCTGGTTTTGGTTAAGAAAACAAGATGATTCCTCATACAGATGAGGTCTAAGAGCATCAATCCTTTTTTCACCATGGATACCACTAGCGCTGAGAACCAGGGCACATGGCTGGTATCTCTTAGGCCCCATTTACACTTCCAAATGTGGCATTTGACCCGTATTCATGGAACAGTTTCACTAAATAAAATGGTTAAATTTGAGTTCTGTAAACACTGTTGAGTTTGTGTTGTTTTGCTTCAGATATTGTACCCCATGTTGCTTTCATGTTGCTTCCTCGCATCTCCAAAGCCTCTAAAGGTTTCTTACACAGTATCGCAGAGTCGGCGTTGTTGTTTCCTATTCTACACTGCTTCATTCTGTTACCTGTTCTGTACATTTCCTATTTTACACTGTTTCCTTATGCACACTATAGTGTACATTTCTTATTCCACACCATTTCATTTTGCAGGCTGCTCTGTATGTTCCCTGTTTCATATGATATTATTCTGTGCATTGTGCTGTATGTTCCCTGTTCCATATGCCTTCAATCTGCATGCTACACCATATTTTTCCTTTGTCATTATTCTGGCATGTGGAAGCTAAGCTCCTCTTTTGCATGATAAGCGTGCCACAAACTTGCTGTTCTCAGTGTACCCCATGGTACACCTATGTCTTTTACAGCCCTAGCATCACCATTACCAATGACAAACAATAAGGAGTTGGCTCAGGTGCACTGAGGGCTACTTAGAGCCCAGTGCAGAAGGACAGATTAGAATTTCAATATAAATTGTTGCTGATAACTAGGGATGAGCACAAAATTCGGCCTTAACACAAGTTTGGCTCAAACATTGGCTGTTTAGGCATTTGGAATAACGCCTAAACATATACCTGTTAGAGGGGAACCAAACATCACATATGATAGCAGTATTACTGCCACTACCGATTGTTGTTAAGGACACTGTTTTTTAAGGACACTAGTGGGTGCAGACACCTCTGAGCCCCTAACATCTAGCAACATCACCACCCCTATTCACTTAGATGGCCGGCCATGTAAGCAAAGAGGCAGGATCCCAGTGACGTCATTGACTATATATAGTCATGTCCATGTATGGTCAATTACATCAGCGAGGGACCACAGCCCCTTATATATAACAGCTGTAATTCACTGACTGGATCTGTCTCAGCAGCTGCATTTTTATTTTATTTTAGTGGATTGTTGATTGGTTAACAACCTGGGACCTTTTGGGGGATTTTTATTGTTTTCATAATGGACTTGTGAAGGGTTTGGGTGTCTTTATTTCTAGGTTGCATCTATTCCCAGAGGTGGTTAACACTACACTACGCCAGCTGGAGCATGGAATGGTGGTTTGCAATAATGGCACTAATCACCGGTTCACCCTTCAACAGGGTAAGATAACACATGTGCCATACACAGCCAGTGTTAGGTTGGCTGAAATTCAGAGGGAATTCCACCTGTCCATAAACCGCCTGATTTGTGACATGCCCAGCAGGTAGAACTCTACTTTGACAATGCTGCAGTGGCTGTACATGCAGCAGAGGGCCACCAGAAAATGAGTATAGCACAAGGACAGGCTCAGGGTACCTCAGCTTTTTTTCTATGCAAATAGCTGCTGATAAAGAATGCATGCACTTTTTTGTCACCATTTGAGGGGGCAACAAGTATGAGACAATGCATGCATCAGTGACACAGTCCCTGTTGTGTTCCTGCTGGAGCATACTCTGCATGGCATTATGGACAGGGTTTGGAGCGGTACTTTTCTTATTATGGACAGGACACTCGAGGGTAAGCAGTGAGAGGAAGAAGAGGACTTCCTTTCTACTCAAGGCCCACTTTATGCAGACATCTTTCTTGGATGAGGATTAGGGTTGTCCCGATACCACTTTTTTAGGACCGAGTACAAGTACCGATACTTTTTTTCATGTACTCACCGATACCGAATACCGATACTTTTTTTTAAATGTGTCCCCGAATGCAGCCATCTCCCCCCACAAATGCAGCCATGTCCCCCCACAAATGCAGCCATGTCCCCCCACAAATTCAGCCATGTTCCCCATATATGCAGCCATGTCCCCCACAGATGAAACCATATCCCCCACAGATGCAGCCATGTTCCCCACAAATGCAGCCATGTCCCCCACATATGCAGCCATGTCCCCCACAAATGTAGCCATGTCCCCCACGTATGCAGCCATGTCCCCCACGCATGCAGCCATGTCCCCACGTATGCAGCCATGTCCCCACATATGCAGCAATGTCCCCCACATATGCTGCCAGGTCCCCCGCATATGCAGCCATGTCCCCCATATATGCTGCCATGTCCCCCATATATGGAGCCATGTTCCCCACAAATGCAGCCATGTCCCCCACATATGCAGCCATGTCCCCCACAAATGCAGCCATGTCCCCCACGTATGCAGCCATGTCCCCACGTATGCAGCCATGTCCCCACATATGCAGCCATGTCCCCCACATATGCAGCCATGTCCCCCATATATGCTGCCATGTCCCCCATATATGGAGCCATGTCCCCCACAGATGCAGCCATGTCCCCCACAGATGCAGCCATGTTCCCCACAAATGCAGCCATGTCCCCCACATATGCAGCCATGTCCCCCACATATGCAGCCATGTCCCCCACAAATGCAGCCATGTCCCCCACGTATGCAGCCATGTCCCCCACATATGCAGTCATGTCCCCCACATATGCAGCCATGTCCCCCATATATGGAGCCATGTCCCCCACAGATGCAGCCATGTCCCCCACAGATGCAGCCATGTCCCCCACATATGCAGCCCAGCCATGTCCCCCATATATGCAGCCATGTCCCCCACAGATGCACCCATGTCCCCAAAGAGAAAGCCAAGCCAAGTCCCCCATTCCCCCCCCAGCCGCCGCCGCTGCTGTCTAGTTGATCAGCGCGGGGAACAATACAGCTTTCATTTGAATAGCTGTGTGTTCCCCCACCACGCCACGTCATATACAGCCCCTTCCTCTTGTCCAGGACTTTGATAGACAGATCACCCATCCAATCCTGGGATGGGTAATCTGTCTATCAAAACAGTCTAACACACAACTATTCAAATGAAAGCTGTATTGTTCCCCGCGCTGATCAACAAGACAGCAGCGGCGGCGGCGGAGGGGAGGGCTTGGCTTTCTCTCTGAGGACTGCTCTTCTCCGCTCTCCTCCCCCTCGCCGCCCGCTCTCTCTCTAAAAAAAAAAAGTATCGGGTCTGGCATCAGGAGCATTTGCGCGAGTACAAGTACTCGCGCAAATGCTTAGTGTCGGTCCCGATACGATACTAGTATCGGTATTGGGACAACCCTAATTGAAGGCATTGAAGCAGAGGAAGACATATGTCAAAACTGAACCCTTGGGAGTAGTAGTACGTGGCTGGGAGGAGGCAGTTCCAGGTACAGCAATATTTAGTGACCATGTGGACTCTGCTTCTCATGCCTTTGAAAACTTGTGGTGCATGGGCTCCCTCATTTTTCTGAACATCTCTGAACGCATCCTATTCCCACAGAGGGAGCAGAGGATGAAATATCTTGAGGACACCTTACAGAGGAGTTTTGTAATGCCTTTTCAGACTGGTAGGATGCAGTCTCATGGAAAAGCTTGTTTTGAGGCTTCTGTTGGTAAAAGGAGGAGTGATGGAAAAGGGGGCTGCCTCAGTGATGCATTTAAAAAAATATTTAATCCTCGCCACCTAGGACCTATCAGCTTTCACATCCCAACGGTAGCGTCTGCATCATATTGTGGAAGATTATCTAGGGGCGAAAAAAGACGTGGAGTGCTTTCCAGTTGACAATCCACTGAGCACACTGAAATATTTTGTTTCGTAATTTTGTTTTCGTCCGAAAAATACATTTATTTAGTTACTCCCGAAATTCATTTTTATTTATTTTGTTTTTCGTTAAAAAAAAAAATTCGTCCGAGAATTCAAATTAAGGTCGAATCTGTCATTGAAGGCTTATGGTGTCTTTTGAATGTTCTAAGAAAAAAAAAAAAGAAGATTTGATAGAATCTTTAAAAAAATAAAATACAAATTTGACTCTTCATGTCTCTCTACAGTAGGTGACTGGGATATTGTGTCAATCTCGCTCCCTTTCTCGGCGAGATTGACCACCTACGAGCCCCATCGCGGGAGCCAGCGCCGAGCTGGCTTGCCGCGATGGAGACAAAGCCGTCATAGAAGCGACGGGGATCCGACGCGGATTCCCGCCAATTCTACACGTGGGCGGAGTTTGTTATGAATCCTGAAGGAGAAATCCCCGCCGGATTTTTAAAGAAAAATCCGGCATGGGTTCCCCCCTCAGGAGCATAACGGGCCCTTAGGTCTGTTATGGGTTGTAAGGAGACCCCCTACGCCGAAAAAACGGCGTGGGGGTCCCCCCACAATCCATAAGAGACCCGTATCCAAAGCACGCCGGCCGGTCAGGAAGGGAGTGGGGGCGAGCGAGCGACCCCCCCTCCTGAGCCGTACCGGGCAGCATGCCCTCAACATGGGGGGGTTAGGTGCTCTGGGGCAGGGGGCGCACTGCGGCCCCCCACCCCAGAGCACCCTGTCCCCATGTTGATGAGGACAGGGCCCCTTCCCGACAACCCTGGCCGTTGGTTGTCGTGGTATGCGGGCGGGAGGCTTATCGGAATCTGGAAGCCCCCTTTAATAAGGGGGCCCCCAGATACCGGCCCCCCACCCTAAGTGAATGAGTATGGGGTACATTGTACCCCTACCCATTCACCTGCAAATAAAAAGTGTAAACACAAATAAAACACATAGGGTATTGAAATATTTTATTAGTTGGCCGCCGGGGGGGGGTGTGTATGATCGCTTTTATAAAAGCGCCCCCCTCCGGCCGGCTTCTGTGGGGGGTGGGTGCCGCCGTCTGGTTCTCTTCCGCCGCCGGGGGGGGGCGCTTTGATAAAAGGGCCCACCACCCGGCGGGCTTTTTCGACGTCTTCGGCGGCTGGGGGGTCTTCTCCCACTCTCCGGGGTCTTCTCCCACTCTCCGGGGTCTTCTCCTGCTCTCCGGGGGTCTTCTCCACTCTCCGGGGGTCTTCTCCGCTCTCCGGGGGTCTTCTTCTTCTTCAGGACTCGCCGCCGCTAACTTTGTGTGTTAGCTCAATTACTAGCGGCGGCGAGCCCCCTCCTCTGTGACGTCGTCTTCTTCTTCTGTTCTCCAGATGTTGACGCGACGCTTCCTTCCGCTGTTATGCCGGGCGCGCGGCTCGCAGCGAGTTATATAGGCCTGTCTTGTGACGTCGCAGTCCCATCATGCTCCGGTAGGTAGAGTGGGAGAAGACCCCCCAGCCGCCGAAGACGTCGAAAGAAGCCCGCCGGGTGGTGGGCGCTTTTATCAAAGCGCCCCCCCCGGCGGCGGAAGAGAACCAGACGGCGGCACCCACCCCCCACAGAAGCCCGCCGGAGGGGGGCGCTTTTATAAAAGCGATCATACACACCCCCCCCAACTAATAAAATATTTCAATACCCTGTGTGGTTTATTTGTGTTTACACTTTTTATTTGCAGGTGAATGGGTAGGGGTACAATGTACCCCATACTCATTCACTTAGGGTGGGGGGCCGGTATCTGGGGGCCCCCTTAGTAAAGGGGGCTTCCAGATTCCGATAAGCCTCCCGCCCGCATACCCCGACAACCAACGGCCAGGGTTGTCGGGAAGGGGCCCTGTCCTCATCAACATGGGGACAGGGTGCTCTGGGGTGGGGAGCCGCAGTGCGCCCCCTGCCCCAGAGCACCTAACCCCCCCATGTTGAGGGCATGCTGCCCGGTACGGCTCAGGAGGGGGGGGGGCGCTCGCTCGCCCCCACTCCCTTCCTGACCGGCCGGCCGGCGTGCTTTGGATACGGGTCTCTTATGGATTGTGGGGGGACCCCCACGCCGTTTTTTCGGCGTAGGGGGTCTCCTTACAACCCATAACAGACCTAAGGGCCCGTTATGCTCCTGAGGGGGGAACCCATGCCGGATTTTTCTTTAAAAATTCGGCGGGGATTTCTCCTTCAGGATTCATAACAAACTCCGCCCACGTGTAGAATTGGCGGGAATCCGCGTCGGATCCCCGTCGCTTCTATGACGCACTCGCTGGAATGTGCTTTTACTATTCCAGCGAGTGCGAGATATCGGCAGCCTGTCGCCGAGATTCAGCGCGATGCTGGCGTGCTAAAAACACATTCTCGGCAACAGGCACTGTATGTCAAATCTTCATGTCTCTCTATGTTAAATCCTTATGTTTCTCTATGTCGAATCTGTCATTGAAGGCCTATGGTGTCTGTGAAATGTTCTAAAAACATAAATTTGACTCTTCGTGTCTCTCTATGTTGAATCTTCATGTCTCTCTATGTCGAATCTTAATGTCTCTCTATGTTGAATCTTTTCTCTCTATGTCGAATCTTTTCTCTCTATGTAGAATAATAATGGACTAATAGAGTTAAGGTTAGACACATTCGACATTCCACTTCATTCTCCTTGCCCTGAAGCACAGTTGTACTAAAGCACAGTTGTTTGGCTCCTTGTGCTGCTTCTTCCTTCCCTTCTTTGAGGTCTGCTGTATAAATTGTACAGTAGACTGCAACAGGCTAATGCCAAGCCAAATCAGGTACTTGCAATGCTTGACTATTAAAAAAAAAAATGTTTTCAATTATGTATTAGTGACTACAAAGCTGCACTATTTTCTATATTATCTATCTGCATGGAGTTCGGCTTTAACTTAAAAATCTAAATTAACAAACAATCAAACATATATAATAGATATGTTAAGGGAAACCACAAGCAAGTCATTTTCAAACTTGCAGCTCAATTGCTGGCTATCTGAGCCCTGACCCATTTTGCCATATCACCTTCTTACTAAGTTTAGACAGAAGTGCTCAGAAGAGAACAGCAAAAAAAGTTATTGCAATTTGCAATTTTAAAGGGTTGGCACTGCCCTAACTAGACCAAGAGTGTATTATGGGAAATGTAGCCTTATATACACATATATGCCTTGCCAGGTATTGAATTTTTGAGCTTCAAATAACAGGATACTAACTACTGAGCATACATTCAAACCATTTCAAAATGTATTAAATGTAAATATACATGAGTATACATGGACTGCTTTTGTTGATTACATCATTCTTTACTGTTTGTAATGTCTTGGACTGTACAACTTTTTGTGTTGTTCAATTAACACTTTCCTGATTAAAAAAAATAACATAAAAAAAAAATATTGTAGAGGAAAAATAGAATTGGCATAAATGTGTAAAAAATTATCTGATCCCAATAAATGTAAAATGTAGGTAAATAGTGTATGACACCGTGAATTTCTATGCTAAACAAGTGATTAAAAAAGATTAATTGGTGATAGGAATACATTTAAAAATAAATATAAGTAATTACCTACATTCAAGTTTGCTGCTCCCAAAGTGCATATGCTTTTAAAAACATGAGCAGGATAAGAGCGCTATCATACACTATACTAATATATCACCAAATAAATCATAAAAAACGTATATCCAATATAAAATAACAATATATAAAGTCCATAAATGCCAGAAAACAAATAAATACATATATAAAGTTCATGTGAATCCAAAGATAGTGCAACTTCAAATTAATCGGATGTGTAGTATAAAGTGCCAAGTCAAACATCAGTGCAAAATGTGTGCTCCCCTCTGTGTGCCCTCTCACTCACAAGAGATCCTGGACTCCCATAACAGAAGTCAGATGCGCTTCGAGCGGGTGGCTGGGCTTAGTAGTCCCACTGGCTGTATCAATGTGGCTTTAGTTGTCCTCGCTGAGCCATCAGAAATCCTGAAATCCCACTGAGAAGTGTGCAAACATTATAAGGACTGCTGGGCTCTGTGGTCCCACGGGCTGTAACTCCAGCTACAAAAGGTGTTGTCCTCAGCAAACCTCCAGGGATGGGTACAAATGGCAAAATAAGCTATATAGCGTAATTCTGTATATTTATTGTATAAAATCCAAAATTCCAGGTAATCCACTCATATTAAAACATTAAAAACCATGTAAAACCAAAACCGGAAGTAGCTTGCCTGAAATGATGTCACCACCTTTGGTCACCTGACCAGTTTCGTCCTGCCCGCAGGTCGTTTTCAAAAGATGTAAAAATGTAAAATGTGTTTGTATGCATTGTTTTTAATTCTGTAGCATTTTACATTTTGTTTTTGTATTAAGGGTAAGCATAATATAAGTTGCTCCCAGTTTCGGTGAAACTGTTGGTGCAAAGTTGGGCAACACACAGACATAAAATATCTTAAGCTTGTTTCTGATCCTGGTGAGATGGTTTTCTGTCACTAATCAGGATTAAATAAAGATCAAAGCCAATAAAGCACAAATGACATCACAGACTTACAATTCTGCTCATCATTTGATTCATAAGCTCCTTTGTATTATGATTTTTTTTTATTATTTAATCTAGAATTAACTACATATCATTGCCTTTACTGCATAACATTTTCTAGAAGTAACTAAATTATGAAAACCATTATGAAAGATAATGTGTTGAGTCTTGACCCGAATCAATTAAAGTGTGGCCTCTTTATTGCCTTGGGGTATATTAGCCAGCATTAATAAAGACATTTGCCTGAACAAACATAGTCAATTGCTGAGGAAAGGTTGTGTGTTTGGCAGCAAATAAAAAAAAAACTGCTTAATATTCAGATTTATTCTTACATAGACTTGAGTAAATAATTATGCAGAAGATTAGAAATTACACATATTAAATCCAGCAGGAAAAGTAGGACATTTCCAATTCTCCTTGTTGTGCTGTAAGTAATAGTTTAATATTCTGGGTGGCCAAGTTAGCCTTAAGATGTAAGAAGACTAATGAGACTGCAGCGCCTGTTGTTTGTGATATCAATCAGTTTGGCTCATTACTGCCCTCTGCTGACATTTCTTATTATGCCACTTTAAATACCATCACTGCTAGGAAGCATTTGCATAAAAAATATCAGTTGTCATTAGCATAAGTATCCAGCCAAGACAGCAGGATAATAGCACCAAAAACGCAAAGAAAACAGCTGACAGCAGGTTTATTGCTATGCAGTTGCTGTGCTATGAGATGTGATGCAGCCTTTCATAGCCTAAGAGTATAGCTGCAAAGCTGCTATGTACAAGATGGCTCATTTATGTAAATATGCTTCTTTACCTTATCGCTAACATTTATGTTATATTTTTTTTAACTGTTTAGCTTTTTTCTCTCTGTGCAAAACATAAAATATCTGCAGCTATATTATCTTAAATAGTTTTTCACTTTCAGAAACAAGATAGTTAAATCCTTCAGCTCATGAATTATAATCATCTGAGCCCTTAATTTTAAAATGCCCTATGACCTGAAGTCCTTAGTACTTGTAGTTCTTCTTATACCAGGGAAGTGCCACTAAGTATACACATTGAAGCCAGAAGGAGATTAATTGCCATAACATAGTCATAGTCATACTGTAGTTGAACATAGTAGTCATAAAAAACATTGATGGGTCCAGGGAAATCATTTAATTTCATTACAGTCATAACTTGTTTTAATAACTTCCATGCCACTCAGGCCCCATACACACGACCGGTTTTCTCGGCCAAATTCAGCAAGAAACTTGATGGGAGACGTATTCTGCCGAGGAAACCGGTCGTGTGTACACTTTTCGCCGAGAAAACTGTCGAGGAACTCGTCGAGCCAAAAAGAGAGCATGTTCTCTATTTACTCGATGGGCAATGGGAAAATTTGTCTCGACAAGTTTTTTGACAGCCGAACAAGTTTCTCGGTCTTGTGTACGCTGCCTACGAGGTTTTTTTTTGCCAACACAAAGCTTCATAGTTGTGTTCATATCTGTCTGCAGGGTTTTATGTAATACAATGCTACGAGGTGACATGTCATCTTAACTGAAGCGTGTGCATCTTTTAGGTCTACCTTGCAACTGTGGAAAACCATTCTCTGGAAATTGTCAATGAGAGGTTCTCAGTGGAGGAGCTAAAGAGTGAATGTAGGGACTTGAAGGCAAAAAGAACAGAGAAGGAGAGAATATAGCAGGAATATAGAGGGGCTTGCCATAATTCTTTGTGTATAAAGAGGTTCTGCAGGCTCCTCCGACATTTTCCTGTTTCTTCCATACAGTGCCGATCCTGACCTCCCTGGGGCCCAAAGCAAAATGACATGTCACATTAAAAAATGAGAAGGGGGGGGGCGCTGCAGACAGTGACATGTCCCATTAAAGTTGAGAAGCGGGGGGAGAGGGTGTTCTGCTGTTGGAAATTACATCTTACATTAAAGTGAGAAGCGGGGGGTACTGACTTCTTACCTCTTCTCTCATGTAGCCAGCGAGTTGAGAAGTGAGGTGAGGGGCTCCTAAAATTACTTCTCACCAGACGGGACCTCTAGTAATTTGGGGGGCCCTCCGCAGCTTTGTGGGGCCCTAAGCGGCTTGCATAGTGAGCCTATAGGGTGGATAAGCCCTGCTTCCATGAAGTGGGTTTTTGTTATGGCATGGAATGGTTTTCCCATGCCACATCTCTATAGTTAGGATTTAATGATAAGTAGGAGAGGGTTACTTCATAAATGTGAAGTTGCTTTAAATGCTAATCTTCTTTCTAGAAAAAAGAAAAGTATTTGTCTCTCCTGCTTCTGCCTTCAATACCTTCTGAATAATGGGCACGTGGTAGTATGTGGATTACAAGTTTCTACTTCACTCTGACTTCACTAGCTACAAGCTTATTTTGGGTCAATGACTGAAGCAAGAAAATGCCAAGTAGCTAGTTTGTTCAGAAGGTCAGACATTGCAGCCTTGCAGCCCCATTTTATCCCACAGGAAATCCTGTTATTAAAGGGCAACTCCACTTTAAAAAAAAAAAGCCTTAAAAACACTATTGTTTTAATTACCAATTAATTTCAATCTGTAGCCAGCTATGGCTGGAGAGAAAATAGCTCAATAACATTTGATTTTTGCAATCCATTTACGCAGAACATGTGTACATGCAGTTTTACATGATGAATAAATAACTTAATGCATTTATTTTTATAATATAATTTTTTTTTTATTATAGAAATTATAAATACACCCCAAAGAGTCAAAGACTGAAAAGGAGATAAACAGAAATATGCATAATCATAAACGTAAACAAGGTGGCAGAAAATGAAGGTGTGGCAGACTGAAGTAGAATCAAACTATTGTTCTCTTATGAATAGTTGACTGTCTCACTGCTTATATCTGTATCAGGGATAAGAATTGGGTTCAGGACTAACATGGGTTCGCTTACATATACTGCACTCCCCATCCCCCTAGAAAAAACAACATTTAGCCATACACCGGTTAGGCCTATTATCCCTGTCCTGCTGGTTACCACTTTCACTGATGTATCCTCTGCAGTATATTAATATATCTTGTATTAATGCCCCAAACCTGTGCAATGGCTTGCTGCTGGCCAATGTTTGTACTGCTGTGTCGACTGCATTCTGTTTATTCTTGTATCAAAACACCTGCTTGTACTCTTTTCTTTAGTACATCTTAGACAATTCTCCCTGGTTAAGAATGTGCTACTGGCCAACACTGCTGTATCCACTGCAGTATCTTGATTTTTGTAGTAAAGCTGCATTCTGTGCTCTTTACCATGCTGATGTAAGGGGTGCTCTGGGAACCCTGATTTAGGGTGGGGGGGCACTGATGTAAGGGAGAATGTTGTGGACTCTGGTGTAAAGGGGAACTCTAATGTAAGGTCTCTGTTAACCAAAAGTGACATCAGTGTTTTTTTATTTATTGTAGTAATACACCTGCCTGTACTCTTTGTCAAGCATTGCACCCTCATTAAAAATGTCTTGCCGCTGACCATTTTTAAGATTCTAGCTTTGAGCTTAGGGTGATTACTGTACATCAGACTGTTGTAGCTGACATGTTGTTCAATAGCTTACTTTTTGCAGTATCTTACTGCATCCTTTAAAAAATGTTTTAACAATACTGTGCCTCATTAATAAAGCACCCCTCACCCCAAGTTATTAAAAGTAAACTTCCCAGTCACAACCTCCCACCTCACTAAGACTAGTCTGACACAAGCAGCAGACTAGTACCTCAAGTGCAAAATGATCCCCCTGCAGCCAGTGGCACGTCCCTGACACCCAGTTTTCCATGAACCTGATTCATCTGGTTAAACAAAATAAAAATTAGTTGATTACCCCATCCACAGATTTGAGCCCTTTGCCTGTGCCTTTGTATTCTGACAGTGGGGAGACTTTCCTACCCTTAGAATACATTGATTAGCATTGCCAGCTATAGCCAGCGGTGCTGACCAAGCGTTAAGAATTTTACAGGGCAGTTTTGGCTGACCTGGCTTAAGTTCAAGATTATTTTTAGCTGCAAGGCGTCATACAAGGTTGCAAAATAATCTCTTTAATTTTTGTCCCATCCAATCTATTAATTCCATTGTTAGCATGGAATATATCATGAAGTTTTGGACACTATACTCTGCTGGAAAGCCTAGCCACTTATATAGTATAGTATAGTATTTATATAGTAGGGTAAGGGCCCTTTCACACGTCTGCCTCCGCTCGTCCGTTTTTACAAGTCCGTAAACGGACTTGTAATGGTTCCCTATGGCATCGCGTCCGTTAGCGGCGGAACGCATCGGATGAAGATGGACAAACGGTCCGTTTTCATCCGATTCCCCATAGGGGAGAGCGGAGGAGAGACAGGGCGGTCCCTGCAAATAAAAATATGTCTGTGAGTACTATTATGCACACACTCCTTAACTTATCTCTGGTGTGTATGGACCTAACTGTACATTCGTCACTCAGCAGACAGCTTGCCCTAAGAGGACATATGTTTGAACAACTGTCTTTGCCAGTCCAGTAGTAGCTAAAGAATGGCTATAGACAGGCAGATGTTTCACCAACAATAATAAGTAGTGACAGAGGCGTAACTAGAAACTTCTGGGCCCGGGTGCAAGAAATCACAAAGGCCCCCCCCCCCCCGAAAAAGCTGGATTTTGATACGTTTTTTTTGAGGGGTTGGCAACGGCGGTAGTTGAGGGGGTGTGGCAGCTGTGTTACTTTAGGGGGAGGTGGCAGTGGTGGTGTTGAGGAGGATGGCAGCGGTGGTACTTTAGGGGGGTGGCTGTGGTGGTACTTAAGGGGGGGGTGGCAGTGGTGGTGCCATCCTCTCCCACCACCACCTGTGCCTCTTACTGATCCCATCCTCCCACCACTGATCTCAGCCCTATCCCCATCACCTCTGTTGTAGAAGTAATGGGGGGGATAGGGATGAGATCAGTGGTGGGGGGAATGGGATCAGTAAGAGGCACATGTGGTGGAGGTTGGCATCGATTGCTCAGCTCTGAAAAATGTCACTTACTGTCAATCAATCGAATCCCTGGGAATTCCGTTCGATCAGTTACGGTCACCATCACTGTGCCTTCTAATCTCCCGCCAGGATGCCTTCTTGTCTCAAGGGTAGACGGTATAGGTACTCCACACAGAGAGGAAAGCTCCTCCCCCTTCTCTCATTGTTGTCAGGCCCCAGTCTCAGCACTGCCTCTGCCCAGGCCCAGATTTATTCCCTTTGCTGCCCCAAGGCCAGGTCCTTCAATGCCACCCCCCCCACACACACACCATCACATAGGGGGACTCCCCAGAGTGCCCCCCTTACATCAGGGTCCCCAGAGAGCCTTCCCCTACATTAGGGTCCCCAGAGAACCCCCCCTTACATCAGGGTCCCCAGAGAACCTCCCCTTACTTTAGTGTCCCCAGAGAACCTTCCCTTACATTAGTGTCCCCAGAGAACCTCCCCTCTTACATTAGTGTCCCCAGAGAGTCTCCCCTCTTACATTTGTGTCCCCAGAGAGCCTCCCCTCTTACATCAGTGTCCCCAGAGAGTCTCCCCTTTTACATTTGAGTCCCCAGAGAGCCTCCCCTCTTACATTAGTGTCCCCAGAGAGCCTCCCCTCTTACATTTGTGTCCCCAGAGAGCCCCTTCCTTACATCAGGGTCCCCAGAGTGCCCCCTCGCACAGTAGTGTCCCCAGAGTGTCTCCCCCTACATCAGGGCCCCCAGAGAGTCTCCTCCTACATCATGGTCTCCAGAGAGCCCCCCCTACACCAGGATCCCCAGAGAGCCCCCAATACATCAGGGTCCCCAGAGAGTCTCCCCCTACATCAGGGTCCCCAGAGAGCCCTCCTTACACCAGGATTCCCAGAGAGCCTCCCCTCTTACATTAGTGTCCCCAGAGAGTCTCTCCTCTTACATTAGTGTCCCCAGAGAGCCCCCCTTACACCAGGGTCCCCAGAGAGTCTCCCCTAACATTAGGGTCCCCAGAGAGCCCCCCTTACACCAGGGTCCCCAGAGAGTCTCCCCTTACACCAGGGACCTCAGAGAGTCTCCCCCCACATCAGGGTCCCCAGAGAGTCTCCCGCTACATCAGGGCCCCCAGAGAGCCCCCCTCTTACATTAGTGTCCCCAGAGGCCCCCTTCCTTACATTAGTGTCCCCAGAGGCCCCCTTCCTTACATTAGTGTCCCCAGAGGCCCCCTTCCTTACATTAGTGTCCCCAGAGGCCCCCTTCCTTACATTAGTGTCCCTAGAAGCCCCCCTCTTACATTAGTGTTCCCAGAGGCCCCCCTCTTACATTAGTGTCCCCAGAAGCCCACCCTCTTACATTAGTGTCCCCAGAGGCCCCTCCTCTTACATTAGTGTCCCCAGAGGCCCCGCCTCTTACATTAGTGTCCCCTCTCTTACATTAGTGTCCCCAGAGGCCCCCCTCTTACATTAGTGTCCCCAGAAGCCCCCCTCTTACATTTGTGTCCCCAGAAGCCCCCCTCTTACATTAGTGTCCCCAGAGGCCCCTCTCTCACATTAGTGTCCCCAGAGGCCCCCTTACTTACATTAGTGTACCCAGAGGTCCCCCTCTTACATCAGGGTCCCCAAACAGCTGACTCCCCCTTGCAGAGGTTCCCCTGTACTTGACTGGTGGAGGTGGCGATCGGCAGCTCTATGGTGTCCACAGGCTGGGGGATCTCACTGGGGTTTGTAGTTCTATCTCCGAATCATGTATACAGCAGAGGGGGAGGGGCCTCTGACCCGGGGGCATCAACAACAGTGTCCAAGCAGAGTGAAAGTGAAAGTGAAACTGAAACCTGCCCGGGTCAAGGGTCCCTCCCCCTGTCCTCTGTATACACTGACACTCGAGTACTACAAGCCCCAGGGAGATCCCACTGCCCACACAGGCACCATAGAGCTGCCGATCCCCACTGCACTCTAAACGGCCAGCCAGAAGTGCATGCTGGAGATCTCGCCCGCCCCCCGAACTTGGCTAAACTATAGGGCCCAGTCGCAACGGCTACTGCTGTGACTATGAAAATTCCGCCACTGAGTAGTGAGACATTTGACCAAGCTTTATGATAAGTGAGAAGGGATATGGCGCAATGGGATTGATTTACTAAAGGTAAATAGACTGTGCACTTTGAAAAGTGCAGCTGCACTCTGCAAGTGCAATTGCTCCAGAGCTTAGTAAATTAGATAAAGTTTCACTTTGCAAAAATTACCCAATCACATGCAGGGAAAGTAAAAAAAGCTGCATTTTTGCTTGCACATGATTGGATGATGAAAGTCAGCAGAGTGTCTGCTTTTTTACTAAGCTCTCGAGCAACTGCTCTTGCAGAGTGCAACTGCACTTTGCAAAGTGCACAGTGTATAGGCCTTTAGTAAATCAACCCCCAAAGGTGTTGGTTTACTAAAGGCAAACAGGCTGTTCACTTTGCAAGGGTAATTTTCTCTTAGCTTAGTAAATCAGGCGAAGCTCTGCTGACTTCCATGATCCAATTGCTGTATACAAACAAATATACTATTTACCGTATTTTTCGGACCATAAGACGCACTTTTTTACCCCAAATAAGTGGGGGAAAAAGTCCCTGCGTCTAAGCGAATATTGAATGGTCAGCCCCCCTCACCGCCATTTAACATAGCGGATAGGAACTGCAGGGATCCAGCCGGCACCTCAGCGGGCTCACAGCGGCATCGTCGGGTTGTTTAACGGCGGCATGCTAGGTTGTTTAAAGGCGGCATGTCGGCATGGGAAGCGGGCTTGGATAAGAAGCCCCAGGCAGCATCGCGCCATGTCCAGTGCACAGTACGCCCACACGGCGTATAGTATTGCTCCGTGCACTCAGTGCTCTCCTGAGTCAGCTGACCCCTGAGTCAGCTGACCATAATAGGTAACATCATTGGTTTCCCTCACAAGCATCTGGACAGCAAATAACATAGAATACTTACAGCATACGAAATCAATAGTAGGCCATTTAAAAAACAAAAAAACAAAACAAAATTTACGAACTGGATACTGTTAACACTGCAGGTGACAGCCCAGACAGTTTAGGGACCAGGTGCCAGCCCAGCCACCAGTTTAGGGACCAGGTGCCAGCCCAGCCACCCAGTTTAGGGACCAGGTGCCAGTCCAGCCACCCAGCTATTTTATTAAATATTTCAGTACACCATTTGAGTCAGAATATTTTTTTTCACATTTTTCTCCTCTAAAATTTAGGTGCGTCTTATGGTCAGGTGCGTCTTATGGTCCGAAAAATACGGTATTTATTTTTCCCTTGCATATGTATTTTTTTTTTTTAAGTACGTTTTTACAATCAAAACAATTACTAAGCTATGGGAAAATTCCCTTGTAACGTGAATAGGCTATCTGCTAGTTTTTCTCTCCACCAAGTCCACTTCCGTTTTCACTTAGAAGTTGTATAGAAGGTTTTAAACACATAAAACATCTCTAAGCTTAGAAATTGTTTTATTACATTTTTTAAAAAAACACAATACAAATATTCGAATGGACGCCTAGGAAGGTCATATAATCATTAAAAAAAAAAATGTACCTCAATTTTTTTTTTTAAGTTTCAATAATTTGTAAAAACTGACATACCATTTTGGGAGCTTATTTTTTTATATTGGAGCAAATAAGGTTCAGCAGGTGACTGTTTCTCAGTTACCCAGATTCCAGATGTTTGATACCCAGATGTTTGATTTCTAAGACGCAATGCTGTTGGCTGCTGTGAGCAACAGGTCCACTTTTGCCGCAGGTTAATTTCAAATGCTTTTCATATGTCAGCCTCACTGTGTAAAGAACTAAGAATAAAATAGACACAAATGAGCCTATGAAGTCTAACAAGATATAAGTGTGAGAATAATAAACCACAGACAACAAAAGGGCAATTAGTATCATTCTCAGATATACATATTATTACATACAGTATATAGCATCAGCTATCTTCTGTATTTCCTAAAATGAAAAGGAAGTTATTTCCATGTATTTTTGATTAAAGCTATTCATTATACTAATTAAAAAGCAGCAGTTAAAGCCCTCAACGTCAACACTGCAAATACTATTGCAGTAAATTCTAACATTCAGCACTTCAGGATGTCAAGCAAAAACAACTGCTAAACAACTAATTAAATATAGCCATCAGGACAGAAAAAATGACAGTTAAGATCTTGAATTATTAAAACCAAGGTATTTTATTCACAAACAGATACATACTGTATATTATGTAGTTTGTGGTATTGGACAGCTATATGAAATCACCATGTCAGCCCACTAATAAAAACAAATAATGTTTTCTGTAGCATATATAGCATACAGGGAGAAAGAAAGAGCAAAGTGCTAAACAGTTGGCAGACATTATATTGATCAGTAATTAATTTTAATGTCAGTTGCTTTCCACTTTGCTTATCTTTCTAGTTAACCAATCATTTGTAAAGTAATTTTTTTTTGTGATTAAAGCGGAGGTTCACCCTAAAAACAATTTTCTAACATTACATTGTGCTCACTCTCGACATTGACAGTATGCTGATTTTTATTTATTCTTTTGCTGTACATATCGTTGTATCGCTATTTCCCCCCCCGGCTTCCGGGTAGTGGCTCCCGCGGGAGTGGGCGTTCCTATGCAGAGGCTAAGTGATTGACGTGATGACAAAAGCTTCCCCCTGGCGGATAATGCGCGTTAGGAGTTGCCGAAAGAAGCCGAACGTCGGTGCACAGGCGCCGTATAGCGCCGTATAGAGCCAACTCGCAGTCCGGCTTCTTTCGACAACTCGTGACGTGCATTATGCGCCGGAGGGAAGCTTTTGTCATCACGTCAATCACTTAGCCTCTGCATAGGAACGCCCACTCCCGCGGGAGCCACTATCCAGAAGCCGTGGGGAAAAATAGCGATACAACGGTATGTACGGAAAAAAAAAATCAGCATACTGTCAACATCGAGAGTGAGCACAATGTAATGTTAGAAAATTGTTTTTAGGGTGAACCTCCGCTTTAACAAGCAATACTATACCCTAATCATTCACATTAGGGGTTCAGATATATGGGGGCACATTCCACCCCACAGACCACCACATCCACTGGGCCAAGAATGTGGGGATGAGTTCCATGTCCCCAGCAAAATAGGGACAATAGGCCTTGCTGAGTGGCCCTTGATGCCCCACCTTTTCCTGGAAAGCTGGGCTAAGCCAGATAAAAGTCTGGTATGGATTTAGTTTTTTTGGGGAGGGTTTTTTGTTTTGCATTGTAAATTCATGTCAGACCACTATCTAGGATAAAGGTCTGGTATGATTTTTTTTGGGGGGGGTGGGGAGCACCCTCCAAAAACCCTTTACTGTTTTATGTTTTTCTGCAGGGAATATGTAAAGCTGTAAGCATGTGCTTACTTGCACTTTCTTTCCTGGCCACCCAGGCAGCATGTCTGGTTAAGGGTCTGTGTGGGTGTGGATTTTTAGGGGTAAGCCATACAAAAAATATAAAAGATGTGGAGTCTCCCTGAAAATATATACCAAATCCTTATCTGCATATGCAGATAAGGATTGGCTGGTCAAAAAAGGGAGTTTCTGCGAGTGTGTGCCTGCCCACCATACCAGGTAACATGTCAGGTTAGTACTCCTTGTTATTAATGCACATAAAAAATGACAAAGCAAATAAATGCATACAACACAATAAAGTCCTTCATTAACAAAAAATACTAATCATTGTCCCCGGTGTAAATCTAATGTCAATCATATTGTCCAGTGATGTAGATCCAGCATCAATCAATTTGAGCGATGCCCTGATTACCAAAAGATATGACTAACTGTACCACAGAGATCCTCTCCCATTGCATCCCATCACAAATAACAGCTCTCTGACTGGCTGCTGAATTTCAACAAACTGGCTAGGGATGCTGTCTGGTCAATGACATCACTCAGGATCCCATGACCACTTTGTTCACAGACAAATCTATTATTTAGTGACACTGCTTGCATAAAACTATAATGATGTATTAATAATTACAGAACCAAAATAATATGTATCTTTTACAGTAAATCTGCACAGAGTTCAACTTTATGCTCTGATTCTTGCTGTGATACAGAGAAAAAGCAGACTGCGCAAAAGCACTCAAAAATGATATTCAAAAGCAGCTGAACACTGAAGGTCAATAGAATCCTTGAATAGAGTACATAAAAAAAGCAGTGCAGCGCTAAACAAAAATAATAATAATAAATAATAAAAATGAGTCCAAAAGAATAATAAATAAAAAAGTGATCAATCAGGATGAAAATGGTTAGAAAATCTCTTCGATAGTCAGTAGGCTGCTCAGATGAACTCCTTAACAGCAAACAATTATCCTCTACCGGGAGTACAAACCGCTCACCTGAACGAAGGGACCTCTGTGTTAGCAGCAGGTCAAAAGCACTTGTCCCTCAACCAAGGGGGGGGGGAGGTTCACCAAGCCGTGTCTCCGCACATCCTCCTTTTCTCCAGACACTCCAGATGGTGGATGGTCATCCAATATACTCACAAATGGAATATTGTCATGGAAAGGTGAGCCAGTCTACTCTCAGGGTGCCGTCCTGTATGAGGGAGTACTCATACCCGATGAGTAGGGGTAGTGCTGCCCTCTGCTCCCTTCAGCCGGAGCCCCGGATTCCCAGTCTATAGAGTTCAGCTCGGGATGTCGCCTCCTCTCACTACCGTTGCTCCGTCCATGAGCTGAATCCCAGCCAGGCAATGAGTGAGCTGGGAGGAGAGAGCCGGAACTACCACTCCCAGCACTCCCTGCGGTGCCACAACTCTTCAATCCACACAAACTTTATTCAACACAGTGTTGAATAAAGTTTGTGTGGATTGAAGAGTTTGGCCACCGCAGGGAGTGCTGGGAGTGGTAGTTCCGGCTTTCCTCCCAGCATCACTCATTGCTGGCTGGGATTCAGCTCATGGACGGGCAACGGTAGTGAGAGGAGGCGACATCCCGAGCTGAACTCTATAGACTGGGAGATCCGGGGCTCCGGCTGAGTAGGGAGCAGAGGGCAGCACTACCCCTACTCATCGGGTATGAGTACTCCCTCATACAGGACGGCACCCTGAGAGTAGACTGGCTCACCTTTCCATGACAATATTCCATTTGTGAGAATATTGGATGACCATCCACCATCTGGAGTATCTGGAGAAAAGGAGGATGTGCGGAGACACGGCTTGGTGAACCTCCCCCCCCCCCCCTTGGTTGAGGGACAAGTGCTTTTGACCTGCTGCTAACACAGAGGTCCCTTCGTTCAGCTGATTCTTGCTGTGCTCGCTGATAGGAAAGCTACATTAAAACTGTATACTCTGCCACCAATAGCATGTTTAATACATGTACTGTACATGTAACATACAAGATCCCCTTTGTACGATCATTTCTAATATCTTAGCAGACACCAAATAGGGATGGGCCAGTTAGTTTTATACTGTATACATTTATTATTATTTTTCAGCTACTACAAAAAAATGTAAATATATTTTTAAATGTTCTATTTAAACTTTTCAAAAGCACCAATGTACCGGTAGTTAATATTGTGCAACATATATTTTCATTATCACTAATAATGTTTTTCTTGTGTAAAACAGAAAACATTCCATTATTACCACTGCCTGAGAAAAGATGAATTATATTGATTGATTACCACCAAACATTCAGATCAGGGAAAATGTCAGCTGCAAAGTTCCACTTCTCTTTCATAATAAAATAAATTATAAAACAACTTGAAGATTTTATGTGACCAATATGGAGTCTGCGATGCTTGATGGGAATTTTCAGCAGTTGCCATACAAGGTTTCCTGTACCAATGCAAATTTTATGTCTGTCTGAATGTTATCTGTGTATCTAACATGTATAATAGTGATATAGAAGAAACTGTGTGGATACAGCAAAAAAAATTGTAAAATGTAGGTTTCTTTTTGCCCTAGCTTTCAAAAATAGTCTTTTGTTATAGAATAACTATCTTTAAAAAAAGTTTTAAGAAAGTAAAAACTTTTTATCTTTTATTTTTTTCCATTTACTTACCATCAGGGTGCTGATTTCATAAAATGTCAAACATTTTGGGCACTTTTTCTTGTTCTCTCTTTAATGTTAGAAAGTGCTTATGTCTGAAGCTGCAGCCAGCACAATTTTATGAGAAAATTTATGAAGTAATGTATCAACTTTTAGCATGACTATTGTTAAACTGGAAGATCAAGCAAAGTGACACCAAGTATATTGCTTTATCAATTGGATTCGTTCGAGTGAAAAATGCTGATCATGCCATGTCTTTCCCGTGGGTGCAGAAACACTACTTCACTACTTGAGCGGTCGATACATAAAAGTCAAATTCATTATAATTTGTGGCTTTTTTTCTTGAAGAAGCATGCAGTTCTCAGAACATCAATATCAGCTCTTAAATCCACATCGGATGGAGAGGGTACAGCACAGTAATTCAATCTCTTTACACTTAATATGGTCAGGAAGGGAGAATGAAAACAGGCTCTTGTAAAATGATGGAAAAACAGGATGCAATCATTCTGATGGAGCTGTGGAAAAGAGTAATTTTACACCATTGGTTACCAGGGCAACAAATATAGTGAGCCCTATACATCTAACTGGTGACATTTTAGCTAAGAAATTGTGTCTTTCATTTTTTTTTCTTTCTTTTCTGAAAAACAATGGTAGTGGCGTTTTCACATGTCATACGGTATAAGGAAACATATTCCAGCTGACAGCCTCATAATGGGAAAATAGAGCAGTGAGCTGGTATTAGATGACGTGTTATTGACATTGGAGGATACATGCTAATCTGTTCTTTGCAAGAAATATTTTAGAAACTTCAAAATGCCTTGTAGATAACAGATGGAACAGATTTTTTTTTTTTTTAGATAGAACATGTTTGAAAAGTGCAGTTTATTGGAAATACCTTGTAGAAGACAAAGCAATTTGTATAGCTGTTTGTTCAGAACAAAATGTAGATTGATATAAAGGAAACAAAAATTATTTGCATGCTAAAGGACAAGAGTACTTGTTGCACAGTTATGCCTCCCTTGGCAACCTCTTCCAGGTACTTACAGTACTTGTCCTTTCACTGTGCGTTCTGCTTAGCATCAAAAAATGCCTTCATCAAAATATTCCCAACCAATCACTGCTGCTCACATGTGCACCACAATCTCCATTAATCTCCCAGGAAAAGCTGTATACATTTTAAAATGAGCAGTGAACAACCTTTAATATAAATGATGGCACACATAAACGAACTTTAAAGCACCAATATTTAATGATCTGCATGATAAAAGAGATAGTAATATTACAACTTTTGATAATGGCACCCAATCATCATCTCTGTCTAGAGAAATGTCTCTCTTTGATAGAAAACTGGATGACAAAGAGTTATCTTAAACTCAAAAGTTCCAAAACAGAACTTCTTCTGTTTCACGCCAATCGTAAGAACCAACTTGCAACAACCTGGACACCCCGCCCATTCTGGGCCAAATCATCACCCCTAGCTCCAAAGTCAAAAGTCTCTGAATCATCTTTGACTCCTACATGACAATGGACGCACAAATAGGGTCAGTAGTCAGCGGATCTCACCATCTGCTGCGACTACTATGCAGACTTATTCCTTTTATTCCCAAAGAAGACATAGCAGTCGTGGGAGGGAACAATTGTTAACTCCAGACTGGACTATGCCAACACCCTCTATCTTGGACTCCCAAAGTACCAAATCTCTCGCCTGCAAGTCGTTCAAAATACGGCCGCCAGACTGGTGACTGGGATAAAACCCTGGGAATCAATCTCACCTTCGCTGAGAAACCTCCATTGGTTGCCAGTGTAAGACAGAATTGTTTTTAAAGCACTCTGTCTGACACATAAGTGCATCCATGGAAGGGCCCCCCAATATCTATGCGAAAAAATAAAAGCTCACAATTCCAACCGCGTTCTGCGATCCACCACCCAAAATCTGCTCCAGATACCCAAAGCCAGATACAAGTCCAAAGGAGAAAGAAGATTTGCGCTCCAGGGTCCCAGACTATGGAACGCTTTACCAACCAGCATTCGGTTGGAGGAGAACCACCTAGCCTTCAGAAGAAAGATCAAAACTAATCTCTTTTGATTCAAAGGAGAAAGGAACAACGAGCGCCCAGAGGCAATTAAGTTTGCGTATGTTGCGCTATGTAAGTTTTTCACTCACTCACTCACTCACAATAATGTAGAATTATTACAAATCAGAGGGACGGAATTTTGACAAATTGGCAACATAGGCAAATAAGCGGCATTTACATAGCATATCCAATATTATGTTGGAAAAGGTAAGGTTTTAAACCTAGATGGAGAACAGCATTAACCCATTATTTACTCAATAAATTTGGGGTAACAAGAGATTCAGATTGATCAGGGAGGACCAGATAGAGGTGTGTTTTGCAGCATAATTCAATGGCAAGTGGCAGCTGCAAAAGCAAAGCAAATGTTGGAATGTATAAAAGACAAACAATTATATACTTACCTTAAATTACCTACTTACGTACTTACCATGTTGGCTCCCTTTCAGCTTACACATGATTGGTATTGTGTATGCTACTATGCAGATGCACCAAGGAAGAAAAATTCTAGAAAGATAAGTATGCAATTTTCTATTTTACTGGAGAATCATGTCAGTAAATGATGATAAGTAACTTACACACCTGGCTGAGTTAATGTTCATACACCAGGCTGAGTTAAAGGGATACAATATATTCTGGTAATTACGCAGTAAATGGCAAAATTAAAATCTGATTGATTATCAATCTTCTGTACTCAATTGGTGAGGCAGGCTGGGTTCTTTCTGTAGTGATGCACACATGTGTTGGATAAGGATGTTTTTGGAGACTGCCCAATTAATTTTTCACATTCCAAGTGGAGTGAGCTTTCAACCCTTCTGATCTGGTTAACTTCTGAGAAAAGTAAACTTTCCCTATTGCCCTTACAACCCATGAGGCAATTGTTCTCACTGACACTTGTTGACCTTTTTTTGTGTCATAAGGAATAACAAAGAGTCTCTCTGTTTTCTGAATGATTGGGTAAGTTCAAAATAATGCTTTGGACAATATCCTATTTTGTGAGAATGCAATGTATATTTAAGAAAGAGAAAAGCTTTCCTGATTTGGATGATATGATTAAGTCACATTTGGGAGAGATTCCGGCACTGGTCTGAGGACTTTCCTGTTCAGATAGCAAATAGTAAATTAAATTAGTCTCAGAGCAACTGAAAGTTTGGAATTCTGATATCTGCTTTGCTGATGCCATGAGAGAGACCAGTTCTGTCTGGAATTACTGGCAATACGTTATGTTGGCTCCACCTCTTCTTTCCAAGACATGGCTAAACTCCCTTAGCAAAGGATTCAATGAGGGCAAAGTCTAAAGGTTTATGGAAAAACCTCTTCCTCAGACTCTGCTATGCTGGCTACGGTTGTTGTAAAGTTTCTTCCTTCCAGTGGAAAGCAGGCAATGAAACTTGGATGGGGAAACAGTTTTGAGCTGTCTAGAGGTGAATGTTGTGAATGTGTGTGTGTGGGGGGGGAGGAGCTGGATGCAGAAGTGACAGCTGTGGATGAGGGGGAGAGTGTTGGGGGCAGAGATGAGAGCAGAGCATAGGGGGTGCTGGGTGCATAGGAGAGAGATGTGGATAGGGTGGGGATAGATGCAAAGATGAGAACTGTAGATGAGGGAGGCTGGGTGCAAAGGTGGAAGCTGTGATGGTCTTGTGCTAAGTCCAGTGATGAAAGGTAATCCGTGAAAGAGGGCTGCAAATGTGAACAGTGGATGGGTATTTTTGGGGATAGTACTTGAGGAAAGGGGCTTTTTTTCTTGTGGAGGAGTAGGGATATTAATGGGGGGGGGGGGGCAGCAAAGCATACATAGTTTAGTGGTTAATAAATTGTAATGTATGGCACATGGCACAACATACAGGGGCAGTTGTCAGGGTTTTGTAATGTACTGTGTGAGGCTACCAACAATGCCACCAGATTGTCTGGCCAGAAAGGTAAGTGACTGTGTATGGATTTATTTATGTATATATGTAAGGTGTATATGAGTGTTTGTGCATGCATGTATGAATTTATATAGAAAAAATAGTGTAGCGCTCAGGAAAAAACAAAATATGACAGTGAAGTCAAAATTGCATACATATAAATAATAAATAATACACATAAAATAGTGATCAGTGCATTGAAACAAAAAAGTCCAACGTGAACCTCATAATAAACGAAAACCATAAAGTTCATAAAAAGAGGTGTTCTTGAATTCCAGTGACAGAAATAAAACTTGATATTCAAACGTGAAGAGAAATCCCACCACCAATGAAGATGCAGGCTTACCAGAAGGAGTGGACTCTAAGAAAATTAAATTTCAAGAGTCAATCAGGCTTAATAAATGCTCAGATCCTGGGGCAGGATGTCTTCAAAGAGGGGATCAACAGATGGCTATGATACGGAATCCAGTGGCCACGAGACTAGCTTTAAATCTCTCGTTCACGAAATAAGGAAATGGTCGTCGTCCGTGTCAAAGGTGACATCTCTCCTCCATCATCTCTCTGGTGACTTCTAGAATCTTCTTTGTATTTCTCTATTCTATCAGGGAGGGAGGTGGAGGCAATGTGATGGTCATATGATCTCCAGTAAATGTGTATATAGACTTGTCTGTGTATCAGCCTTAGCTAGTCATTGACTGGCCTGAAGATCATCCTAAATAGATATTTACAGCGCTCGTTTTTTCAAAAGACATAGGGCCAGATTCAGGTAGATGCGCGCACCTTTTCGCCAGCGTAGCGCAACGCATATACGCTGCGCTGACGCAAACTAGCGAGTGAAGTACAGCATTCACCAAGCGCATGGCCATTACTTTGCGACGGAGTAACGAAGATGCGTTGGCGCAACCCGACACAAGTGGAAGTGGGTGTGATCATATGTAAATGATGGGCGGAGCCCAGCGCAGAGGCTTACGTTCAGCGCATCATCCACGGAGCATGCGCAGTGAGTGAGGCTTCACTCGGCCCCCTGTGCGCGTGCTCACAACTTCCGGGAAACGTCAGCGCAATGTGTTTCGTTGCGCGTATAAAAGCGCCAGCGGAAGCGCCATTCCGGCGCAAAAGTATTTCCGTTTCCCCCCACCCCAGGGAAGTTACTTTTGCACTGTGATGGCTGCTCCCGCTCCCCCCAAAGAGAGGAGGAACCTCAATTTCAACTCCCAGGAGGTGTCTGTTATCATCTCGGCTATGGAGACTTTTAATGAGTTCCTCCACGGCAAAAAAAGTCCGAAGACCAGCCGGGAGAGGAAGCAGGGCATCCTGGAGACTATTGCTGGCAGGGTGAATGTTTTGGGGTACTCCACCCGGACTGCTGGCGATATCCAAAAAAAAATTAATGACCTGCGGCGCAAGGTCCGTGGCAAGGTGGCCACCATCAGGAGGCATGAGAGGGGCACGGGTGGTGGACCCCCATGTGCGGTCAACCTGACCACAGAGGAGGAGGTGGTCGTCCGCTGCCTGGACAGGGAGCAGTTGGAGGGGGTCCCTGGGTATGACTCCATGGAGGAAGGCTCCAGGACAGGTAAGTGATTTTTACCCCCTTTTTGGCTGTGTTGCATATGGGGGGGGGTGGACATGTGCCAAGTGTGTGGGACCACCCAACATGTGTCTGCTTTGTGTCATCCACAGATGACGGAGCTGGGCCATCATCTGTTGGCGGCCAGTCCACCCCATCCCCCCAACGGCATCCTGTGCCCGAGCCCATGGGTGGTGAAGAGACCGAGGTGGAGGAGAGTGCCCACACCTCACCTGCAGAGGTCGTTGAGGAGCAGCCTGTTGTGGCAGAGCAGGACATAATATTATTTTTGAAGGAGTCCTCCTCTTCTGCAGGGCCCTCTCAGATCCCCTCCCCCATCATAGGAAGCCCCTCAAGGGCAACTCCATCCCCCCGGGGACAACCATCTACTGGCCCCAGGAAGGCCACCCGTAAGACCAGGGGGGTGTCTGATCTGGTCCAGGACCAGGTGGCGAGGGATCACGCCAGGCAGACGCAGCAAATGGGGGACATAGTTGGGCACCTGGACAGAGTGGCTGACAACCTGTGCTCCGTGGCCCAGATATCCAATGCAGTGCAGGATGTCAGCTGCAAATGTGCTGCAGTGATGACAAGTCTGGGGGAGGTGCAGGGTGATATAAGGCACCTCACTGCAGCAGTCCAGGCAAACACTGCTGCCATCCGGGGCCAGGGGAGGCTGAGTCGGCGGGCCCAGAATTACCAGGTCACCCGGCAGCTTAGGATGCAGGCCCAGCAGCTCAGGGTGCAGGCCCAGACCAACTCGTACCTCGGCCGGATTGCCGTGGCCTTGGAGGGCATGCAGGCCACACCTGCCAGGAGTGGCCCACCCGGGGATCAGCCACCTCCAGATGCCCCCCCACCCCACCCACTCCATCCAGGCAGCTGAGGAGCCAGAGAGGGGCCGCCAGAAGGAGCCCCCGGCATCCCAGATGATTTGTTTTTTTTTGTTTGTTTTTTAATGCTCAGGATATGAGATTTTTATTTTCTTGATTATTAATGCTCAGGACATGAGATTTTTATTTTATTCTTAATGCTCAGGTTATGAGTTTTTTTATTTGTGATTATGCTCAGGATATGAGATATTTTATTTTCTTGATTATTAATGCTCAGGACATGAGATTTTTATTTTATTCTTAATGCTCAGGTTATATATTTTTTTATTTGTGATTATGCTCAGGATATGAGATATTTTATTTTTTGATACTGCACATGTTGCAGTGTGAATGGTGTGTGAATTTGAGGGGGTGGCACTCCTGCCAGTAAGGGGTGTCACCCTCGGCCGTGGTGGAGAAGTTATCCCCACGGCTGTATGAATGACGTGTGAAAGGTGTATGAATGGACAGCGACATCATTGGGGCCTTGACGCTGGCGTTGCTGCTCCCAAGTCCTACATGTTGGACTTGGGCTAATCCAATGCGATGTGGATGTGGTGTGTGTGATCTAGGGACATCAGTGGTGTGCATGTGTGCATTGTCCGTGTGATCAATGTTTTGGTTTAGTGTCCAAAGATGCCTACGGCGAGGACCCTCCTGACTGCTCTTCCATCAGCTGAAAGGGTCTCTTCTGGCAGGGGGGGCTGTCTGGTTGGGGGGTCAGGTCATCACGTATGTCAATCTGCAGGCCTTTTTTCATGGCAAAGTTGTGCAGAATGCAACATGCACCGATGATCTGACACACAAAGGTAGGGGAATACAATAGGGCCACCCCAGACTTATCCAGGCAGCGGAAACGGGACTTCAGGAGCCCAAATGTTTGTTCCACCACTGCACGGGTTTTGATGTGTGCTTCATTGTATTTTCTCTCTCCTCTGGTTTGGGGGTTCCGGAAAGGAGTCATGAGATGGGGTCCCAGTGCATATGCAGAGTCATCTGTAAGGGAAAAGACAGGAGGATGTTAGTCATGCATGTGGCCCTTGTGATGTGTGCATCATTGTGATGTGTGCATCATGGGAGGGGATAGTCATGCCTGCCACCCATGTCACTCACCAACCAGCCAGCTGTCCCCATACATGTTCTGTTCGAATTCCGTTGGGATGGGGCTCTGATTGTATATGAAGCTGTCATGGCTGGATCCGGGGTGTTTGGCACGGACGTGCCATATGAGGCGTTGGGCATCAGCTATCACCTGTACGTTGATGGAATGCCAATGCTTCCGATTGCGGTATATGTGCTCTGTGGCACTGGGGGGCTGTAGGGCCACATGTGTGCAATCAATGGCCCCCACAGTGCGTGGGAATCCTGTAATGTTGTAGAAATCTGTCATTGCCTTCAGCCGCAGCTCCTCAGTGGTGGGTCTGATGAACTGGTTGGACATGCGTCTGAGGATTGCAGGGACAACCTGGTACACACATCTGCTCATGGAGGACTGTGACATCCCAGCCACCACTCCACTTGTACGCTGGAATGATCCACTGGCAAGGAAATTAAGTGTTGCCAGTACCTTCACCAGTGGCTGCACTGCTTGTGAGCGGTGTGTCTTGCTGGTGATGTCACCCTGCAGGGTTGTGGTTAGTTTAAGTATTGCATCAGGGCTGAATCTGAAGAGGCGATACACCTCCTCATCCCCTATGCCAAAAAGGCTCATGCGCGTGCGGTATATCCTCTCACGTGCCCGCCTCCTCCGTACCGGGGGACCCATTAGTAGTGCTAGGACCGCGACTGCCCCTGGCATGTTGGCACACAGAGGTGTTGTCCTTGCACGTGTGGTTGTTCAGCTTGCTAGTTTCGTCGGTAACGCTGCTGCTGTAGCTGCTCTCCTGCTGACCTGTGGCCGTCTGGAGTAAAGATAAAGCAGCTATTTGTAGAAATAACTTTGCGCCGGACAGACGAGATACGCGCGGCGCATGTAGCCAGCGTATGGTGCTAATCCGTTCGCGAATCGGGAAATCTCCCTCATTTGCATATTTGCATGGCACATCAATAGGCGCGACGGATGCGACGAGCGAAAATATGCGCTAACGAAACTCTGGCGAGGGAAAGTTAAGCCGATCGGAAAAGGCCCGTTTTCTGGCGCATCTAGGTTGGTGGGTACGGCCGCGGAGATACAACGGCGCATCTTGACAGTTACGCGGCGCATATCGAAATACTCCAGCGCAACTCTACCTGAATCTGGCCCATAGAGTGTGCTATGCCCAGCTCTAATAGATGGGCTGGCAGTGATTTGCACACGTGGGTTTACAAACCCTTTAAGGGCAGAGATTATTGTGAATGGTTTAGGGTTGCCCCCCAATAGGACATGTGCTTCCAAAACAAGCACAATGAAAAGCAGTTCAAATGTTGCATCTACTCTGAACTGCAGGGATGAGCCGAACACCCCCGGGTTCGGTTCGCACCAGAACGTTCGAACAGACCGCGGGTTCGCGCGAACATTTCGAACCCCATTGAAGTCTATGGGACCCGAACGTTCGAATTCAAAAACGGTCATTTTAAAGACCAAAATTCAATTAAATGTTGGAAAACGTCGTTCAGAACCAGAGTCTTGCCCCAGGGAACATGTATCACTGGAATTTTTTTTTTTTAAAACTGACTTTTTTTGCGGAGCAGCCATTTTAATGATGCTTAAAGTGAAAAAAAAAAAAATCCTTTAAATATCACACCTGCTGGGTGTCTATAGTAGTGGCACGTGTTTAGAAATGTCCCTGCACAACATGAAAGGACCAAAAAAAAGTAATTAATGCTACTTGCGCAAGTTCTGTGTGGCAACATTATGTCGAATATTTTAGCGGTGGTGGGGGGCCATTATTGTTGTGTGAAAGAAAATTTTTAGAAAAAAGGGCACCCCTCAAACATACTGTAATTGGAGCGCAACAAGGAGCCACGTGCAAAGTATTGCATCAAAAATTGTTATTAGGCGCCCCTGTTAAACAGGGGCAGAAAAATTGTGCATTGGGCACAACACAACACTTGCAACCCCTCCCAATAACTCCAATTGGAGCGCAACAAGGAGCCACGTGCAAATTATTGCATCAAAAATTGTTATTAGGCGCCCCTGTTAAACAGGGGCGGAAAAATTGTGCCTTGGGCACAACACAACACTTGCAACCCCTCCCAATAACTCCAATTGGAGCGCAACAAGGAGCCACGTGCAAATTATTGCAACAAAAATTGTTATTAGGCGCCCCTGTTAAACAGGGGCTGAAAAATTGTGCCTTGGGCACAACACAACACTTGCAACCCCTCCCAATAACTCCAATTGGAGCGCAACAAGGAGCCACGTGCAAATTATTGCATCAAAAATTGTTATTAGGCGCCCCTGTTAAACAGGGGCTGAAAAATTGTGCCTTGGGCACAACACAACACTTGCAACCCCTCCCAATAACTCCAATTGGAGCGCAACAAGGAGCCACGTGCAAAGTATTGCAACAAAAATTGTTATTAGGCACCCCTGTTAAACAGGGGCTGAAAAATTGTGCCTTAGGCACTGGTGGCGGAGCCCAGAAACACAACATTTCTTACTAGCTATCAGCAAGAAAAGTGAGGAGGAGAAGGATATTCCATCAGCAGCATAAGAGGACAGTCACTCAGCATCAGCAGTCTAAAAGGGATCCGACATTTCAACAAAAAATATATTATTCATTAATATCAGCATCAGGTGCTTGGTAGCTGGTGTTAATCCAAGCCTGATTCATTTTGATGAAGGTCAGTCGATCAACAGAGCTCGTGGAGAGGGGCACCCTGTGATCAGTGACAAAGCCTCCAGCAGCACTGAATGTCCGTTCTGAAAGAACACTGGATGCAGGGCAAGCCAGTAGCTCAATTGCGTACTGGGCAAGCTCTGGCCAGTGATTCATCCTCAAGACCCAGTAAGCCAGAGGATTTTTGGTGGGGAAGGTGTCCAAGTCGGATCTTGCCCCTAGGTATTCCCGGACCATGTAAAGCAGACGCTGGCAATGGTTGCTGGAACCGGTCAGACCTTGGGGCTGCGGACTAAAAAACTGCCTGAACGCATCGGTCAAACGACCACCTTCTCCACCGCCCCTTCTGTGACTCACCGAAGCCTCAGCAAGACGTTGTCCAGAGCCAGGTTTTGGTAATCCCCCCGGTTCTGGGAACGCATTGCACAGACCCTTCTGCAAGGCCTCCCGCAGAAGTTTCATCTTCTGCTCCCTCTGCGATGGCAACATAAGGTCCGCAACCTTACTCTTGTAACGTGGATCAAGGAGAGTCGCCAGCCAGTAATGATCCCTCTCCTTAATAACACGTACACGAGGATCCTTACGCAGGCTTTGCAGAATCAGGGAGGCCATGCAGCGTAGATTTGCTGAGGCATTCGGGCCACAGTCCTCTGGGTCACTGAGGACGACAGGATCCACAGGCAACTCATCCCAGCCACGTAAAACTCCACGTGCTCCTTGGAACTGTAAATGATCCCTTGAAGACTGCGGCTGCTGAGTGCTAGGCTCCACCTCCATGCTGCTGATACAATCCTCCTCCTCCTCCTCCTCCTCCTCATCCTCTTCCTGTGTCCTAGGTGGGAAAGCAGGACCACTGTCTGGGTAAAGGGGGCCTTGAGAGGTAAGGAAGTCCTCCTCTTCCTCCCTCTGTTCTGCCTCAAGGGCCCTGTCCATTATTCCACATAGCGTGTGCTCCAACATGTGAATAAGAGGGACAGTCTCACTGATGCATGCACTGTCGCTGCTCACCATCCTCGTGGCCTCCTCAAATGGTGACAGGACAGTGCATGCATCCCTGATCAAGGCCCACTGGCGTGGGGAAAAAAAACCTAGCTGCCCTGACCCAGTTCTGCTGCCATATTGGCACAGGTACTCATTGAGGCCCGCTGCTGCGTGTGCAGCCGCTGTAGCATGGCCAACGTTGAGTTCCATCTGGTGGGCATGTCACAAATTAGGCGGTTCTTGGGCAGGTTGTATTCCCTTTGGAGGTCAGTCAGCTGAGCAGTGGCATTATATAACCTCTGGAAATGCACACAGACTTTCCTGGCCTGCTTCAGGACATCCTGCAAGCCCGGGTACCTGCCCAAGAACCGCTGCACCACCAAATTGAGGACATGCGCAAAACAGGGCACGTGGGTGAGTTTTCCCTGTCGCAGGGCAGAGAGGAGGTTGGTGCCATTATCGCTGACCACCATTCCAGGCTTTAGCTGGCATGGCGTCAACCACCTCTCAGCCTGACCCTGCAGAGCTGACAAAACCTCTTCCCCAGTGTGGCTCCTGTCTCCCAAGCACACCAGCTGTAGCACCGCATGGCATCTCTTGGCCTGCATTCCTGCGTATCCCCTCGTACGCCTACGGAGCACGGCTGGTTCGGAGAAAACATCCCCACAGGAAGAGGCCGCAGAGGAAGAAGAAGAGGAGGGGGTGGAGGAAAGAGGTGTGTCACAAGCAGTAGTATTTTTTTGGAGGCGTGGTGGCGGAACAACCTCCAAAACTACTGGACCTTGCCATGCGTCCTTCCCAGCTGCCAGCAGAGTCACCCAATGCGCCGTAAAAGACAGGTAACGTCCCTGTCCATGCCTGCTGAACCATGAGTCAGCGGTAATATGCACCTTACCACTGACCGCCCTGTCCAGCGAGGCATGGACATTGCCTTCCACATGCTGGTAGAGAGCCGGAATAGCCTTCCGTGAGAAAAAGTGGCGTTTTGGTACTTGCCACTGAGGTACTGCACATTGCACAACTCACGGAAGGGGGCAGAATCTACCAACTGAAAAGGTAGCAGTTGAAGTGCTAGCAATTTTGATAAGCTAGCATTAAACTGCTGGGCATGTGGATGGCTGGGATTGTACTTCTTTTGGCGCTGCAGCAGCTGGGGCAGGGAAATTTGCCTGGTACTATCAGTAGATTGACAGCTACTACTAGCTTGTGACACACCTATTTCTACACCTTCACTGCAGGCTTCAGAAAGGACTGGGGGTCTACTGGGGTTGGAGGTCCCAGAAGGGCAAGGGGGGGTACGCTTTTGTCTTTGGTGTGGGTATTTCTGGTGTGCTTGCCAACGAGCTGCATGGCAGGTCGACATATGTCTGGACAAGCATGTGGTACCCAGGCGGTTGATGTTTCGGCCACGCGAGATACGCTTGCGACATAAGATGCAAATAGCAAAGGTACGATCTTGTGGACATGTTTCAAAAAATGCCCACACCAAAGAACTTTTGCTGTACCGGTCAGACACAGCATCGCCATGCACAAGCGCCGTAGATGTGCGCTGTAATGCAGTGGGTGTGACCATAAGCTGACCCCTGGAGGGCATCCTGCCTCTTTGGAGATGTGCCTGTGCCTCGTCGTCCTCCTCCTCCTCCTCCTCTCTCTCTCCTATCAGGCACCCAGGTAGAGTCGGTGACCTCATCATCCCCTCCCTCCTCATCACTGTCAACAACCTGGCAGTATGCTCCAGCTGGGGGAACATCATCACTGACAAATTGCTGTCCCTCTCGGCCACCCCCTCTCCCTGGGCTCACATCAATGCCTTCCTCTATCAGTGTTCCGTCATCGGAGTCTTCAAAACGCTGCGCATCTTCCTGCAGCATGTACCCCACACTGTGTTGAAACAGTTCGAGGGGCTCCTCAGGAGGACATGGTGGTACTAGGGAAGTATTGTGTGAAGCCATTGTGCAGAGGGAAGAGGACGCCTTGGCAGCTGCTTTGCCAGATAAACTTTGATCTGTCTGTGTGAGAGAGGATGAGGAGGATGAGGACGGCTTGGTCATCCACTCTACTAATTCCTCTGCATGTTGAGGTTCAACACGGCCAGCTCCCGAAAAGAAGGACGAGCGGCCACGGCCACGGCCATGGGTTAAAGAGGATGCACCACATCCACTACCAGCGTTACCTCTACATGCAGAGCCTGCTTGCCCTCGTGACTCTCTGCCTCTCTTTGTTCTCCTTCCAGACATATTGAAGTGCTCAGGTGGTATGTAACAGCACAAGCGGAGTGACACCAAATGCGCTCAGGTGATATATAACAGCACACGTACAGTGGCACTATCTGTGCTCAGGTGGTATATAGCAGCACACGTACAGTGGCACTATCTGTGCTCAGGTGGTATATAGCAGCACACGTACAGTGGCACTATCTGTGCTCAGGTGTTATATAGGAGCACACGTACAGTGGCACTATCTGTGCTCAGGTGGTATATAGCAGCACACGTACAGTGGCACTATCTGTGCTCTGGTGTTATATAGGAGCACACGTACAGTGGCACCATCTGTGCTCAGGTGGTATATAGCAGCACACGTACAGTGGCACTATCTGTGCTCAGGTGGTATATAGGAGCACACGTACAGTGGCACTATCTGTGCTCAGGTGGTATATAGCAGCACACGTACAGTGGCACTATCTGTGCTCAGGTGGTATATAGGAGCACACGTACAGTGGCACTATCTGTGCTCAGGTGGTATATAGGAGCACACGTACAGTGGCACTATCTGTGCTCAGGTGGTATATAGCAGCACACGTACAGTGGCACTATCTGTGCTCAGGTGGTATATAGGAGCACACGTACAGTGGCACTATCTGTGCTCAGGTGGTATATAGGAGCACACGTACAGTGGCACTATCTGTGCTCAGGTGGTATATAGCAGCACACGTACAGTGGCACTATCTGTGCTCAGGTGGTATATAGGAGCACACGTACAGTGGCACTATCTGTGCTCAGGTGGTATATAGGAGCACACGTACAGTGGCACTATCTGTGCTCAGGTGGTATATAGGAGCACACGTACAGTGGCACTATCTGTGCTCAGGTGGTATATAGGAGCACACGTACAGTGGCACTATCTGTGCTCAGGTGGTATATACCAGCACACGTACAGTGGCACTATCTGTGCTCAGGTGGTATATAGGCAGCACACGTACAGTGGCACTATCTGTGCTCAGGTGGTATATAGGAGCACACGTACAGTGGCACTATCTGTGCTCAGGTGGTATATAGGAGCACACGTACAGTGGCACTATCTGTGCTCAGGTGGTATATACCAGCACACGTACAGTGGCACTATCTGTGCTCAGGTGGTATATAGGAGCACACGTACAGTGGCACTATCTGTGCTCAGGTGGTATATAGGAGCACACGTACAGTGGCACTATCTGTGCTCAGGTGGTATATAGAGCACACGTACAGTGGCACTATCTGTGCTCAGGTGGTATATAGGAGCACACGTACAGTGGCACTATCTGTGCTCAGGTGGTATATAGGAGCACACGTACAGTGGCACTATCTGTGCTCAGGTGGTATATAGGAGCACACGTACAGTGGCACTATCTGTGCTCAGGTGGTATATAGCAGCACACGTACAGTGGCACTATCTGTGCTCAGGTGGTATATAGGCAGCACACGTACAGTGGCACTATCTGTGCTCAGGTGGTATATAGCAGCACACGTACAGTGGCACTATCTGTGCTCAGGTGGTATATAGGAGCACACGTACAGTGGCACTATCTGTGCTCAGGTGGTATATAGCAGCACACGTACAGTGGCACTATCTGTGCTCAGGTGGTATATACCAGCACACGTACAGTGGCACTATCTGTGCTCAGGTGGTATATAGGAGCACACGTACAGTGGCACTATCTGTGCTCAGGTGGTATATAGGAGCACACGTACAGTGGCACTATCTGTGCTCAGGTGGTATATAGCAGCACACGTACAGTGGCACTATCTGTGCTCAGGTGGTATATACCAGCACACGTACAGTGGCACTATCTGTGCTCAGGTGGTATATACCAGCACACGTACAGTGGCACTATCTGTGCTCAGGTGGTATATAGCAGCACACGTACAGTGGCACTATCTGTGCTCAGGTGGTATATACCAGCACACGTACAGTGGCACTATCTGTGCTCAGGTGGTATAGCAGCACATACAGTGGCACTATCTGTGCTCAGGTGGTATATAGCAGCACACGTACAGTGGCACTATCTGTGCTCAGGTGGTATATACCAGCACACGTACAGTGGCACTATCTGTGCTCAGGTGGTATATAGGAGCACACGTACAGTGGCACTATCTGTGCTCAGGTGGTATATACCAGCACACGTACAGTGGCACTAACTGTGCTCAGGTGGTATATAGGAGCACACGTACAGTGGCACTATCTGTGCTCAGGTGGTATATACCAGCACACGTACAGTGGCACTAACTGTGCTCAGGTGGTATATAGGAGCACACGTACAGTGGCACTATCTGTGCTCAGGTGGTATATACCAGCACACGTACAGTGGCACTAACTGTGCTCAGGTGGTATATAGGAGCACACGTACAGTGGCACTATCTGTGCTCAAGTGGTATATAGCAGCACACGTACAGTAGCACTATCTGTGCTCAGGTGGTATATAGGAGCACACGTACAGTGGCACTATCTGTGCTCAGGTGGTATATACCAGCACACGTACAGTGGCACTATCTGTGCTCAGGTGGTATATAGGAGCACACGTACAGTGGCACTATCTGTGCTCAGGTGGTATATACCAGCACACGTACAGTGACACTAACTGCGCTCAGGTGGTATATACCAGCACACGTACAGTGGCACTAACTGTGCTCAGGTGGTATATAGGAGCACACGTACAGTGGCACTATCTGTGCTCAGGTGCTATATAACAGCACACGTACAGTGGCACTAACTGTGCTCAGGTGGTATATAAAGGAGCACACGTACGGTGACCCCAAATGCGCTCTGGTGGTATGTCACAGCACACTTACGGTGACCCCAAATGCGCTCAGGTGGTATGTCACAGCACACGTACGGTGACCCCAAATGCGCTCAGGTGGTATGTCACAGCACACGTACGGTGACCCCAAATGCGCTCAGGTGGTATTAAACAGCACACGCACAGTCAGAGCGACTGCGTTTCTGTGCAATTCAATAGCCCACTTGCATTAACAGTAACTGCTTTTCTGTGCAAATAAATAGCACACGTGCAGTAACAGTTAATGCGTCTATGTGCAATTAACTAACACGTGTACACTAACACGTTAGAGCATCAAGCACAATCTCCTGCCTGACAGATACTAATAGCAGAACTAGCTAAGCTATACAGTTTATAAATATATTGACAACTCCTAGGGATGTCAATATATTCTCTACAAACTGTACATTTAACTATACTAACTAGTAGCCTCCCTGATCTATCTATCTATCTATCTATCTATCTATCTATCTATCTATCTATCTATCTATCTATCTATCTATCTATCTATCTATCTATCTATCTATCTATCTATCTGAAAAGACACTGGCCCAGATTCACGTACATCTGCGCATTATTGGACCGGCGTAGCGCACCGCCTTTACGTTAGACTTGCGCAATTTTGCCGCGTAATCACCCTATTCTCGTAGCTTTTGTGCAGAAAATTGCGCATGCGTAACGTTATTTCAGAGGCGTAAGGCGGAGTAATACAAATTGGGAAGGACGTGAGCGTGTTACATTGAAATGAGCCGTGACCCCATGCAAATGAAGGGCCGGCCGGCTCGCGCATGCGCGCTTGAAGGAGACCATGGTCAGCTCCGATGTGCGCATGCTCACAACTCGGGAACGGCGCAATCAGTGAAATTGGAAATGGACTAGGGCAACTTAGTGAACTACGCAAACAGCATAAATAGACAGACACAAACGCACTTGCATTGCAAAAGTACATCCCTTTGTCCCTTCCCATTTAACCAAGTGCTTTTGTCCTGTTGTTCGTTGCGTTGTGTTTTGTAGTTGTCAGATTAGTGTTCTGTGTGATCAAGTGTTTGTTAGTAGATTGAAAGTGTTTTTTGATAAGTGTTTGAGAGACTGTTTGTTTGATATATTTCTGTTCGTTTGTTTACTTGCTGATTTTTTGCTGTTTGTTTTTGTGACTGTTTCTTGCTGAGTGCTTGTGTGATTTTTTGGGTGTTAGTTTTCTCTTTGTGTGTGTTCTTGCTTGATTGGTTGTGCTTGTTTTTGTGACTGATTTTGTTTCTCGTACATCACGGGACACAGAGCAGCATATTCATTACTATATGGGTTATATGGAGTACCTTCAGGTGTGGACACTGGCAATCTCAAACAAACAGGAAGTCCCTCCCTATATAACCCCCTCCCATAGAGGAAGTACCTCAGTTTTTTCACCAGTGTCTTAGGTGTTGGTCACGGAATAGCTTTGCTCCACATCCTTGGGATTAAGGGCGGGCTAACCGTATCTGTCCAAGGAGCCTCAGTGCCAAAGTGGACAGTACCCGGGCCCCAAACCGTGGGGTTTTGCCTATAATGCTCCTCTTTGGAGGGCTGGACCCTGGGCCCAGGACTTGGAGTTCGTAAAGACCATAAGTTCATGTTTGCCAGGGTGCTATATAGGTCCAGGACAGTGGGTACCTTCATAGGACCCCAGGGCCTGAAGGTCTACTACGCTACCCACGGAGATGGGAGAAGATTGGACCGTTTTGCAAAACGTCCTGCGGCATGGAGCAGGTAAGAGGGGAGCCTGCGGGACTTGGTTCGACAGCAGGCTCTCCAGGGGAGATCTTAAGGGGGGTAGCCTGAGTATGCTCTGCATTGGCACCATGGTCACTATGTCTGATGGACAGGATGCCCTGAAATGTTTCCCCCCATCACTTGATCCCCCTACCTATGTATGTTAGTTTGCTAGCTACCTGCTGCTCGCTGGTTGAAGATCTTTTTTATAAAAAAAAAAAAAAACAGATCTGTCTCTAGGCTAAAGGGACTCCTTAGGGGCCTGTTTTAGCCTTACCTTGCCGGGATTCAAAGTCTGCCGCCTGATGCGTCCTCCAACCTGCATTCCTGGGCTCCAGAGTGCGTCTCCTCCTGGGCTCTCCTCCCCCGACAGTCGCGCGCGCGCGCGTGCGCGCGTGCACGCGCGCATGCATATAGAAAATGTTCGCGCCGTTCGGGAGGGGGGGGGGCGGGGAGCGTGACTGCAGTGTAGAGTGGGCGTGCCTTCAATTGCTGTTATACACAGCAGGCGCGTTCTTAGCTCAGTTCAGAGCTGAGCTGGAGAGAGAGGACGTAGAGCTGGCAGCACAGTGACTCCCGGTGGCGAGAAGGGGTACTACATGCTGGAGTCAGCTCCAATACTTTTTGTTAAGCCAAAATCCCCTTGGCAACAGGTTGAATGCTGGCAAACATGTTGGGGGTGGGGCTGTATGTGGTGAATAATATTATAAAAGAAAACATACTGAGCCCCACCGTTTTTGGGCATTAGTGATCCTATTGTCCCCTAAACCTTATTTTTTTTTTTGTACTCTTGGCTATAACAGTCTGTTGTTGTAAGCGGAGTCCTTCGGTTTTGTATTATGGCTTCCAAGGGTTCAGGATCAAAACACAAAAAAAAAAAGAAAAAAAAAAAAAAGAAAAGGCAAAGACAAAGGGGGTTCCTCCTCTGGGTCTGATGATATGCCAATACTTTCCCCACAGGTTATTCCTATAGGGGTCACCCTGGATAAGCCATTAAGGGGGTCTGGTGCTGAGGCTGGCCCAGGTCGGCCCAACCCTGTGTTATCACAGAGGAGATGCTAGCCGTCACCCTAGGGGGGCTAGAGAAAAAAGGTTAACAGCTATGATCGCTGGCTCTTTTTCTGGCAAGAAGCGGACTAGATCCCCATCGCCAAAAGGGACAGAACCTAGAGGATCTACCACTGAAGAATCGTTTTCAGCCTCCCAGACGGAGAGTCTGTGGGTCCAGTCTTTGACAGACATGGTCCGCTTGGCATTTAATTTGCCATTTCCAGAGCCTCAGGTTCCTGTGGTATCCTCTTTGGGTTCTTTTAAAAGCGCCTTTAAGCAACGCAGCTTTTCCGGTCCATCCTCTGTTAGAGGAATTGGTTTTTCCAGGATTGGGACGACCGGACAGAATTTTTTCTGCCGCCTAAAGCTGACAAGAGGGTAGTCTTTATGCACGTCTGCCAGGAAATATTTGTGCTTGCAGGCACTCTTTCCCCTGACCAAGTGCTCTTTAAAAGGGGCCCGGATGGCTCAGTCGGTAGAGCATCGGACTTTTGGTCTGATGGTCCAGGGTTCATGTCCCGGTTCGGGCACTGCTTTTCAACTACCCGTGAGGTCCTTGAGGCCACATCTCCCGGAAAGCGCCCGATCTCGTCTGATCTCGGAGGCTAAGCAGGGTCGGGCCTGGTTAGTGCCTGGATGGGAGACCACCTGGAAGGTTTTCTGTTATTTACCCTATGGAAAAGACATTTTTCTAAGAAAGGGGGCGCTCCCAACTGTGGACGCAGCCATCTTATGGGTGAATAAATCATTAACTGGCCTAAGGGGAAACATACAAATGTTTAAGGTCCCGGTCGATAAACGTTTAGAGACACTTTTTCCAGCATCCCTGGCTACAGCCAGCAGTGGCTGCAATTGGAGTTTTGTCAGGCGTTAAAGAATCAGACAAAACAGATGCTTAAGACATTCCTGCCCAATAGGCAGAGGAGTTATTGGATATTCCCAGAGCTCTGTGCTTTGCGGTAGAGGTTATAAAAAGACTCCATCCAGCAGGCGTTGTCACTGTTTTTAGTGCGTATGAGAAGGCTCTTATGGTTGAAGAACTGGGCGGCCGAGCCCCATGTAAAATACTGCTGGCAGGTTTGCCCTTCCATGGAAAGATCTGGATAAATACATTCAGACTGTTTCAAGTGGCAAAAGTACCCTTTTACCAGTCAAAAGAAGTTCCGGGGTCCTGCGTTTAAAAGGCAGCTCCCCCCGGTTCCGGGGCCCTCAAATTCCAGGCAGTACGGACCTCCTGCGCGATCAAACTTTTAACAATGGATCGCAAGGACAGGCCTCTGGGGATCGGTCCCCGACAGAGGGGGTGCGATCATCTGTGGCCGCAGGCTACAGATTAGAATTTCTAAAATTTCCTCCACAAGGAAAGCCTCAATGCGGGCGGCATTGGATCATCTGCTTCACCAGGGCATAATGGTAGAGGTACCAGCCCAAGAACAGGGGCTAGGTTTCTATTCCAATCTCTTTGTCATACCAAGGCTCATCGGCAATGTCAGACCAATTTTGGACCTAAAAGGTTTAAATGCTTACCTAAGGGTTCGCTCTTTCCGGATAGAATCCGTTCGGTCAGCAGCCGCCACACTCCAGAAGGATCTGGCTTCTATAGACATAAAGGATGGTTACCCTTATGTACCAGGTCTTTCAGCCACATCAAATATTTTTGTTTTTACGCTTCGCAGTGATACAACGTCACTTCCAATTCGTGGCGCCCCCCTTCGGGCTGGCTACGGCCCCCGGGTATTCACGAAGGTCCTAGCTCCTATTCTAGTCAGTCTAAAGGATCCAAGGGATCTCGGTCCTAGCATACCTGGATGACCTCTTAATCATAAGATCACTCGCTTCCTTGGTGGAATGAGTAGTAGCCCTCATGGTTCAGTACCTCGAGAGGTTCGGCTGAGTCCTAAACCGGGGAAAGATCAGCATTTCAACCTACAAAGCAGTTGGAATATCTCGGCATGAGATTAGACACAGAACAGAAGATGGATGTTCCTGCCCCTGGTAAAGGTCGAGGCTATCAAAAGATTGATTCAGTTGGTTCTAAGCAAAAAAGAACCAACTATTCGCCTATGTATGCGATGGCCATGTTCGAGGCGATACCACACGCTTCCACACTCGTGTCCTACAGGCAGCAATTCTAGCAGCTTGGTTCTGCCCAGTGGTCTGGAAGGCTGGAGAGCGGTCTTGAACAAGTTCACTCGCCAAGGAACTTGGGCAGAGGCGGAGAGGCAGCTGCCCATCAAGGTCTGGGAGTTCAGAGCGGCTCGGCTAGCCCGCCTGGCATAGACATCCAGATTACAGGGGTCCTCGGTGAGAAGTCATTCAGACAATGCCACAGCGGTGGCATATAGGTGAACCACCAAGGGGGAACCAAGAGTCAAGCCACTCAGAGTGAGAGGAGCTTGGGTTTTCGGTGGGCAGAGGTTTATGTACCCTGCATATCGGCGACATTCATTCCCGAGGTGGACAACCTGCAGGCGTACTTCCTAAGTCGCCAAACCCTGTCGCCGGGGGAGTGGTCTCTGCATCCACAAGGTTTTTTCAGACAATCTGCCAGAAGTGGGGAGTGCCAGACGTGGAGGTCATGGCATCAGGATTCAACAAGAAGCTAGACAGGTTCATGTCTCGAACGAGGGACCCTATGGCCTGCGGAACCGATGTGTTGGTTTGCCCTTGGCATCAATCATAACTTCTATATGCATTTCCCCCACTGCAGTTACTACCCCGCCTGTGGCGCAGGATCATAGCACAGGCCGGTTATCCTGGTAGCCCCAGCTTGGTACCGGAGGGCATGGTACTCACTAGTCCTGAAATTGGCAGCGGGAGGCCCTTGGACTCTTCCTCTAGGGCCAGACCTACTCTCACAAGGCCCGATCCTCCACCCTGCATTACGGCGTCTAAATTTGACGGCCTGGCGGCTGAATCCCTAATTCTCAAGGGTAGAGGTCTGTCTAGGCAGGTAATCCCTACCCTCATTAAGGCTAGAAAGCCGGCCTCCAGGGTAATTTTGTTACAGGGTTTGGAGGGCCTACGTAGGCTGGTGTGAGGCTAAGAGATGGGTTTCCCGCAAGTATACCATTGATAGAGTATTAAGTTTTCTCCAGCTAGGAGTGGATAAAGGCCTGGCATTAAGCACGATCTAGGGACAGATTTCAGCCTTATCAGTGTGGTTTCAGAGGCCGCTGGCCGCCCACTCGCTGGTTAAGATCTTCGTACAGGGAGTCTTACGTGTTAATCCTCCAGTCAAATCACCACTTTGTCCATGGGACTTAAATCTTGTTCTGTCAACTCTACAGAAACAACCCCTTGAGCCGTTGGCTGAGGTACCTTTGGTTTTACTGACTGGAAAGTCGGTATTTCTGATCACCATAGTTTCGGCCAGGAGAGTATCCGAGTTGGCAGCCTTATCTTGTAATGAACCATATCTCATTTTACATAAGGATAGGGCGGGGTTCCGTCCTCATTCTTCCTTTCTACCAAAGGTTATATCCAGTTTCCACCTGAACCAGGATGTGGTACTTCCATCCTTCTTCCAAAACCCACCTCTAGAAAGGAGGGGTTGCTGCATACGTTGGATATTGTCAGGGCCATAAAGGCCTATCTTAAAGCTACAGAGAAGGTTCGGAAAACAGATGTGGTGTTCGTTTTACCGGAAGGGCCCAAGATGGGTCAGGCAGCTGCTTGATCCACCATCGCAAGATGGATTAAACAATTAATCGTTCAGGCCTGCGGTTTGAAGAGGTTGCCTCCTCCTTTGTCGGCAAAGGCCCATTCTACCAGGGCCATGGGCACCTCCTGGGCAGCACATCATCAGATCTCTATGGCTCGAATATGCAAGGCAGCAACGTGGTCGTCAGTCCACATGTTTACAAAATTTTATCAATTGGACGTAAGAAGGAATGCGGATACAGCCTTTGGGCAGTCAGTACTACAGGCCGTGATTCAAGCTCCTCAGGATCTGAGGGGGCTCCCTTGATTTGATTTGAGATTTACATTTCTTGTTTAAGTTGGATTTACTAGTATTTGAGTATACCTCTAAATTAAATCCTTCTTTGGAAGATGTCTCCCTCCCCTCATTAAAGCATTGCTTTCGGACATCCCATATAGTAATGAATATGCTGCTCTGTGTTCCGTGATGTACGAGAAAGAAAAAGAGATTTTTTAATACAGCTTACCTGTAAAATCTTTTTCTTGGAGTACATCACGGGACACAGAGCTCCCACCCCTCTTTTGGGGAACATTTTTGGGAGGCATACTGCTTGCTACAAAACTGAGGTACTTCCTCTATGGGAGGGGGTTATATAGGGAGGGACTTCCTGTTTGTTTGAGATTGCCAGTGTCCACACCTGAAGGTACTCCATATAACCCATATAGTAATGAATATGCTGCTCTGTGTCCCGTGATGTACTCCAAGAAAAAGATTTTACAGGTAAGCTGTATTAAAAAATCTCTTTTTTGTTGACTGGGAGTGAGTTTTTTTGGAAGTATGACAGAGAGAAAGCGAAAGCTCAATTTTACTGTGGGGGAAAAAAGAATTCTTGCCCGGGCCATTAGCGATTATGGGCATTTCCTCCACGGCCCAGACAGTGCCAACACCACCCCGGCCAGGAGGAGGGAGATTTTGGACCTCATAACTGAGCAGGTCAATTCAGCGGGGGAGGGGGAGACACGGACCCGGTCTGGGATTGACAAAAAAATTAATGACCTCCGGCGTCTGGTCAAACAGAAGATGTCCAAAATGCATGCCCATGCTAGGGGCACAGGAGGGGGCCCACCATGCCATATTAGGCTGACAGCGGAGGAGCGTGCGGTGGCCCTGACCTTTCATCGGCATGAAGTGGAGGGCCTGCCCGGCTTTAACTCAAGTCCGGAGCCCGTGGTGCCAGGTAAGTATTTTTTTTTAATATCAGGTGTGTAGCATGTGTGGGGGAGGGGGTAAAAGGGAATATGTGGCAAGTGTGTGGATCCTCCAACCTCTGAATGTTTTGTGTCATCCACAGATGTGCAGGAGGGTGCAGGGCCATCTGGCCTGACCGCACCATCCCCAGGACAGCAGCCTAATGAGGCCCCCCCAACAAGGCCGGAGTCCGCGGAGGAGGTTCAAAAGGAGGAGGAGAATCATGAGGAGGAGGAGTCCATGTCAGGCACTGGACTTTTGGTTTTTGAGGACTCTTCCCCTCTGGCTGGCAGCAGGCAGCCCTCCCTAAGGGGGAGCCCCCCCTCCTCCCCCAACATGGCTCCCCTCCCAAGGGCCTCCCCTTCTCCCCGGCCACAAGCATCAGCTGGAGGCAGGATTTCGTCCCAGAACACCAGGGGGTGGCCGATCTCCTGCCCGCCACTCTGAGAAGGGACCAGGCCCTTCAGACCCGCCATCTGGGACAGGTCAGCCAGACATTGGTGCGGATGGAGGAGAGCCTGTCCTCCATTAAGGATATGCTGGGGAACCTGGACTCCCACTCCCGGGCTTTCACAACCTGCCTAAACGACCTGCAGACTACATCAGCAGGCGTTGGGCAGGATGTGAGGGCCCTTACCCAGGCTATCCAGGCCAACACGGCAACACTTGGTGCTGCCCTGGACAGAATAGCCGTGGCCTTGGAGGGCAGGCCGCCAGGTGGGCAGAGATCAGGGGCTACTCCTCCTTCCCCGGTTTGCCCCCTCCCCCATGGGTCTCCCCTGAGGAGCCAGGGGCCGTGGCCGGGGGCACCCCAGGCGTGGCTCACGTAAAGGGCAATCATTTTTTCTTCCCCTTTTTTGATTTTTTTTTTTTTGCTGGAAAATTTTTGATTTTGCTGGTCATTTTTTTTTTTTGGGTTGTGAATGCTGTTTGAATGTGGGGGTGACATTCCTGCCGGAAAAGGGGTGTCACCCTCAATTTTGGTGGAGAAGGGTTCCCCAGGACCAGGGAGAAGTGATCCCCAGGTCCGTGTGAATGGTGTATGAATGTACAGTGACATAATTGGAGCCTTGGCGTGGCGTTGCTGCTCACAAGTCCTGCATGGTGGACTGGTGCCAATCTAATTTGATGTGCATGTGGGGTGTGTGTGCTAGGGACCACAGTGGTGTGCATGCATGCATTCTCATTGTGCCATGATTAATGTGTGTGTTTAACGTGCAAAGATGCCCAATGTGAGTTGTCTCCTGGCTGCTCTTCCCTCAGAAGATGGGGTAGCCTCGGTTAGGGGGGATTGTCTGGTTCAGGGGTCAGGTCATCACGTAGGTCAATCTGCAGGCCCTTTCTTACTGCGAAGTTGTGCAGCATGCAACATGCACCGATGATCTGGCACACGAAGTTTGGGGAATACAAGAGGGTACCCCCAGACTTATCCAGGCATCGGAAACGTGACTTCAGGAGGCCAAAGGTGCGCTCCACCACTGCTCGTGTTTGGGCATGTGCTTGATTGTATCTTTCCTCTCCTGGGGTTTTGGGGTTCCGGATAGGAGTCATGAGATGGGGTCCCAGTGGATATGCAGAGTCACCTGTAAGGGAAAAGACAGGAGGATGTTAGTCATGCATGTGCCCCTTGTGATGTGTGCATCATGGGAGGGGATAGTCATGCCTGCCACCCATGTCACTCACCAACCAGCCAGGTGTCCCCATACACGTTCTGATCAAATTCCATTCGGATGTGGCATTGATTGTATATGTAGCTGTCATGGCTGGACCCTGGGTGTTTGGCACGGACGTGCCATATGAGGCCTTGGGCATCGACTATCACCTGTACGTTGATGGAATGCCAATGCTTCCGATTGCGGTACATGTGCTCTGTCTCCTGGGGGGGCTGGAGTGCCACATGTGTGCAATCAATGGCCCCCACAGTGCGTGGGAATCTGGCAATTCTGTAGAAATCTGTCATTGCCTTCAGCCGCAGGTCCTCAGTGGTGGGTTTGATGATTTGGTTGGCCATGCGTCTGAGGATTGCAGGGACAACCTGGTGCACACATCTGCTCATGGAGGATTGTGACATCCCAGCCACCCATCCACTTGTACGCTGAAAAGAGCCACTGGCAAGGAAATGGAGTGTTGCCATGACCTTGACCAGTGGCTGCACTGCATGTGAGCATTGTGTTCGGCTGGTGATGTCCTCCTGCAGGGTTGTGGTTAATTCCAGGATGACATGAGGGGTGAATCTGAAGATGCGATACACCTCAGAATCACTCATGCCAAACAGGTCTATGCGGGTGCGGTATATCCTCTCCCGTGCCTCCTCCGTGCCATCCTCCGTGCCCTCATCCTTCTTTGTTCATCTAAAGTCAGTAGTATAGCTATGTGTGATGATGCCCCTGGCATGTTGGCATACAGATTGTTGTGCAACACGTGTGACTGCTGAGCTCCTCACTAACAGTGTTGCTTTATCTAACAAGTAGACTTTTTTTCTCTTTTTAGACCAGCTTTTATATGCTCTAATTTTAGACAGGACATTTTGCTGTTGCGCACACTGCGTAGCCTGCGCTGCCCCAACGTTCTTTTGTGGATCCCCATAAGTCCCTCATTAGCATATTTGACTAGCAAATCAATGGTCAGTCTAGCGCAGTTTTGCGCGGACGGATGCGCCTGTCTAACGAAATTACACCGGACCAAAAAAAGTAGATTTCTTGCGTTTCTCGTTTTGTGGATGCCATGCATCGAAACGCACGGGCACATTTAGACTTACGCACGCGCATCTCCTGTTGCGCAGGCGTAATCGCTCTGTGAATCTGGGCCACTGTGTCTCTATCTATCTATCTATCTCTCTCTCTCTGTCTGTCTGACTTCTCTCTCTGAAAGCAAGCCGGAACACACTACACGAGGCCCCCCGGGAGGCGGCCTTTTATAGTGTGGGGCGTGTGCTAAAGCCCTGAGCCCTAATTGGCCAAAGCACCCAGGCTTTGGCCAATTAGGTCTCTTCGTTTTTTGGGCACTGTGATTGGCCAAGCATGCGGGGTCATGGTGCATGCTTGGCCAATCATCAGCGCGCAACGTCGCAGTGAATTATGGGCCGTTGCGCGCCATTCGAATTTGGCGCGAACGACCCGATTTGTTCGTTTTCGACGAACAATCGAACGGCCGATGTTCGATGCGAACATGTGTTTGCATCGATCGCGAAGCTCATCCCTACTGAACTGTCATGTGTGCTGTTCTTTGATCCTATTCCCACTACCTCTATGGCTGAGCGATTGGGCTTTAACACTGAGCGGCCGCATGCATGTGTCCAGGGGCAGACTGACAACTCATGGGGCCCCAGGGCAATAGGAGATTATGGGGCCCCCGGGCAATAGGAGATTATGGGGCCACACAGTATACACACACATACAGTATACATACACAATATATACACACAGACACACAATATACACACAGTATACAAACACACAGAATACACATACACACACTGAAAATGTACTGGAGAGGCGGGGCAGCTATAATCTTGGGATTTTTTTAAAACACAGATTTTTACATACTGTCCCTGGTTTTACTGAGGCTGGCAACCGTAATGGGGCCCCCTAGTGGCATGGGGTCCTCGGGCAGTGCCTGAGTGTTGAATGGTCAGTCCAGCCCTGCATATGTCTGTAGCTATACCCCTCAGGAGCCGCTATGTATAATGGAACCCCTACTCACTTATGAGCCCTGGGTAAGGCACTTTACTCAGTATAACACTATCAACTATTTATGTGTCCTAAATTCTAAAATACATTTACTCTTTGCCACTTTTTTTTTTTTTTATGTTGTTATAATTTAGGTTTCTAATTTTCTGTAGTAAGCCATAGACATGTGCACTGCCGTAAAAAAATTGTTTTTGTTTAATTTTTTCTTTTTTCAGGTCCATTCGTTATGATCAAAATTTGTTATTTCTAATAAATTCAGTAAGATGCAGTATTCTCAAATTAGAAAATTCATAAATTCGTAAATTTATAAATTCAATAAAATTCGTAAATTTTTTTAATTTGAAAATTCTGAAATTTGAAAATCTGAATATTCGAAAATCTGAAATAATAACTAACTAATAATAACTATTAAATTGGAATTTCCTTTCAAATTTTGCTGTTTATGAATGTAACAAATATGAATTCATCCAACGTTAACAATTATCCAAAATAAGGAATGCAGCATCTAAAAGAATGGAAAGTAACAAATTGAAAATAATAAAAAATAATAATAAAACGTTTTTATTATAATTATTTATTAATATGAATTTGTTGCGTTCCATTCGTTTAGATGCGGCATTCGTTATTTCAGATAATTTGTAACTTTGGATAAATTTGTATTCATTATTTTCACTAACACCTAAATTTGAAAGAAACTCCAATACCTACGATTTAATAGTTAGTAATAGTTATTATTATTAGTTTGATATTATTTTGGATTTTCTAATTTTGGGGTTTTCGGATTTTCGTTCTATTGAATTTCCTGATTTTCATTATTATTTCCGAATTTTAAAATTTTTGGATTTTAAACGTTTCGGATTTTAGAATTCTGAAATTTTGGGATTTTCAAATTTCCGGATTGAAACATTTTTAAATTTACAAATTTTCAGAAAAATTTGTTAAACGGGTTTCCGTTAATTTGAATATTTGCTGGATTTAGTCGAAAAACTAATTTGTTTAGGGCTGCTACAACTTGTTTACTTAGGTGATTGTTATCTGCCCTCTGTCCTCCCCTCCTGTTGCCACTGGCTTCCCATGCCCCAGCAAAGCCAGCGAGACCCAAAAGTGAGGGGGGAGAAATTATCTGCCGATGTGCACTGAGATGGATCGAAAGGGGTCTCAGGTAAATAAAGGGGGGCTGAGGGGGAGATGCTGACACCTAAACATGTTTTACCTTAATGCAAGGAATACATTAAGGTAAAAAATGTTTAGACTTTACAACCTCTTCAAGTCCTAGCTAGATCCTCTCTCAGTCAGTATTAGTTATTTGCAGAGACAAGGCTTACTACAGTTATTTTCTATTATCACTTCAAAAGACTGTAAAAACATCCTGTGTACTACACTTATATGAAGTAATATTGTGTTGGATTCAACTTCTTTAGTTTGTTGAAGTGTTAAAGGGTTCTAAAGGCCGAAGTATTTTTACCTTAATGCATTCTATGCATTAAGGAAAAAACCTTCCATGTGCAGCAGCCCTATAACTTACCTAAGCCCCATCGCAATCCAGAACAAGAGCCCCAGCTCTCAGGGACTCTTCCTCCTCATTGGCTGAGACAATGGCAGCCATTTTCAACCACAGCCAGTGAGCCAATGAGGAAAGAAAGTGGGTGAGTTCTTGCTGTAAATGGACACACAGAGCAGCGTCTTGGGTTAGGTGCACCCATAGCAAGCTGCTTCCTCTGAGGGCACTTGGCAGGAGGGAGGGATCAGAAACGCTGGCAGGAGACCCGAGAAGAGGAGGATTGGGGCTGCTCTGTGCAAAGCCATTGCACAGAGCAGGTGAGTATGACATTTGTTATAAAAAAAAGAAGTTGCCTTTAATATGACTTTAAAGTGGTTATAAACATTTACCTTAATGCATTCCTTGCAATTACTCCCCAAAACATATTTTGCTATTCGTCTTGAGTAGTACCACATGTTCTGAGACTTTTACACAGCCTGACCACATAAAGAGACCCAACATCCAAGTAGTACCACATAAATATACACATCTAATTTCCTGACTATCAGTCACATTTTTGAAGGCCTTGGAGCACCTGGACAGTGGAAACATCCACAAAATTACCCAATTTTGGAAAGCAAACACCCCAACATATATTCTACAGTATGAGACATTAAGAGTAGGGATGAGCCGAACACCCCCCTGTTCGGTTCGCACCAGAACCTGCGAACACACCAAATGTTTCGTGTGAACTTTAGAACCCTGTTATAGTCTATGGGACTTGAACGTTTGAAATCTAAAGTGCTAATTTTAAAGGCTAATATGCAAGTTATTGTCCTAAAAAGTGTATGGGGACCTGGGTCCTGCACCAGGGGACATGTATCAATGCAAAAAAAAGTTTTAAAAACTGCATTTTTTTTCGGGAGCAGTGAATTTAATAATGCTTAAAGTGAAACAATAAAAGTGAAATATTCCTTTAAATTTCGTACCTAGGATGGGTTTAAAGTAAGCATGTGAAATAGCGCATGTTTCCCATACTTAGAACTGTCTCTGCACAAAGTGTCTTTTCTGAAAGAAAGAAAGTAATTTAAACCAGACTCACGGCTATAATGAATTGTCGGCTCCCGGCAATTCAGAGAGAATTCATTCATAAATATAAACAGAACCCCACCATCAATTTAAAAAAAAAATGACGTGAGGTTCCCCCCAAACATCCATTACAGACCCCTTATCCGAGCACATAACCTGGCCGACCGCAGAAAAGAGGGGGGGCAGAGAGTAGCCCCCTCTCCTGAACCGTACCAGGCCACATGCCCTCAACATGGGGAGGATGTCCCCATGTTGATGGGGACAAGGGCCTCATCCCCACAACCCTGGCCGGTGGTTGTGGGGGTCTGCGGGCGGGGGACTTATCAGAATCTGGAAGACGCCTTTAACAAAGGGGATCCCTAGATCCTGGCCCCCCCATGTGAATTGGTAATGGGGTACATTGTACCGCTACCTTTTCACAAAGGAAGTGTAAATAGTTGTAAAAAACACACACACTGTGGAAAAAAGGCCTTTATTAAAAAGAAAAAAAAATCCAGCGGTGGTAATCCACTCGGTCCCGGCTCCCCGTTACAACATTGTTGGTATCCAGCGTCGGGTGATCTCTCCGGTCCTGCAATGAGAAGATTGTCTGGGATCCAGAGCGCAGCATCGGAGACAGCCCGGTGAATGACGCTGCTGAAGCTGTGACATTTATTTTATAGGTGAGGTGGAGCCACCCGTCACGTGACCCCGTCCCCTCTGATGGGAGGGGGAAGCCTGGGCTTCCCCAGTAATGTAGCAGAGGGTGCGTCAGAGGGGGAAGGGGTCACGTGACTCCTGTTGCTAGGGTTTGCTAAAACATAAAAGGGAGACACTAATTGGTTGATAGGAGGTAAATGTTCTGCTATTTAGGCCTGACTTATGTGTCCGGTATTGGGTTGAAAATGACAAACTGCTCATGGGGTAAAAGAGATGTTATTAAATCAGTCATGTGTGGTCTCTTGCAGGGCCACTGTTAGAAATCATGGGGCCCCCTTACAGCCTATCTGACAGGGCCCCCTTCAACCACGCCCTTGGCCCCACTCCTGACCCTGACTTGAAGCAAAATGCAGGTTTGTTGCTGTTTACATATGTGTGTGGCGCCAACGTATGCGTTTGCAATTAGTATGCATGAACGATGGTCAGTTTAAATTTCTTTTAAATTGTATGTTATTTATTAAAAATTAACAAAAAACACCTTACACTGTATCTTTAATTTTTTTGGGTAATTTTTGATTTCACGAGGGATGGACAACATTTTTTTTTAAATGCAGCAATGAATTGTCATGATTCCCGTGCCCCCTTGTGTAGCTGATCTGGGCGGGCCCAGTACAACAGGGCTGGTTGTACTGCCCTATCAGCGGCTCTGGTCTCTTGGCATGCAGGTGTGCATGTGCATTGTGCACAAGTGTGTGCTTTAACCACCTGAGCCCCGGGCCATTGTCAAATGACGGCCTCACGGTGGCTCTGAAAATCCAACAGGACGTCATATGAGGGGGGTATATGTGCCCAGTAAGCAAGTGGTTAATATGGTACATTTAGAGTTTTCCAAAAACACTAAATTCTATAACCCTACAGTATGCCACTTAAAAATAAAAATACAAAAATGCTATTTAAATGTGCTAAAGTATTTTAAACATTTCATAGAAAATTTAAGAGTTGGCATATATATAATTTATATCTGTCTCCCAGTGTTTATATAGCCTGACATGTACAAGTTTCCTCACATGGAGAATCCCACTGAGAACATTCAGACTTCAGACAAATGAGGCAATTTGTTCTTAAGGTGCCATTTCAAGTGAGATAAGTTAAAGGAGAAAAGAGAAGGGCATGCCATGTTTCTGCAACATTTTAAAAATTACCAAGATGTAGTATAATTATAGTGGCACTAAACGTTTAGCAATTGTCATGTCAAGATCCTGTCTGTCTAGAGCTTTGTTCCAGGAAAGGTCAATGCAAAATATATTTTATTATCTTTTTAATCCAATTAGGATGTTTGCAATATTGCTGAAAAAAAAAACTATGATAAATAATTCATAATTATTATAAATGAACAGAATTATTTTAAAAACAATAGATATACATATACTGTATGTTTTATTTATTTCAAATGATATTTATAAAAAATGATTTTGCCACAAAACATTTACTTTACTGTAATTCCACAGCTGATTGGATCTGATTCCAGCAGCCACCAATAGGTGTCTCTCTGTAGCCAACTTCAGTTATTAACAACAAGCCAAGGAATAAATATCCATTTAATGGGTTTCATGATAGTAGTAGCCTGGATTAGAATTCCAGCATACAGTATATCTAAGGGATCTGCCAAAACAGTGTGGTGAAGAGAGGGGGAAGGGAGGAATAATAGAAAGGGAGTTCAAAGAGAAAAATAAGGCAAAATAAAAAATAGAGGCTGATGTTCTACGAGGGTCTTTGAGAAGGTGCAAAGATGTGAGGAATGTGGGATAAGGAAAGGGTAGCATGCAGTATCTCACAGGGAAGATTTTGACACTTGGGCAAGCAAGGCAAGCCACCTGTTGCTTCTTTAAGGATCTCCTCCTTTGAACCACAGTTAGAATCAGTGTTAGGGAGGGTCTTACATCATGATCTGGGATTAATAGGAAGGAAGACGATCCTGCTTTGGAGGGAATAAGTATATTTACTGTATCACATCATTGTTTTGTAATTATTCCAGCAGGGCCAGGTGTTTGTATATTTAGTCAATCTATTCTGTGATATATGGGTCAGTCCTTAATATCAGAGACTTTGCTAAGCCTTGTGAACCCTTCCTGTGTGGCTGGTGTTTGTTTAGACTGTCAATGAACCAGCACACATATGCTTGCTGATCATGTGCGTATCTAAGTAAATAAGGTAGTGTGATTTTGTTTGAGGGGTATGGAGGAGTAGGTATTGAGCTCCTGTGAAGTTCAGTGGTTCAGTGTGTAGCTAGAGATTGCAGAGGTGATGATTTGAACATACTGCCAGAAACATTGTAGCTTTGAGCATGCACACCAAAAATGTATCAGGGTGCCTTCTTTCTTTTCACATTGCCAGCAGCAATCAGTGATATTGGGCAGTGCACACCACTCCAACATGAGGAGGAGATTAGCAGTATTCAGTCAGTGTTCAGAAATGTGGCCAGTGGTCTCAGAGGAAGCTTATGAACATGAGGGTAGTCCAGAATGAGGCAGATGGGGATTAGAGTGCAGGGGACAGAATAAAGGTAATGTTTTACAGGTTATGTGGAAGTTATGCAAAAATTGGTACTATGAGTGGATGATTCTGTAAATTTTTGATGATGGACTTAAAAATAATTCAGTGCTAGGGGTGTAAAGGACTGTTCAAGTGCTACCAGTCTTTCGAGGTTTAGTGCAAGTTCCACTTTACCAGGCTTGTAGCTAGAAAATACTTGATGTCAGGGAGTCCTATGTCCCCTTTATGTTTGGGCAATATCAGGTGGCAAAAGCTAACTCTGGATGGCTTATCCTTCCATATGAAGGAGCTGTATATGTCCATTACGGATGATAAGAGTTATGGGGACAGTTTCATCAGAATTTTTTCCATGATATAAAGAAATCTAGAAAGAATGCTTATCATTAACATGGCGGTCCTTTCAAACCAGGAAAAACAGTGTGATTTAATTACTAAAAAAAAAAAAAAATGGCTATGCACCTTTAGAAAATTAGGTAAAGCTTCACTTTGCAAAGAATACCCAATCACGTCCAAGTGAAATAAAAAAAAATGAATTTTTCCACCAGCTCCACAATCTGGTGGAAAAGGGTGGTTGCTCTGTACTCTCCCATGATGGCTGCCTCTTTGGGGTTATGCCTTACCCTCACTTTCCTCCTCTGCTCTATTTTGCACCCAAGTCCTGTCAGTGACCTCATCATCATACCCTCCATCCTCATTATCACTAGAGACAACTTGGCAGTACGCTGCAGCTGGGGGAACATGTTTGCCAATTTGTTGTTTACCAGTGTTCTCCTCTCTCTGTAGGCTCATGTTCTTACCTTCCTAAACCTCAGAACCATGTTCTGAATAAACTAATGGCTGTGCATCGTCAAGGAGCAAGTGGCTGATGCTGTGTTCAAATGATGCTGGAGTGATCACCTTTGAAAACGTCTATTCGATTAAACGCATCAGAAGACCAAGCCGCCATTACATCAGACGCACCACGCTAGAAACAGCTTCTGAGTAAGAAAACGTCGAGCGGTGAGGCGCAAACAGACAGCATGCTTCACGCTCCATATTGGATTTTCATCCTACAATACCCAGGACCTGCCTGGCTTTATACTTCACTTATACCTACTGATAAGGACTTTAGCCGTTGCTTGCATGCTAGCAAGTTTGTTTTTATTTCGATTTTTTATTTTTATTTTTTACTTGTAACCTTCTGTTGGAACGATCAACTTTTTATAATAAATTACCCAGAGTACCGGGATTACTACTCTCTGAGGACTTCTCTCTTTTTCTCCTCTCATGTTCATCAGCCACAATATTGAATGAGACCGCCATAACCCGCTAAGGACCCTGAGACAGAACGGCTGGTAAGCAACCAACACGGCCCACTGATCCCTAAGGCTCTACACCCCCCTGTGGGGACCACTATCCGGTGAGTAGGGATACATGTGGGGGAGCGTGGATTCCATCTGATGTCTCCAGCTGGGAACTGAGGCTGTCATTAATTGGAAATAAGAATTTGCACACCCTTCACATATTGCATAGTGGACGGGGGACTATTGTATTTATTTATATAAGTTTCATGTATTAACTGCACTTTTGAGGGATCATATCACCAAGTGCCCATCTATAGGGAATGCTGCCCATATGAACTGCACATTGAAATAGCTGCATATGTAGTTCAATTTATACACGTCTGTTGTTGTTGAATTTATCCCCATAATTACAGGTGGTTCTGAGGGTACTACAATTTATTGAATTTGCCCTAGCACAGAGCACACTCAGGAGGACTCACATTTTATTTTTATTTTTATTTTGCATATATATAATTTATATATATATATATATATATATATATATATATATATATATAAAGTATTTTTTTTTCAATTATTTTACGGTCTCCCTTCTGTGATAATGTTATTGTGGTTTACCGCAAATTTATGCTGACACCTCTTCACATTAACGGAAGCATATCTGGTACACTTAGAGGGTTGATCTGCCCTAGGGTCACACTTTTTTGGTATACCACCATTTTTCACTTTAAGCCCACTGGAGGGCTCACTCCATCTTTGTTGCGTATCACCAATACTCATTAAAAGGGGACCTAACACCAGTGGAAGCCTTTCACATAAGCCTACCGCACACAGGTACACGACACTTTATCATACACCTATCACTATAACTCAGTTTGCCTTTGAGCGTCTCTTGTTGTCCTCTTGTTGTCTGGTGGAAGCATTCCAGCTCAGTTCTCTCAGCTCAAAATGGAGGATCAGATGGCACCCACCTAGTTGGGGTGAATCGGTCTCAATAAGATCACAAGTTCTGTGACAGGCATGTTAACATTAGGAAAATGTGAGCAATTTTTTTTTTTTTTTATGTTGTATCCTCAATAAAATAAGGTTTTACATTAGGGGAATGCTTCCATAGTTTTTCTTATTTCCCTGCTGTAGATATAGTTTGGTTTACAGACCTTTTTGGCAATTTCAGGGATAGCAGCTGTACCTCTCATTATAACAGTGACTAGTAAATGGATGAAATGTCTCAATAGCGCAGGAGAAGATTTATTTTCTTTGTGACAATATATATTACAATATATGACAATATACTGCATATAAGCTCCGGTAGAGTTTACACGCAATGAGAACACACAGCCAAACCCCAGAATTCCAGACTATTAAAAATGGAAAGTATGGAAAGTAGGGCAGGTTCCTTGCTGAAACCTCTTCTGAGTCCTGGTCATAGCATTTGCTAGGTGAGTGGGGTGTTTGGGACTGTGAGGCCACATGTGGGTCAGTAGATTGGGATCCAAATAAATTTGCAATGCTGCAGTTGATTTAGAGATTTAGATCCTGAAGAGATGTAGGCCCAGATTCACAGAGCGATTACGACTGCGCAACAGGAGATGCGCGTGCGTAAGTCGAAATGTGCGCGTGCGTTTCGATGCACGGCATCCCCAGAACGAGATACGCAAAAAATCTACTTTTTTTTGTCCCGCGTAATTTCGTTAGACTGGCGCATCCGTCCGCGCAAAAGTGCGCTAGACAGACCATTGATTTGCTAGTCAAATATGCTAATGAGGGACTTACGGGGATCCACAAAAGAACGTTGGGGCAGTGCAGGCTACGCAGTGTGCGCAACAACAAAATGTCCTGTCTAAAATTAGACCATATAAAAGCTGGTCTAAAAAGAGAAAATAAGTCTACTTGTTAGATAAAGCAACACTGTTAGTGAGGAGCTCAGCAGTCACACGTGTTGCACAACAATCTGTATGCCAACATGCCAGGGGCATCGTCGCGCATAGCTATACTACTGACTTTAGATGAACAAAGAAGGATGAGGGCACTGAGGAGGGCACTAAGGAGGGCATGGGAATTTTTTATTTTTTTGCTTATATAAACTTTACAATTTAATCTAATCTAATACAATATTCTTATCTGATACAAGCCCCTCACTCTTCACTTGATATATCACACATGCATAGACATCTTTGGCATGAGTGATTCTGAGGTGTCTCGCATCTTCAGATTCACCCCTCATGCCATCATGGAATTACTACAACCTTGCAGGAGGACATCAGCAGCCCAACACGTGGCACTACCCATGACACCCATGACAGCTACATATACAATCAGAGCCCCATCCCCACAGATTTCGAACAGAACATGTATGGGGACAGCTGGCTGGTTGGTGAGTAACATGGGTGGCAGGCATGACTGTCCCCCCCATGATGCACACATCACAAGGGACACATGCACTACTAACATCCTCCTGTCTTTTCCCTTCAAGGTGACTCTGCATATGCACTGGGACCCCATCTCATGCCAGCTCACATTATGCATCTTTGCACGTTAAACACACACATTAATCATGGCACAATGAGAATGCATGCATGCACACCACTGTGGTCCCTAGCACACACACCCCACATCCTCATCACATTGGATTGGCACTAGTCCACCATGCAGGACTTGTGAGCAGCAACGCCATGCTGCGGCTCCAATTCACTCTACATTCATACACCATTCACACAGACCTGGGGATCACTTCTCCTCCAAAAATGAGGGTGACACCCCTTTTCCCGCAGGAATATCACCCCCACATTCCAAAATCATACACAAACAGAACCAAAAAAATAAAATAAATGACAAGCAAAAATAAAAAATGCCCCAGAAAAAATATAATTAAAAAAAAAAACAACAAAGAAAACACATAAAAGACAAAAATCACTCTGCAAAACAGTCCCCAAATATCTCAAAGACACGTCACAAACAAACAAACAAACGCTAATAAACAAAAGCACCTTGCTGTATAGGAAGGGACAAAGGGATGTACTTTTGCAAAGGAAGTGTGTTTGTGTCTGTCTATTTATGTTGTTTGCGTAGTTCACAAAGTTGCCCTAGTCCATTTCCAATTTCACTGATTGCGCCGCTCCCGAGTTGTGAGCATGCACACAGCGGAGCTGACCATGGTCTCCTTCAAGCGCGCATGCGCGAGCCGGCCGGCCCTTCATTTGCATGGGGTCACGGCTCATTTCAATGTAACACGCCCACGTCCTTCCCAATTTGTATTACTCCGCCTTACGCCTCTGAAATAACGTTACGCATGCACAATTTTCTGCGCAAAAGCTACGAGAATAGGGTGATTACGCGACAAAATTGCGCAAGTCTAACGTAAAGGCGGTGCGCTACGCCGGTCCAATAATGTGCAGATGTACGTGAATCTGGGCCGTAATTTCTTACACTTTCTGTCTCCATCTTTAGCACTGTTTTTCCCTCAGAAAAGCTAACCTGTCATGTATGAGCTGGAGCACAGCGTTTAAGCAGCCATGCTCCCAGATTATCTTTTTTTTTTATTGTCATGCTGAAACCACCTTCCCTGAAAATTGCCCTTTTTTTAGCCCTTTGAAGATTATCATCATATTGGGTATTGCCAGGGTTTTTTTTTCAGGGGGAACTTGGTGGAACTCAGTTCCGCCACCTCTGGCTCAGACCCTTTGGTGCCTGCTCACCACAATCACTTGTAAATACAGAAGTCTGGTTTCTGTGTTTACAGATGACAGCTCTGCACGCTGTATGTAATGCCCCCTTAAGACCCTCCTACTGTTCGTGAAATTTGACTGACCACACCCACTATTTGATGTTATTTGGAGGGTGTGTGTAGGGGAGGGGTTTTGTGGGGTTGTGGTTAAGTTCCAGCACCTATTGTTTAAGAAAGAAATCCCTGGATATTGCTCATGATGTATACTAAGAAATTAACAATATACTGTATAATATACTCACGCTTTGATTTTTATATTGTCTGTATCAGACCCTAATCTAGAGTAAAGGTCTGGTATAAATGAAGGTAATCACTGGCTATTTAAACAGGCCTTTCAGGTCTGATATGAATTTTAAGGAGGAACTACACATAAAAATCAAGAACAAAAAGTGTTAGCCCCCCCCAAAAGAAAATTCTTGGCCAATTAATTTACATACAGAATGCTGATACGGTACTGTACTGTGGTGGGGTGGCAAGTGGTTAATGGAGTTTTGCATTTTTAATTATTTCGATTTTTTTTATTATTATTCATAGCTGTGCTAGTAATGGCAAGAAAACTCATTCATTATTTTATCAACTGATGCTCTGGTGTGTATAGATCTATATTTTCACCTCAAATTATCCCCAATTCCTGCACTTTCACACCTCAGATCAGCTCCAAATTCCCACAACTTCAGAGCTCAGATCAGCCTTAATTCCTGCACTTTTAAACCTCAGATACTGTAAGGTCCAGTTCATGCACCTTTACACTTCAGATCAGCTCTGATTCCTGCACCTTCACACCACAAATTAGTTCTAATATGAACAGCCCCCAACTCTGCACTTTCAAAAACACAGGGGGTTTACATACCTGTTGCAGGGTTTAAAGAACAGGAGGAAGAGTGTAGGTGTGCAGGCCACTTGCTAGAATTTGTTTCAAAATTGTGGGAGAGATGGTTGAGACATTATTCGTGCTTTGTAGTTGACAAACCCTTGTCCACAACTTCATCCCCAAAATATCTGCACCACTACTTTAGCACTTGCACACCTGGTCCAATACTGTACCCCCCTGCACACCTGTTCGAGCATTGTACCCCACTGGACTTTGGTTCCACACTGTACAACCCTGCACACCTATTTAACCACTGTACTCCCCTGCACACATGTTCCACCAGTAAAACCCCTGCACACATGTTCCATCACTGTACCCCTTGCTGCCCTTGCACCAATGTAGCCCCTCCACATTGGTTCCACTGCTGTAACTCTCTGCACACCTGCACTACTGTACAGCACTGTACTCTTTTGTAGATATGTTTACCACTGTATCTCCTGGTACAACTGCTTTGCTGCTATGCCACCTACACATCTGTTCAGCGCTGTACCTCCTGCATACTAGGGATGAGCTTCGTGTTCGATGCGAACACATGTTCGCATCGAACATTGGCCGTTCGAACGCTCGTCGAAAACGAACAAATCGGGTCGTTCGCGCCAAATTCGAATGACCCATAATTCACTGCGGCGTTGTGCGCTGATGATTGGTCAAGCATGCACCATGACCCCGCATGCTTGGCCAATCACAGCGCCCAAAAAACGAAGAGACCTAATTGGCCAAAGCCTGGGTGCTTTGGCCAATTAGGGCTCATGGCTTTAGCACACGCCCCACACTATAAAAGGCCGCCTCCCGAGCGGCCTCGTGTAGTGTGTTCCGGCTTGCTTTGCAGTCAGACAGACAGAGAGAGAGAGAGATAGATAGATAGAGACACAGGGGTAGATTCACAAAGAGATACAACGGTGTATCTACTGATACACCGTCGTATCTGTGAGATCCGACGCTCGGATCTATGCGGCTGATTCCTCGAATCAGGTTCCGCATAGATCTCCCTTAGAGCCGACTGGTGTAAGTGAGTTACACTGCCGGATCTTAGGCTGCAATCTCCCGCCATCCGCTAGGTGGCGCTTTTGTTATTATGCGCGACGAATATGCAAATGAGAACCGCCGATTCAGAAACGAACGCCCGGCCGTCGCTTTTTTTTTACGTCGTTTGCGTTCGGCTTTTTCACTACCCCTGCTATATGCGGGGTAAGTGCGGCGTATTCTATGTTAAGTATGGCCGTCGTTCCCGCGTCGAGTTTTTAATTTTTTACGTCGTTTACGTAAGTCGTTCGGGAATAGGGCCATACGTTAATTGCGTTAACGTTGAAAACAATGACGTCCTTGCGACGTCATTTGAAGAAATGCACGCTGGGAAATTTAGCCGGCGGCGCATTCGCAGTACGATCGGCGCGGGGACGCGCGTGATTTCAATAGTAAACTCCCCCTAGCTGCGGAATTTTCATTCCGCCGGGGGATTTACGATCCGCCAGGGCAACTTACGAGGCAAGTGCTTTCTGAATACAGTACTTGCCTCAAAAACTGGCGCAGGCGGATCGTAAAAAAGATAGATCACGCGGATCAAAAGATCCGCTGATCTATGTGAATCTACCCCACAGTGTCTTTTCACATAGATAGATAGATAGATAGATAGATAGATAGATAGATAGATAGATAGATAGATAGATAGATAGATAGATAGATAGATAGATAGATAGACAGACAGATAGATAGATAGATCGATCGATCAGGGAGGCTACTAGTTAGTATAGTTAAATGTACAGTTTGTAGAGAATATATTGACATCCCTTAGGAGTTGTCAATATATTTATAAACTGTATAGCTTAGCTAGTTCTGCTATTAGTATCTGTCAGGCAGGAGATTGTGCTTGATGCTCTAACGTGTTAGTCAACGTGTGCTAGTTAATTGCACATAGACGCATTAACTGTTACTGCACGTGTGCTATTTATTTGCACAGAAAGGCAGTTGCTGTTAATGCAAGTGGGCTATTGAATTGCACAGAAACGCAGTCGCTCTGACTGTGCGTGTGCTGTTTAATACCACCTTAGCGCATTTGGTGTCACTGCACGTGTGCTTTTATATACCACCTGAGCGCAGTTAGTGTCACTGGACGTGTGCTTCTATATACCACCTGAGCGCAGTTAGTGTCACTGGACGTGTGCTTTTATATACCACCTGAGCGCAGTTAGTGTCACTGGACGTGTGCTTTTATATACCACCTGAGCGCAGTTAGTGTCACTGGACGTGTGCTTTTATATACCACCTGAGCGCAGTTAGTGTCACTGGACGTGTGCTTTTATATACCACCTGAGCGCAGTTAGTGTCACTGGACGTGTGCTTTTATATACCACCTGAGCGCAGTTAGTGTCACTGTACGTGTGCTTTTATATACCACCTGAGCGCAGTTAGTGTCACTGGACGTGTGTTTTTATATACCACCTGAGCGCAGTTAGTGTCACTGTACGTGTGCTTTTATATACCACCTGAGCGCAGTTAGTGTCACTGTACGTGTGCTTTTATATACCACCTGAACGCAGTTAGTGTCACTGGACGTGTGCTTTTATATACCACCTGAGCGCAGTTAGTGTCACTGTACGTGTGCTTTTATATACCACCTGAGCGCAGTTAGTGTCACTGGACGTGTGCTTTTATATACCACCTGAGCGCAGTTAGTGTCACTGGACGTGTGCTTTTATATACCACATGAGTGCAGTTAGTGTCACTGGATGTGTGCTTTTATATACCACCTGAGCGCAGTTAGTGTCACTGTACGTGTGCTTTTATATACCACCTGAGCGCAGTTAGTGTCACTGGACGTGTGCTTTTATATACCACCTGAGTGCAGTTAGTGTCACTGGACGTGTGCTTCTATATACCACCTGAGCGCAGTTAGTGTCACTGGACGTGTGTTTTTATATACCACCTGAGCGCAGTTAGTGTCACTGTACGTGTGCTTTTAAATACCACCTGAGCGCAGTTAGTGTCACTGGACGTGTGCTTTTATATACCACCTGAGCGCAGTTAGTGTCACTGTACGTGTGCTTTTATATACCATGTCATGGACCGTGAAGTATTAAAGCGTTTCTACGTGAAATCCATATTCATGTATTGCAGAAGATGAGACATTGTGGATAGTACATATTGCAAGAGATACTGGAAGTGGCTTAATTTGTTGTGACTAGGTCACTAGGACAATGACCCTTCAAGGCTTGGCTCCGACTAGTGAAATAAGTGGAGCCGGGCTTGTGAGAGACATTTTATTGTCCAGTGTGTAGAGGTGTTAATTGTTGTTCTGATTGCTTCATTGTAGTAATTACCCCCTGGGGGCTTCTGTCTCAACACACATAGTCAGGCTATTCAATCTTTGGGACCAATCTCTGCTGAGACATTTTGAAGTCCTAATTTGCATGGGAGAGGACCTGATGGGAGACTGATGGGAGACGGCCTGGACTTGAAAAAGGACCAATAGGAAAGCAATTGTTAGGGGCGGAATATTCCAAATTCTGTATAAAAGTGTGATGTGTACTTTCAATAAAAGAGTTCTGGTTGAACATACATACAACTCGTTTGGTGTGTGTTCTTCATGGATCCAATCGGCACATAGCTGTAGGTTGGATCCTGGAATCTTGGATGACTGGACCATCAGATGTTGCAATCTGCAAGCTGATCAAATAGAAGCAGAGGAGTGTCGGGAGAGCAGGACCTGGGCGAGAAAGGGTCTCGTCTCGTGGTTGGCAGCGGTGGGATTTGCTCTCCAGTTACTGGGACAACTCCAAACCACCACCATGAATGACCAGCTATGCAGGCTGCAGGAAAACCATGCTAAAAGATTTGCTTGAAAAGCCGTGGAGGGACCGGTGGGACAAAGAACAAGGCCACCCTGATCATTACGCTAGCCGAGATGGATCAGAGGGATGGTGATGCAGGACCCTGGTCAGTTGAAGACTTGTTCCAGCAGCGAGTTCAACAGCGGTTGGCATTATACGGTGCTAACCCATCAGAGACCGCCAGACAGGAGGCCATTAGAGACATCCAGCTGCAGGATGAGCGACAACAGAAAGAACTAAAGCGCCAAGAGAGAGAACGAGAGCGACAACAGAGAGAATGAGAACGACAACATGAGCAGAGGATGGCAGAAATACGGCGATCGGGGACAACGCCTAAAGAAGCAGCACCAAATGAAAGAAGAGGAGAGGTACAGATACCGGCGGTAACCATGGAAGAGGAATTCAGAAGGAGGTTGTGAGAGAAGTAGATACAGTACAGAGGACCAGTATCAAAGGAGGTCCTGCTTGGATGGTCTGATTCGATCCGCTGCGAACTCTGGAAAGAAGCGCTAGCCCACGAGCAGCGACACCAGGGAAAAGCTCTCCCCTCCATCCATAGAAGGTACTGGTCACAGTATGAAGTAAGAATGCTGTTATTGGGGGAACAACCAAAGCAGGAGTGGACAACAGAGTTAAGCAGGCTGATCCGGGCAGAGATGCGGTTGGACGAGAGCTACAGAGCCCTCCGGTGGCATGCAGTCCAAGAGTGCCCGTGGTCAGCGGATGACAGGCCCACGGAAGGCTTTGACTATGATGGCCTGGGGTTGTTGTATTGGAAGATGTCCAGGGATCCCGATTTTGGAAATGATCGGGAGTGGCGCTTGGAGGACATAATGGAGCACAGAGAGGAAAAGTTGAATATCTCGGAAGGCCACTGGTTACAGGAAGATTTGGAATTTCTGGCCATTCAGGAATAGGAGCTGGAATTTGCCTACAAACAGCTGCTAGACTCCGTTCAGCAGCAGGATGGGGCTCCCTTTACCTGGGTCTATGAGGAAATATCAGCTGACAACACTGAAATTCTGGCTGAAATCCTGGCTGAAGAATCGTCCATGTGGCAGGGTAACAGTGTGCTTTGCCAACCTGCCCCTGCAGCTATGGACCCGGAGGTCTTATGGCGGATGCAGCAAGTGCTGACTGACCTTGATGATCCTGTTTCTGCAGGGGATGATCTTGAATGGAGGAATGTGCCTATCCAGCAGTATGCCAGTGAATCGGCAGTGGAAAATCTGGAGATTGCTATTCCCAAAGCTGAAGTACTGACCGCAGGGCCAAGCTCTGCTAACCTCTGCTCAGTACCTATAGCATCTCCTGGGCTACATGGACAGGAGATGGTGAACCTCTATCCCCAGACACCAGTTGCAGAGACAGGGAATTTAATAGATTTTTCTGCTAAGGAAGAACAACCTGAGGAGCCTCCAGCAGAAGAGCTGGGATCAGGCACAAACTTCACTGTGCTCTGCCCAGCACCAAGGGCAGTATTTGTGGAGTTACAAGGAACTTCCCCAGCTGAAGTGCTGGTCACCGGACAGAGGGTTCAAGACCTCTGCCCCACCCCTGTGGCAGTTTCAGAGGCTCAGGGTGAGAAGGTGGCGATCACGCCCCAGCTGCAGATTACAGAATGTATGGACTGTTCAGAGGATGTTACGGATTGTGCACCCCCACCAGAAGTGCTGGCAACAGGGCAGAGTTCCAGCCATCTCTGCCCAGCATCGAGACCAACTGTGGAGTTCCAGGGAGCCGGGGCGGTTGGCCCCCCTCCCCAGCAACCAGGTGGTAAAGCTCTTATTCCCAGCTGAATCACTGGCAGCAGGACAGGATGCTACTGGCGGCTGCACCCCACTACAGCTTGAGCGGATATCGGTGGATGGGACTGTGGTCTCCACTCACAGCAACCCAGCGGAAGAGCTGGCAACAGAGCAGAGTGCCCCAGGCCTCTGCTTTCACCTAACAGAAGAGGGGGTTCCTGTGGTAGTGGATTGGACTTCGATCTTCACTGACTCAACCCCAGAAAATGATACGGCCCTGAGACAGGAGGATGTCGGCTTTGCTTTACAAGCATCGGGGGATTTTCACCTAGCACCAGTGGTTGGGACTTCAGTCTCCACTGGTATACCCCAGGAATGGTGGCCAGTTGGCCCAGATCCCCAACAGCATGATGAACTGAGCCTGGCCACCCTGTCTTCTCTCCAGCGGCTGAAAGGACTCCAGGGAGAAGGGCCAGTCCAGGCCTCGCCCCAGCGGCAGGCGTATTCCCTGAGAGAGGCAGAGGATGGTGGGGTGAGTAATGCTCTGTTTGGAACAAATTATTTGGGGTACTGTATGGATACTGGCATTAGGGGACTGGAACTACTGACGAAGTTCAGAGTCAACCCATCTGGTGTCTCCTACTGTGTTAGTCTTCTGCCAAAAGGGGAGCTGTGTGCCAGACCTAGCCGGGACAGGGGCTTTTGGAGAGGACTGAATGCGAGCCTCTTGCCGTCCGATTATGGGCCAGGGCCTCGAACCAGGAAGGCGGATGGTTTATCCCGGCAGACAGTCCTGGAACCTTAAGACTACTTTTCCAACATCCTCGAGTGGACCCATTTGGGTCCCACTGCGACTGTTGGACTATTTCCCAGGGGGAGTAATGTCATGGACCGTGAAATATTAAAGTGTTTCTACGTGAAATCCATATTCATGTATTGCAGAAGATGAGACATTGTGGATAGTACATATTGCAAGAGATACTGTAAGTGGCTTAATTTGTTGTGACTAGGTCACTAGGACAATGACCCTTCAAGGCTTGGTTCCGACTAGTGAAATAAGTGGAGCCAGGCTTGTGAGAGACATTTTATTGTCCAGTGTGTAGAGGTGTTAATTGTTGTTCTGATTGCTTCATTGTAGTAATTACCCCCTGGGGGCTTCTGTCACAACACACATAGTCAGGCTATTCAAGCTTTGGGACCAATCTCTGCTGAGACATTTTGAAGTCCTAATTTGCATGGGAGAGGACCTGATGGGAGACTGATGGGAGACGGCCTGGACTTGAAAAAGGACCAATAGGAAAGCAATTGTTGGGGGCGGGATATTCCAAATTCTGTATAAAAGTGTGCTGTGTACTTTCAATAAAAGAGTTCTGGTTGAACATACATACAACTCGTTTGGTGTGTGTTCTTCATGGATCCAATCAGCACATAGCTGTAGGTTGGATCCTGGAATCTTGGATGACTGGACCATCAGATGTTGCAATCTGCAAGCTGATCAAATAGAAGCAGAGGAGTGTCGGGAGAGCAGGACCTGGGCGAGAAAGGGTCTCGTCACATACCACCTGAGCGCAGTTAGTGTCACTGGACGTGTGTTTTTATATACCACCTGAGCGCAGTTAGTGTCACTGCACGTGTGCTTTTATATACCACCTGAGCGCAGTTAGTGTCACTGTACGTGTGCTTTCATATACCACCTGAGCGCAGTTAGTGTCACTGGACGTGTGCTTTTATATACCACCTGAGCGAAGTTAGTGTCACTGTACGTGTGCTTTTATATACCACCTGAGCGCAGTTAGTGTCACTGGACGTGTGTTTTTATATACCACCTGAGCGCAGTTAGTGTCACTGTACGTGTGCTTTTATATACCACCTGAGCGCAGTTAGTGTCACTGTACGTGTGCTTTTATATACCACCTGAGCGCAGTTAGTGTCACTGGACGTGTGCTTATATATACCACCTGAGCGCAGTTAGTGTCACTGGACGTGTGCTTTTATATACCACCTGAGCGCAGTTAGTGTCACTGGACGTGTGTTTTTATATACCACCTGAGCGCAGTTAGTGTCACTGTATGTGTGCTTTTATATACCACCTGAGCGCAGTTAGTGTCACTGTACGTGTGCTTTTAAATACCACATGAGCGCAGTTAGTGTCACTGGACGTGTGCTTTTATATACCACCTGAGCGCAGTTAGTGTCACTGGACGTGTGCTTTTATATACCACCTGAGCGCAGTTAGTGTCACTGGACGTGTGCATTTAAATACCACCTGAGTGCAGTTAGTGTCACTGTACGTGTGCTTTTACATACCACCTGAGCGCAGTTAGTTTCACTGGACGTGTGCTGTAGTGTTGAGCAGAATATGCCATATTCGAATTCGCGATATATCTCGAATATATAGTCGAATATTCGACATATATTCGCTAAATACGAATATTCGTGATATTTTTTGGAAATTAAATGATTGCGAATTTTCGCGAATTTTTGCGAATGCGAATTGCGAATTGCGAATTGCGAATGCGAATATTCAAGAAATGCGGAATGGAGCACTCTGATTGGCTCAGAATATTCGTGATATATTACAATATAAAATAATTGCGAATATTCGAGAAATGCGGAATGGAGCACTCTGATTGGCTCAGAATATTCGTGATATATTACAATATAAAATAATTGCGAATATTCGAGAAATGCGGAATGGAGCACTCTGATTGGCTCAGAATATTCGTGATATATTACAATACACAATAATTGCGAATATTCGAGAAATGCGGAAGGAGCACTCTGATTGGCTCAGAATATTCGTGATATATTACAATACACAATAATTGCGAATATTCGAGAAATGCGGAAGGAGCACTCTGATTGGCTCAGAATATTCGTGATATATTACAATACACAAAAATTGCGAATATTCGGCAAATGCGGAAGGAGCACTCTGATTGGCTCAGAATATTCGTGATATATTACAATATAAAATAATTGCGAAATTTCGAGAAATGCGGAATGGAGCACTCTGATTGGCTCAGAATATTCGTGATATATTACAATATAAAATAATCGCGCGATATCGCTATTACCGAATAATCGCATTGCGATTTTTCGGCAATATAAAATGAGCGCTGCAGCTACTCGGCCCAAGGTCTCTAATCATACCAGCAATGCTTTTAGACGTCGATGGGGATCTCTAGGATGTGATCTGTTCTAAAAAAAAATTTAAAACATTCGAATATTCGAAATAGCGAATATTCGCCGCGATATTCGCGTTATTCGCGAATACTCGAATATGCAATATTCGTAGCGAATATTCGCAATGCGAATATTCGTGAGCAACACTAGTGTGCTGTTCTATACCACCTGAGCGCATAAATATGTCTGGAAGGACAACAAAGAGATTCAGAGAGTCACGAGGGCAAGCAGGCTCTGCATGTAGAGGTAACGCTGGTAGTGTATGTGGTGCATCCTCTTAAGCACGTGGCCGTGGCCGTGGCCGCTCGTCCTTCTTTTCGGGAGCTGGCCGTGTTGAGCCTCAACATGCAGAGAAATTAGTAGAGTGGATGACCAAGCCGTCCTCATCCTCCTTATCCTCTCTTACACAGACTGATCAAAGTTCATTTGGCAAAGCAGCTGCCAAGGCGTCCTCTTCCCTCTGCACAATGGCTTCACACAATACTTCCCTAGTACCACCATGTCCTCCTGAGGAGTCCCCCGAACTGTTTCAACACAGTGTTGGGTACATGCTGCAGGAAGATGTGCAGTGTTTTGAAGACTCCGATGACGGAACACTGATAGAGGAATGCATTGATGTGAGTCCAGGGAGAGGGGGTGTCCGAGAGGGACAGCAATTTGTCAGTGATGATGTTCCCCCAGCTGGAGCATACTGCCAGGTTGTTGACAGTGATGAGGAGGGAGGGGATGATGAGGTCACTGACTCTACCTGGGTGCCTGATAGAGAGAGGAGGAGGAGGACGAGGCACAGGCACATCTCCAAAGAGGCAGGATGCCCTCCAGGGGTCAGCTTAAGGTCACACCCACTGCATTACAGCGCAAATCTACGGCGCTTGTGCATGGCGCTGCTGTGTCTGACTGGTACAGCAAAAGTTCTTTGGTGTGGGCCTTTTTTGAAACATGTCCAAAAGATCGTACCTTTGCTATTTGCAACTTATGTTGCAAGCGTATCTTGCGTGGCCAAAACATCAACCGCCTGGGTACCACATGCTTGTCCAGACATGTGTCGACCTGCCATGCAGCTCGTTGGCAAGCACACCAGAAAGACCCACACCAAAGACAAAAGCGTACCCCCCTTGCCCTTCTGGGACCTCCAATCCTAGTAGACCCCCAGTCCTCTCTGAAGCCTGCAGTGAAGGTGTAGAAATAGGTGTGTCACAAGCTAGTAGTAGCGGTCAATCTACTGATAGTACCAGGCAAATTTCCCTGCCCCAGCTGCTGCAGTGCCGAAAGAAGTACAATCCCAGCCATCCACATGCCCAGCAGTTGAATGCTAGCTTAGCGAAATTGCTAGCACTTCAACTGCTACCTTTTCAGTTGGTAGATTCTGCCCCCTTCCGTGAGTTTGTGCAATGTGCAGTACCTCCGTGGCAAGTACCAAAACGCCACTTTTTCTCACGGAAGACTATTCCGGCTCTCTACCGGCATATGGAAGGCAATGTCCATGCCTCGCTGGACAGGGTGGTCAGTGGTAAGGTGCATATTACCGCTGACTCATGGTCCAGCAGGCATGGACAGGGACGTTACCTGTCTTTTACGGCGCATTGGGTGACTCTGCTGGCAGCTGGGAAAGACGCAGGGCAAGGTCCAGTAGTTTTGGAGGTTGTTCCGCCACCACGCCTCCAAAACAATACTACTACTTGTGACACACCTCTTTCCTCCACCCCCTCCTCTTCTTCTTCCTCTGTGGCCTCTTCCTGTGGGGATGTTTTCTCCGAACCAGCCTTGCTCCGTAGGCGTACGAGGGGATACGCAGGAATGCAGGCCAAGAGATGCCATGCAGTGCTAGAGCTGGTGTGCTTGGGAGACAGGAGCCACACTGGGGAAGAGGTTTTGTCAGCTCTGCAGGGTCAGGCTGAGAGGTGGTTGACGCCACGCCAGCTGAAGCCTGGAATGGTGGTCAGCGATAATGGCACCAACCTCCTCTCTGCCCTGCGACAGGAAAAACTCACCCACGTGCCCTGTTTTGCGCATGTCCTCAATTTGGTGATGCAGCGGTTCTTGGGCAGGTACCCGGGCTTGCAGGATGTCCTGAAGCAGGCCAGGAAAGTCTGTGTGCATTTTCGGAGGTCATATAATGCCACTGCTCGGCTGACTGACCTCCAAAGGGAATACAACCTGCCCAAGAACCGCCTAATTTGTGACATGCCCACCAGATGGAACTCAACGTTGGCCATGCTGCAGCGGCTGCACACGCAGCAGCGGGCCATCAATGAGTACCTGTGCCAATATGGCAGCAGAACTGGGTCAAGGCAGCTAGGCTTTTTTTCCCCACGCCAGTGGGCCTTGATCAGGGATGCATGCACTGTCCTGTCACCATTTGAGGAGGCCACAAGGATGGTGAGTAGTGACAGTGCATGCATCAGTGAGACTGTCCCTCTTATTCACATGTTGGAGCACACGCTATGTGGAATAATGGACTGGGCCCTTGAGGCAGAACAGAGGGAGGAAGAGGAGGACTTCCTTACCTCTCAAGGCCCCCTTTACCCAGACAGTGGTTCTGCTTGCCCACCTAGCACACAGGAAGAGGAAGAGGAGGAGGAGGAGGATTGTATCAGCAGCATGGAGGTGGACCCCAGCACTCAGCAGCAGCAGTCTTCAAGGGATCATTTACAGTCCCAAGGAGCACGTGGAGTTTTACGTGGCTGGGATGAGGTGCCTGTGGATCCTGTCGTCCTCAGTGACCCAGAGGACTGTGGCCCGAATGCAAAGCCTGCGTAAGGATCCTCGTGTACGTGCTATTAAGGAGAGGGATCATTACTGGCTGGCGACTCTCCTTGATCCACGTTACAAGAGTAAGGTTGCAGACCTTATGTTGCCATCGCAGAGGGAGCAGAAGATGAAACTTCTGCGGGAGGCCTTGCAGAAGGGTCTGTGCAATGCGTTCCCAGAACCGGGGGGATTACCAAAAGCTGGCTCTGGACAACGTCTTGCTGAGGCTTCGGTGAGTCACAGAAGGGGCGGTGGAGAAGGTGGTCGTCTGACGGATGCGTTCAGGCAGTTTTTTAGTCCGCAGCCCCAAGGTCTGACCGGTTCCAGCAACCATCGCCAGCGTCTGGTTTACATGGTCCGGGAATACCTAGGGGCAAGATCCGACTTGGACACCTTCCCCACCGAAAATCCTCTGGCTTACTGGGTCTTGAGGATGGATCACTGGCCAGAGCTTGCCCAGTATGCAATTGAGCTACTGGCTTGCCCTGCATCCAGTGTTCTTTCAGAACGGACATTCAGTGCTGCTGGAGGCTTTGTGACTGATCACTAGTGATGAGCGGAATACGCCATATTCGATTTTGCGACATTTCGCGAATATATAGAAGAATATTCGCAAATATGCGTTAATATCGAATATTCGTGATATTTTATATAAAATAAAAAAAATGCGAAATTTCGCTAGTGCGAATGCGAAATTGATTGCGAAATTCTCGTCAACACGAGAAAACGGAGATCATTTCCTGGATTACTAAACTAATATGCACTAAACACTAACTCTACTTACACAAACTTATATGACTAAAACTAAAGCTATTTTTTTTTTTTCTATGTATACACAAAACACAGAAGGGCAGAGAACGTATTCGCGAATATTCGTTAATATCGAATATTCGTGATATTTTATAAAAAAAAAAATAGCGAAATTTCGCTAATGCGAAAGCGAAATTGATTGCGAAATTTCGCTATCTTTTTTTTTGATAAAATATCACGAATATTCGATATTAACGAATATTCGCAATATTTTATAAAAAAAAAAAAAATAGCGAAATTTTGCTAATGCGAAAGCGAAATTGATTGCGAAATTCTCGTCAACACGCGAAAACGGAGATCATTTCCTGGATTACTAAACTAATAGGCACTAAACACTAACTCTACACAAACTTATATGACTAAAACTAAAGCTAATTTTTTTTTTTTTTTATACACAAAACACAGAAGGGCAGAGAACGTATTCGCGAATATTCGTAATACGAATATTTGCATTGCGAATATTTGGCAACATAAAAGGATCGCCTCAGCTACTCGGCCCAGGGTCTCTAATCATACCATCAATGCTTTTAGACGTCGATGGAGATCAGATCACTAGGATGTGATCTGTTTTAAAAATAAGTTTGAAAAAATACGAATATTCGCAATAGCGAATATTCACCGCGATATTCGAGTTATTCGCGAATACTATATGCAATATGCAATGCGAATATTCGTGAGCAACACTACTGATCACAGGGTGCGCCTCTCCACCGGCTCTGTTGATCGACTGACCTTCATCAAAATGAATCAGGCTTGGATCAACACCAGCTACCAAGCACCTGATGCTGATATTAATGAATAATATCTTTTTTTTGAAATGTCGGATCCCTTTTAGACTGCTGATGCTGAGTGACTGTCCTCTTATGCTGCTGATGGAATATCCTTCTCCTCCTCACTTTTCTTGCTGATAGCTAGTAAGAAATGTTGTGTTTCTGGGCTCCGCCACCAGTGCCTAAGGCCCAATTTTTCAGCCCTTGTTTAACAGGGGCGCCTAATAACAATTTTTGATGCAATACTTTGCACGTGGCTCCTTGTTGCGCTCCAACTGGAGTTATTGGGAGGGGTTGCAGTGTTGTGTTGTGCCCAAGGCCCAATTTTTCTGCCCCTGTTTTAACAGGGACGCCTAATAACAATTTTTGATGCAATAATTTGCACGTGGCTCCTTGTTGCGCTTCAATTGGAGTTATTGGGAGGGGTTGCAAGTGTTGTGTTGTGCCCAAGGCACAATTTTTCAGCCCCTGTTTAACAGGGGCGCCTAATAACAATTTTTGATGCAATAATTTGCACGTGGCTCCTTGTTGCGCTCCAATTACAGTATGTTTGAGGGGTGCCCTTTTTTCTAAAAATGTTCTTTCACAAAACAATAATGGCCCCCCACCACCGCAAAATATTCAACATAATGTTGCCACACAGAACTTATGCAAGTAGCATTAATTACTTTTTTTTATAGTCCTCTCATGTTGTGCAGGGACATTTCTAAACATGTGCCACTACTATAGACACCCAGCAGATGTGATATTTAAAGGATTTTTTTTTTCTCACTTTAAGCATCATTAAAATGGCTGCTCCGCAAACAACGGCCGTTTAAAAAAAAAAAAATTCCATTGATACATGTTCCCTGGGGCAAGACCCGGGTTCTGAACGACGTTTTCCAACATTTAATTAAATTTTGGTCTTTAAAACGACCGTTTTTGAATTCGAACGTTCGGGTCCCATAGACTTCAATGGGGTTCGAAATATTCGTGCAAACCCGCGGTCTGTTTGAACGTTCTGGTGCGAACCCGAACCCGGGGGTGTTCGGCTCATCCCTACTGCATACGTGCTTCATTGTCATACCCCCTGCACATTTGCTCCATTGCTATACACCCCTGCACACCTATTTACCATAATACCCCCCTGTACACCCTCTCTACCTTTGTACCCCCCTGCATACCCATTCTTCAATGTACCCCCCTTCCACAACTGCTTACTCACTGTAGCTCCCCTTGCATACATGTTCTTCCACTACACATTCTGTCATGAGATTAGGTGAAAGGATTTAATGTGGCTGGGTGCAGTCACATGGGGGAAGAGGGAAAGTGTCATGGCAAACCAGGGATAAGTATGCAGGACTGGCTATCTGCACTGGTAATGTATTTTTTTTTTTGGTATACTCATTTGCCTCATTGTCGATAATCTCTGTTCGTTCCTTTACCCCTCTAAAAATCAGGGTAAAAATTGGATTAAGGGGAACCCTGGAGGGGCATTTTTGGAGATCCATTCATCAAAAGATTTGGTAAAGATGGCTTGCCAATCTGATTTATTGTAGTGGACTGAAACCCGAAAATTACCCAGCTAGACCCAATGTAACTATGCATATATCATGCCTGTGGGAATCCCCCTGGAAGCTGGAAATCACAGAAGTAGACACTGCAGATATGGTGATCCCAACTAGATCCTCGGGCCCATGTCGAGAGGCTACCCTGCTGGATTGTGAACACAAGAGTTCACCCGCTCAGCACAGGAGCCATTCTGAGAATGCTTTGCAATGCATTTTCTGATTGGACAAGTTTGAGAGCATGATGTCACTGCTCTGCCTCTACATTTCATCCAATCAGGAAAGGCTTTGCATTCATTAAGAAAATGCAAAGCAATCTCAGAATGGAACCCATGGTCAGCAGGCAAACTCCTGTGTTCACTATGCAGCATAGCATGGGACCCAAAATGAGCTGGAGATCACTTAAAGTGGAAGTAAACCCTTCTATAATTTTCAGCCAAGGAAGCTGCCATCTTGGCCTATGTTTAATCTTCAACTGCCGTGGTGCTGCACATGTGATCAGTCATGACACCAGCCATTGGATGGTTTGACAGTTTGGTTGAGAGCACAACCAATGTGACAGTTGGCAATCCCGGCATTCCGGAAATTTAACTGCTTTTTGAAACTGTTAGATTGATGGGTTTACTTCCGCTTTAAGTAGCAGAATCTACTATAGCAATTCTTGTAGTGAGATCCCACAGGTATGATATATGCATAGGTGCATTGGCCTAAGCTGGAATATGTATTACTATCCATACATGAAATTCTTCTTTAAATGCAGAACATTAAATAAATAAATGCTAGCAATATCCAAATTATGATTTTCTTTATTTAAAAAAGTATATTTCTAACATTTTTAATAAAATATAAAAAAAAACAAAAAAAATTGTTGCTGTACAGGTCATTGCCCTATCACTGAGAAATAATCTACCGGTTGTATTATTACTGGGTTTTCTTTTGCTTCTCTCCAAGGCAACCACATAAATCAGGCTTTCTAATGTGATTCATAGAACGATTAGCTAAATAACTGATGTCTAATCCCCATGCTAAGCCACTTTCTTACTAGTATGGTTCCCATTTCTGGCACTCACCTTTTTTAAAAATAAAATAAAATAAGAAGGGAGGGAAAAAACACAATAGTTAAACAAATTTTCTTGAACCTGTTGACTTTTGGTAATGCAAATTTACAGTCACATGCAGAGGAGAACACAAATGAATTTGCCTTAGTCAAACCTCCACCTTTAGTCAGGTAACAAAGCTTGTGCTATCCATATGCTAAGCAGTCTCCAGAAAACAGCACTCTGACATTTCTTTTGTCAATTTGCATGTGTTCACTCTACTTTATGCTATGACTCTGTCGGTCACACAGAAATGGCAGAGATGAAAAGCAATTTTTACAGAGGAACCAGAGGGAAAAATGGAAATTAATATAAAAGCATAGCCAAAGAATGTTGATGTTTTTCTATTTTTATGTTTCTACATTTGAATTAGATGTTGCAAGGGCATCTATGTTTTATCATTTACTGCTTCTGTTAAAAAATAGGTTTCAAGGTTGGCCAGATTAATTGTGGTATGCAACTATACCAAATACCTAAAATGTTAAAAGTTTCATACAATAGTCAAACAATAGATAGCAACAAATAAATTTAGCAGACATTGTTCAGAAACTACCACCACGTAAAAGGTTTATTAATGTCAAAGGAAATGCTTTACCTATTCTTTAAAAATGTGGTCCACTCTAACTGTATTACAAAACTAAAACTAAAAGCACTAAATAAAGTTCACTGACCTAAAAACATAGAAAAATTGCACTGATCTGAAATGAGGGGAAGCTCTGTTGATTTTATCATCCAATCATGTGCAAGCTAAATGCTGTTTTTTGTTTTCCTTGAATGTCCCCCTTGGATCTATAGAGACTGCACTTTTAAGTGCACTTTGCACTTGTAGTGCAAAGTGGATTTGCCTTTCGTAAATAATCCCCATGTGGTCCATCAAGTGTACCCCATTTTTTTAAATTTATACATGTTGTATTTTTTTGTTTTTGTTAACTATTTTATCTGAGTATAAATGTATGTTTTTTTAAGCAATTTTGAATCCACTTACGGTTGACTGACTCACTACTAGTGATGGGCCAAACACCCCCCTGTTCGGTTAACATCTCAAACAATGAAAAAGTTCTAGCGAACATGTAAGTTCTATTCAAGTCTATGGGACACAAACATAAAAAATACCTCGTCCAATCTGCCCCTAAGGCTGCATTCACACCTGAGCGGCAAAACGCCTGTCGCGCGACGCTCGTGCCGCTGGAGGGGCGAATCCCCATTCATGTCTATGGAGATGGTTCACATCTCTGAAGCGCCGAACGCCTGTCGCCTGAAAAAAAGTCCCGGACCCTTTTTTTCAGGCGACACTGGCGTTCGCCCATAGACATGAATGGGAAGATTTGTAAAAAATAAAAAAAAAATTAAAAAAAAAATCGAAGCGCGGCAAGTAAAGCCGCGTATGCGGCGTTACTTGCCGCATAGATGTGAATGGAGCCTTATGATGTTACATGATGTCACGTGATGTCAGAATGGGGAGGTGCCACAGTGTGATGTAGTCGGGTGGCCTGGCCCCTTGCCTATATAAAAGTTGTCAAAGCAGAGAGGAGGCAGACAGCTGGTGCCTCCCAGGAGGCGGAGCCTTTTTTGTTTTTCCGGGTCCGGCGGGCGACGTGATTGATTCAGGACATTTTTATTAAAAGTCAAAAGCAGTTTCCTGTGTTCCTTACTTTTTAGTGAATGGATTGGAGTATGATGTACCCAATTCACATGGGGGGGAATCTGGGGGCCCTCTTGTTAAAGGGGGCTTCCAGATTCCGATAAGCCCTCATAACACAGCCCAGGGTCAAGCAACACTGTACCCAAACTGCTGCTACTGCTGAAAAAACAGCAATAAAATAAATGTAAAAAATTAAGATAGGCCAAAAAACAAACAGTGGTGACGCAGAAGGAAGACCACCTGACTCCGAAGAAGGTACAGCAATTATGGAGAATTTATTTTTTGCTGCTGCTGATGCAGAAAGAGGAACACATGCGACGCAGAAGGGGGGACAGCAATTATGCCCTAAATATTCATAGTGCTGCTGGTATCAGTGGAGTCACACAGAAGTGTTGCACACACCAACACTTCAGTAGCACCATAACACTATGTTATTTACACTACACTAGACAGTGTTGATTACACTACGCTACACAGTGTTATTCACATTACACTGTGTTATTCAAACTACACTACACTTTTTTATTCACACTACACTACAATCTGTTTTTCACACTACACTGTGTTATTCGCACTACACTACACAGCAGTGGCGGCTGGTGGTTCTTTTTTTGGGGGAGGCAGAAAACTACTCAACCCACCCATTATGCATGAATGCATGAATCTACCCATTACAAGATAGGGGGTGGTATAGGGAGATGGGGCGGAGCCCCGGCACCCCTAATGGATGGCCCGTCGCTGCTACACAGTGTTATTCACACTACACTACACAGTGTTGTTCACACTATACTGTGTTATTCACACTGCACTACACTCTGTTATTCACACTACATAACACTCTGTTATTCACACTAGGCTGCACAGTGTTATTCATTCTGCACTGACTGCACTAAACTGACTGAACACACCATCCACTAACCAACCTGCCTAACCTCCACTAACATGCTACATAAGGCTGTCTTGAAAACAGCCTTATATAGTGTGGGGCTGGACTTAGCCCCTGAGCAATGATTGGCCAAAGACATCCTGCCTTTGGCCAATCATGGCTCTCAGTACATTGTGCTGTGATTGGCCAAAGCATACATGTCAGGTGCATGCTTTGGCAAATCAGCAGCAATCAATGTGCTGCAATATAGCGGTGCATTATGGGGCACTCAGAGGCGGGGCAAACTTCCAGCCAAGCGCCCCATTTGTCATGTTCCCCCAGCTGCATCATACTGCCAACAAGTTTGTTCCAGTGATGAGGAGGGAGGGGATGATGAGGTCACTGACTGTACCTGTGCCTGACAGAACAGAGGAGGAAACTGAGGAGGAGGAGGCACAACTCCAATGAGGCAGGATGTCTTCCAGGGGCCAGTTTAAGCCAGTTTAAGCCACCCTATTGCATCACTCACAAAGCCCACAAACCCATAAGAAACACCAGGGAAGATGTCAGCTTTCTCAGCAGTGTGCGGGCGCCGCTGGAGGGCGTCGTTCTAGGGTAAGTATTTCATAATGAGCTAGTATGCGACGCAGGTGGCCTCTTACCAGACACGGTGGACTCCTAATTACCGGAGTCAGTCTCGCTTGTTTATCCAAGAAGCTCAGCTACAGACACTCACTCTCAGACCGGCTGCACAGACACCTCCGTGTGTCTTTATCTGGATCAATGAGCTGTTTCATTGGCATTCAGCTGCAAACTTCCACTCTGTTCAGCTGCTTTAACCCTCCGTGAGATTTTGCCAAAAGTTAATTAGCCACTTCACAAGTATTCAGCTCAGTAATTCCATTAACAGGGTACACAGAAAAAAGAGAAAGAGGAGAACCTCATGGTGCAGTAAAGTATTTAGTGCTTTATTCCCCAAATTTTTTTCCAAGCACAATTAAAAAAAAAAACGAACAAGTAAAACACACAGCTGTAAGTTTTCAAGTTGCTTGCTGGTGATTGGTGATGTCACAGAATTCTCTCCAACCGGCGCATTTCCCTGTAAGAAACATCGACTGGGAATGGAGATATCCGGGACTTCAGCCACTACGTATTTTTATACTCAGCAGGAGTGACACCTGAAAAACAGAGTGGCCTAGATTCACAAAGCGATTACGCCTGTGTAAATGTTGTTAGACAGGAGTAATTTCGATTTACGAGCGTTTTTACGCTAGTCGAAATCCTCAAACCATGAAAAGACACCTGCGTGCTAAATTTCGACTTTATTACGTGTTAGTACGCCTTCAGATCTACGCTGCCTGAAAATTGCGGCCACTGGGCGGACTTCCTGTTGTTTTTCACCTTCATGGTATGCTAATGAGCTTTTGCCTGGAATCCACAAAATTTCGCTCTTCAAACGCAATCTCTTACGGCACCTTTAGTCATCTTTTTTTTCCGTTTCACTATACCAGCTTTTTGCTGGTCTAATATTAGACAGCCCATGTTAAGTATGGCCGTCGTTCCCGCGTCGAATTTCAACGTTTTTCGATTTCTTTTATTATTTTTTTCGTCCGGGAATAGGAATGTTCGTAAACGCCGCTACTCAAACAACGATGACGTCACGACGTGATTTCGCGCAATGCACGGCGGGAAATTCCTGAACAGAGCATGCGCAGTTCGATCGTCGCGGGGACGCGCTTAATTTAAATGCTTCACGCCCCCTACTCACGTATTTCGATTGCGCGGCGGAAAAAAAATACGATACAATAGCGTACGCGCAAAAAAACTACCTGAATTCGGCGTAGAGTCTGGTGATAGACGGCAGCGTAGCGTATTTCGATTACGCAGCGGAAGATTACATCTATGTGAATCTGCCCCAGTAGTGTTCCTATCCAGCAATCAATGTCACAATCATTACACACTTAATTAATATATTAAAAACATTTGACACGTAATTAATATATTAAAAACATTTGTATACATTTAATATGCGACCCCAACCAGGATTACTCTGGATTGTATACCAACTAAATATTAAAACAAATTACTGGCATTTATGGCTAGGCACCCGATGGTACCGGCTGTGTGGATGGGGGATTTTAATATGACCATGGATTCATTTATGGATCGCCCGGTACAGACTGGAGGGGAGTCAGAGGGACCCAGGCTGAACAGACTGGGCCGCCTGATGAAGGAATTTGCCCTGATAGATGTATGGAGGCAAAGGAACCCAATGACCCGGGCATACACTTGGCACTCAACTAGCCTACCACTATGTCTCGCATAGATTATATAATGGTTTCGGCGCCACTTATGGCGAGGGTGGGGGGGGGCTGGTTTTGCACCTAGAGCTTTATTAGATCACTCACCATGTTGGGTACAGATGTCCCTGTTGGGGGAGGCTCCTAGGCGGGTGTGGAGACTCAACTCGTATTGATTGAGCGCGTTGCCGGACCATGACAGCATTGAACGGGAACTTTCAATGTTATGTTATGTTATGTTAATGGGTGGCTGTCGGAGCAGATTGCCCTGGAACGGGGCACGAGGCAGGGGTGCCCCTTGTTGCCACTGCTATACGCGTTGGTGGCTGAACCGTTAGCCATCGACATTAGAATGAGCCCAGAGGTGGTAGGCCTTAGAAAAGGTGATGCATGGGAAAAAATAGGATTATATGCAGACGACACGGTCTTATATTTAGCGGACCAGGGGCCCCCACTGTGGGCGGCATTAAATATCATAGAGGAGGTCGGTAAATACTCAGGCTTAAAGATTAACTGGGATAAATCTCGAATTCTCCCTCTAGATCAGTCCCCTCCCCCGGCAATGTCCCCAGAACTACCTCTACAGAGTGGCGGAGGTCAAATACCTGGGGTGAAAGTCACCAAAAATCTTAGAGACTACGTCCCTCTTAATATGGAACCCTTATTTGCCATTATTAAAACTAGGGCCCAGGCGTGGGCCAGGTTGCCCCTGGGGGTTATGGGTAGAATCAACCTAGTAAAAATGATTTTGCTGCCTAAGATTTTTTTTTTAGGTTGGCACGCTCCCCTGTACATACCAATAAAAGTATTCAAACAGATGGAGGCAATCCTAAATTCTTTTGTTTGGGGCTCGGGCCGACATAAATTGGCATGGCACATACTTAAGAACCCTACACTGGAGGGGGATGCTCCCTTCCAGACGTTCAGGCCTACTATATAGCGTCACAACTGTCCCATCTTTATTATTTCAACACTTCTGAAGTGCAGAGATATAGGTCGCTAGTGTGCAACAAACCGGGCAGCTCTTTTCATACCCCTGTACAGCCAGTATTCAGTTGTAACGTTACGCCGGATAAGATTTGGGAATTAGGATCTCAACTGCGGAGACTTCTCAGTTTCGGACCCAGGTTTCACTCTCTTTTGTGCAGAGAGTTTGGGATCCTAGCATCACAGTCTCAGTCAAGAAATATGGCGCATATTCCTTCATAGGTGCCAGTAAAAACTCAAACAAATATAAGTATAGAGTCCAGGTAGAACTGATACTATAGTTCAGGCCCACTAGGGTAATACCCGGGGGAGTGAGGTTGCACGAATACTGGATACAAATACAAACTCTAATAGCAGGGTAAATAGTATTAGCGCCGTATGCCTCAAGAGTAATGGACTGGTCGCAGTGCAGCAGTGTTGAGGGAATGGCGTGAAAGCAGCGTTCCACTAATACTTGGAAACTACAGACCAGGCTCTAGTTAAATGGAGAAGTAGCCGAGCATGCGTGGCATGTAATACAACTTAACGGCAAAGTCCTCAAAGTAATAGGCAGTATATGTGCACACAATAACATTTGAGAAGGAGGTACATAGGCATGAAAGACTTCCGTTTATACTTGGTGACTTTAGAATGTAGAAATCATGGCAGGATCCTTATTAGAAGTACCAAACATGGCTGCATGGTTATGGCTGCAGTAATTCCTGGTACAGTTAGCATACATAACTTAGCAGGCAGGGCAGTTCACAGGACAGTAATGCAATAACAACATCAGGGTACTTGCGATACTGAAGTGAACGATGCAGGCATAAGGTCAGGCTCCAAAGGTCCAGACAGGTAAGGCTGATGAAGCAGGCAGTGGAGTCTCCTGGTCCAGGTCAGGAAGCTGAAGTTCAGAGCAGGTGCGTCTGGATACCCAACCGACAGAGACGTTGTGTCAGCAAAAATAAAGGAAGACTTCCTGGTCAGTGCTGGGAGCTTAAATAGGCCGCCCAGCAACTTAACAGGAAGTGACAGGCTAATCAGAAAGAAGGAAGTAACTATAGTTGAACTTCAAAGTGAGAGGTTCTTCAGGAAGGAGGTTTGGGAAGGAAGTAACGGATGAGAGTTAACTGGGGAAGAACTAAGTATAATTGTACTTAGTGAAAAGTCACTCGAGAGACGTTACATCAGGAAGGGACACGGGGGGGTGTAGGTCATATCGCTTCTGTGTGGATATGCTAATGCACCATCAAAAGATATGGGATATAGCCCTCAAGAAACAGGATAGGACACATATACACTCCCATACTCCATTGTGGAACAATGGGTGTCTGCCTGAACTGGGTTCTGGGCGGCATATGGGATACTATTTCTATCACAGATTCTGACTGATACCGGACCTAAGTCCTTCTCGAGTCTCAGGGAGGAGTTCTCTCTCCCATCACACTTCTTATTTCGATATTTGCAGCTTAGGCACGCGATTAGAAAACAGCTGGACTTGACCACAGTTGACCTAAGGGCCCCGCAGGTCCTAGATGTAATTTTCGAAGCTGATTCAGCCAAGCTCACATCTAATCTATATTATATTATCCGACAACGTAGGATAGGTAGGGTGTATCAGGTGGCCAAGATTAAAAGGGAACAGGATGTAGGACATATAGACGACACTGACTGGGGAGAGATCCTGGAGGGGGTTAAGACATCATCCCCCAAACTCTTGGATAGGTTAACACAATTGTATATAATTCACCACGCATATCTTACACCCCTGAGACTGGTAAAGTTCCAACCCACAAGAAGTCCTGAGTGCCCTATGTGTAACACGACTGAAGGTTCGTTTTATCATCTGCTGTGGCACTGCCCGGACGTTCAGACCTACTGGTTACAGGTGACACAATTACTCCACGACAATATGGGTTTCCCAGTGGGCATGGACCCAAAGTTGTGCCTCCTGGGACTACTGCCAGACGTCGAGGTTGACAAGTATCAGGCTATCTTTATATATGAAACATTGTTTCTGGCAAGGAAAGTGGTGGCCAAGGCCTGGATGCAGGCACGGGCCCCAACATTGTGGGACTGGAAAAGGGAGGTAAACACCACTCTTCCGTACAAGAGGATGATCTATGTCCATAGGGGGCGACCTCAGAAATGTTTCAGTGTTTGGGATAGGTGGCTGGAAGACAGGGAAACCTGCACGGCCTGAGTTGCTATGTGACGGCATGTTCAGGCGGTGTGTCATGTCTATGGGGGGAGGACAATATGTTCAGGGAGTGGGGGGTGGACGGTACTACGTTGTTATATATGCATAACTCAGGAAAGGATGTATTGATTTTCCCTAGATGCCCAAATCAGTTCTTCTCTCTTTATTTCTGTGTATATTCTCCCTCACCAGAGGTAATGATGTGAACGTGTATGCGAGGTCCAGTACAAGCCGGACTAACGGCCTGTATGTTACAATGTACAAATGTACAAATGTCAGACCCTTGTTCAATTTTGGTTGATGCTATTCCACTGCTTTTTTATGTATGTAAACCTCTTTTGCATCTCAATAAACTTGAATTTTCTGGTTAAAAAAAAAAAATTATTATTATTAAATTATTAATTAATTATTAAATAATTATTATTAAAACTGTTGTTATAAAAATTGTATAAAACAGAAAGCTCATACCATAAAGCTTATATAATAGATGAATACTAATCTATATTGATATTGAAAAATCCCATTAAACTATAAGGGCCATTCATTCAGAAATCAGAAATTATTTTTCAACAGCACATAGAAACTGCTAATGCAGGATCTTTAGTCTATTTCAAAGAGGAAGGTGGGGAAAACAACTGCGCTAGTTGACAGAAAAAAAAAAAAAAAACGATATAGCAGCCAGCACACAGACAAACAAAGTCAAAAGTGAACTTGGAAAAGGAAGTGCAGCGCTATGCTAAATAAATCCGTGAAAATGCTGCCAAATTCACATAGCATACTAATGTGAAATCAAACAAAAAATATATATAAACATGGTGAAAAAACACAATTTCACACAGCATAAATGTAATGCTGCTAAAAGTCTTTTAGCAGCATTACAATGGCAGCATTTTCACGGATTTATTTAGCATAGCGCTGCACTTCCTTTTCCTCATATTTCAAAGAGGATACAAGAATGCAATAACTCCCATGCATAAACCTTTTCAAAAGAAACAAAGTAGCATAGAAGTCATCCCATTTGGATCTAGGGTAGAGACCACTAAGACCCCTTTCACACAGGGTAATTTTGCAGGCGCTATTGAGCTAAAAATAGCGCCTGCAAACTGACCTGAAGCAGCCGTTGCTGTGGCTCCAGAGTGGTTCGCTAGCAGGACAGTAAAAAAAGTCCTGCTAGCCAAATCTTTGGAGCGGTGAAGGAGTGGTGTGTATACCACTCTTCCACCTCTCCTGCCCATTGAAATCAATGGGCCGAGGCACTTTTCGGTGTTTTTTTACCCTTTCTCATCTGCTAGCAGGGGGTAAAACTGCCCCGCTAGTGGCCGAATATCGCAGAGAAATTGGCGGTAAAGCGTCGCTAAAAATATTGGCGCTTTACCGGCGCACCCCAGTGCGAAAGGGGTTTAATTGAAACATATCCACACTCGAATGATACAAAGATTCAATTAAACACAAAACCTTTGCACAGGGAAGGGGGAAATATAATACAAGATCAGATAGTGGCTTTGCCCGCTCACCAGCCCCTACGGCAGGATCGCCACCACCTATCTTAAACTTAAAAAAAATATATAAATAAAATAAAAAATATATATACATTTTCTGAAACAACAATAAATAAAACATTGTTTTTTGAGGGGAAGTAGACTTCCTAGCTTTTAGCATCATGATAATCTACATAATACATACACATAGACATATGAATGTACATACTGCATGTTTGATTTGTTCAAAAAATTTAGGTTAGGTTGCATGAAATAGTGATTAGATTGCATTATTTAAGCAGGCTGTAAGGATGGCTATGCATGTAATAATATTTTCTTCTCTTGGTTTTTCTTACCTTTTAATATTTTTTTTGTTAATTGTTAGCATATACACATGCTTATGCCTAAATACAAATCATTAAATCTGTTTTTTTGTGAGACTCAGTGCTAATAGATGCTTCTCTGAGCCTGTGAAGAGGGAGATATGTCACTTTCCCCCAATCAGCTCTCAGATAACACTCAACTATGTGCTATAGTTCTACAGTGTGTGTGTGACATCAGATCCCCATTCCCTGCTTTTTGCTGCTAGGAAAAATCATTTAATCTATGTGTTATAGAATGCTGTACAGGACAGATTGCTGAACAGGTACAACATGTGTAGGATGATTTGTTTCATCTCCGTGGCTAGTTACTTTACTGCATACAGCATGTGTAAAGGTTTACAATCACTTTAAATATTTAAAGTTTTAGGAATGCTTGAATGCAGGAATGTGTTTTTCCCTATTGGCATATAAGTCGCCACTATACTATCCCTGTTGGTACGATCTTCCCCAGTCCTAATCTCCACCTCTCAAGGGTTATTTGTTGCTGATATGCACCCCTACATTGGTTCCTCTATGCTCTGAGTAGTAATATGCAATTAACTCTCTGTAGGCATAGAGACACTTTTAAGTTTCTCCTGTATGCAGATTTCTACAATTATATACGTTTCTCTTGAGGCAATAGAGTCAATTTACTAAAGGAAAAAAGCCTGTTCACTTTGCAAGGAAAGTTGCCCTTTAGATGGGAACTTTTTCCCAGAGCTTGGGGTTAAGGAAAGCTATTGACTTTGTAGACTTCAAAAGCCTTGAAAACATATCTGTATTGCATTTATTTTAAGAAAAGTAATGTTGAATATGACTTCTGTGTCTTATTGATGTTATTGAAGTTAAGCTGCCTATGGATTCTGCCAAGTCAGGAAATAGCCATATTGTTCACATAGACTTGGTCTAAAGGTTGTGGCCCAGATTCACGCACATCTGCGCATTATTGGACCGGCGTAGCGCACCGCCTTTACGTTAGACTTGCGCAATTTTGCCGCGTAATCACCCTATTCTCGTAGCTTTTGCGCAGAAAATTGCGCATGCGTAACGTTATTTCAGAGGCGTAAGGCGGAGTAATACAAATTGAGAAGGACGTAGGCATGTTACATTGAAATGAGCCGTGACCCCATGCAAATGAAGGGCCGGCCGGCTCGCGCATGCGCGCTTGAAGGAGATGGTCAGCTCCGCTGTGCGCATGCTCACAACTCGGGAGCGGCGCAATCAGTGAAATTGGAAATGGACTAGGGCAACTTAGTGAACTACGCAAACAGCATAAATAGACAGACACAAACGCACTTGCATTGCAAAAGTACATCCCTTTGTATCCCTTCCCATTTAACCAAGTGCTTTTGTCCTGTTGTTCGTTGCGTTGTGTTTTGTAGTTGTCAGATTAGTGTTCTGTGTGATTAAGTGTTTGTTAGTAGATCTTTGAAAGTGTTTTTTGATAAGTGTTTAAGAGACTGTTTGTTTGATATATTTCTGTTCGTTTGTTTTCTTGCAGATTTTTTGCTGTTTGTTTTTGTGACTGTTTTTTGCTGAGTGCTTGTGTGATTTTTTGGGTGTTAGTTTTCTCTTTGTGTGTGTTCTTGCTTGATTGGTTGTGCTTGTTTTTGTGACTGATTTCTGTTGACTGGGAGTGAGTTTTTTTGGAAGTATGACAGAGAGAAAGCGAAAACTCAATTTTACTGTGGGGGAAAAAAGAATTCTTGCCCGGGCCATTAGCGATTATGGGCGTTTCCTCCACGGCCCAGACAGTGCCGACACCACCCCGGCCAGGAGGAGGGAGATTTTGGACCTCATCACTGAGCAGGTCAATTCAGCGGGGCAGGGGGAGACACGGACCCGGTCTGGGATTGACAAAAAAATTAATGACCTCCGGCGTCTGGTCAAACAGAAGCTGTCCAAAATGCATGCCAATGCCAGGGGCACAGGAGGGGGCCCACCATGCCGTATTAGGCTGACAGCGGAGGAGCGTGCGGTGGCCCTGACCTTTCATCGGCATGAAGTGGAGGGCCTGCCCGGCTTTGACTCAAGTCCGGAGCCCGTGGTGCCAGGTAAGTATTTTTTTTAATATCAGGTGTGTAGCATGTGTGGGGGAGGGGGTGAAAGGGAATATGTGGCAAGTGTGTGGATCCTCCAACCTGTGAATGTTTTGTATCATCCACAGATGTGCAGGAGGGTGCAGGGCCATCAGGCCTGACCGCACCATCCCCAGGACAGCAGCCTAATGAAGCCCCCCCAACAAGGCCGGAGTCCGTGGAGGAGGTTCAAGAGGAGGAGGAGGAGGTTGAGGAGGAGGAGAATCATGAGGAGGAGAAGTCCATGTCAGGCACTGGACTTTTGGTTTTTGAGGACTCTTCCCCTCTGGCTGGCAGCAGGCAGCCCTCCCTAAGGGGGAGCCCCCCCATCCTCCCCCAACATGGCTCCCCTCCCAAGGGCCTCCCCTTCTCCCCGGCCACAAGCATCAGCTGGAGGCAGGAAGTCGTCCCAGAACCCCAGGGGGGTGGCCGATCTCCTGCCCCGCCACTCTGAGAAGGGACCAGTTCCTCCAGACCCGCCATCTGGGACAGGTCAGCCAGACATTGGTGCAGATGGAGGAGAGCCTGTCCTCCATCAAGGATACGCTGGTGAACCTGGACTCCCACTCCCGGGCTTTTACAACCTGCCTAAACGAACTGCAGACGACATCAGAAGGCATTGGGCAGGATGTGAGGGCCATTACCCAGGCTATCCAAGCCAACACGGCAACACTTGGTGCTGCCCTGGACAGAATAGCCATGGCCTTGGAGGGCAGGCCGCCAGGTGGGCAAAGATCAGGGGCTGCTCCTCCTTCCCCGGTTTTCCCCCTCCCCATGAGTCTCCCCCGAGGATCCGGGCCGTGGCCGGGGGCGCCCCAGGCGTGGCTCACGTAAAGGGCAATAATTTTTTTTCCCCTTTTTTTATTTTTTTATTTTTATTTTTTGCTGGAAAATTTTTGATTTTGCTGGTCATTTTTTTTTTGGGTTGTGAATGCTGTTTGAATGTGGGGGTGACATTCCTGCCGGAAAAGGGGTGTCACCCTCAATTTTGGTGGAGAAGGGTTCCCCAGGACCAGGGAGAAGTGATCCCCAGGTCTGTGTGAATGGTGTATGAATGTACAGTGACATAATTGGAGCCTTGGCGTGGCGTTGCTGCTCACAAGTCCTGCATGGTGGACTGGTGCTAATCCAATTTGATGTGGATGTGGGGTGTGTGTGCTAGGGACCACAGTGGTGTGCATGCATGCATTCTCATTGTGCCATGATTAATGTGTGTGTTTAACGTGCAAAGATGCCCAATGTGAGTTGTCTCCTGGCTGCTCTTCCCTCAGAAGACGGGGTAGCCTCGGTTAGGGGGGGATTGTCTGGTTCAGGGGTCAGGTCATCACGTAGGTCAATCTGCAGGCCCTTTCTTACTGTGAAGTTGTGCAGCATGCAACATGCACCGATGATCTGGCACACGAAGTTTGGGGAATACAAGAGGGTACCCCCAGACTTATCCAGGCATCGGAAACATGACTTCAGGAGGCCAAAGGTGCGCTCCACCACTGCTCGTGTTTGGGCATGTGCTTGATTGTATCTTTCCTCTCCTGGGGTTTGGGGGTTCCGGATAGGAGTCATGAGATGGGGTCCCAGTGGATATGCAGAGTCACCTGTAAGGGAAAAGACAGGAGGATGTTAGTCATGCATGTGCCCCTTGTGATGTGTGCATTATGGGAGGGGATAGTCATGCCTGCCACCCATGTCACTCACCAACCAGCCAGGTGTCCGCATACACATTCTGATCGAATTCCATTCGGATGTGGCATTGATTGTATATGTAGCTGTCATGGCTGGACCCTGGGTGTTTGGCACGGACGTGCCATATGAGGCCTTGGGCATCGACTATCACCTGTACGTTGATGGAGTGCCAATGCTTCCGATTGCGGTACATGTGCTCTGTCTCCTGGGGGGGCTGGAGTGCCACATGTGTGCAATCAATGGCCCCCACGGTGCGTGGGAATCTGGCAATTCTGTAGAAATCTGTCATTGCCTTCAGCCGCAGGTCCTCAGTGGTGGGTTTGATGATTTGGTTGGCCATGCGTCTGAGGATTGCAGGGACAACCTGGTGCACACATCTGCTCATGGAGGATTGTGACATCCCAGCCACCACTCCACTTGTACGCTGAAAAGAGCCACTGGCAAGGACATGGAGTGTTGCCATGACCTTGACCAGTGGCTGCACTGCATGTGAGCGGTGTGTTCGGCTGTTGATGTCCTCCTGCAGGGTTGTGGTTAATTCCAGGATGACATGAGGGGTAAATCTGAAGATGCGATACACCTCAGAATCACTCATGCCAAACAGGTCTATGCAGGTGCGGTATATCCTCTCCCGTGCCATCCTCCGTGCCATCCTCCGTGCCCTCCTCCTTCTTTGATCATCTAAAGTCAGTAGTATAGCTATGCGCGACGATGCCCCTGGCATGTTGGCATACAGATTGTTGTGCAACACGTGTGACTGCTGAGCTCCTCACTAACAGTGTTGCTTTATCTAACAAGTAGACTTTTTTTCTCTTTTTAGACCAGCTTTTATATGCTCTAATTTTAGACAGGACATTTTGCTGTTGCGCACACTGCGTAGCCTGCGCTGCCCCAACGTTCTTTTGTGGATCCCCGTAAGTCCCTCATTAGCATATTTGACTAGCAAATCAATGGTCTGTCTAGCGCAGTTTTGCGCGGACGTATGCGCCTGTCTAACGAAATTACGCCGGACCAAAAAAAGTAGATTTCTTGCGTATCTCGCTTTGGGGATGCCGTGCATCGAAACGCACGCGCACATTTAGACTTACGCACGTGCATCTCCTGTTGCGCAGGCGTAATCGCTCTGTGAATCTGGGCCTATATCTCTGTTAGAAAGACAGAACTTGCACCTGCTACTTCAAATACCAGTGATGATGGGAATGAAAGACATAAAGATCCAAATTACTAATGTCTCAAAAAAGGTTATGCTTTTATGGAACGGTTATGCTTTTATGGGACGGCCCTTGGAAGAATGCGAGGAGTACCTAAGGAGTCCTAGAATCATTATACACCGTTAGAGCCAGACAGGAAAGCTATAGTTAAGTGCACATTCTCAGGTTCAGTGGAAAACAACTTATATTTTGGTTTTGATTTTTGCTCCTATAGAAGGAACCAAGTGGATCTCTCTTGCTATACTCATTAAGTGCAAAAAAAGCTAACATCATTAGAGTACACAAGGTAGATCAACAACACAATAGGTGGAACACTCGTATGCCCAAAAGACTGACCTCAGTGTAATTATCAGAACCCACTGTGAATAAAAATCTCAAGTCTCAGATGATGTGCAGTCCAATAAAACTATCATACGGAGAGGTCAAGGCAATATTTGAGAGCTGCTTTGCAAAAGCCTACATGAGGTAACACTCCAGACAGCCACTGACAGCAGCAAGACTGCATCTTCGTAGGAAGATCAAGAATTCAGTGATATCGAGATCTAAGCTGACAAGGCTGATAGCTCAAGCATAAATTGCTTGAGAACCTCATTAGATGACCGATTATCATGCAGGAATGTTCTTCACTTTACAGGTTAGAAGTAGTTTCCTGAGAATAGAATTCTCATGAAGTAATTTGAAACAACCAAAGAGACTGTCCCACTTTAAAGGGGTTGTAAAGGTTTGTTTTTATTTTCTAAATAGGTTACTTTAAGCTAGTGCATTGTTGGTTCATTTACCTTTTCCTGCCATTTCCCTTCTAAATGTTTTTTTCTTTGTTTTCTTTGTCTGAATTTCTCACTTCCTGTTCCTCCTCAGTAAGGTGTATAGTAAGCTGTTCTAAATGACTTTACACCGCTCGGATGATGGTGGAAACCTTACTGAGGAGAAACAGGAAGTGAGAAATTCAAACAAAGAAAAAAACATTTAGAAGGGAAATCAAAGGAAAGGGTAAGTGAACCGACAATGCACTAGCTTAAAGGAACCAATTTAGAAAATAAAAGACAAACCTTTACAACCCCTTTAACCTCTATGGAACCACTTTTGTGACCTAGTCCTTTAAAGGCTGTTCCAACTTTGATATCTGCAACACTGACAAATTTACTAAGAAGACTTTATCACAGCTTTACGACTAACAGTATGTACGGTATATATTTCTTTGTGCTTTCTCATTTTTTGTGCTTTCAAGGTCCAGACGACAAGTCAGAAATCAATTAATTGGATTTGTTTTTATTTGTGGTTTATATTGCTGTAATGTAATTTCATTATATCATAGCATACTGGCATCTACCAATACCATGCAGGGAGGCTTGTCTTGTTTATTGTATGTGGTAAGGTCCTCGGTCTCCTCCCTCCCCTCCCTTCCCAGTTTTGTCTCTAGGAAGTTCAGTTCTTAGCTAGATACCCCATGCTTCCTTAACCAGCAACTCAACGGGGGTTATTTACGGAAGGCAAATCAATGTTGCACTACAAGTGCACTGCAAGTGTACTGCAAGTACACTTGCAGTGCACTTAAAAGTGCAATCGCTGTAGATCTGAGGGAAAGCTAACATTTTTCAAGCTAAAAAAAAATATTTTCCTTGCGTGTCCCCCTCAGATCTACAGTGAGTGCACTTCCAAGTGCACTTGTAGTGCAAAATGGATTTGCCTTTTGTAAATAACCCCCAATGCCTTCTTACACTTCAAAGAATTGAAAAAAAAAAAACCTTCATCTGTACTTCATTTATTTTAGGTAAACCAACATTGGACTCAACGTCTGTGTCTTATTGAAGCGTAATGCCGCGTACACACGATCAAGCTTTTTCCCGGCCAAATTACATCGGAATTCCGACGGAATTCCATTGGAAAAAATAGAACATGTTCTGTATCTAAACTCCAATGAAAAAACTCAGATGGGGCTACACACGATTCGGAAAATCCGATTAAAAAAGTCCATCAGACTTTTTCCAGCGGAAATTCCGATTGTGTGTACGGGGTATTAAGCTGTCTGTGGATATTAGAATTTAAAACAAACAGAGACTGAATCCAAAGCCCCAAGACAGCAGCACAGCAGGTCACTATCCCTATGCTCCTATCTGGGCAGCTATAGATTTGTATTATTAATGCTCTCAATTTATGCAAAACACTTACTAGTATTGCTTATATTAGTTTTACAGTTTATTTTAATAAATGCACTTTAAATTCAAGCATTAACAAACACCACGCTCAAAAAAAAAAAGTTTACTAACATAAATATGTAATGTTTCACAGGAAGCCCATTTTTTTACATCACCTTTCACATACCTAATGTGTAAAGAATATATAATCATATTAAATTCTCTTTAAACTTAATGGACTCTTGATGATTTTTCCCACTCCTGCTTTTTTAAGAGATTTTAGTGTATTTTTTTTTACATTATACTGTAAATGGAATCTATTCCTGGCTTAGTAATTCATGTAATGGACAATAGATATAAAAACTGTAGCTCCAGGGACATAAATTGGTCCTAAACTCTGAAAATTGCAGCTTTTACACAAGCAAGGAAATACTAAACACTCCTAATGCAAGTCCGCATCTAATTTACTGCCAAGCTCAAAACTGTGTCTAAAAGCCTTTAAACTTCTTAATGATTCAACATGCTAAGCCTACACTGCCTAATAGGTATATTTTATAAATCTCTTCTATTTCAAAGTTCTCTAGGTTTCATTTAGTCATGTCAGGCACTAATATTGTTGTGTACAATGGCATTTCCACTGTTTTGGGCCAACTACTCTTAACTGCCCCTATGCAGCAATATTGCCTCTTGCTTGCAGAAGTCATATTTAATGGGATACAATTAAAAAAATCATGGTCTGAAAGAAGTAGTAATGCTGCTATTGATATACCCGTCCTAAAAATGCTAGTTGCCTGGATGTCATGTAAATCTTCTGACTAATACATTCTAAGTGTCTGCCCTAGACATAGCAAGCAAGTCTTTTCTAACAAGGTCAGAATACACCAAGGTCAAAGACAACCAGGCAACTAGAATTTTGAGAAGGAGGCCAGCAATGAACACCATGGGCCAGATTCACATACACTTAATATTGCGCTGCGTAATCGAAATACTCTACGCTGCCGTATTTTACCAGGCTCTACACCGAATCCTGGTAGATTTTTGCCCATACGCTACGGCGGCGTAGTCTATTTCTCGCCGCGTAATCGAAATACGCGATTGGGGGGCGTGAGGCATTTAAATTAAGCGCGTCCCCGCGGCGATCGAACTGCGCATGCTCCGTTCAGAAATTTCCCGCAGTGCATTGCGCGAAATCACGTCGTTACGTCATTCGTTGTTTGAGTAGCGGCGTTTACGAACATTCCTATTCCCGGACGACTTACGTAAAAAATAATAAAGGACGTCGGAAAACGTAGAAATTCGACGCGGGAACGACGGCCATACTTAACATGGGCTGTCTAATATTAGAGCAGCAAAAAGCTGGTATAGTGTTACGCAAATAAAAGATGACTAAAGGTGCCGTAAGAGATTGCGATAGAAGATCGTAATTTCGGGGATCGCCGGCAAAAGCTCATTTGCATACCCCGACGCTGAAAACGACGGGAAGTCCACCCAGTGGCCGCAATTTTATTGCAGCATAGATCCGAAGGCGTACTAACACGTAATCCAGTCGAATTGAAGCCCGCAGCCGTCTATTCATGGTTTGAGGTTTCCGACTAGCTAGAAAACGCGCGTAATTTGAAATTACTCCAGTCTAACACAAGTTAGACAGGCGTAATGGCTCTGTGAATCTGGCCCCATGCATTTTCTAATGATGGTTGCCCTATTTTCAGTGTTTTATAGTGATGCTTATGTGCTTATTCTGGTGCTTTTCAAATGCAAACAGGGCTCTCACATTGCCTAAGGCAACAAATTGCACACCACCTGAATAGGAGCTGCTGCTTGTTCTTATCAAAGGATCAGGGTGATATGGATAAGATGTTTTGATTTAGGTTTTTAAAACTGGGCTCCTAACATACCATAATGGATTCTAGCTGTGATGGTTCGAGCACAGAAGGCAATGAGAGAAAACTTACATCTTATCAGATGTGTTGGGCAACAATGTAGCATACCTGTGCTTGCTTTTAAAATATAATCTGTTAGCCTATTTCATATGCTGTTGACTTTGTTATGGTTGGTATGAGTATGTATGTATGTATGTATGTATCTATCTATCTATGTACTCAATACTGAATTGATTAACCACTTGCCTACTGGGCACTTTTAGCCCTTCTTGCTCAGGATAATTTTCAGCTTTTAGCACTGTTGCCCTTTGAATGACAATTGCGGGGTCATGCATTACTATACCTATATGACATTTTTATATTTTTTTCCACGTAAATAGAACTTTTTTTTGGTGGTATTTAATCATAACTGTTTTATTTTCATTTTTTGATAAACAAACCAAAATAATACCCAAAATTGTTTCTGTTATATAACTTTGCAAACATGGGATTTTTCTCCTTTACTGGTGTGCGCTTGTGAGGCTGCACTGATGGGCACGAATAGGCAGCACTAATGGGCACTGATAGGCTGCACTGGTGGCTCTGATGAGGGGGGCACTGATGCTGTCCGAACTTCCAAGTGATTGCCCTTCCATTAATTCCAGGTTTATGAAGGTCAGGAGGTACTGTTAATATTCTGTGTTAATTTGGTAGGCTATACTTTTTTAACATTTAGAAATTATACAAACCAGTGGTTTTGGTTAGTTAGTATTTGGTCTTTTTGCATTTCTGTTACTTGTCTTATGTTACTGAGCTGACATACATTAATTAATTGAAATCAACCTAATATGATTGTTTTTATCTGTGTGCATAGTTGTTGAAATAATTACTTTTAAATTATTTAAAACTATTATTATTATTTAAACTTAAATATCTATCTATCTATCTATCTATCTATCTATCTATCTATCTATCTATCTATCTATCTATCTATCTATCTATCTATCTATCTATCTATCTATCTATCTATCTATCTATCTATCTATCTATCTATCTATCTATCTATCTATCTATCTATCTATCTTTCTATCTATCTAGCCTTTAATTTAATTTTCTGATGAGAACTAATAGATTATGTATGTACTCAGCAAGGTGATGCCCTATTCCTTTAATTGACTAATAGTTTTATGTAAAGATCCACTCATGCAATTTGATTTACTCCATTGTGCATTATGATTAGTTGAATTGCCACTGAAACTGATAGATTTATTCAAGACAAGTGGAAAATTGTTTTAATGAATTTCTGTCTACTTGAGTTTTTCCTCTACCTTGTAATTAATGTCAAGAATACTTACATTTATTAGTAACTTAATTGATGTCACGTATTGCATATCATAATTAATGGTGATTTGTATTTAGCTGCAAGTTAATTCTAGAGGAGTACACAAACAGGGTTTTTTAAGGACGTGAAAACGTAAAGATTAATTTTCCATTTTTATTTATATATTAAAAGACTTATTTAGATACTGAATTAAAGCTGTCACTTATTTACTAAACGATATCAGCTATTGTTTTAGCAATGTCAGTAGTGCTCCTACTCTAGTCATAACACAATAAAATAATTGCATATAATATTTATTTACAGTTAAATAGATACATATTTATTTGCAATCACTAGCTCAGATTTTGCAATGGCTATTTAAATGTCACTTGGAAATTTTGGACTTTCTAGTGACATATGCCGGCATTGGGAGGGTAACCCAGAGGTAAAAGCAGGGCCCTATGGTGCCTGCTTTCCAGTGGCAGACTAGTATGCTATTTCAGTTCAGTATAATTTTAACAAAATAAAAAATGTACTGAAATAAATATAGTTTATTCTGGGTCACTGAATATGTGCTGTTCACAGTTCTCTTTAGGTGTCAGTTTATGGAAAGGAATGGCAGGGGCATTAAATAATTTAAACATTCTATGAGTATTACTTGGGAAAATGTAAATTTGCACTATTGTATTTCCAGCTTTTTTTTTTTTTGAGAAACAGTAGCACCAAAAACAATAATTTGATACACACATTTTGGAACAAACCCACTTAACCCTTTTAGTTATTTGCTGCTACTCAGAAATATACACTTTTACATTTTGCTATTTACTATATTGCTATTTACGTAGTGTACAGATTGAAATGTAAGGAAAAAAAGTGATGAGCAGCCATCTCATTTAATTTTTTTTATGAGTTGCACAAGATATATTTTTAAGAGCTCTTTCACATTTATACATTATCATGCGGTAAAACTTGTTTTGATGCAGAAAATCACAGTTCTATGTGCAAAACAACAGACATGCCCTACTGTGCCATGTGCTTGAGCCTTACAGATGCACATAATGCTAAAGACAAAGGATAATATTTGAAAATGAAACTCCTGCATCACTACAAGTAATATAGTTACCTAGTTAGCCAGGTTGAAAAAAGACAGAAGTCCATCTAGTTCAACCAGCAGGGGGAAAAAAAATCCACATACATAAGTCCCTAGTAGGCAATCAAATATTCTCAGGATCAACTACCCCTGTTGTTATTTCATATACTGTAGATGTTAGTATAGCTAGTTATATTTTGTGCATTTAGAAACTACTACTCTACTAAGCTAGACAGAACTAGTTCTTGAGAGAGCCTGTTCACAGTAAAATATGTGAACATGTGGAAGAATTCTCTCCATATGCATATGTTAACCACTTAAGACCCGGACCAATACGCTGGTAAATGACCCAAGGTGTTTTTGCGATTCGGCACTGCGTCGCTTTAACAGACAATTGCGCGGTCGTGCGACGTGGCTCCCAAACAAAATTTGCGTCCTTTTCTTCCCACAAATAGAGCTTTCTTTTGGTGGTATTTGATCACCTCTGCGATTTTTATTTTTTGCGCTATATACAAAAATAGAGCGACATTTTTGAAAAAAAAACACTATTTTTTACTTTTTGTTAAAAAAAAAATCAAATAAACTAAATTTTAGTCAAACATTTAGGCCAAAATTTATTTAGCCACATGTCTTTAGTAAAAAAAAAAAATCACAATAAAAAAAAATAGCTACCTAGCGGGAACAGCGACACTAATACAGCGATCAGAAAAATGATCGCTTAGTGACGCTGGCAACAGGGAGTGAAAGGGTTAACTAGGGCGGTGATCAGGGGGTTAAAACTTTATTAGGGGGGGTGGGGGGGCTATCCTGAACCTAACAGTAACTGATTTTACACTGCCTGTCACACTGACACTAAATGCAGTGATTAGATCACTGCATTCAGTGACACTGTGACAGGGGGGGTGGGGGGGGTAGATCGCAAGGGGTTAAGTGTGCCTATGTATCATACTGTATTCTCAGATACCTATTTGTTTTTCTGTTAGTACTTCAAATAGATATAGCCCACTCTCTAAAGACTTAGATGTCTACATTAGAGAGGGGGCACACCCCAGACCCAATGTGCCTATTGTTTCCATAAGCTGTGTTAACAAAGATTTTTTAGATCTACCTCCAAGGGGAGCAACACAAATAAAAGAAAAAAGAAAACTAGAAGAGGTAGAAGAGGAGGAATCCGATCAAAGATTAAACAAAAAAGAAAAAACGGAGATGAGTTAGGAGAAAGTACCATCAAAATCTTTAATTTATCTTCACATATACTGACCCCTGTTGAACTTACCCTTCTACGAAAGGGTTTAAGCTTTTCCCCATCGACTGGACCCAACAAATTTGGTCTGTTCAAAGATCTCAATAAATTTGTCCGACTCCTCACCCTTAAGAGATTTTTTGCTAAGTGAGAGATCACAGATCATATTACAAATACTGCTTCAAACTCTGATAAGAGTATTAATATCCCTCTTTGTGCCATGGACAATGAGCACGATCCGGATGGACTTTTACAGATTCTGGAAGACCTCTGGACTGAGGGTAATATAGAAAGCCAAACTTTTTGCCCTTTTATGGACCCTGACATTATTCACACAAAGTTTAAGCCTCAATCTTCATTTAACCCTACCCATTCTAAAGGGCCCTATATTGAAACATTCTATCAAGCTGTGTATAAGGATTTTATGATGTTGTGTGATAATCAAACACATTCTGGAACTCCGAACTTGAACTTAGCCGAACGACAGGCACTCAGGGACCTAAAAATCAATAAGAATATTATAGTAAAACAAGCGGACAAGGGTGGGAGTCTCGTTATCCAAGATAGAACGGATTACCTTCGGGAAGTACACCGATTACTCTCGGATAGTGAGACATATTTGAAACTCAGTACTGACCCTTTTTCTGTTTTCCAAGCAGAATTAGTAACATTAGTGGACACTGCCTTTAGTAAAGGTGTGATCAATAAGAGCGAGAAGGCTTTCTTGCTGCCAAAAACACCTAGTATTCCACATTTCTACCATCTCCCGAAAGTACACAAATCTCTAGTTGATCCACCCGGTAGACCTATAGTGGCAAGTACAAATAGTCTCACTAGTGGTCTTTCTACTTATATTGACCACGTCTTGCAGCCCATTGTGTGTGCACTACCATCCTACATCAGAGACTCTAGCGAAATCATTGAGACTCTCAAAAACTATAGATGGGAGGAAGGATACGCTTGGGCTTCACTAGATGTAGCCTCTTTATATACCTCCATACCCCACAATATCGGTTTGGTAGCTATACAACATTTTCTAAGTAAAAATAATGACATTAACTCTTTACAGTCTCAGTTTATCATTAGGGGAGTTGATTTCTGTTTGAAACACAACTATTTCTCTTTTTGTGACCAATTTTTTGTTCAGAAAAGGGGCACTGCTATGGGGGCTAATTTTGCCCCTGTATATGCAAACCTCACAATTGGATTTTGGGAAACTTTGCAGATTTGGAATAATAACCCTTTCTTAGAACACATCGTTTTTTATGGACGATATATCGACGATGTTGTCCTTATTTGGAGTGGGGGTCCCGATACTTTTTCCTCTTTTGTAGATCACTGTAACGACAATCAACAGGGTCTCACTTTTACACATGTTTTTGACCCTGATAATTTGGTTTTTCTTGATCTAGTTCTCTCCCATGATTCAAACGTCATTACCACTTGTAATCATATTAAACCTACGAGTGGTAACTCCTACTTACATTTTAATAGCTGCCATCACCCATCTTGGAAGACGAACATTCCATTTGGGCAATTCAATAGGTTACGGAGAAACTGTACAAAAACTCAAGACTACATGACCCAAGGGTCGATCTTGAAGTCAAAATTTAAAGAGAAGGGGTACCCACTTAAGCTAGTAGACAACGCCCTCGGTTTGAATATGAATCCAAAGAAAAAAATTGGCAAAGAAATTAAAGATGAGACAACTAATTCCATCAGATTCATTTCTATGTTTAATACAAAATATAAACACATTTCCAATATCATTAATAAACATTTCAGTATTCTTCAATTGGATCATCTTTTAGCGCCACTCCTTCCATCTAAACCCCAGATTACTTTTAGAAAACCTCGTACCATACGCAATATTATTGCTCCTAGCAAAATAGCCAAATCCATGACTTTACGTCCCCTAGATATTCGGTCCTACTTTAACAACAAGACAGGTATTTTTAGGTGTGGCAAAAGAGGCTGTTTGACATGCCAATCCATCCCTAAAGGTGGCCCAAACATCATTAAAAATAATGATCACACGTTTCACATCAAACAATTTCTGACCTGTTCTACCGAATATATTGTTTATATATTACGTTGCCCTTGTAATCTATACTATGTGGGACGGACTATCCGTACCCTCCGCATAAGAGTTGGTGAGCATCGACGTCTCATCCACAAGGGCAATGATGAACATAGTGTCCCTAGACACTTTCTACATACGCACAATAAAGATTATAGGGCATTAGAGGTACTTGCCATAGAGTCCATCCCCAAAGGAACCCTTACTGATAACGAAAGGTTTGCCCTCCTGTGCAAACGGGAAACCTTTTGTATATTCCAGTTCGGTTCCCTCACGCCTGGTGGGTTGAACGAAGAATTGGACATTTTAAGCATCACTAATTAAATTATAAATTTTATATATATTTTTTCCTTTTTTCTTGCATATAGTTTTATATATATGTTTATATTTACATTTATATTTATTTTTATATCCATTTGTATTTTTATTACTATTTTTATTATACATTATTTATTTTTACTTATCTATATATATATATTTTTTTAAATGTTCTAATATATCAGATTACTTTTATTATTATTATTATTATTATTACCTTTATTATTATTATTATTATTATCTGCTATCTGCATTATATTATATTATTTTAGTTATAATGATGGAAGGGTTAAATTGATTTAAATCTGGAAATCCCTCCCCTTCCCTCATTATCCAATCAATGAGCCCATGCGCTCTTATTAGCCCTTTGGGGAAGCTCTGCCGTGAATTTGACAAAGCGTCTGTGACGCGAAACATGTCAGTTGCGGCTCCCTTTTCTTACACCTTAGATGTCCGTGAGGATATTTGGTGAATTAAGTAGCATATTTGCCCACTCGTGTTGACGTTTTAGCGTCCCTCGCAACGACATCCGAGTGAGCTTTGAACACATCACGCTGTTTACATCCCCCATTGGCCCGCTCTGTGACGTGATCATAGAGGATTGATGTCCGGACGTTAACCCTTGTCTTTTCCTGTGACGCTGCGGAAGTTCCGCCCTCCACCTTGGCCGGTAACGCGGCTGTTTTGAAGCTATTGCAGCCCCGCGCTCAGGCCTACTCACCGTCTCACATCATGACAGGATGAGAATGGTCATCTCTCCCATCGGCTTGGAACATCCATCTGGACCCGTTGGTACCAACTAACTCCCTGCCCATCTATATAGCAGTGGTAAGGACTGGTTGCCGGCGAGCAACACTTGTTCCTGTTACATCTATCCATCCAGTGTCCACTCATAGCCGTCCAGAGGAGAGCTCCCCACAGAGGTATTGTACCTCCCAGCACGTTACTTACGTCTTTAAGCCAACTATTTTGCTACTTCTCTAAAGCGGGTTATTTAACCCTTCCATCATAGGCAATGTTTCCCTATGGACTCTAGGTGAACAGTTCTATATATATATTTTTAATTTTTAATTTATGATTTCTGTGCAAATTAATTTGTATATGAGTTCTGGACTATTAAATGTCATTATAAATTTTAATTCACTGTGCGCTGTCTCTGTTGTCTGTATGTTCTTTGCCCATTTCTTGGTTGACAGCTGCACTGTATTAGATTTTACTGGTTCTCACATTTCATAGTGTTGCTATAATACTTGTAGCGCCCCCTGGAGGGACTTTTTGTGTATACTCCTCATAGAAGCAGGGGTAACCTTACGCGGATGAAAACGACGTATGTGACGATGGGGCGGTGGCGTAAAAGCCATCGGGAATCGGCGTACTAGCCTCATTTGCATATGCAAATGAAAAAACAATGTAAAGGCCACCTAGTGGCCGGAGTTGTCATTACAACTACGATCCGCAAGTGTAATGGTATTACACTTGTCGAATGTTGAAGCGTATCTATGCCAAAGTGATGCTAAGCATCACTCGCATAGATACGAGGCAAAAAAAAACGGCGATACGACGGGGTATCTGAGATACTCCGTCGTAGCGCCGCTGAGAATCTGGCCCACTGTATTTATTTATTTATACTCAGCACACACGAGTCAGTGTTGCTTGCAATGGGTTATCTTCACCAGATATTCTCAGTTTATTGAGTCAAGTTGCTTCTTCCAATGCCTGAGTAGCAGAGTATTTGAAAAGCAATACCCTGAGCGATAAATTACTAAAATTATGGGAATCAGCAAAGAAGGAATAGTAGAAAATAATGAGTGCATGTTCTCCCCTTAATTATCCAGTATAATCCTTGCAAGTACATAAGCCTAGAATTTCTTTTTATATGTCTGTACTTTTCTAGGGTAAGTACTTACCAGGATTAAAATGTATAATTATTGGGGAGAACATGCCCAAACTGTGCTAACATAAGTTATTTTCTTACCTATTACTTACAAGTTTAGGACTATCAATCTAGATTGTATGGTGAACATTGGAGAATATCGAGGAGACTGGAGCTATAGTTCCAATAGTTTGATGACTAACATACAGTATATGTTATACAGGATATATGGTTACTTTTTGGGTGTGGCCTCTCGAATGTGTCAGAGAAGTTTAGAGGAAGGAGAGAGGAACAGGACATTGTCACCCCACAATATAAACAAACACCTTATCAGAATCACCAGGTGTTATTTCCATGAAAGCTAGTGAAAAAAAAGGGTTTTTAGTAATTGAGTGTCAGACTGTTGTGGAGAGGAGTGACTGATGGTTTTTAAGCGTTAAAGGACAGACAAGACATGTGGCAGCACCAACAGCTCCAGTGGTGTGCACTGTTCTGCATCCTTTCCAGATTGATCCAGTGTGCCATTAGGGATGTGTGACATCCCTGCCCATGCTTAAGCCCCATACACACGATCGGACCTTTGTCCGACCAGACTCACATGAAAGAGTCCAGGGCCAGACAGCTTTACAAATGCTTATTATTATTAATTTTGTTCGCAGTTGTCAGCACCAATGTGTAATTATTTTAATTCGTTAGCGTTAGGTTCTGCTGCACCAAAAGAGGCCTTATTGTCCCATATTACGGTCATCCCAAAAGGAAGGGAAAGACCACATCGTCCCCGGTAATTTCAGGCCAATTTCGCTCCTGAATACCGACATTAAAATACACATTCTGGCTAACCGCCTCGAGATGATTTTACTGATTTTACCGACAATCATTCACCCTGACTAAACAGGGTTCATTGCTGGCAGGGAGGCAAGAGACAACTGTAACTGGGTGATCCAGCTGATATCAAATTTTAAGATGAACTATAATAAATCAAAAATCTTGCCCCCAATTATGTCTCCGGGTGTATGCGTACAATTGCAGGTGTCTTTCTCCTTCATCTGGTGCCGCACAGCCCTTAAATACATGAGAATTTACCTCCTAGCCCACTGCAACCAACTATATACTTGCAATTATGCTCCACTGCTCTCGACCATAAAAGTGGACCTGGAAGGGTGGGACCGCAGAACCTTTACTTGGATATGCCAAGTCAGTATTCTAAAAATTAATGGGTTACCCCGCATTCTATTTTACTTGCAAATTGTGCCCATCTCACAACCCAGATATTTCTTCTCAACCCTCAACATCCGATCCCAGATCAAAGAAATCCTAAACATTGATTTGCCTGCTTCCCCATTGTCCCATCGATTCCTCTCAGCCTTTATCGTAAGTCTTTACTACCGCATGTTTAAATGCAGCCAGGAGATTGATCCCATTTTTTTTGGAAAAAAAAAACAGATACCTAGCCGGGCTGACTGGACCCATCTAGTGAATAAAATCATGGTTGCAGAGGAATGGATGGCAACCTGAAAATATCGTTATGATAAATTTTACGGTATATGGGCTACCTGGATAAATCATACTAATAAGGCTGTCTCCAACTCACTAACAGATTGTCCTCATCAGGCCTTGGCATCAGGCATGGTCGGGGCTTCTCAAGCTCCCAACCCCTAAGGCCACTATGTCTGGAGCAAATTGTATCCTGGCCCTTATGTCTTGCTTAAAATGTTTTGCCTTTTAGGGTCCTTACACATGGAGCGGTCCGTTTTTCGGTCTGCTCCGTGTGTCCGTCAGCTCAGCGGGGGGTCTCCGCTGAGCTGTCGGGCGGACGGGGCGGTCCCCGCACACTATGCAGGGACCGCCCCGTCTCTCCTCCGCTCTCCCCTATGGGGAGTCGGATGGAAACGGACCGTCTGTCCGTTTGCATCCGATCCGTTTGGCCGGACGGAAGAAAAATAGGACATTCTTCCGTCCGCAAAAACGGATGCGGATCGAGCGGACGTTAGCGGATGCATCATCCGCTAACGGATCCGCTCCCATAGGGACCCATTACAAGTCCGTAAACGGACTTGTAATGAGCGGACCGTTCGTGTGAAAGGGCCCTTACACCTAGTTTAACCTGTTAAGCAATGTTGTATTGCAATATGTTACAGAGTGCTGTTACTGTTCTTCTTTCTTTCCTTACCTCATGCCCTTCCCTCCCTTCTTTTTCTTACCTGTTTCCAACCCCTTTACCCACTCTTTTCCTGAACTTGTTTGAATTTATGCCCCAGCATTGGGTACTGAGTCGCCATAAGCTTCAATATTTGTAGGGGGATATGAGACTTTAACTTCATCGGATATAACATAATACGGATGCATCCTTTGTCTCACGACCCATCTTCTGGATAATCTCATACTCATACTGCCAGTACCCACTCGGATCTGTATATTATCTTATTTGGGTGATGAATCTCTTCTTTTTTTTTTTGTAAATCAATGATTTTTGCATAAATAAAGATTACAAAAACTATATGCATGCAAAATATGTGATATCAGAATGCGATGTTGCTGATGTGGTCCTTGAAAATCATATTGTCCTGTAACACTACATACAGTACAGTTTAAAGATACCTTCCAAGCAGGTAATTTAAAGGATTACTGATTTTTCATGTCACCCACAAAGTTGCTTCAAATGGGCTGTTGTGCAGTGTTTTAAAAATGTTTTGCTTTGATGACTGTCTCCCGTGGCAGTACCCAGCATCCTGTGCCCTTTTTTTTGTCTTTTTGTTTTTTTATACACTAACTTGCCTATTAGCCTTAAAAATGGTTAGAATGTAGTATCAAGATTCTCTCCCCATAAACTCCAAAGGTATTTGCTTCTAAATTCTAATTATGCAAAGTTCCATTAGAATTCAAGAAATCCCTAGGGAATTGCACCTGACCAAATATGACATAACATACGACCTGTGCTTGCCATACGCAATTGGAAACCACTTTTTTAATATTCAATGCAGGTACAACCAAAAAAACAAAAAAAAAAACAGAAACCAATACATATACTGTAAACAGCCCTTCATGTAAGTGATGACTTTTATCCACACTGTAATTACTTAATATGCTTAAAAAACCCCATTATGGGCCAGATTCAGGAAAGAGATACAACGGCTTATCTCCAGATAAGCTGTCGTATCTCTGCGTCTGAGCCCTCCTATCTATGTGACTGATTCATTGAACAGTTACGCATAGATTTCCATTAGATCCGACTTGCGTAAGTCTCTTACGCCGTCGTATCTTATTTTCATATTTAGGCTGGACGCTAGGTGGCGTTCCCGTCTAAAATATGCAAATGAGCCTCTACACCGATTCCCGAACGTACGCCCGGCCGGTGCATTTTTTTTACGTCGTTTGCTATAGCGTAGGTCCGGCGTAATGTTATCTCTGCTGTATGAGGCGCAGCCAATGTTAAGTATGGACGGCGTGCTGGTGTATTTTTTCCCATCGTTTACGTAAAACGTTTGCGAATAGGGCTTTGCGTAAGTGACGTTCACGTCGTTTTCATTGCGTATTGGTGTCGTGATTTGAAGCATGCACACTGGGATAAATTCACGGCCGGCGCATGCGCAGTACGTTATTTAAATAATACACGCCCCCTACACCCCGAATTTGAATTCCGCCGGGTCATTTACGCTATGCCGCCTCAACTTTACAGGCAAGTGCTTTGTGAATAAAGCACTTGCCTGAAAAAGTTGCGGCGGTGTAACGTAAATGACATACGTTACGTCCGTACAAAGATAAGACGGGCTACCTGAATCTAGCCCTATATGTGCAATCCTTAACCATTGTCACAATGTCATCTTTTGTCATTCTAGTTTTTTAATTACATCTCATTTTATATGGAAAGAAGTGCACTTCCAACCTATGGAATAATATTTTTCTAGCTAATGCCTACATGAAAAGCCTAATAGGCAGAGCAAAAAATACAAAATACTATTATGGATGTAGCTACTTTGGAATCAGTTGAAAATGTAATAACCTGTTTTCCATTCTACATTTTTCTTCACAGTTCAATCAAATGTCACTTAGCTACAGTTCCTAAACCACACTTAATATTTTCATTAAAATCAATAAAACCAAGATATGACAAGGGTACAGGTGGATGCGAGCAATTAAACTCCTCCTGCCTGGATTGTCAGGCAGCACTTTTAACTAAAGAATCCCATTCAACACCTGTCCCTTCTCTTTCTGAATGGCATCTAACAGAAATCCACTTAGCCAGCCTTTGTCTGCTTATTTCCCTGACAGATAATGTGAAGAAGTAGGCAGTTACGAGGCCAGTAATTCAGAATTAATTTTCCCTTCACCAGTGATGTGCACAACAGACTGTGATAATGGCTCCTGAACAGAAATCAGGGGGTAAACAAGACAATTTGAGATGATGGGCTTGAAATATGCCCTTCAAATGTACTCTCTTTTGGTGGCTCTAAATAGGGCTCTGAATAAAATTGTTTCCTGTTCCTATTGATAGTTAAAGGAGTTAATCATTATTCTATTAATGGAGCTATTTGCTTATGTGTTTCAGTTAGAAAATAGATGTATAAAGACACAAAGTGAGTTGTGTATGACTACAATACCATTGTGATTAACAAATGAAAAACAGTACAAATGTTCCCATAATTTCTGTGTTGGCTAAAGCAGACAAATGTCTAATGTAATTCTGCAACATAGATTAGTCTGTTCTTACCTTATCAAAATAAACCAACGGTAATCTAGAGGAGAGTTCTTAATTGTATATATTGGTAGAGGTAAATAAATGTATGTGATCCTGGTGGTGATCTGTAAATATGGTTTTATTCATAATTAACCAACATGACTTCCACCAAACATAACCATTGAATTTAAGTTTTTAAATCAACCTTTTTAGTGTATCACTATTGTTGCCTTCTAGTGATGGACGGACATCTGACAGGGCGGTTCGCGAACGCTTACGGCAAACTTTTTCAAATGTTCGCGAACCGCAAGTTCGCGACGGGACCCATTGACTTTAATGGCAGGCGAACAATAAAAACCTGCAGGTCATATCTGCAGCCACAAAATACTTACTAGCTGTGCACAAATAGTCCCACAACATGGACACTGACCTACCAGAAGTATTAAGTGAAAAACCGGATACAGAAGTAAGTGTCAGCCATTACAGGCCCCAAAAATTAGCCGACGGGCATTTACCTGACAGCAAACAACTTTGTATTCTGTGGCTGGAGGTACATTAAGCTATTCACTGGATACAGAAGTAAGTGTCGGCCAGTGCAGGCACCAAAAATTAGCCCACAGGCATTCACCTGACAGCAAACAACTTTGTATTCTGTGGCTGGTGGTACATTAGATATTCACCGGATACAGAAGTAAGTGCCGCCCATTACAGGCCCACAATTAGCCCACAGGCGTTCCCCTGACAGAAAACAACTTTGAATTCTATGGCTGGAGGTACATTAGGCATTCACAGGATAAATAAGTGCAGGCCCCCAAAAATTTGACATTTAACGGACATAAAAGGCCTTTATGCCACTGTATTTACCTAAGACAGGGACCATGAATTGTTATGGGTGGTGGCGGATATTTGTGGCCTGTCATGAGGAATTTGAATCAAACAATATCTACTGGTCACATGTGTTGTATTCCTCCGAGATCCATGCCTCATTCATTTTTAGAAATGAGAGGTAGTCAACACTGTCGTGAGCTTGGCGAGTGCGCTTATTGGTCACGATCCCCCCTGCTGCGCTAAACGTCCTTTCGGACAGGACACTGGACAAGGGGCAAGCCAACAGTTCCATTGCAAATTGTGCAAGCTCTGGTCAGGGGTAAAGCCTGCCCACCCAGTAGTCCAGGGGTTCATCACTTCTCAGTGCGTCCACATCGGCCGTTAACCCGATGTAGTCGGACACCTGTTGGTCTAGGCGTTCACTGATGCTGGATCCGGAGGACAGCTGTCGATGGGTCTGCTGAAAGAATGATCTCATATCATTAGTGACCAACACATCTTCAAACCGCCCTCTTCTTGCAGGCGCTGTTGGATTGGTACCCACAACTGTTTCTCTGTGAGTGGAAATTCCTCTGCCAGCGCACGCAATAGCAGAGTTCAGCATTTCTCGAAGCAAGGCCTGGAAGTTCTGCATTCTGATAGCCCTCTGTGATGGTGGTAACATTTCTGCCATTTTATGTTTGTACCGGGTGTCTAAGTACGTTGCCACCCAGTACTGGTCCTTGCCCTTTATGCTTTTTATACGGGGGTACCTCTTAAAACACAGGAGAATGAAGGCCCCTATTTGCACTAAACTGGAAGTGGTGTAGTGGCCTGGCTCCTGCTCATCATCCAGGATAATGTCGTCTTCGTTCTCCTCCACCCACGGACAACACCAGGAATCTCAGAAAGGTTTAAAGCATGCTCTTCATGCTCCTCTACATCTGCCCTGGCACCATCCTCCTCTGACTCCTCCTCAGACTCCCGTTGTTGACTTGTGTCAGGTGGAGTTGCCCCCTCTGGGAATTCATCCAGCATTGCGACTTCCTCATCTTCCTGCTTAATGATCAATGACACAATGCAATGCATGCTCCAGTAAGAGGGTGTAAGGTACAATGTCACTATTGGCACCCTGGCTGCGACTGACCAGTTTGGTGATCTCATCAAATGGCCGCAGAAGTTTGCATGAGTCTTGAATTAGCAGCCACTGGCACGGTGACAAAAAAACAAGTTCCCCAGAACCTGTCCTGCCGCAGAATTCGTACAGGTAGTCGTTAACTGCATGTTTTTGCTGGAGCAGCCTATAAAGCATATGCAAGGTGGAGTACCATCGTGTCGGGCAGTCACAAATAAGACGTGTGACGGGCAGGTTGTGTCGTCGCTGAATGTCAGCAAGGTGAGCTAAGATCTTCTGAAATGGCCCGAGATTTTCCTGGCCTGCTGCAAAACGTCCTGGACCCCATATATATATCTCCTGGGGCCCTTTACTACGATCCCACAACGGGCCCTTTTACATGTTCTGCAGTGAGCTCCCTACCTACTATACTGGGGCCCCCCAGGGTGGCAGAAAACAAGTGATATATGTCACCAGCACACCAAGAAAATATAAGGGTCCAAAGCAGTGGGAGAACTTTCAGGGTTGCAAAGGTTGTCTTACCGCCGGGCCCTGGTGTTCTGCCACTGTGGGGTTCCCCAGCTGTCCTGTCCCTGCTATTGAGGCTGGCACTATTGGTTATAGAGAGCTGAGCCCCCAGCTGGTCACCTAGCAGCAGTAATGCTGTATAACCTTCTCTGTTGACATGCTGATCGGGATGTGATCCAGGTGATGCTCCCAGCCAGTCAGATCTAATAAACACAGTATTTATTAGCATCAAGAGTACAACCACATATATATATATATATATATATATATATATATATATATATATATAAAATCAAATGTATGTTCCGCAGCCATGTGGGCTCTATGCCTGTAATGTGTGGGCTTTGATCAATAAAATCTCTGATATTTAACATTAGAATTTGACTGGGAGCATCACCTGGATTGCACCCAATCAGTATGTCAGAGAAGGCTCCACTGCTGCTAAGCAATGTGCAGGGAGCTCAACTGTCTACAACTGATAGAGATGGGCTCGGGTGTGTTTGAAATCCCACATGCCCAATCCCGCCAGGAAGCCAACATTCCACAGCGCTAATCACAAGCAGTGAGACATTTCCTGATCTGTGCAGCAGTGGACCTGTGAAATGTCTCATTGCCTGTGATTAGCGCTGTGCAGTGTGGGCTTCCTGGCAGGCTCTGGCATGTGGAATTTTGAAAATGCCCAGCCCATCTGTAACAACAAATTGTGCTGGCCCTCCTGTACATCAGCCCCATAAGTAACCAGCACTGGGTTCCAATGTGCTGCCGCCGCTGCCATGGAGACAGAGACCAGCGCTGTGAATAGCCGGGACAGGACAGCAACTCTGGTTATTCCGCACTGGTCCCACTGGAGATTCCCCCATCCACCTATAATGTGTAGATGGGGGAATTGGATCATTTCTTTTTTTTTTTTTTCATTCAACTAATAGTTGAATGAAAAAAAGTGATCAATGTATGGGCTGCTAAGAGCTAAGACCAGCCATAGACAGTTTTAATCTCAGCTGGTTCAGCAGAACTGGCGGATTTGACAGGACAGCAACTGTATCTGGTAATATTCCATTGCTGGCAGGAGGGATACTGGTCTGTGTTGATGGGGAATCATGCAAGTTTCTTTCTTGCAATTTGTGGGTGTAGGAAAGAAATTTGCACTATATATTATAGAAAGAAAAACCACAAGGGAAACACTGCGCTTAATAAAAAATAATAATAAAAAATTGAAATAAAATGATAAATTGACCTGTGCAGGTATGAAACTGTATAAAAGCACCAGTATCAAAAATTTGTGATACAAAAATTATAACATAGAAAAAGGAAAAAGATACGGCGCTGGATAAAAATGAAGACTGGATGGACAAATTGGATCAGTATATGATAATTTACTTGAATATCGCCATGGAAAGCCAGCCAAAGTTTGAAAAAAAACTTTAAACAAGGATTTCACACATGAAATCTAGATATTATAACCAGGATGTGTAGAAAGAAATGTATTGAAAAAATCCCACAGATCATTGCACCAAACTGTGTGAAAAAACTTAAAAAAAGTCTTAACAAAAAAGTCTTATTCCATTTAAATATCCACAAGGAAGATGATGATGTATGAAAGAGTCCCGAAAGTGAGATTCAGCGGGTCATCAAAGGGGTGGAAAATGGAAAGTATAAGAGCTTTAATTCACCAGTAGAGACACCAAAGTGAAGATGTAGTCTCCTTACCGACATAGACATGCTGGTCACTCTGAGCCCGGGGTTTAAGGTCTCCCTCCTCTCTGTGTAGCTGATGAATCTCTCGATGATTGAGAAATACAAGAAAAAAGAAGGACCAACGTGATACCAGGAATACAAACCGATTTATTGTATATAAAAAACTATGTGCACTCACATTTAAGAGATGGACAGATAGCGGTGTGTAATATTACCGGCGGCTGCATGAGCAGATTTCGTCAATGCCGCAAGCCACGCCTACGCGTTTCGTCACCACGGACGTCGTCTGATGGCAGCCAATCCCAGACGACGTCCGTGGTGACGAAACTAGGCGTGGCTTGCGGCATTGACGAAATCACGCTACTCCGAGAGGAAACTCCAAACGAACACGAGCAGGAGGGGCTGCAGCCGCCGGTTTCATTATATTACACACCGCTATCTGTCCATCTCTTAAATGTGAGCACATGTTTTTTATACAATAAATCGGTTTGTATTCTCTGGTATCACGCTGTCCTTCTTTTTTTTGTATTTCTCAATCATCGAGGATTCATCCAGCACTACACAATCAGGAGGGAGACTTAAACCCCCGGGCTCAGAGTGACCAGCATAGTGGCAGTATAGTCGGTAAGGGACTACATCTTCACTTTGGGTGTCTCTACTGGTGAATTAAAGCCTGCTTATACTTTCCATTTTCCACCCCTTTAACCCGCTGAATCTCACTTTCGGGACTCTTTCCATTATCCAATCATCATCTTCCTTGTGGATATTTAAATGGAAATGTGTTGACTTTTTGTTGTTTTTTCACACAGTATTGGGCATATGATCAGTGTGGGACTGTTTTTCAATACATTTCTTTCTACACATCCTGGTTATAATATCTAGTTTCAATGTGTGAATATCTTGTTTTAAGTTTTTTTCATATACTTTGGCTGGCTTTCCATGGCGATATTCAGTCATAGTATATTCAGTTATCATATACTGTAGTTGCACATATTTGTCCATCCAGTCTTCATTTTTATCCAGCGCCGTATCTTTTTCCTTTTTCCACTATATATTACCTGCCTAACTGAAAGTGAAAGTGTAACAGAATGGCCCGTGACACCCAGAGACTTTTGAACGATGGGGGGTACTCCTGTGCCAGCGTCACTAATGACTCTTGGGTCTAGGGTCATCTTGTGCCCCTTTTGGGCATAGGGTGACTAAGAAATAATAATGATAAATTACATGGGATGGGACATTACTGATAATTCATGTTTTGCAGGATATCTTGAAATATTACAAGTTGTTAAAGTCTGACTCCGACAGGTCAATAGAGTGTTTTCATTCAATGTGGGGACACATGCTTTTGAGGTGTTAATTGAGTCTGCTCCTAGACATTCCTTTGTGTGATGCTAATACTGTTTTGTGTCCATTGTGCTAATTAGGTCTGCTCCTAAGACCTGTTCATTGTGTATGCTAATGACACTGTTAAGATGTGGAATGTGACTTGTCAAGCTGTAGTAATTAACCCCTCTAAATGCGGAGCCAGATCGTCTAGGTAATGAGTAGTAATTAACACATCGGAATGTAATTACCTAAAAAAATGTGTATGAAGCTCCCCATTGTGTGATGTGTGGGTGGAGTGTGTCTTTGTCCCTGTGATTAACTGTAACATGCTTGTACTGTATATAACAAAGCTAAGTTACCATTAAAGGATTCATTCATTCACTTTGGAACCAGTACCAGAGCTTGTTTTGTCTCGGTTATTCTGGGAAATGAAATGGGTCGTGTCTGATGTATGTCGGACTGTTGGATAAGCTGTCATGGGGCGATGGAATGGAATATCGGAAACGGTGGTGACCGTTACAGAAAGTAAATTGTGAATGTCTTGAAAGAACAGGAGAGGGGGAGGGAGACAGGATGGGGGAGAGAAGGGATGGAGATAATGCAGTTCAGTGATTACAGTGTACTGCAGTCTGCAGTGCACACACTTAACCACGGTCCAGGCTAGAATCTCAGACATCATTCACACACATGCTGCTGATTTTCATATTTCCTGAACACACATCCCCTCTCTTCAGATACAGCACACCGAGATAGTGTGGGCGGGAATGAAAGGAGGAGCTGTATTCCTCCCTGCTCGTATGTGAGGAGAGTGGGGGGGAGGTGGCTGGACTCCCTGGGCTGTAAAAGAGTGTCATAGACTGACACTCGGCTCAGCTTGCAGTCACCACTCTCGGAATTTACAGGCTGGTTCTCCTGTCCTAAGGACGGGAGAAATCAGTCTGTTTTTTCAGTAACTGAGATGAAGGCTTGGGCCCCCCCTCCCCACAGTGCTCATGGAGTCCTTTCTGCAACTCATTATGCAGTGTCAGCGAGCAGAGGGAGGGGGAGGAATGCCCCGCAGAGCTGACTGTGTACGCTCTCCCTCTCAGGAGAGACTGTTACTCCAGGGGGGGGACATGGTGGGGCACAGCATAATGTTGGGGGGGTTAGGGCCCCCTCTGGCCCCCCCTAGAGTCGTCTCTGAGTTCAGGACGTGTGACATGTATGGCACGTGTGTAATTTTGCCCTGTTTCAGTGTGCTCAGCAGATTGGTACCGTTGTTGCACACCACTTTACCAACTGTCAAATTGGCCACTGATCTGCCTGTGAACGCAAAGCTGAAAGGATTGCAGGACCAGTGTGGCTCTTGTCTTCCAGGCACAACAGACACAGCACAGCATGGCAATGTCTCACCTCGCATGTCAGGTTTTGGGGATCTTGGGTGGTGCAGCGGAAGAGACGGTAGCATCGGAAAAGGAGGAGTCAGCCAAAGAGGAGAGGGAGGATGGAGTAGGAGGAAGAGGAGAAAAAGAGGCAGGACTGCATGCAATCCGTGGAGGTAAAACCAAATCTACATGGGTGCCACAGGCTACATGCTTGATGGCCGTCAGAAGGTTCACCCAGTGGGCAGTTAAAGTTATATACCTTCCCTGCCTGTGTTTGCTAGACCACGTGTCTGTGGTCAGATGTATCTTGGCATCGACACTGTGTGCCAGAGATACATTCACTTGCCGCTGAACATGGTCATACAGCTCTGGGATGCCCTTCTGTGAGAAATATTTCCTTCCTGGGACCTTCCATTGTGGTCTTCCAATGGCCACAAATTTTCTAAAGGCTTCCGAGTCCACCAGTTTATATGGCAGTAGTTGGCAGGCTATGAGTTCTGACAAGCCAGCGGTCAACCGTTGGGCAAGAGGGTTATACGGCGTCATTGTTTTTTACGATCAAACGTTTGGGCCACGGAAGCCTGCCTTTTTGCAGAAAAATGTAAGGACGGCATGATGGAAGGTGGAGTGGAGCACACTTGTGAGTATAGAGGAGAAGGAGAAGGAGAAGGAGAAGAGGCTGGAAGGTGAGAGCCTGGAGTGTGGCTGTGTGGGTTCTGATGGTGTTTCTCCCACTGGGCTCGGTGATGGGAGGCCAGGTGCCTTCTTAAGGCTGGGGGCGGAGCTTCAACATGGCGCCATAGTATGAACTTGGCGTCCTTGCTCCATGCTGTAGACTCTCCTCCCGGTTTTAAGTGACCTGACTGGCCGAGTATGAATCCCCCCTGGGTAGAATGATTTATTTTGGATACGGATGCTGATGCTATCTTGCTATCCTGCCCGCCGAGCTCAGGTCTGCTACCTTACCTTACCTCCTGCTATAGTTGCTGCTGTCATCGCCGCTTCAGTTTGGAGCCTGGAGCTGTGGAGGACTCGGCACCCGCCTAATTTTCGATATAGACATCCGTGGAGGTCCCTGTATTCACCTACGGTACCTACGGTATCCTGCTCCGTGGCCCCTGCTGTCTCTGGGCTCTCGCACCCCCTATGAGTTGGGGGGGTGATCGGGATCTGCTCCAGCTTCCAGGGTCGACCGGAAGGAAGGAAGACGCCCGCGTATCCATGAGTGTGTAGGTGGACACGCTGTATCTCCGGGGACAGCCAAAGAGTGCCGAGGACCGCCGTGCATGTTGAGCAGGACGATCGAACTAGAGCGGACTGAAGCCACTTACAGCTAAAGCTAAGTTGCACCTCAATCTTTAGGGGAAAGAGTGGTGGAGGGCTGAAGAGAGGGGGTAAGGCAAGTGTAGTGGAGTGAACCACTACAATTCAATGTAAAAGTATACATGCTTTGCCCTGAGTTATAAAGAGACAAGCTGTGACGGTTTGAACTGTTTTATCTGCCTAAAGGAAAAACCTGCTGGTATTGGAGTATCTATGGGGTGATTATATTGTGACTGTGACTGGGATTGTCCTATACCTTGAAAAATCGCTTCCCCCATATATGATACCCGAAGTAATTAAGGAGTACTTGAGTCTCTGAATATACCTGAATATCTGAGTATTTGAATATATCCTAGGATTATTGGCCCCCTCTACAATCTCTTTTTCTTTTGTGTGGCTCTACAAGTACATAGAGAGGCTTGGGACTGAGTATTTATGTTTATTGATGTGATCTTCTTCAATCCAACTTAGAGGAAAAATGGTGAGGAAGGCTCCAAAAAACAATACAATAAAGTCATACTTAGTGACCGAGGGCACTGATCAAATGGCAGAAAGTCCCAAAAAAAAGAGCCTGTAGGCCCTCCGCCAAAAAACAGCATAGGTATAGAGGAGCCCCAGTGCCCAGAAGAGTAAAGATAAAAATAAAAAGGATTCATCGCCAGAAGCAAAAAACCAAAAATCCCCAGAGAGACATGATTGTCCGGACGGCCCACAAACCGCCCCCACAAAGCAAGATATGATAAATATGATCGATATGATGTCCCGCTTAGAATAGACAGTGAAAGGCGAGATGGGAGCAACAAGAAGAGATATACAAAGTGTATTGCAGAGAGTAGAAGGTATAGAAGAGCAACTGGAAGAACATAAAAATGCAATAACGGAATTGAGGGGAAGAGCTGATATGGATTGGATAGAGATAAGAAGAGTTCGATATAGACTCGAGGATTAAGAAAATCGCAGTAGACGGAAAAACTTGCGTGTAAGGGGTATACCTGAAGATGTAAAGGATGAGGAGTTAGGAGCAACATTGAGAGAGATCTTCAATAATGCCTTGAAACGTGAGCCATCCGCCCAGATGCACTTTGTGAGGGTCCATAGAATCCAAAGATCATATAACATCCAGAGAGATGCCCCAAGGGATACTATTGTAAGGTTTCAGGACTATGAACAGAAAGAATTGGTGTCCCGGTGTACTAGGAATTTCGCCTCCCCTGGAATATAGGGGATCCCAGTTGCTTATTAGTGATGAGCGGAATACGCCATATTCGATTTCGCGATATTTCGCGAATATTTCAAAGAATATTCGTGAATATTCGTTAATATCGAATATTCGTGATATTTTATAAAAAAAAAAAAAAATTGCAAAATTTCGCCAAAGCGAAATTTCGCTATTTTTTTTGTGTGACTTTTAATATCGAATATTCGTGATATTTTATGAAAAAAAAATGGCGAAATTTCGCTATTTTTTTTTTTTTTTGGATAAAATATCACGGATATTCGATATTTACGAATATTCGCTATATTTCATTAAAAAAAAAATTGAGAAATTTCGCTAATGCGAAATTTCGCTAATGCAAAATTTCGCTAGTGCGAATGCGAATTTGATTGCGAAATTTGATTGCGAAATATGAATATTCGAAATAGCGAATATTCGCCGCGATATTCGAGTTATTCGCGAATACTCGAATATGCAATATTCGTAGCGAATATTCGCAATGCGAATATTCGTGAGCAACACTATTGCTTATATTTTCGGACCTATCCCCAGAAACCTTAGCTCGGAAAAAGGCATTAAAACCATTGACGAACCAGCTCCGGGCAAATGAAATTATTTATAGATGGGGTTTTCCAGCTTGTCTATCCGTTAAAAGGCAGGGAGTCTTGGCATATGTGCGGTTTCCAAAAGATGTTGAGGAATTTTGCAATAAACTAAATATTCAACATGTGAAGGTGGACAACTGGGAAAGGAGGCCCCCAGCCTGGAACAAGTGGAAAGAACAAGACTGGAATAGAGCCTAGAGCTTGGATTTGAACTAACTCCCCGAGGTAGGGTAGGGAAAGTCCTAAGGGGAGGGGGAGGTTAAAAGGGAATATGACCGGGGATATTGTTGTAGATTATTTTTTAAAGATTGGGGGAGGAATGAGATATGATACTGAATTTACCAGTTTATGGTCATTGGGGGGAGAGGGGAAAGTATGGAGTAAATTTATGTCCGCCTCCTTAGTCCGGAAGATGACCTCAATGGATCGGGGACCGGAGAAGGGGGGGACATACAAGATGCCCCTAAGAAAGCCCACTCAGCAAGTCGCCTGGTTGGACGCAGGCCGAGGGAGTTGTAACACTGATGTACAGTGTGAACGGGGGGGGGAGGGGGGTTTGTGTGGTCTCAAAGTGTTTCATATAAATTTATCAAGTTAAGATCGGTGTTTCACGACGGTGTAAATATGTCTCGTCTGACTCTGGGACTATGATGGGGGATAAAAGTAATCATAGACAATGGCACCATTAAAGATTGTTACATATAATGTACGGGGGTTAAACAACCCAAATAAGCGCTATCAGATTCTACAAGACATGAAGAGACTCTCTGCCAATATAGTGTTCCTACAAGAAACCCATCTAAAGATTTTCTGATCTGGTTTTACAGTCATTCCCCAAATAAAAGCTCAAAGGGTACCGCAATAGGGTTTGATAGGAATACAAAGTTTATGGTTGATGACACAGAAATAGATCCGGAAGGAAGATACCTATTTATTAAGGGCATATTGTTCGGGGTAAAATATACATTGGCTAATGTGTACTGCCCTAATTTAAGATCGGTAGCCTATCTTAGGAAAATCCTGAATAAATTAGAGAGGTTTAGCGAGGGCAGGGTAATTCTAACAGGGGATTTCAATTTTGTATTTGACCTGGATACCCAACCTGTCTCTTTGAGATCGGAGGGAAAATCTCTAAGATTGATTAAACACAAACTCTATCAAATGCAATTAGTGGAGGCTTGGAGGGTGTTACACCCTAAAGAGAGGGATTTTACATATTTCTCATCAGTACACAAGTCATATTCTAGAATTGACCATGTATTGTTGGATCATCGGCTACTGGAGGAATTGAGAAGTGTAGAAATAAAATCGATAACTATCTCCGATCATGCCCCGGTAGAGATGGTTTTGGAGTTGGGGGGGGGCTCCGGTGGGACAAAGAGTGTGGCGATTTGATGAGTCCCTTCTGAATTGACTCCAGGGTGGCCGATGATCTGAAAAAGGACATGGGCCTATTCTTTAATGAGAATAATATAGAAAATGTGGCCCCATCGACGCTCTGGGAGACACATAAGGTATACATTAGGGGGAGGCTGATAATGGAAAAAGCTAAGAGAAATAAAATACGGCAGGCCCAGAAGCAGATTTTATTAGAAGAAATTTGGAGCCTGGAACAGTCACATAAACAAAAACAGGATGAACAAGTATTAAAATTACTAACGAGGAAGAGAGAGGATCTCCGTACTCTATTAGATCAGGAAACCAAATGGTCTTTAATAAAGTGAATAATACATTTTATGCCTTGGGGAATAAGCCAGGAAGATTTTTAGCAAGGTCTATAAAACCAAGAAATATGCAGAATGCTATTTTGAAAATAAAAGATAAAAAAGGACATCTGAGACACTCTACCAAAGAAATAACTGATATATTCCAGGAGTATTATCAAAACCTATATAAGGTTAACCAAGAGCAAGATATTATAGGAGCACAGAATAAAAGTAAGAAAATTAAACAATATTTAGAAAATGTAAATAGCCCGGGTTTATCGGAAGAAGTGATCAGTAATCTGGAGAGGGAAATAACGATAGATGAAATAAACCAAACAATAAAAAACATTAAGATGGGAAAGAGCCCTGGCCCGGATGGGTATACCTCAGCATACTATAAAAGGTTTGGAGAAATTCTATCTCCCTTCTTCCAGAAATATATGAACTCTATAGGGGAAGGCATGAGAATGCGAGAAGAAGCCCTGGGAGCCCATATAACCTTAATAGGGAAGGAGGATAAGGATCCCGCAATGTGTGCCAGCTACAGACCTATTTTTCTGATTAATGTAGATATAAAGATCTACTCTAAAATTTTGGCCGAGAGAATAAGACCTCTCCTATCAGGGCTGATAGAAAAGGATCAGGCGGGGTTTATACCTGGGAGGGAGACACAAGATAATGTGTTAATGGCCCTGTTTTTGATCCAAAAGGCAAAAAAAAGTAAAGAGTCTATTTTGTTCATATCATTTGACGACGAAAAGGCATTTGATAGGCTGGACTGGGGGTTTATGCTAGCAACCCTACTACATGTGGGTCTAGGCCCTAATATGATGAAGTGGATAGGGGCATTGTATTCTAACCCATCAGCCCAGGTGAGGGTGAATGGCACATTGTCAGAGAGATTTCTACTCCATAATGGGACTCGTCAGGGGTGCCCCCTCTCCCCCCTTCTTTTTGTACTCTCATTAGAGCCGCCATTGGAAACCATTCGGAAGAACCAGGAAATAGAGGGGATAAGGGTGGGGGAGAGAGAACACAAGATCTCTGCATTCGCGGATGATATGATGCTATATGTGCCGAACCCGGAGCAGACCTTACCGTTAATAATAGCAGAATATGAGAAATATGGAGAGATTTCTAATTTGAAAATCAATAGAGGGAAAACAGAGATCCTTAGTATCTCAGTAAGCCATAAGGAACGCAGAGATCTTGAGGCTCTTTACCCATTTGTTTGGAAGCAGAGGGGGATGAAATATTTAGGAGTCTTCCTCTCAGTCACAGAAAGGTACCTATATGAAGACAACTATATACTTCTCTTGAATAAACTAAAAACAGAACTAAAGGGATATAGGGTAGACAGAATCTCCTAGTGGGGAAGGATAAACACTATAAAAATGATGATCCTCCCCAAGGTTTTATATATCTTTCAAACAATACCGATAAAAATTTCAGAGGCCTTCTTTCGAACCTTGGGGAAGATTATAAGGAGGTTTATATGGAAGGGAAAAAAATCACGCATAGCAACAGAAACTTTGATTAGACCCAGACAGGAGGGAGGACTGTATCTACCAGACTTCAAAAGGTATTATGAGGCAGCGGTATTAAGAAGAATAACGGATTGGTTTCAGGGGGGAGAGGGGGAAAAAAATGGGTATAAGTAGAAGAAAACCTTAGTGAAAGCGATCTGGGAAAGAGAATCTGGGTCCCGAAACAGTTTAGAAGTCTTCACCATAATACTCCGGGAATAACAAAAGAAACTTATAGAATATGGGATAGAGTCTGTAAAATTAACAAATGGCTCTATAATAGCCCGCTACTACCACTTACAGGCACAGATTACTTCCTGCCAGGGAGGGAGGGGGGTATATTTTTGAGGTGGGCAACCTCAGAGACCTTAAATTTGAAGGACTTAATGAAAGGAGATACCCTGTGCTCTATCTATGATATTCGAGAAAAGTATGGCTCCCACCTTGGAGACGAATGGAGATATAGACAGATTCAACACTTTGTAAACACACTTCCGAAGCCCCTGAGAGATCCCAGTGATTTAAATCAATGGGAAAAATACATAGATCAAGGGGGAATAGGAAGACAAGGACTATCTAAAATATACAAGATATTGACACCCAAACAAGATCTAGGGGCATTAAAAATAGTAGAAAGGTGGGAATTAGAATTAAACCAAGTAATACCCCTAGAACAGAAGAGGCAGGTCTTAGAATATATTCATACAACATCAATGGAAGCAAGGGTAAAAGAGATGAATTATAAGCTTCTTACCAAATGGTATTATGTCCCAATGAAAATGAATAAAATAGACAGTGAAGTATCATCTATGTGTTGGAGAGAATGTGGGATGGAGGGAACTCATGCACATATATGGTGGAACTGCCCCCGGATTCAAGGGTATTGGAAGGAAGTATTGGCCTGGATAAAGATGATTAGTGGATGGGAGGTCAGACAGGACCCTTGGGAATGCTTGTTCCACAGTACAGGGATGTCTGAAAAAAAATATAGAGACTCATTGGTTCCATATTTATTGAACGGAGCAAAGGCACTAATACCAAGGAACTGGAAGGAAAAGCAACCACCCTCGGTAGAGGAATGGATGGAGGAGATAGAAAAGACCCGAGTGATGGAGGAGCTCTGGGCATTACATAATAACTACAGGGCAAGATTCAATAAAGTATGGGAGGGATGGAGGAGGTTTAAGGATATGGGCGGAGGGGAGGGGGAGGTAAGGGGGTAGGAGGAGAGTTGAAGTGAATAAGAAGCCCGCCCCCCCCCCCTTTTTTTTATTTTTTTATATACACTTCTTCTTGGAGGGAATCTCCTTAAAGATTGGGATTAGGCACTTGCACTTTAAAAAAAAATAATTAAGATTTCTCCTTATATAACAATTGCTCTTTCTTTTTTTTTTTTTTTTTTTTTGTCACGAGCACAATAAGAGGATTAAAAGATTTCTCCTTAATACCTTGGATAGGCATAGGCACTAGAGAATTAACGATAATTTTATTGTATTCTCGACAACAATGTTAATTTTAAAATGCACCCCCCTAACTTCTACTATATTTTTTGTTTTTTTGTTTTTTTTGTTTTTTACATATACACTTCTTTTTGGAGGGAATCTCCTTAAAGATTGGGATTAGGCACCCGCACTTTAGAGAAATAATTAAGATCTCTCCTTATATAACAATTGCCCATTTTTTTTTTTGGCTTGCACAGGCACCCTTTTAGAGAGATATTTTTTTCTTTTCTTCTTCTTCTCCTCTCTTCCTTTTCCCTTTCTGTCCTTTGGTCTTTCCCCTCCTTCGCACCCCTCTATCCTCTCCTCTTAGTCCAGGTTTTTTTTTTCTTCTTTTTTTTGTTTAGCTGTCACGGAGGGCGGTAAAAGTTAAACAGGGGGATTTTAGTGTAAGAATATGTAAGGCAGGCGAAGAATACAGGAGTTGGGTATCTGCACTAGATACATCGTTTACACCGAATATTAAAGGGAATATAATGAGACCATGAATGTAAACAGTGTTGTATGTTATGTATAAATGTATGTATGTATTTATTGTTTATTTATGTATGAAAACTTAATAAAAACTTAAAGGAAAAAAAAATAAGGCGGTCGTCCCTAGCTGAGTGTTGGGCTTACCGCGACTTATGCGTTGACTGCAAAGGCTGCAGATGGCAACACTATTGTCAGCAGCGGACACATTTAAAAAAGCACACACTGCAGAGCTATGGGCCGGTGTCCTGGGAGCGACAGATGTGACCGTACATGGTTGATGACTCGCTCCTGATACATTAGCAGTCTGGTTGGTCCCTCCTGTGTAATGTAAGTTCTGCCTGCTTCTGGTCCCTATATGCTGGTCCATCTCTCCCTCTGAACTCCCCTCCTCTTCCTCTTTTGTGGGCACCCACATGACGTCTGTAGACACGTCATCATCGACAGAACCTTCCCCACCCATAACATTAGAGATATCGGAGTAAGCAGCAACATCGGTGACCAACCTCCTTGGGCTGATCTGGGTACTGTCGTTAGACTGCTGAGTGGCGGCTGTTGCTACCTCCACTTCCTGATCCAATGCCAAGAATGGCTGCGCATTGGAAATGTCTTCTGATGTATCGGAAAATAATTCCTGTGACTCAAGTGGAGGGTATATGGTGGTGGTGGTGTTGGTGGTGAGCCATTCAACCAAGTCTGGTGTGTACTTTGACGTAATCGAACGCACCCTGTGCCACTTCCCACTTTGGCTCTGGCCTGGTGCTCCTGCCCTACCCCTACCACCTCTGAAGAAGGGCCTGCCTCTTCCTCTGCCTGTCATTTTTTAAATGACCTTGTGACAAAAGTCTCTAGAGAAGTGCAGTATATGTGGAAGAAAGTATATTACACCCCGCTTCAATCTGTCGTTTTGGAGGGCCACTGGTTTATCGCACCCCTTATAAAACTTTTTTTCAGTAAATGTTGTCACTGTGTGTAGCAAAGGTAACGCAGCAAAAGTGTCAAAAATTCTGCAGTACCCAAATACACTATTATGAAAGTATATTTTTATACAACACCCTGCTTCAATCTGTCGTTTTGGGGGGCCACTGGTTTATCGCACCAGTTATAAAACTTTTTTTTCAGTAACATTTGTCTCTGTGTGTTGCTGAAGTAATGCAGCAAAACAGAAAAAAAATCTGCAGTACCCAAATACACTATTATGAAAGTATATTTTTATATAACACACCGCTTCAATCTGTCGGTTTGGGGGGCCACTGGTTTATCGCACCAGTTATAAAACTTTTTTTCAGTACATTTTGTCACTGTGTGTAGCAGAGGTAATGCAGCGAAAGAGGCAAAAATTCTGCAGTACCCAAATACACTATTTTGAAAGTGTATTTTTATATAACACCCCACTTCAATCTGCCGTTTTGGGGGGCCACTGGTTTATCGCACCAGTTATAAAACTTTTTTTTCCATGAAACGTTTGTCACTGTGTGTAGCAGAGGTAATGCAGCAAACAGAAAAAAAAAATCTGCAGTACCCAAATACACCACCAGTCACAATGCTGCACAATACAAATCCACTATAATATGCTTTCTATATTAGAACGTATATTATTATTTTTTTTTTTCTTTCTTCACCACCGAGGAGGGGATAGGGAGGGAGGAAAGTGTAGGAGATAAGGAGGAGGTTGGACTGTCCTATAATTGTGGTATAGGAAACTGTTTAATGTTGATGTTGTAATTTTATGTGTATGAAATGATAAATGTGTTTAACTGAAGGAACATTTTTTTTGTATGCTCATTGATAATGTGCTGTTAATGTATAAATGTTTTGAAAAATTCAATAAAAATAAATTTAAACAAGAACGTATATTATAAGTGTATTACACCCCTATATACTGCACGCCAAACAATAGTACACCTAAACCAGTCCTTAAAAAGGACTTTTGTGGACCTGTTAACTAATGATTTGTGTCACTACAGTCTGTCCCTGCTCCACACAGCAACCACTCCCTACACTGACAAAAAGCAGAATGTATCACACCAGTTATAAAACGTGTTTCCCAGTATTGTTTGTCACTGTGTGTAGCAAGAGGTAAAGCAGCAAAACAGAAACAACAATTCTGCAGTACCCAAATACACCAGTCACAATCCTGCACAGTCCACAATACAAATCCACTATAATATGCTTTCTATGTTAGAAAATATATTATAAGTGTATTACACCCCTATATATTGCACACCAAACAATATTACACCTATACCAGTCCTTAAAAGGACTTTTGTGGACCTGTTAGCTAATGATTTGTGTCACTACAGTCTGTCCCTGCTCCACACAGCAACCTGTCCCTACACTGACAAAAAGTATATTATAAGTGTATTACACCCCTAAATAAACCGCACACCAAAAAATAGCACACCTATACCAGTCCTTAAAAGGACTTTATGGATCTTTTACATAGCTATTTGATTCAATACAGCCTGATCCTTGCTCCAAACAGCAACCTTTCCCAACACTGACAAAAAGCAGAATGTAAAATGACCACCAGATCAGGTCTATTTATAAGGTGGGGGTATGTCCATGTGCTGAAATGTCTCAATTGGCTGACTTGTACTACCTGTTGGATGTGTCATGGGTCAAAGTTCTTCTCAATAGAAAATAGCAAACCAAACCGCGAACGAGCAAAGTACGCCGCAAACCGACAGCAGGGCGAATTGCCAGGCCATCTCTATTGCCTTCTCAGTGATAAACATATATTTTACAGAATGTCCATCCTTAAAGAGTTATTGGAGTACTTGTACACTAAAGCTTTTTTATACAAGAAACCTGGTTTTTTTTTTTTCAGCAACATTGTATCCTTGTGCTTAAGCTACATGACTTGTTTTCTTATTTTTCTTACACCAATAAGTCTGGACTGAAAGTACACAAACCACTTCCACTTATTATTGACTACATCTCTCTCAACCTTTGAAGTGTCTGTAAAATCTTACAAATACCCACTGAAGTTACTAGCCTCAGGTGATACACAGAGATGCACAGAGATTAAACAAATCCTTCTATATAAGTTGTACTTATTTATGCACAGTCTTCTATCTTCCACAGACTCCTAAAGCACACATTTTACCCAGCATTTCAGAGCTTCAGAAGGTAAGGGGCAAGGATCAGATATATCGCACACCACACAGCATATGGTACAGCATAGAGCTGAATATAATCTGAGACCTGAGTGGAGGAAATTCAAACGTATAAGTAGAAACACAGTAAAACACAGTAAAAACACACTGATACAATTGGATAAAAAATAAATAAAAATTCAGTGACCTTTGATTGCCCCCCCCCAGTGTTTTCTCAAGTGACCTGTCTGCAGATTACAGTACCAGTGTCTGTATACTGAGCAGCAATCAAGGCAAAGCGTGCCTCTACTTCCAAATCGCTATGCGACCTGCTGCCAAACAGCGACACCGATGCAGAATCCCTTGCGGAGGAGCTGAGTGACAGCGACGCGTGGGAAAGCTCGTCATCAGATGAAGAAAGTGATGCGAGTGACGATCCTGCACCTGTGCCCAGCGATGTGCGGACTTGGTGCGCAATTGATTGCGCTACGGAGCATGTAGCGCCCCCAAGGTTTCCATTCACAGGATCACTTGGGATAAAAGTGGATTACCTCCGGTTTTTTTGACGGATGAGGTAATCGATAAAATAGTGTTGGAGACAAACAGATATCAAGATCAGCAAGCTGCTACCCATCAGCTATTTTCTCGGCGCAGAAAATGGGAGCCTGTGACCAGTGATGATATCTGGAAATTCCTTGGCCTCCTAATTTTACAGGGAGTGGTGGGGAAACCACTCCAAAAGTGGTACTGGACCACAAATAAATTATTGGCCACACCTTTTTTTGGAACTGTAATGTCCAAATATCGATTTTCTTTGATTATGAAGTATTTGCACTTCGCAAATAACGAGGGATTTGACGAACAATCTCATCCAGCTCCAAAGCTAAAAAAAATTTGGGATATTTACCAAATCATACTGCAGAACTTCCAGCAGACCTATGTTCCTGAGTGGGACATCACCATAGACGAAAGTCTGATGGCCTATAAAGGTAGGCTCAGTTGAATTCAATTTATTGCGTCTAAGCGCGCTCGCTTTGGGATAAAATCCTTTATGCTGTGTGAATCCAGCTCTGGATATATTTGGAACACAGTACTTTACACTGGCAAAGGGACCAAATTCTCCCCGAGATTCAGTTTTTTTGGGATAGCAAGCGCTTCAGTTCTGTCATTGATAGAGCCCTTGCTCAACCAGGGCTACAGACAACTTCTATACTTCCCCAGAACTGTACGAGTTCCTTCTTATGAACAAGACGAACGCATATGGAACCGTGAGGCCTAACCGGCGTGAGATGCCGTCAGGTTTTTCAAATAAAAAGCTCGGGAAAGGAGAAGTTGCTGCATGGCAAAAAGGGAAAATGTTGGCACTAAAGTGGCGTGACAAAAAGGACATTTCCCTTATGAGCACAGTGCATAATACCTCGACCGTCATGGTCCATACCAGGGGTGGAAAAGATGTAAGAAAGCCACAAGTTGTATTGGACTACAACCACACGAAGGGAGGTGTGGACATGGCGGACCAAGCGAAAGCAGCAGAAAAAATATTATAAAAAAAATTTCCGACATCTTTTGGAGCAATGTCTGTGGAATTCATTCATCCTGCTGAAAAAAAAATGCCAGGTCTATGGTCCATGAAGACTTTATGTGGAAGGTGGCAGAACAAATTTTTCTAAAACACTAAACGCCAACGGCGGTAAACCGTTCTGGACGATGGGCTTCTTGTAAATCCTGAGTGCCTGACTGGTCGTCATTTTTTGGACTATGTACCACCCACTGCAAAAAAAACAGCACCCACACGGATGTGTGTGGTTTGCTGCTCCAAGCGCGACGACAGCGGAAGAAAAATACGCAAAGAAACGCGCTTCTGTTGTCTCAACTGCGACGTTGGACTTTGCGCCATTCTTTGCTTCAAAGATTTTTGTTAAAATGTATTGAATAAAAAGTATTGTTATTATTAAATTATTATTTGTTATTATTTATTATATTATAATTTATGATTTTGTGTTTTAAACTTTGTCATAGTCTACTAGAGACTCTGGTTTGGACAGATTTAGGTGAGTTATTCCTAAGAATTGCAAGCCTGCAATCTAAAACGCCAAATTTCCATGCAAAATAATGGTACCGCTTTCAGCACCTAAAATCTGAAAGAATCATACCGCCAGGGAGGTTAAGGTAAGATTAGAATGTGTATTTCTGCCACTTGCTCCATCACTTCTTGTCTCCATACCAACCAAGAGCAATAGCAAAACTTATTATCATGGAGTGGATTTACAATCTATTAATGCTTGTGAAAGTAGGCTTCACATTCAAAGGAAAGTGGAATGAAGTATGCTTTTGCAATGCTCCAACCCTTTTTTTTTTTAGCTTTGACCAGTTTTTGAATCACTCTAAGGCATTTGTGAGTTACTTATGAGTTGCTTCTTCCTGTTTCTGAGTTGCTTCTGAGATGATTTGTTCTGCTTTTCCATTTAGGGTAGTTTTTATAAAGAAGAAAATCATATCACAAACAGAAAAATGCACTTAAAAAGCTGAATGTAAAACTTGAAAAAAGCTAAATGAAATTTTTGACCTCCTCTTGTACAAGGTGTGGCAAGTCGAGACTCTGTCACTACAAAATTGGTCAGTTAAAGGACACAGGGTGTGCACATTGGCTCTATGCAGGACTACAGAGCTTAAATGTGGAATGGAGAAAAATGCTTTTGCAGCTTTGTCCAGGTTCTGTTATACCTGGATGGGGCTCTGTAGTTTGGAGATTCCATAGTGTCTTGGATGGGATGGAATCTCCAATCCTGTGTCTGGATTTTGTGGGGCACCAGCAGGATGTGTACTCAGGTGCACACGGCCCTTATAATGGTGGTTTATAAATACCTCAGGGCTCCCAGTTGCTCCACCCAAGGGAGACAGAAGGTCTCCAGGAGTCAGAGAGGCTGCATGTGGCAGCCAAAGCTGTGTGTCTGCCAGAGACAATACATGGCCAGAGTAGCTGTGTACATTAGTGTAAATCCGTCCACACTAGAGGAGCTGTGTGTGTTAGTGTAAAGCTAGCCACAAGAGAGGAGTTGTGGGCATTAGTGTGAAGCTGCCCACACTGAAGAACCTGTGGTCTGTGTGACCAGTGAAAAGTGTTCCTGACTCACGTGAATCACTTGAAAACGCATATACCACTCGAGATAATGATCCCCCCGTGTTACAAAGGGTAACTCTTTAGGCAGTACTGGTGAAAAATCTAAAAACATACAATATTTTAGAGGTTGTAATGTTTTACATTTTATGGATGCCTTTTCCTAAGCAGATCACACACAAATGTTTTACTATGGTTTAACATTTTCTTGACCAACTATACTATTTTTTCCCCCTTCTAAATAGTCTTTATCAGTTTGGGGAAACACTAGATTTTATCTGCTTTTGTGTATCTTCCTTTACAGGGACACTTTAATAGATTTATATAAAATTATTTATTTCTAGTGTCTAAAGGAGCAATATCTTTATTAATCCTGAGACAGCATTAACACCACAGCGCACACATTTGATGTAGTAAGCTTTGAAATTTAAAAGTGTTCCTTTTCATATTAGAAGTCTTTGATATAAGACCGTCAAAGTGATTTTGTAGTTTATGATAAAAATTTACATACTGGTAAATTAGGATATGTCAAGAAAACTATGTGTGTATATGTTATTTTAAACATATATACACAATTATAATTAAAAAGAAAAACATTTGTCTGCATGTGTAGAAAAGGGGGGCGGGGGTATCAAAACTAGAGCAAACTGAATCTGTGCATGCCAACCAATCAGCTTCTATCTTAAGCTTGCTCAGTTAAGCATAAAAAATGAAGATAGTAGCTAATTGGCTGCCATACACATCTGCTCCAGATTCTGGCTGCTCCAGTTTTTATTAATTCCCCTCAAGGCACTTTTTTGGTATGTACCTTGAAGCAACAATGGTAACACACGGTAATTAATTATACCAAGCTCAATTGTAGCATATATGCAACATAGAAAGCATGAATTTTCTTGATTAGACTTCCTAATGTGATGCTAATTAAATAAGCTTTGTCCACTTCCTTCCGTTTCTTGCTGTGCTGCAGGTTTGACCTCAAGATCCTGGGAAATGTGAAGTAGCCCCAATCTCACAATGCAAGTGTAAGGCCGCGTACACACGATCAAATCTGTCTGCTGGAAACGGTCTGCCGATGGATTTGGCCAGCCAACAGATTTGAAAGCATGCTTTCAAATCTGTCGGCTGGGAACCCGTCCGCCCGACATGTCTGCTGGTTAGTCTTCTCGCACACGCGTCGAATGGTTTTGACGCATGCGCGGAAGTGTTTTACTTTCTGGTGCAGTGATGTGGCGGTGTCAACGTCACCGCCACGTCGGCGTGCCATCTGCCGGTGGGGATTTTGGTTTGATCGTGTGTACACGATCAAACCAATACATCCCCAGCAGACAGATTTGTTCAAATCGGTCTGTCTGACCGATTTGAACAAATCTGTCTGCTCGTGTGTATGGGGCCTAAGAGTATCTTTTTTTGGAAGATGTTGGCTACTTACTCTTCACTGTGATATCAATGGAAGAATTGTGATGTCACCTTTGCCTAGGTGTTGCGGGCTAAAGCGGGGATAATGTATGTATATTAACTGCCTTTAAAAAAAAATCCTTTTAATACTTTTTTTTTTTAATTAAAGTACAAAACAAAGCCATTTGAGTGTAGCCAGTTGAGTGTATACCGTGCCTAAAGTATAAAATAGTCAATATGCATAAGTGAGAAACAATAATCTAAAATAGTAAAGAAAAAAAACATGGTCTGCTACAATGATTTGTCAACACATGAAATGCATGAAAGGTGACAAAATAATCTTTAATGTTCCACCATTACCCACAAAGCCTTTTTAAGAACCTGTAGTGAGATAAGGATAGGTGAATGCAGTAATACCTTTGCATCACATTGGTATCTATGGAGCTAACCCAAGAAATCCCATAATTGTTTTTGGACAACCTCTAGACTCACATGTAGCCTTATAAAATGGGAATGTTGTATTAACTAGCAATTTACAAAAGTCCAGAGTAGGAGCTATGAATGACTTCTAATTTAATACAATAGCTTTCCTAATATAAAACAGAAGATCTAAAAAAAAGTCCTAACTGCATGAGTAGGGGCCAGTGGTTCCTGTAGACCCAACAGACAAGTAGATACAAGGAACTTGTATGGTGGTCAGCATTCCAATAAAATATACTATCTCAAATCAGAACAATTGCATTTCAATATAAAGATTGAAGCACCACACTAAACTGGTACAGTCCAAAATAAGATTTTGGACTATAACACCTTACGCTGAACTTTAAGGCCCCGTACACACGAGCAAATGAATCTGTTCAAATCGGTCTGACAGACCGATTTGATCAGATTTGTCTGCTGGCTGTTTTGGTTTGATCGCTGTACACACGATAAAACCAAAATCCCCGCCGGCAGACAGCGCGGTGACGTGGCGGTGACGTTGACGCCGCCACATCACCGCACCAGGAAGTAAAACACTTCCGCGCATGCGTCGAAACCATTTGACGCGTGTGGGAGAAGATATGTCTGCTGGTTAGCGTACTAACCAGCAGACATATCGGTCCGACGGGTTCCCAGCAGACAGATTTTAAAGCAGGCTCGCCCGTACACACGATCAAATCTGTCTGCTGAGACGGTCTATCAGACCGTTTTCAGCAGATAGATTTGATCGTGTGTACGCGGCCTAACACTTTAGTGGGTTGGGTTAATCTTCAGATTTGTATAATACTTTCAGATCCAAAGTTTCTATGGCAGTTCCTCTGTTTATGGGAGCATTTTTTGGGGGTAAATCACTCATATGCTGCATCCATATAAATCATGTAGAGAAGAAAACGTTTTTTTCCCACTCGGTCAGACTTTAGAGGCAGTTTGGAACAGCAGTATCATTTACATTTTTTTATTGAGTATAAACATTTAAGGTTACAAAAGTATAAAATTATAAAAAGGTATGTGTCCACAATGACGTTCAACAGACTGACATTAAAGAATGCATGAGCCCCTGTACATCTACGTGTTTTGCTTGGTCAGTTCTTCAGGACACACTTTGGGGGGTATAGAAAAGGTCTCACTGATCCGGACATACACTGACACCTGCACAGAGATCTTCTTAAGTGGATAACACAATACCATGGCCACTCTATTGGCTGCTAGTGGACACATACCTTTTTATAATTTTATACTTTTGTATGTTTATATGTTTATATTCAATAAAATATTTTAAATGATACTGCTGTTCCAATCTGCCTCTAAAGTCCGACCAAGTGGGGGAAAAACCTTGTTTATGGGAGCAGTCCACAATTTACCAATTTAATAAACAAATAGAACAAAGTTATTATCTACCCAAGGTTCAAGCTCTATCAATCTACCACTCCAAGCAGAAGAATTGTATGGCAGGGCATTCTCAGTACATATGAAAGTAACCTGCATGTTCTTGAAGACATCTTCAATAGTGCGTAGGGATGGTGGGTATATTTTTTGCAACCTCTGTGAGGTTAGTTAGATTCTACGGAGTATTTCTAATTGCAAAGAAAACAGGTGATGCAGTGAGTAGTTTCATACATCTTCCCAATGCTCTGTATCCAGCCTTGGGACATCTACTTGCCTTCTAGAGCATCGTATTTTCAGGTCCTGATGAATATTTGGTTGCATAACTTTGTACAGTGTAAACAACGATTTCATCAGGGGTTCATTCCTCAAAAGGGATTCAATCTTAGGGCAGGTCAACTCAAGAACCCTCACACCAAACTGTTATGGTATACATGACAAAATTCAAATATCTAAACAATTTATGTAGATTATATTTTTGTTTAAATTTATCAAATATCATAGGGTGCCATACATTTTGACACTCAAAGGGCAGGGTCTGGAATCACAAAGAAGTGTGGTAATGTATGGTTTAAATGTGTATAAAACAATTAGCGCTACCTATAAATATACAAAATAATACATCCAAATGTAACAAAATCTTGTGTAACAATCAATAATGAGAAAATAAAAATATAAAATATTGTTCAAATATATAGGCCCAGATTCACAGAGCAATTACGCCTGTCTAACTGGTGTTAGACAGGAGTAATTTCAAATTTTGCGCGCCGTATCACTAGTTTGAATCCTCAAACCATGATACGGCGGCTTCGTGCTTCGATCCGAGAGGCTTACGTCTTCGTAAGCCTTCGGATCTACGCTGCGATATTTTTGCGGCCGCTGGGAGGAGTTCGCGTCGTTTTCATGCGTCGGGATTTGCAAATGTGTTTTTACGGCGATCCACGAAGATACGAGCGGTCTTCGCAATCGCTTACGTCTGTTTTTTTTTTACGTACTGTTAGACCAGCTTTTTGCTGGTCTAACGGTGCGTAGCCCATGTTAAGTATGGCCGTCGTTCCCGCGTCAAATTTAAATTTTTTTTTATTTTTTTTGCGTAGGTCGTTCGGGAATAGAAATGTCCGTAAACGACGCTACTCAAACAACGAATGACGTAACGACGTGATTTCGCGCAATGCACGGTGGGAAATTTGCGAACGGAGCATGCGCAGTTCGATCGCCGCGGGAACGCGCCTATTTTAAATCCTTCACGCCCCCTACTAGTCTATATGGATTGCGACGGGAGAAATACACTACGCCGCCGTCGTTTACTGGACAAAATCTACCTGGATTCCACGTAGAGCCAGGTAAGAAATGGCGGCGTAGTGTATTTCTGATACGCTACGAGAATCCAATTCTCTCTGAATCTGGGCCATAGTGTATATTCACAATGGCTTCTGTACACTGTTAGTGATTTCATTACACTAAAAATACAAAAAATGTCTCGTACAGTACAGCGCCACAAAATACCTTAAATCCTGTGCTAAAAATACATCGGGCCAGATTCTCAGCTGAGATACAACGGTGTATCTCAGATACACCGTCGTATCGCAGTTTTTTTCAATGGGTATCAATGCGAGTGATTCTTAGAATAACTTACGCATAGATACACTAAAGATCTGACAGGTGTAAAGCAATTACACTGTCAGATCTTAGATGTAATGACAACGCCGGCCGCTAGGTGGCCTTTACGTTGTTTTCTCATTTGCCTATGCACCGATTCCCGAACATTTTTGCGATGCGGCGACATAGTTTACGTAGGTTGCGTACGAGTAAGGTTACCCCTGCTGTATGAGGGGTATGTTTCTGAAGTGCTGTCGTTGCCATGTTAAGTATGGTGTCGGGTCAGCGTCGTCTTTTTACGTTGGTTACGTCGTTTTACTAAGTCGTTTGCGAATAGGGAATTGCGTAAGTGACGATCCCGTCGTTTTGACGTCGGTTTCAACGGCGCATTCCGACGTGAGCTGGAGCATGCGCACTGGGCTTTTTTCCCGGCCTGGCGCATGCGCACTTCGTTTGACGCGGGGGCGCGCTTAATTTAAATACAGCACGCCCCCTCCTTCAGTATTTGAATTACGCGGCCTTACGACGCCACATTTACTCTACGCCGCCGAAAATTACGGAGCAAGTGCTTTAAGAATACGTCACTTTCTCCAGTAATTTGCGTAGACGTAGTGTAAATGCGATACGATGCGCTACGCCGCCAGATACGCCATTTTTTGAGAATCTGGCCCATCCTTTTTAGTGCATAAATTGTCAATCAAAGATTATCAAAAAAAGTTCATAAGATATGTAGATTCCACCGCTGTGGTCTTCAATCACCAATCAGGTTAATGACACCAAATCATGCACACCACCTAAAAAGCCTGCTCACCTCAAAGATGAGTTCAATGGGCACTGTGTATAATCACTCCTGTGATATACCTAACTGTGATCTCTCTCCTTCCCTACTGGGAATCAGCTCTGTACATGTCTCTCAATTCGGCTGACAACATGCAATCAAAAAGCAGATTCCATAGAGCCCTCCATTTGAACACATTTATTAAAATGCCCCCTTTTTAAAAACACTTTGATAGGAGAGAAGCTGTCATAAACAGTATGGTAATAGCAGAACTACTTCTATACAGTAGTGTATTTAGGTTTTGTGCTGCCCTAAGCCTGACTAAACTTGTGCACCACATCATTTAAATATGACCCACCCCTTCATGTCAAAGCCACACCCCTTGCTGTTTAAGACCCCCCAACATTTTCGAGTGGGGACACTAGTTCTGAGGGCCTGCGGGGGGCAATGGATTCCCTTGATTTACATAGAGTGTTGCCTAATGTTCTACATTAAGCACACGTTTCTGATAATTTTATGGAGAGGACTAAGAAGATATCATGCCAAAGGTGCAGCAGAAACAGAGCACAGTGAGGAAGGTTTGTGGTCCAGAATGATAGGACAGTCAAAATTAGAAGCGGCACCCCCCCACCACAGTTGCGGAATGCTGGCTGCCTGCATAACGGAAGCAGTGCGGCCGCTTTATGGGGGCGCAAGACCAATTTGCCTAACAGTGTAGCACAAGCCAGTGGCAATTTTTTCGTGCTGCCCCCCTGAAAAGTGCTGCCCTAGGCATGGGCCTTGTTGGCCTAGGCCAGGATACAGCGTTGACTATTTCTAATGGTGCGATCCTTCTAAATAAGCAAAAAGCTTGTCGTTCAGATAAATGTCCAAAAAAGTTAAATATTCTGCATTTGGTATTGTGGTTAAATGTTGCAAAATATTTTGTCTGGAAAGAATTAGGGCCCTTTCACAGGTCCGTTCCGTTCGTCCGTTTTTTGGACGTCCAGTAACGGACCTCAATGCTTCCCTATGGGAGCGAATCCGTTAGCGGATGATGCATCCGCTAACGTCCGCTAGATCCGCATCCGTTTTTGCGGACGGAAGAATGCCCTATTTTTCTTCCGTCCGGCCAAACGGATCGGATGCAAATGGACAGACGGTCCGTTTCCATTCGACTCCTCATAGGGGAGAGCGGAGGAGAGACGGGGCGGTCCCTGCACAGTGTGCGGGGACCGCCCCGTCCGCCGACAGCTGAGCGGAGACCCCCCCGCTGAGCTGACGGACACACGAAGCGGACCGAAAAACGGTCCTCTCCGTGTGAAAGGACCCTAAATGTCAGATGAATGTGATGAATTTTGCAGATAGCCTGCATTTTTCAAATGGACATATTTGCCTTGCATTGAGCTTCGAAAATGAATTAAAAATCTGCATGGCTGATGTGTAACAAACATACATAAGTCCTATTAAGTTCAAGTGCATATAAATGGGTGCCAAAAGTAAACACATTGCTTTAAAAACATATTTATATCATTAGCATTATCATCATCCTATGCAACCCATGTACATTACTAATAAGCAAATGAAAATATGTACTAACTGAACAAGATTTAGATAAACACTCTAGTGTAGTGCTTTAATTACACTTTAGATTGCAATGCGATTTTTGGCTGTTTAAACTATGATTTACTAGAAGCTAATTACAAATGAATTTCTGCTCTGTAATTAATAAAAACAAAATTGTAATTAGACAGCTGCTTTAGATCAGAGTGAAAATGAGTGGTATTTGACTCATAATGCTTAGCCTGGCAAATCTTCAAAAATTATTTTCTATAGAGCCTAACTGAACCTTAAATGACCAGTGTGAATGAGGCCTTACCCACTTGCCGTTCTTGGACCATATACTGTATGTACGGCTTTGTGTGAATGTGGTTATATCAGGATCATGGCTGCAACTGGTATTGTTTTTTAGAGTTGATGATCAGTTTTTAGTTAAAAGTAATCTGTATAGCTGCTTGATACCTTTTACGCCACCATTCCTGGCCTCTCCTGTTCCATTAGTGATGTTCGCCCCTCTATAAAAGCAATAAAGCTAATTGAATTTTTTTTTTTTTTAAAAGTATTAAAAAGGTAAACCATTTTTAAAGCACACCCCGTGCTCACATACAAATGCAAACAGGCATATAGGTCCCGCATGCATATTGAAACGTTGATTGCTACACATGTGAGGTATCTCTGTGAACGTCAGAGTGACAACAAAAATTCTAGTATTTATACCCCTTGAAATGTTCCACATTTTGTCAAGTTACTACCAAAAGCGTAAATGTATTTTATTGGGGTTATATATGATAGACCAACACAAAGAGGCACATAATTCTGAAATGAAAGGAAACGATACATGGCTTTTAAATTCTTTTACAAAAACATTTCTGAAAAGTGTGACATTAATTCGTATTCAGCCCCCTTTGCTCTGATACCGCTAAGTAAAATCTAGTAGAACTAATTGCCTTCAGAAGTCACCTAATTAGTAAATATAGTCCACCTGTGTGTTATTTAGTCTCACTATAAATACAGCTGTTCTGTGAAGCCCTCAGAGGTTTGTTAGAGAACCATAGTGAACAAACAGCATCATGAAGGCCAAGGAACACACCAGACAAGTCCGGGATAAAGTTGTGGAGAAGTTTAAAGCAGGGTTAGGTTATAAAAACCAATCCCTAGCTTTGAACATCTCACGGAGCATTGTTCAATCCATCATCTGAAAATGGAAAGAGTATGGCACAACTGAAAACAAACCAAGACATGGCCATCCACCTAAACTGACAGGTCGGGCAAGGAGAGCATTAATCAGAGAGGCAGCCAAGAGGTCCATGGTAACTCTGGAGGAGCTGCAGAGATCCATTGCTCTGGTGAGAGAATATGTCCACGTTACAACTATTGATCATGCATTCCACAAATCTGGCCTTTATGGAAGTTTGTCAAGAAGAAAGCCATTGTTGAAAAAAGCCATAAGAAGTCCTGTTTGCGGGAAACATTTGGAAGAAGGTGCTCTGGTCAGATGAGACCAAAATTGAACTTATTGGCATAATAACAGAACACTATGTGTGGGTGGCACTGCACATCACCCTGAACACACCATCCATGCTGTAAAAAATTGTGGTGGTGGCAGCATCAAGTTGTGGGGATGCTTTTCTTCAGCAGGGACAGGGAAGCTGGTGAGAGTTGATGGGAAGAGGGATGGAGCCAAATACAGGGCAATCTTAGAAAACCTGTTAAAGTCTAAAGACTTGAGACTGGGGTGCATAGGCGTGCGCACAGGGTGTGCCAGGTGTACCCAGGCACACCCTAATCACCCTGTGCAGCACAGATTCCATCTACTGCCCTGGCTCCCATCTTTCCCCCTGCAGCGCTGCCAGCTTCCCTCCTATCGGCTGTTGCTCCTAGGATGTTTTAGGAGTGGGGAAGGGGCCAGTAAATATATAATTTACTGTCCCCTTCACTTTCTGAATGAACACCGTGAGCGATCGGTAGTGTGTGTTTGGGCTTTGAGGTGCACACCCTAATGCAATAGGCTGCGCACACCTATGATGGGGTGGAGATGTTCCTTTCAGCAGGACAACGACCCTAAACATACAGCCAGAGCTACAATGGAATGATTTAGCTTAAAGCATATGTATGTGTTAGAATTGCCCAGTCAAAGTCAAGACCTAAATCCAAATGAGAATCTGTGGCAAGACTTGAACATTTCTGTTCACAGACGCTCTCCATCCAATCTGACAGAGCTTGAGCTATTTTTCAAAGAAGAATGGGCAAAAATATCACTCTCTAGATGTGCAAAGCTGGTAGAGACATCCCTAAAAAGACTTGCAACTATAATTGCAGTGAACGGTGGTTCTACAAAGAATTGACTGAATAAAAAAGGCATGCCATACCCACCATTTAAAATCCCAATAAAATACATTCACGTTTTTGGTTGTAACATGACAAAATGTGGAAAATTTGCACTGTAAGGCCCCGTACACACGAGCAAATAGATTTGTTCAAATCGGTCGGACAGACCGATTTGAACAAATCTGTCTGCTGGGATGTATTGGTTTGATCGTGTACACACGATCAAATCAAAATCCATTCGATGCATGTGCGGGCAGATATGTCTGCTGGTTAGCGTACTAACCAGCAGACATATCGGGCCGACGGGTTCCCAGCCGACAGATTAAAAGCATGCTTTGAAATCTGTCGGCTGGCCAAATCCGTCTGTTTGCCCGTACACACAATCGAATCTGTCTGCTGAGATGGTCTGTCAGACCGTTTTCAGCAGATAGATTTGATCGTGTGTACGCGGCCTAAAGGGTTTGTTCCGTCAACACTTCATATTGTTGTTCTCTTTGTATTGCTTCCTTTATGTGAAACCCTTGGTGTTCCTGCTAGCCCCCTTGCTTTCCTATTAAAGATTGACCACACTAAGCATGAGAGCACAACATGGTCAGTTCTCTGGCCACGTTGGTCAGTTCTCACTGTACTCTCCTCCAATGATCAGACTTGTCCTGACATGCCCCCTGCTGCACAGTCATTCACTGGGAAGCTCAGTGTGCTGCTGCTTCTCCTCCTTATGCAGGTCTTGTGCAGCTGTGAACAGGGGGAATTTAAGGAAACAAAGGTATTTATGTTTTTTATTTCTATGCACAAACATTTTACCTTTCCAGCTAGTGCTAGAGTTCAGGCCTGATTGTGCTAACGCTGCATTTGTGTGTGCAATGTATCAGGAGTGACAGTGATCTCCTGACACTGCACTTGTTGGGGGGGGGGGGTGGATGGGCTAAATGTAGGTGCTGGCAGGTGTTGGGGCTGATTCTGCTAATGCTGCATTTTTGAGGACACTATACTATTGGGGGCGCTAGCATCGTTCTGAACTGATCAAAAATACTGATCCGTTCAGACACTATACTAGTAATGGAGGTTTATAGTGTCTCTGTGATAGTGTTGCTGGCATTAGAAGTTGTAGAATTGGGATTTCCTGACTATTCTAGACTCTTTTCCCTGTTTTGTCATGAATTCAATGAATATGTTGTAAGTGTAATCACCTAGTGACATGGAGACAAACATAGGCATGTGATGTATGGTTCACCTCCCCAATGAACCAGTTATTCTGAGAAAGCTAGTGGAGAGTTAAACAAGACAGGTTGGAGATGGCAGCATTAGGCTAAACATAATGAGGAGAAGAATGATGTTAAATAAACAAAAGATAAAAAATGACAAAGAAATTCACTCTATTATTCATTTAGGCACAAGAGCATAAATTTTGCATAAGGCCGCGTACACACAAACGAGAACCTCGTCGGGCTAAACCCATCGTTCCGCCCGACGAGGTTCCCGATGAGCGGTTGAAAAAGCTTGTCAAACCAAAGTCCTCATTGAACAACGAGGAAAAAGAGAGCCTGTACACACGATCGAGCTTCTCGCCAGAATATGTCTCCCAGCGAGCTTCTCGTTGGATTCTGCCGAGAAGCTCGGTAGTGTGTACAGGGCCTTACAGTTTTGCAGTGTCCATTTTGTACATAAATGTTCTCTCTCACCCTCTTTCTTCTCAAGGTTTTAGTTTTGCAACTTTTATGCCCTGTACACACTATGGGATATCTGACAGGATCTAAACCGATGGATTTTTTTATCGAATATCAGATGAAGCTGGCTTTCATCAGTCTTGCCTACACACCATCGTTTTAAAATCTGATCGTGTCCAACGCAGTGACGTAAAACACAACAACGTGATGAGAAAAATGAAGTTCAATGCTTTCCGAGCATGCGTCGACTTGATTCTGAGCATGCATGGATTTTTGACCGATGGATTTCCCCACAGACAATGTTTTTTTTGTTCTATCGGTTTTTTTAACCATAAGAACAATTTAAAACAGGTTCTATTTTTTTTCATCGATGGGAAAAAAAAAGCAGACGAACCGATCATGTGTACAGGACATTAGGCCCCGTACACACGAGCAAATAGATCTGTTCAAATCGGTCGGACAGACTAATTTGAACAGATCTGTCTGCTGGGATGTATTGGTTTGATCGTGTACACACGATCAAACCAAAATCACCGCCGGCAGACAGCGCGCTGACGTGGTGGTGACGTGGCGGTGACGTTGACGCCGCCACGTCACCGCACCAGGAAGTAAAACACTTCCGCGCATGCGTCAAATCCATTTGACGTATGTGAGAGCAGATATGTCTGCTGGTTAGCGTATGGATTCCCAGCAGACAGATTTTAAAGCATGCTTTAAAATCTGTCGGCTGGCCAAATCCGTCTGCTCGCCCGTACACACGATCAAATCTGTCTACAGTAGTTGGTAAGGTTAAATAAAGTCATCAGTCCATCCAGTTCAACCTGAGTATGTGTGTGTATAATTATGTCACTATTATCTATAGCCCTTTTATTTTTCTACACTCCCTGCTGACTGTGGAAGATAATTCCACATCCTTACTGTTGTAACAGTAAGTCCCCTTTCACACTTATACGACTTGCCCCACGATTTTGGACTGCAAAATCGTATGACAAGTCATTCTCCATGATTTTCAATGAACACCATTCATACTGGCACGACTTTAAGTAGTGCCGACTTCAAAGTAGTCCCTGCACTACTTTGGTCTGATTTTGATGCCACTTACACAGGCATTCATTGAAATCGCGGCTTTAAGGCCCCTTTCACATTTGTATGACTTCAAAGTCGTGTGATTTTACTGCGATTTTGCGGCCGCGATTTCAATGAATGCCTGTGTAAGTGGCATCAAAATCGGACCAAAGTAGTGCAGGGGCTACTTTGAAGTCGGCACTACTTAAAATCGAGCCAGTATGAATGGTAGTCATTGAAAATAATGAAGAGTGACTTGTCATACGATTTTGCAGTCCAAAATCGCGAGACAAGTCGTATAAGTGTGAAAGAGGACTGAAGTCGGCACTACTTAAAGTCGTGCCAGTATGAATGGTGTTCATTGAAAATCATGGAGAATGAATTCTTTATACGATTTTGCAGTACAAAATCGTGAGACAAGTCGTATAAATGTGAAAGGGGCCTAAAGAACCCCTTTGGCAGTTGAACCACTTCTCATCCAACTTTATTTGCATGGCCACGTGTCTTCTTTTGAGACCGTTGGATTCAGAATGAATATTTTAAACACAGGGTTGGTTTTGTTACGTGTAATTGCATATTTATTTTTATTTTAGAGTCTCAATAAGAAAAAATCCATAACATTATAAACACCTTATTTTTTTAATGCTTTTGTTCATTTAGACTGTACATTATTTCTGACTGATGTCTCTGGATCAATACACTCCTATATTATATTCATAATTTGTCAATTAATTTTTTTATACGTTTAATTACATTTTTAATCATTTCAAATATAACTTTAAACCTTATATTGATTGGATAGCATCAGTCAGTTGTTGCTGACAGTCTGGAATAGAGTGGCATACATTATAACATAACCACACGGCATTCCTGAAAACCACCCCCAAACCTTTTTACAAAAACTGTGAATCCAAAACACCACACACTTTCACCTCAGGAAATTAAAATTCAGCTTCTCAGAGAGGACACTCTTATGCCCTGTACACACGATCGGAATTTCCTTTGGGATAAACTCCAACGGATTTTTCTGACGGAATTCCTTTCAAGCTGTCTTGCATACACACTGTCACACAAAATTTGGACCGTCCAAAATGCGGTGACGTACAACACTACGACGGGCTGAGAAAAAATAAGTTCAATGCTTCCGAGCATGCGTCGACTTGATTCTGAGCATGCATGTTTTTTTCCCCCTGTCGGAGTTCCATAAAGACGAACGGAATTTCTGACAGTAAAAAAGAGAACATGTTCTCTTTCTAAGTCCGTCATAATTTCCGGTGGAAAAATTCAGATGGGGCTCACATGCTGTCTTAATATCCGATGAAAAAATTCTGTCTGACTTTTTCCATTGGAAATTCCGATTGTGTGTACAAGGCATTAAGCCCCGTACACACGGTCGGACCTTTGTCCGACCAAAATCACATTGGAGTAAAAGAGAACATGTTTTCTATCTAAACTCTGACGGAATTCCTCTGAATTTCCGATTAAAATAATCCGATATGGCATAAACACAGTCGGAATTTCGGATGGAAAAAGTCAGTCAGTGTGTATGGGGCATTAGACTTGACACATGCAACAGATCAGGCTAGTGCCTAAAACAAATAAAGACCATCTACTAGCCATTGGTCCTGCATGTACACAATAGTTTATAAACGTAATCATTAAAATAGCATGCACCCTAAAAAACATACTCTCATCTCAGGTTAAAAAAATTGCAGCTTCTCAGTATCAAATCCACTCCACTGCAGTGAAGGTCCTCTCTGATATGACACATGCACCAGGGCAGGCTAATACCTCAAGCCCATGTGGTTCCACCCTCCACCAGTGATCCAGCCTAAACATCTTTCACCAAAAAAGGTTTAGAATTAATAGATTTTCTGCTGCTTCAGCAGCAGAAAAAGATGAAGTTGCTTGAAGCACTGATTATGTATATTAAAGACCATCTTGAACCATTTAAGTATAAACAGGAGTTTGTAAATTGGCAGGTAAGTTGAGAGATACATTGGTTAAATGGGATAAAGAAACACTAGATAAGAAAAAGAAAAAATTCCTGAGGGATGACAGAGATTTTGGGAATGGAGACATTTATAAATGGCAGGCCAATAATGAGCAGCCTATAGCCCCCAATGTAGTCCCTACTAATGATATTGGAGTAGATTCTCCTATGCCGACACCCAGGCTTGTTTCAACATCTGATTACGACCAGACATGGAGGCATGAGTATTCCACAAAAAGTTTGAGTGGGAGAAATAATACCTCTGCTCCTAGAGGACATAAGGATCATTTTAAAAGGGGGAGGGGCATTTACCATTGGTCTCTTCATAGAGGAGACTTTATCTAGGGCCCGTCCTTTAGTGGGGTGAGACCTTGGAAATCGATGAATAGCCCTTTTAGAGGCCATCCTTATGGAGACAGGTCTCACCAGCCGCAGGGTGGCCCTATCCTCACTTACAATAGATTTACCCCCTTTCACAATTAACAATTTTTTGGGGGCACCGAGGAGCCCATGGAGCAGACATCAGTTCAGGGAAGTGTGGGGGGGGCATCCTCCTCAACAAATGACCATAGGATACCTGAGAAAAAGAAAAGACAGAGAGGAAGCAGAGGGGGTAGAAGAATCCAAAAGGCAAAGACCCCATTAGATACTGGTATCTATAATCTTAGTTGCATCCCATTTGGACAAGGGTCTTAAGTTTGCCCCTGTAAGAAACCTTAATAAATTCCAAACATACATTATTATTCAAACATACATGCACAGTTTGAGCATAGGAAGTATTTCTTCTCAAATCCAGTGCAAAGAAGTTCCAGTCAGTAGCATGGTATTCACTAGATCCTAAGCAACAAATCTACATTCAGCCCTCCTAATATTGACAACAAGCATTTGGAATTTAAAAAAAATATGGTTTGTAGTGATTTGGATACCCTTATGCCGGGTACACCATCATTTAAAAAAAATTATGAACAAATCGCGGTGACGTACAACACGTACAACGACACTCTAAAGGGGAAGTTCTATTCGCCTTTAGGCTGCCTTAGTTGATCCCTTTTTAGTAAAAGACGATTTGCGCTTTTTTGTCTGTTACAGTGTGATAAATGTGCTTACTCCATTATAAACGGTAATTTTACCAGAACGAGCGCTCCCGTCTCATAACTTGCTTCTGAGCATGCGCAGGTTTAAAACATCGTTTTAGACCACACACGATCATTTTTACAACCCGAAAAACAACATAGTTTAAAACGATGTTAAAAAATGCAGCATGTTCGAAAAAAAAAAATTGTCGTTTTTCAGAACCTAAAAAATGATGTGTAGCCCACACACGATCATTTTAAATTATGTTTTTAAAAACGTTTTTTTTAATGCCGAAAAATGATTGTGTGTACGCGGCATTAATATTACAAAGGTCATTGATCCTAAATATTATAGAAGGGTTATAGCATCTCTGGAGAGAAAGAAGGATATAGTAATCCGCCCCACGGATAAAGAGGGTGGAATGGTTGTGTTAGGTAAAACCTAGTACCAGGAGGCGATGAATTGCCTCCTTAGTGATTAAGATACCTATCAAGTATTGAGTAATGACCCGATGTTTAAATTTAAGGATGAACTGCATAATCTTATTAGTAGCGGTAAAAAGAAGGGAATCTTTTTTGTAATTGTAATTTTTATTGAAATTTTTTCCAAAAACATGAAAAGGTGAACATAATACAGAAAAGTATCATCATCTCATATAGCAGACAAGCGTGAAGGATGTCGAAATCATGAGAGAGAAAAAAAGAAAATCAAGGGGGAGGGTACACCATGGATCTAGATGTAGCATATATGAAGAAATAGTATACATTAATAAGGTTATGCAGGCCAATCATCCTAACATGCAGGAACTGGTTGCCTAAGAGACCTTATTAATAGTTCAGGAAAGCGATTCAGGATTGAATGAGGAGTTGTCCCAAGGATCCCATATCTTTGAGAATTGAGGCAAAGAATCGTGAATCACTGCTGTCAAATGTTCCATTCTACGTATCTGTGCTATAGCCAAGATCAATTGGGATTGTGTAGGGGGGTTGGGGGACAACCAATGGGTAGGTATTGCTCTCTTGGCAGCTAAGAGAATATATGTCATCAATTTTTTGCCATGTTTAGGTATTTCAGGAACTGGGAGACCTAACAAGTACTGGGCTGGGTCTTTTGGAATGTCTATTGCTAACACAGACTGGAGCACTGATTGGACCGACGACCAAAATGGCAAAATTAAAGAACATTCCCAGAAAATGTGGTAGTGCGTTCCTATATCCCGTAAGCACCTCCAGCATGTCTGGGGCACAGAGGGATCATATTTATGGATAACCTCTGGGGTCCTATACCAGAACATGAGGACCTTATAAGCTGTCTCTCTCTGCTCCACGCATCGGGAAGATTTTGATATGGAGGTCCAAATCTCCCGCCATTGAGGGAGGGATAAAGGGGTCGGAAGCACCATGGCCCATTTCCGCATATATACATGAGAATTTAACGTAGGCATATTTGAGTCATGGAGAATCTTATATACAGAGGATATGAGACCAGGTTGGTAAGGGCCTTGCGCACATAACGTTTCAAAAGCATTGGGTCTTTCTAATGCTAAGGCAGGCGATATAGAATGGAAGTAATGTTTAAATTGGAGATATGAAAAAAAAAGTTTTGGGGGTATGTCAAATTTGTTTTGGAGTTCTTGAAAGGAGAGTAATTTGCGAGTTACAGGATGTACTAGGTGGCGGAGCTGGAAAATGCCTGCTTGAGACCATGGATACACGGTATTGTAGGATAGGCTATCCGGGATATCTGGGTTAAAAATTATGTTTAAGAGAGGCGGACATGGAGAAGAGAGAGAGAACCTCTTGTTACACTTTTTCCAGATGGAAAGAGTAAATAGCATTGGACCTAGACATATGCGTCTGAGCTGAGATATGGATGAAGTCAAGTCGGCCCAGAGCATTGAACAAGGATGTACAGGACTAGTAACACTGAGTTCTAACTCTGACCATCTACTCGTTGCAAAGCGTGACGACCAAGAGATGGTCGCTGTAAGGTGAGTTGCATAGTAGTATTTACCAATATCGGGTGCTCCCAACCCCCCCGCGAGCGGGGAGCAAATAACACTGTGTCAGCAATCCTGTGCGCTTTATTACCCCAAATAAATTTAGTAAAAGCCCGTTGAATATTTCGGAGTTGTATCATAGGAAGTGCAATTGGCAACGTTTCAAAAAGATACAAAAACTTCGGGAGTACGGCCATCTTGAGGACATTTATCCTACCCAGAAGAGACAGAGGGCATTCCGCCCATTTACGGAATAAGTCATGTGTTTCCGAAATTAGGGAGGGAAAGTTGGCTTGGAACAGAGTGGAGTAAGACGCCGTCAGGTGTACACCTAGATATTTAAGAGAGGCAGAGCACCAATGGTAGGGGAAGTTGTTTTGTAACGTGGTAAGAAGTGTGGGGGGATATGGATAGGAAGGGCTTCTGTCTTGGCTGAATTAACTTTGTAACCAGAAAGTTTACTGAATGTATCTAATAAAGCGTGAAGGTTGGGGAGAGAGATATGTGGTTTTGTTAAGGTAAGCAATATATCGTCAGCAAAAAGAGACAATTTGTACTCCCTCTGCCGCAAGGAGACTCCACAAATGTCAGGGTGCACACGTATGGCTTCAGCTAGGGGTTCTAAGCACAATATGAACAGTAAGGGGGAAAGAGGACACCCTTGTCTAGTGCCATTACTATGCAAGAAGGATGGGGATAAGAAGGATGCCAGTTGTACCTGAGAGGTGAGGGCCTGTAGTGCTGACATAAAAGAGCCCGTAAACCCAAATCGCGTGAGTGTGGCAAACATATATGGCCAGCCGAGTCTGTCAAATGCTTTCTGAGCATCTAAGCTCAGGATAAGGGCAGAGCAGGATGTTTTGTCGAGTAGATCTATCAGGTCAATGGTGCGTCTAGTGTTGTCGCCTGCGCGTCTGCCTGAGACAAAGCCTACCTGATCGTTATGAATAAGGCTAGGTATTATAGAGGAAAGTCTGTTAGCTATGATTTTCGTAAAGATTTTATAATCAGAATTAAGTAAAGCTATGGGCCTGTAGTTGTCTGGTAATGATGGGGGCTTGCCAGGTTTTGGGAGAACTGTAATGTGGGCATGTAAAAATTGAGGGTGAGGGGTAATGCCCTTCTGTAGAGAAATAAAAAGGTCTATTAAATGCGGACTCAAAATTGGGAGAAAGGTTTTGTAATATAAATAGGGTAAGCCGTCTGGACCCGGTGACTTTTGTAAGGGCAGCTCTTTGACAACTTCAGCTAGTTCTTCTGAGGTGATAGCAGCGTTAAGGGTAGCCGCTTGGGATGATGACAATTTGGGCAGTTTCAAAGGGCCACAAAAGGAATCAAAATCATCTTGGGAGAATAGGTGCTTGGGGTCTGTGTTTAGGCAATTATATAGCTTAGTATAAAATGCCCCAAAGATTTTGGACATCGTCTGCGGGCAGTGAGTTGGGGTTCCATCAGCCTGGGTAAGACATTCTGGGTAAGAGTGAAACGGACGCGGTTTGAGCTTATTTACTAGCATCCTATGGGGTTTATTAGCAAATTCGTAAAATTTCTGTTTAGCCCAGAGTAAGGATCTGGAGCATTTGTTCATATCAAGAGATTTTAACCTTTCATGTAAAGAGGTGACTGTGCGCAGATGCAGTACCGTAGGGGAGGCCAGTAGCAAATCTTCTGCTTTACGTAGCCGTGAAAGAATATCGAGTCTTTGAGCCTCAGAATCCCTCTTTAAGCGGGAGCCAGCTGAAATACATAAGCCTCTAAAGTATGCCTTATGGGCCTCCCATAGGATGGACACATCCGCCACAGAGTTGTCATTCAATTGAAAGAATTCGGTTAGATTTTGAGATAATTGGGTTTCAATGACAGGGTTGCGGAGGAGGGAGTCATTAAGTCTCCAATGGCAGGTTCTAGGTGTAGATGATGAAAGTGTGAGATCGAGCTGGACAGAGGCATGGTCTGACCAAGTTATAGTGTTCAACTCTGAGGCTACAGAGGATGTTAGTAAGGGGGCCGTGACAAAGAGATAATCCAACCTGGAGTACATCTTGTGTGGGGGGGAGAAGAAAGAAAATTGTCTATGCGTGGGGTGTTTGATTCTCCAAATATCCAGTAGATTATGAGATCTGACGAGTCTACGAAAGGAGGCCGATTGGCGTTCTACTTTAGCTGAAGGGCTGGAAGGGAATAATGTGCGTCTGTCTCTTCTAGGGGACAAGGTCATGTTAAAATCCCCCCCAACAATCATAAAGGGTTGAGCATATTTGCCAAGTTTTCCAAATACGTCAGTGAGAAATTGTAGTTGACCAGAGTTGGGGACATAAACATTAATCAAAGTGAAAGAACGTGAGAGATAATCACAGTCCAGAAAAATATATCTACCCTGAGGGTCAATGAATGAGGATTTAACTCTTAAGGGGCAGGATTTTCTAATCAATATGGCCACTCCCGCTTTGCCGGAGGGATCAGAAGCTACAAATGAAACAGGAAAATGTTTTGCTGCAAATTTAAAGGATCCCCCGGGGCGGAAGTGTGTCTCCTGGACAAGGATTATGTCTGCAGCTGAGGACTTGAACTCCTTCAAAGCCAACCAGCGCTTATGAATAGAGTTCAAGCCCTTCACATTATAAGTAAGAACCCGGATAGCCATCACGATAAGACATGGTTAAGCTATGGTGACCATAGTACAATAACGTCCATAAAAACATAAACAGATCGAATGAGCAAAAAAGTCCATGGTGCATCCTGTGGAGGGAAAACATGAAATAGTAGTCAACATTAGTGAAGAATGACGGTGAAAAAGAAAAATGTATGCACAACCAACAAAAAATGAAAAATAGGTCAAAAAAAGACCTATGAAAACAAAAACAAAAAAAAGAAGTAGAGCCCGGGGGTAATAACCACCCAGGAGTCCACAGCCGTGGCCGTGGAACAAAAGGAGGCACGCTAGGGGCTCCAACTTATCTGGGGAGAGATCCCCGCCGTCTTCCGACAAGATGTAAAAATTTACTAGAAGAATTGATCCACAGTCCACGGAAGAAACACCCCACTTACATGGGTGAAGACTCCCCAAACTAGGGGAAATAACGGTAAGGCAGGGGCCAAAACCAACTTAAACATATTGCCGGAGAGACACATTTCAAGGTGGGAGCCTAGGGAAAGGGTGTCGCTGGGGTGTAGAGTAGGCCTTCTGTGATTTTTGCCGAGCAGGGGTCCAGATCCGGCCTGGGATAGATGTAGGCTTAGGCGTTGCCGGGAGTGGTAAGGGGTCTTCATCTGGTAGCGGTGGAAGGCCAAGATTGCGTACGAACGCCTCACTTTCCTGAAGATCCCTCATGGAGTATTGGACCCCATCCTTCGAGGCAGACAAGCGGAAGGGAAATCCCCAGCGATATGAAACATGATGGTTTTGCAAGTGGGTGGTCACTGGACGAAAACTGCGACGTTTAGCAAGGGTTATAGGAGACAGATCACTAAAAATCTGCATCCTAGCCCCCCTGAATTCCATCCGAGATTTGTTGCGCGTGGCCATGGTCAAAGCTTCCTTGCTGTCGTAATAATGAAATCGGACGATAATGTCCCTGGGGTTCGTTCCTGCAGGGGGTTTAGGAGCCAGTGACCTATGCGTTCTATCTAGTCTCCAGTCTATGTCCGGTATCAGAGGGGCCATAGTGTTAAAGAGGCTTAGTAGATATGGTCGGATCTCTCCGTCTCCTACAGATTCAGGGACACCTCTGATACGCAGATTTTGGCGACGTTCTCGGTTTTCCAAATCCTCTTGTTGGGACTGATGCTGATAGATAGACTGTTTTAAACCAGCATTGTCCTCTTCCAGAACGTGAACGTACTGTATCAGATCATCAAATTTGGTTTCTAAGACGTCAGTACATTCGCCAATTTGAGCGATCTCTCCCCTCAATTCGTGAGCAAGCTTCCCCATTTCCTTTGAGACATTGCTGGTCAAATCTTGCAGGAGAGCTTGCAGCTTATTGTCCAGTATGTCCACCGTGACGGGAGCTGACATTTCTGGAGATGAAATGGGCACAAAGAGCTGAGAATCTGCTAATGCCGGTGTGTCTCGGAATACAAGCGAGGCCGGGGATTCGGGCCTATTCAGGAAGCGGTCCAGCGTCTGTGTAGTCCGCAACTCCGGTGCGTGAGATTGAGCTGGGTGTTTTGGCCCGTATTTCACCATGGGGTGTCTAGGCGTGTTGGCAATCCTATGTGGAGGCAATGGACGGTTGCTGTGTGGACGGCGGCGGGGATCAGAGCAGAGGGGTTACATGTCCCCTTTCGTTAGATGCCTCGTAAGCGACCCCCTTGATAGCATTCGTGCTGGGAGGAAACCAGGAGGGGGGGGGTCCGCAGTGGCCTGTATTCAACTATCTATGGAGGCTTAAGCAGTCAAACAGATTGGGGGCTTGTGGAGTATGGAAGCCTGAGTCATCCAGCAAAGTAGGGCCTATAGTGATGTGCAGGCTCAAACAGTCCAGCAGAAGAATGAGGCCCGCAGTACCCCAGGACTCAGCAGCCCAACAGGATGGTGCCTGACCTGTAGTTGTGGAGCTCTGGGGGATAGCTGCTGTCACTAGGCCCCAGCGGACCCTCAGCCAGCACCAACAGACAGTGACCCCCTAGGCAGCCCTCAGAGAAAAGATCCGGGCTTCCGAATCAGGCCGGGCCGATCGCGGCGCGCTCCCGTGGGATGCAGCTGTAGGAAACACCGGGGATCCACAGTCTCCACTAGGCCGCGTCGAGCCGCGAGCATCGCGGACGTCTCCAAGGTATGACCCGACCCCCGGACTGCACCAGGTAGGAGGATGGGTGACAATTGGGGGATGGATGGTGATTCCTTACCCCCAGGAACGCCGGGATCGGTCTCCTCCGGGAGCCTCCAGGCTTTCAAGATGGCGGCGGCCCCGGGCACTGGAGGCCTCGGATCTCGGGCGTCCCCCAGCCGAATTCCACCGGAATAACGATGCAGAGCACTACAGGGGACCGAGCTGAGCAGGCCCAGGTAATGTGCAGCCCTGGATGCTTGTTAAGCAGCTCGGATGGCGGTGGATGGCGAACAGGATTCCTGGAGCTCCTCGCAAACACGTCCACCACTGTTCACGTCAGGCCACGCCCCCCCAAAAGAAGGGAATCTTGAGTCAGAAGGGAGGCATTTACCTAGATCCTTTGTTCTGTAGGACCCCCATCATTTAATTTCTGCCAAAGATACACAAGAGTATTGATAATCCCCCTCGGCGGCCTATAGTTACCGGAATGGACTCTCTCACCGCCCGACTGGGACAATATATAGACTTTTTTTTACAAATACTCCCAGAGGCATGATGGGGTTTGCAGTTACTATTACTCCCAGAGACATGATGAGACTTGTAGTTCTGCAACAGCTGGAGTGCCACAGGTTGCCTACCCCTGTCCTAGGGGGTTATACGATGCGGAGGAGCTGCAAGAGTTGCCGAGGGACCCCAGAAGATGGTGTTCAGGGCCACTCTGTGCAAAACTACACAGTGGAGGTAAGTATGACATGTGTGTTGTTATATATATTTTTTAAACTGAAAGCTTTACAATCAATTTAACTAGTACCTCGTCTAACATTTTGGGAACTGTCAGTTAATTATACACTATTATAGGCCATGAGGATGCTTAAGCTTCTGTTGAATGGGCTTTAGCTGACTCGGATTTACCTAGAAAGTAAAAAAAATCCTTTCTAATATTCTCAATTTCTGTTTGTAGAAGAATTATTTTTGGTTCCATTGTCAGTACTTCTTGCGGACAAAAGCAGTTGCAATGGGTGCCGTGTTGCTCCTAGTGTGGCCAATGTATTTAGGGCCCACTGGGAGGAAGAAGCAGTGTTTAGGGATCATTCTTCGCAATTAGTCTGCTATAAGAGGTACATAGACAATCTGATTAGGATTTGGGATGGAACCATGGCCAGCTTAGAGGCATTTACACAGAAACCTAATGATAATTAAAAGAATATAAGTCTTACATGGAATGTAGATCAAAATTATATGATCTTTCTTGATCTTGAGATTTTTCAAGAGGGTGGCCATTCCAGGCACATAATTATTTTAAACCGACTGACAGGAATGCTTATATTCCCCTAAATAGGTGCCGCCATAAAATGTGATGGCCAATTTATTAGGCTTAGGTGTAACTGTTCCTCGGAGTAGGACTTTATGTCCTAATCACACGTGTTAGTCCAGAGATTACAATAGAAAGGATATGATAGACAGTGACCATAGACATCAAGAGAGAGAAGGTTAGATCTCCTGATAGGGGTACATTGATTAGTGATACTCGTAATCACACATGTGCCAAAAGTGGAGAATATAAAATGATCCTTGATTACAATGTAAAAAACGTAAGTAAATAGGCATTAAGCAATTCTTAAACAGGACCTTGTCTTAGGCTTGATGTCACCTACAAGCCCACAGTCCATTTATAGAAAGGCACCCTCTCTCTTTTTTGCATGCAGTTTTTTTTATTATATGCCAAGTTATTTTAGTACGAGAGGTGCAAGGGTTATCTGTTTTGTGTGGTTTTTTTTGATACTTCATGGACTAACTTGGCATATTTGTGTGTATGTTTAACCAGTTCCTTACCGAGCCATAGTAAAATGACGTTGGCAGGAACCTTCTCTCCCTCCGGGTGGACGTCATATGATGTCCTGGGCTTCCCGGTGATCTAGAGGAGAGGAAACCGATGTGTGTTCCTAATATAGAGAAACACAGATCGGTCTCCTCCCCTTGTGAGTCCCCTCCCCCTAAAGTTAGAATCACTCCCTAGGGAACATATTTAACCCCTTGATCGCCCCCTAGTATTAATCCCTTCCCTGCCAGTCACATTTACACAATATTCAGTGCAGTTTTATAGCACTAATCGCTGTATAAATGTGAATGGACCCAAAAACGTCTTAAAAGTGTCCGATATGTCGGTCGTAATGTCACGGTCACAATAAAAATCGCAGATCGCCGCCATTACTAGTAAATAAATAAAAATGCCATAAATCTATCCCCTATTTTGTAGACGCTATAACTTTTGCACAAACCAATCAATACACGCATATTGCGATATTTTTTTTACCAAAAATATGTAGAGGAATACATATCGGCCTAAGCTGAGGAAAAAATTGTTTTTGTTTATAGCGCAAAAAAATAAAATAATCTAATACTACCAAACGAAAGATCTAATTGTGGGGAAAAAAAACATAAAGATTCCATTTGGGTACAGTGTTGCATGACCACGCAATTGTCATTCAAAGTGCGACAGAGCTGAAAACTAAAAATGTGTCTGGGCAGGAAGGGGTGAAAAAACCCTGTATTGAAGTGGTTAATTAAGGCAAAAAAAATATTTGATTTAAAAAAAAAAAAATTGGTGAATGTTAAAAACCCGGATTCACCTCTCCAGTTACCAAGGAGCAATATAAGATTCGAGACTTGATTACTTGCACCACATAAGGCGTTGTATATATGCTAGAGTGTGAGTGCAGTTTCCAATACATTGGTAGAATGTCTAGGTCCCTTCACGTAAGGTTAGGTGAACATGTGAACATTAAAAAAGAGGTCAGGACACATAGTGCGTCCAAGCACTTTAGGATTTGTCATAACAAGAACCCCAGAGGCCTTAAATGTTTGATGGATGTTTTTTGATGTCACAATAGAGAATATGAGATTTCCTATCATCTGTGCCCATTCTTGCCACACAGAGTAAATCCAGCTCTGAGCTCTGAGCTCTTTTATTGTTCAGTGAAATAAAACAGACTTACAGAGAAAAATCTTAGTCCGTTCCGCCCCCTTGCTGTGAGGGACAGGTTATTTACATATCTCATGCACTAGCCTGGATACAGGCATTATTTTTTAATCCCCCTCCCATTCTTTTTCTGAAGACATGTGGTTACTTTTCTGGATTTTGACTGGATGTTAGTGATCATAGCAACATTTGTTGACAAGGGGAGTGTAGAGGAGGGTGGTGAGTCTACTGACACGACTCCACCCACCGAGCTCCAGACAACAGATCCACCCACACAATCTGCAGTATTTCAGTTCTTATAACAGACATAGGGGAGACATTTGACAGGTAAAGATACATGCTGGAGGCATGTATATCCTAATAGATCAGCACTATGGCAGTAGTTTAGAAAGGATGAGAGTGGGTTTACATCCACATTGATGAGGTGGGTATTTTATTTGACAGTTAAGCCACAGAAAGTCTTTCTGGATCTATGAAACCAAGGTCCTAACCCCTGCCTGCTTGTCGAATTTGATTTATACTGCTTTACATCTAAAATAAATTTCTTAATTTTGATTAATTCTATTTGCATTTTGATTTAATCCTATTTTTGGTGTTTATACAACATTTTGTAAAAAGATGGCCACAGTGTGTGTTTTTAGAATGCCATATTTAAAAATGTTATATGCAATTGTTTTTTAGCAGCTGTTAAAGCGGATCTCCACCCTAAAGTGAAGATCCGCTGATCGGAACCCTCCCCCCCTCCGGCGTCACATTTGACACCTTTCAGGGGGGAGGGGGGTGCAGATACCTGTCTACAGACAGGTATCTTCACCCACTTCCGGCCCGCAGTCTCGGGCAAAAGTCGGGTTTTTCCCGTTGTGTGCTGGGAACTCTCGGCTCCTAGCACACAGCGGGAGCCAATCGGCGGGCGCAGCGCGACTCGCGCATGCGTCGTAGGGAACCAGGCAGTGAAGCCGCAGTGCTTCACTTCCTGGTTCCCTCACTGTGGATGGAGGGGGGAGCAGCAGGGTGACGAGCGATCGCTCGTCCTCTGCTGCGGACGCCGCTGGACTCCAGGACAGGTAAGTGTCCTAATATTAAAAGTCAGCAGCTGCAGTATTTGTTGCTGCTGGCTTTTAATATTTTTTTTTGCTGAACCATCCGCTTTAAGTTCCCCTTACTTTATATATATTTTTTCTTTTATGTTTAGGTTTTGACCATATCCGTGGCACCAGGCTGCTTATACTGACTGTCTGAGTTCTCTTTTGTATTTATGCATTCGGCAGAGCTGTTTTCTCCCCTGGATGATGAGGGTGGCGTTTTGTTGCCATAGTACCAGAGACTGTTTACCTAAATGCAGGTGGAGTGCGTGTCTCAGTTCCCGCTGATGAAGTCCCACCCTTGGACATAATACGTACACAGAGGAGCCACGCATGACGTCACCCGCGGTCATCCTTCTGGTTTGTTGATATACCCAGCTGGAATGTTCATTTCATGCACATACCAATTTCCAGTCTTGTAAGTACTTTTAACTTTTTTCTTGTCAAATTTGTTTATTGAAATTTTAACAAATCACAAAAATAGGTTCAAAAGCACTGCTAGAAATTACCATAATAATGGATAATAAGCAACTATTGCTCCACAAATTACGGTAACTAAAAGTAGACATTTTTAGTTTAATCAATAGAGGCTGAAATCAAACTTGGATAATAATGGTGTAATAAAGCCTCTATTAAGTAAAAAGTTAAAACTAAACCAAAATATCCATCAGAAAACACTGAGAAGGGATTATCACAACTTTTTTTAAATAAAAGATTTTCCAAGAGGAAAGCACTATGGGGCAGATTCACATAGATGTAATCTTCCGCTGCGTAATCGAAATACGCTACGCTGCCGTCTATCACCAGACTCTACGCCGAATTCAGGTAGTTTTTTTGCGCGTACGCTATTGTATCGTATTTTTTTTCCGCCGCGCAATCGAAATACGTGAGTAGGGGGCGTGAAGCATTTAAATTAAGCGCGTCCCCGCGACGATCGAACTGCGCATGCTCTGTTCAGGAATTTCCCGCCGTGCATTGCGCGAAATCACGTCGTGACGTCATTCGTTGTTTGAGTAGCGGCGTTTACGAACATTCCTATTCCCGGACGACTTACGTTAAAAATAATAAAAGAAATCGAAAAACGTTGAAATTCGACGCGGGAACGACGGCCATACTTAACATGGGCTGTCTAATATTAGACCAGCAAAAAGCTGGTATAGTGAAACGGAAAAAAAAGATGACTAAAGGTGCCGTAAGAGATTGCGTTTGAAGAGCGAAATTTTGTGGATTCCAGGCAAAAGCTCATTAGCATACCATGAAGGTGAAAAACAACAGGAAGTCCGCCCAGTGGCCGCAATTTTCAGGCAGCGTAGATCTGAAGGCGTACTAACACGTAATAAAGTCGAAATTTAGCACGCAGGTGTCTTTTCATGGTTTGAGGATTTCGACTAGCGTAAAAACGCTCGTAAATCGAAATTACTCCTGTCTAACAACATTTACACAGGCGTAATCGCTTTGTGAATCTAGGCCTATATGTCTGCTTTTTTATATACACTGCAGAGGAGTTGTTATCCTAGCCACAGATGGATTACTGGGTGATTCTTATATCCTTATTGGAAAGAGTCTTTACCGACCATCCTGCAATTAAGGATCATAAGTCTGAGGTGATCGACCAATAATGCCTATGGTGGAGATGTTACACAGAGCTTGGCACTCGCATGCTTAAATTGGATGCACATCTTAACAGTGGCTGAAGTCTTATGATTCCTTTACTGCTTGAAAACAGTTGGATTTTTTCTCATATGGATTTTTAATATACAGGGAGTGCAGAATTATTAGGCAAGTTGTATTTTTGAGGATTAATTTTATTATTGAACAACAACCATGTTCTCAATGAACCCAAAAAACTCATTAATATCAAAGCTGAATATTTTTGGAAGTAGTTTTTAGTTTGTTTTTAGTTTTAGCTATTTTAGGGGGATATCTGTGTGTGCAGGTGACTATTACTGTGCATAATTATTAGGCAACTTAACAAAAAACAAATATATACCCATTTCAATTATTTATTTTTACCAGTGAAACCAATATAACATCTCAACATTCACAAATATACATTTCTGACATTCAAAAACAAAACAAAAACAAATCAGTGACCAATATAGCCACCTTTCTTTGCAAGGACACTCATGCAGCCTGCCATCCATGGATTCTGTCAGTGTTTTGATCTGTTCACCATCAACATTGCGTGCAGCAGCAACCGCAGCCCCCCAGACACTGTTCAGAGAGGTGTACTGTTTTCCCTCCTTATAAATCTCACATTTGATGATGGACCACAGGTTCTCAATGGGGTTCAGATCAGGTGAACAAGGAGGCCATGTCATTAGTTTTTCTTCTTTTATACCCTTTCTTGCCCGCCACGCTGTGGAGTACTTGGACGCGTGTGATGGAGCATTGTCCTGCATGAAAATCATGTTTTTCTTGAAGGATGCAGACTTCTTCCTGTACCACTGCTTGAAGAAGGTGTCTTCCAGAAACTGGCAGTAGGACTGGGAGTTGAGCTTGACTCCATCCTCAACCCGAAAAGGCCCCACAAGCTCATCTTTGATGATACCAGCCCAAACCAGTACTCCACCTCCACCTTGCTGGCGTCTGAGTCGGACTGGAGCTCTCTGCCCTTTACCAATCCAGCCACGGGCCCATCCATCTGGCCCATCAAGACTCACTCTCATTTCATCAGTCCATAAAACCTTAGAAAAATCAGTCTTGAGATATTTCTTGGCCCAGTCTTGACGTTTCAGCTTGTGTGTCTTGTTGAGTGGTGGTCGTCTTTCAGCCTTTCTTACCTTGGCCATGTCTCTGAGTATTGCACACCTTGTGCTTTTGGGCACTCCAGTGATGTTGCAGCTCTGAAATATGGCCAAACTGGTGGCAAGTGGCATCTTGGCAGCTGCACGCTTGACTTTTCTCAGTTCATGGGCAGTTATTTTGCACCTTGGTTTTTCCACACGCTTCTTGCGACCCTGTTGACTATTTTGAATGAAACGCTTGATTGTTCGATGATCACGCTTCAGAAGCTTTGCAATTTTAAGAGTGCTGCATCCCTCTGCAAGATACCTCACTATTTTTGACTTTTCTGAGCCTGTCAAGTCCTTCTTTTGACCCATTTTGCCAAAGGAAAGGAAGTTGCCTAATAATTATGCACAGTAATAGTCACCTGCACACACAGATATCCCCCTAAAATAGCTAAAACTAAAAACGACTTCCTAAAATATTCAGCTTTGATATTAATGAGTTTTTTGGGTTCATTGAGAACATGGTTGTTGTTCAATAATAAAATTAATCCTCAAAAATACAACTTGCCTAATAATTCTGCACTCCCTGTATTAACTATCTACTGTTTGTGCTGCACTATTGTTCTTATATATTCTATTGAACTATTGTGTATTAACCTTTAAGTGTACAGCTGTCAAACGTTATTGTGTGTTGCTAGGGTTGTCTGCGCTGATTGATTTTTTTAAGTCAACAGTAAGTGGATTCAAACATGCTTGCAACAAATATAGATCTGTACTCGGACAAAAAAAAAGTTAAAAAAAGAACAACAAAACAGAATATAATATTATATATACTTGTTGACTGGATCACTACCTCTGCTGAATGTCTATATGAAGCATCAACTACTCATTCAGTAAAATAATAATTTCTTATAATAGTTTTGAACTTTCCTCCTTCTAGTGTGAGGTCATGTCCCTATGTTCTTGACCTTGGCTTCATATTGAAAATACTGCCTTCCTGAACCTTTGTCACAACCTTGATGTAGTTAAAGTGATACTGAGCATACCTTCTTTTTTTGTGGCTTATAGCATTGTATTTTCATAAAAAAAAAATCTAAGTACCTTTTTCATTATCAAGAAACAGCTGTTACATGAACCGGCTCTTTCCCAGCCTGCCTACAGGGAAACATCAGTGAAAGGGGATTCCAGTCCTCTACTGCTAGTCACATGTTCAAACAAAAAAGCTTTCAGAATACAGAGGAAGAATACATAATTAATATCAAATAAATGTTTTAAATAATCGTACAAATATGTATATTTGGACATAAATATTTATTACATAGTGTGGGCTATCAATGAAGGAGGTTCTGCACATCATAGCTTGTTTCACGCCCCTCCAGACTGTGTTTATTGTTTGTATCTGCCTCCATCAATCAACTTGTAATATGCCACTGCCCATGATGTAGAGCTATTTAGTGGGCATGGAGGATAAGGGAGGGAGTGAGCTGTCCTATTTTTTTTTCTTTTACAATTGAAAGAACTTGAAATATTGAAACATTCACATGTCAGTAACATAATACATTTGCATTGTAGGAGAAGATGTACAAAGATACATGTTCACAAACAAAAAAGAGAACTGTGCAAGGGGACATCTGTCTTACTCATCTAACAGGGTAGACCACTGAAGTGGAGCACCTGATATAGACCAGGAAAACAACCTCACCTGATCCGATGAGTCTTGTTTGGACAATAGAGCATTCTCAAAAAGAAGGATAAGGAGACAGAGTGGGTGGGACATAAGGGGAAGAAAAAAGCAGGAAAGAGAGGCTAAACAAAAGGGGGGAACCGTATCTAAACCAGGGGAGACCCAGTCAGGCAGCTTGTTCATCACTAAGGGTCCACTTCAGGCCTAGATGGAGAGGTCTCCAACTGTAAGGAGCCCCAGAAGTCTATCCAGGATGACCATATTTTGTCAAATTTACTCGAACAGTTTCTGTTAGTGTACATTATTTTATACAGAGGTAGAACACTATTCATGGTATTTCTCTAGGAGGCAACTGTGGGAGGCAATGCAGCCTTCCTTTTAGGCTGCGTACATACGATAAAACATATCCGCTCAAACATGTCCGACGGACCATTTGCAGAGGACATGTCTCATCGGATTTTGCTCCGATGGCGTGTACACACCATCGGGCGAAAATCCCCTCGGGCTGAAGACGCGGTGATGTGGCGGTGACGTTGACGTTAGTGTACTAACCAGCGGACATATCCAACGGACATGTCTCCGGCGGACAAATTTCAAAGCATGCTTTAAAATTTGTCCGTTGGGAAAACATGTCCTCTAGTCCGTACACACGATCAGAGATGTCTGCTGAAACGAACCATCGGACCAGTTTCAGCAGATAAATTCGATCATGTGTACGAAGCCTAAAGCACAATCTCTCTGCGAGCATAGTACCTAGTGTATATTATAAACCGTTTGGTATATTTTCTCACAGCGGGGTCTACAATTACATTCAGCAACGTGATCTCAGGAGTTAGTGCAAAGTTAGTTCCTGCGGCCTTAATATCTTTCTAGGGCCCATTCCCAAAATCCTTGCAAAAGGGAGCATGACCAAATCATATGCATGAAGGACGCCTTCGAATCCCCACATTGCGAACATGACAAGGACATATCAGGGTAGATAGCTGCTATTTTCTGAGGTGTATAGTAGGCACTATGCAGAAATTTTAATGCTGAGATTAAATTTGTGACATAGGAAGATACACATCTCTTCCAGTCCTCCGTAGTGGTCAGTTTAGAGGATGGAGCTATCGTGAGATGGAAGTACAGTGAGAACAAGGGAGCAATCAGGACTTTATACGACAACAGGCACTCTTTGGCTCTGACTTGAGCTTGACTCCACTGGGAAATTAATGCTGAAAGGCATGTCTCACCTGCAGATACTGTATCTAAAGAACATCCAATTAGAAAGATTATAAGCTATCTTGAGTGCTGGAAAGGTACTTAGCCTACCCCCAGTCACCAAGTGCTTCAGCCCCACTACACACCTAGAGGCCCATACGGTACTTAAGGTTCAGGTATACACTGCAGTGTGGAAGATTGGGGTTACCCCACAAAGGTGTATGAGGGGAGAAGGTCTCCGGGGAGCGATACTGCACCCTGACCCAGTTTCATACTGTTAAAGTTGTGCGCATTAATGTAGTTATCTCAGAATAGGCCCGTATCACCCAGTACGATAAGTTACTCAGCGTAGTCTTCAACCCCATAACTGCTGCCTCCAAGGTCATTGCAGGGTTGTCCCTGGGTTGGGACAACCACCTCACTAGGACGAATGCCCAGTAGTACTGTTGAAAGTTTGGAGAGCTAAACCACCCTGGCTCACTGGCAGCTGTATCCCCTTGACTGCAGATGTGGCTTGTATTCGTGAAGACAAAGGTTCCACAGCTAGAGCAAACAACCCCCATGAGAGTGGGCAATGCTGTCTAGTGCCCCAGCCCAGTGGAAAAGCCGCCGAGAGAGAGTTGTTAGTGGATCCACATTCAGGAGGGATCTCGGCCGCAACGAGGTACATAATTCAGCGTTATTGCCAGGCTTAGGGAGGACTACCACCACTTCTCAAATTTGAAATATTCAAATCAATTTTAAAACTATTCAAATTAATTTGAATCCAAATTCCGTACAATTTTTTTTCGTTATTCTATTCTATTTTATTCTCTCTGGAAATTTGAAAACTATTCGTATTTGAAAACTATTCAACTTCGAATTTGAAAACTATTCAACTTCGAATTTGAAAACTATTTGACTTAACTTTTCAAATTTGAAAACTATTCAAATCAATTTCAAAACGATTTCAAACCAAATTTCATACAATTTATTTTTACGTTGTTTCGGATTCGTTGAAATTTTGTACTATTTTAACTCGGAAATTCAAAAACATCTGAATTTCCTGAAAATTAACATTGTCCGAATTTCAATTTGGAACAAAATGAACTGCACATGTCTAATGGCAGAGCCAACAGAAAAACTAGCAGGGGTTGCAGAAAAGTTTTGGTTGAAAACTAATTTTCCCAACTGTATTGGAGCCCTTGATGGCAAACATGTTAGGGCAAATTTACCACGTCAGTATTGAAATGGGTCATCGGCTATATGCAGATTTCCCCCAAGAAGGCCTCTACCATGTACAAAAGAGCCGAGTCTGCCATTTGTCATGATGGCAGATGTGACTTTTGGACTTGCAGAGAACCTAAGGTAGTTCTATAGTGGACATTGACTTACCCACAAACAGAAAATATTAAACTACCTACTGTGCCATGCCTGTCAGGTAGATGAATGTGCATTTGAAATCTGTACTACAAACTGGCATGTAATCCTTTCTGCGATACAATTGAATGTGGAAAATGTCCAAAAATTAGTGCTTGCATGCTGTGTGTTCCACAATTATCTAATTGACATGGAGAGAGGCTCTATTGAACCTGCGCCCCCAAACCCTCCTCACAAGGAACTGTTTATACACTTACGCTTCACATCTTGAGTAATTTGCTACTTTATTTGTTTTTACCAGAAGGTCGATTACATTGGCAAGATGACCATGTTTAATGTTTCCAGATCAAAGTTGACTTTGATTTTACACTAATGACTTTTTGCTTAAAATAATATATTTTTTCATTGGCTTAAAGTTTCAAAAAATATATATTTGTGTGTTTTGTTTTGTTCTCATCATAGCAAAGTTGCGTTTTCATGTAAGGTAAGGCTTATGCTCTCAAAGAATGGAAACTTTACCCCATGAGGGTGAAAAAGAGAACTGTACTTTGTGTGAGGTATTCTCTATGTCTATAAGAATTGTGGAATTTACCTTGCACGGATAAAATTGTGCATTATCTTGTTAACTAGGGTGAGGTAAGGCCTCTTCTCCATTAATGAAAACTTATTCCCATGCAGGTGAAAAATAGAACTGTACTTTTATATCAGTGTGAGTTATTCTCATTGAAAATTACGGAATTTACCCAACATGGATAAAAACGCGCATTGTCTTTTTCACTAGTGTGAGCTTCCGTTCCCCACGCTGGTGAAAAATTCTGCTTTGTGCTGCAGTGCATCTCAAACATTTCCTCAAACTGGAAAAAAAAATTATGAAAAAATGCATTTGCCATAAAAATGGCCACAATAATTGGCCAAATTAACAACATGATAAGGTACCATGGATGCCTAAGACTGTACTAAAGTGGCCATAACAACAAGCCAACATGAGCATGAAAAAAAAACAGAAAATAAAGGAAAATAAATCATAAGTTTAGATAAACAGAGGAAGGAATTTGGTCATGGGTGAAAGGCTTGGCTCTAGCAGGAAAGAGTGGGGGGTGAAGGAGCAGTGTAGATGCGATAGACAGGAGGGGGAGGTGGATATGTCATGGTCAAGACAGCAGGGTAGACTGGTGGACCTTGAGGTGTTGGAGCAGATGGCACTGGCATGCCACTCTTTTTTGCTGACTTTAATGAAGCAAGGAGTGAATAAATGCTGCAGATTGCATATTTCTCCCATTCCCCGCCAAGATGAGTCAATAATGGCCACAGACTGCATCATAAAGTTGCCCACGGCTCTCTCAGATCATTGAATGAATTCCTGTTGCTTTGCTCAATCTAGACTTCACCAAGCATTTGGACTTCATTCATGCCTTCTGTCTGCTCAGTGAATTTGTGTCCTCTCCGCTAGCTTACTTGTCTATGACCAGTGGTGCCAGGATGCACCACTGATGCAATACCCTGAATAAAGGCAGAAAAGTTATTACAAATAATGTATAGATATAATAATAAATTATGCAGACACATAGATCTAGATGGACACATAGACCACATGTGATATCTTGGCTTTCCTAGTGATTCGATCCCCCTGGAGTGGCTGAAGGTGAGGTGACTGGTGCACAGCTCATTGATGTGCTGACTGGTGTGCAGCTGTTGATGTGCTGATATTCATGGAAGCATTGGAAGACCCAGCTCCACTCTTTTTCTCCTCCCCTTCAATACTCGAACAGTTGAATGTCATCCTATAAGAAAACATAACAAATTAGATCAAACAGAAGTGCACTATAGCAACTTTTGTGAAATTGTACTTGGATGTGATCTGATGTACACACACACACACATCCATTTCATCTTACCAGCCATTTACCTGATTTTAGTAAAAAATACAGTACTAAAGTAAAGATTGGGGGTTTTTGGGCTGGGGCTCCACTCCTGGCTGCCTTCTTTTCAGCTGTCAAGTCACGTCGCCCCTGATCCCAAATAGACTTCTCCTCTCCTGTGGAGTGCTTTTACTGAAACAAACAAAAAATGTAAATAAATAATTGAATAAAATAATACAGACAGCGGGTGGGAAAGTGGGTGGGGGGAGGTCCTTCTGCCCCCTCCCAAAAAAAAACTCACCAGTGCCACTGCTTACCCTCTTCTCTGGTTATGAGCAAAAACAAAGTCAGTGGTGAAATGGAGACACCTCAGAGCAGACCCACTACTCTTTTGAATCAAGACAGAGAAGTTAAAAGTGTTTGTAGATTTTATGCAAGTATCTTATATTAATTTTGTGAAAATAGTGCAGCGCTGCGTATCTTATATAAACAAATAATTATACATTCCATAAAACAATTTATGAAAGAAAATATAAAAAAAATGTTCATATGTCGATTTCCAAAGCTATCACCGCTGTGTAAAATTATATTTAAATGGATACAATATTCAGTGCACACCACCACCTGCTAAAATGCCTGCTCACCTCAAGGATGAGTATAACATTTATAGACAGATCACTCCTTGTGTCCACCACGATCAATCCACTTTACCAATGGTAGTAATTCGGATTCCTACAGTAACCAGACTGCACCTCTGTGTGGGTAATCAATGTTTGAATTGTCTCCAAACACCACCTTCCTCCATTCGCTTTTTAATAATCAATTCCACTTATATTTCCAGGGGTTAAAGACATGAAACAAAAAACACAAGTACCATAGTGAGACAAAAGGGCGAGTATAGCCTCATTTAAGGGGAGTAGTAAAGTTAAAAATGTACCATCATCCCAGTTACAGTAGAAAAAGGAGAGAGTGGGAGTAGGGATATAGTTGCTGAAGTACGGATACCTCCGTCTGATGACACATCGCTGGTTTCACCAGCACTGTTGGACACCCCCAGTTATGCATCGCTGTACTTCCCCACAATTATGCTCCATTCCACGGTCTCCCTTGTATCTGCCCACGCCACCCAGATCATCCTCCATCTTGACCTGGCTTCATCTCCTAAGAACCATATCATGGTAAGCTTACCAACCTCCTTTCTAACCCTCCCCCCCCCTCCTTGACACTACACCTGGCCATCCTGTATTTCCCCCCCCCCCTCTCCTTTCTCCCCCCTCCCCTTTTCTCTCCTCCCCCCCCCCTTTCTCCCATTCCTCTCCTTTCCCCTCCCCCTTTAATCTCCCCCCCTCCCCCCCCTTCCCTTGCTTTCCTTCCACTCCTCTCCTTCCTTACCTTTCCCCTCCCTCTCCCTCTCCTCTTTGCCCCCTTCCTCTCCCCCCCCACCCTGCCATGACATGATGCTTCAGAGCTAAATGTATCTGTTATATGGTATACATCATATATTTATACATACTGCTAGTACCATACACTTATCTTTGCTTACACTTAGAACTCCACGGCTTATTATCACCCTGTCCGCCGCCGGGGAAACCCCCTTTTGGTTGCCTGGCTCCGCACCTCAACAATTGATTCATTGGGTAAGTATATATATTTCTAATTATTTTTATTGCGTAATGCACTGCTGATGTATATTACATGTTTCTATTGCATCATTCTTTGTATAGATTGGCTGTCCTGATGAAGCGGAAACCCCGCGAAACTAGTAGACTTCGACCAATCCTGGAATTGTACAATTGTTTTGCAATTTTAGATCCAAATAAACTTTTTATATTATTTTGCCTATTGTTATTTTATCAGTACCAAGACAGTCCCCTCCAACCAACCGAGTGGGCCATACGGGGTATAACTTCAGCAACTATATCCCTACTCCCACTCTCTCCTTTTTCTACAAGTACCATAGTGTTGCCTGCTGTTAAATTTATTAAAAAAAAGCCCCCCTAAAAAGTTACACTCACGGTGCTTCGCCTGACATCACAGATGCGACTCCTCCCCTCTAAACGCGTGTCGGCCTTTCACTGGCCTTCATCAGTAGATGTATCTTATATAGCTGCTCTATAGAAGGGTTTCTTCAGAACCATTAAGGGTACATCTAAATAAAAGTCTTTGGCTGAGTAGAACATCTTGGGGAAAAACAATTTGTGAGTGCAGGCCACTTGGTTACATACATACCTTCCTCCCCAGGCCAGTCATTTGGACTATGGGAGGACTGCACCACACTGCCTTTCTTATGAAAATGTCTTCTTAATGTGAATGTGTACTGCAGCGTCATTCATTCCTATTGGATAGCTGTACTCCGCTGGCCCAATGAAAGCTGCCAGAAGTATGGCTCTCCTCTAGGCATGAATAGGGCCACATTACATATGTGCATTGAGAAGAGAACCCAGAATAGCTGTGTGGTACTGTGTAGGGCTACACATTAAAGATTGATGAAATGGGAAGAAAGGTATATAATTAAGTCTGTAAAAGGAGGGGGGGGGTTCAGTAAAGTATAACTTGAACTAAAGGAAAGGTACAGCTCTCCTTTAAAAACCTTGTGAAATTGATACTTTATAGTTAAAGCGGGATTCCAACAGATATTTTTTTTTAAAGTCATCAGCTACTACTGCACTGTAGCTGCTGACCTTTAACTACTTGCCGACCAGCCGCCGCAGTTCTACGGCGGCAGGTCGGCTCCCCTGCATGAGAGCCCGTAGCTCTACGTCGGCTCTCGCAGCGGCCACTAGTCCCGCCGGGCACACGCGATCGCTCGTTACAGAGCGGGGACCAGGAGCTGTGTGTGTAAACACACAGCTCCCAGTCCTGTCAGGGAGAAAATGTTCATACAATGTATGAACAGAAGATCAGTAATTTCCCTCAGTCAGTCCACCCCCCCCCCCATACAGTTAGAACACACCCAGGTTACACATTAACCCCTACCCCACCCCCTAGTGTTAACCTCTTCACTGCCAGTGGCATTTTTATAGTAATCAATGCATTTTTACAGCAGTGATCTCTATAAAAATTACAATGGTCCCAAAAATGTGTCAAAAGTGTCCGAAGTGTCCGCCATAATGTCGCAGTACCGAAAAAAATGGTGATCGCCGCTATTACTTGTTTATAGCGCAAAAACTAAAAACTACAGAGGTGATCAAATACATCCAAAAGAAAGCTCTATTTGTGGGGAAAAAAGGACGCTAATTTTGTTTGGGATCCACGTCGCACGTCCGCGCAATTGTCAGTTAAAGTGACGCAGTGCCGAATCGCAAAAAGTGCTCTGGTCTTTGACCAGCAATATGGTCCGGGGGTTAAGTGGTTAATAAGGATACTTACCTGGCCTAATCGCCCAAGATGTCGGTCCCCCGACGGCAATCGCTCGGAAAGGCTAATTGCTAAAATGCTAGTATCATGGTGATACTTTAGTGTCAATATTCTTTGAGTCACTCAAATGGAAGAAGTGCAGGGAAATTCTTACTTTTCTCTGACTCCTCAACATGCTTGTTACTGGTCTGTGATTCAGAAAGCCTTAAAGTAGAAATGACAGAGCAATTAGCATTATCAAAAAGAGGCCATAAGTGGAAAACCTTATTTTTCTCTCATGACAGGTGTACTTTATTGAACAAATGTAAATCTGGGCTGGCCTGATTGTTACCCTGACATCTCTTTATCATTAAAATATAATAAAACAAAAATGACTATTTGAAATGGTACATACTACAACTTTTTTTTTTTTTTTACAAAAAAATTAAATGACACATACTAACACCAGCAAGCAATCTAGACAGAACAGTCTGATAGGATCAATTGTTTGCTGTAGACATACTGCTTCTGTTCATATATGCATGGGGCTAGACAATTATGGATTTGATTTTGTGACAATCACATTCTCAAAAAACAAAAAAATCTTTCAACCTAGTTGACCTAACTTTATATGAGAGAAATGGTCAGCAAGTGTTACAAAGCAAATTGCTCTGACAATACCGCTACTACTGTAAATGTTGAAAGGACTGGCCGGCAGGTCAGCGACTGCCAATCAGGCAGACAGAAAAAAACGCTTGTTGAGCCTGTGATTTCAACACAGGCCACAATTATCCAGTACTATTCCTGTTCCTCAGCAGCTCTTCTGATTAAACCTGCCTTCCTTTTACATCTCTTTCAGAGTGCGATTCACACACTAATTAGTTGCCTGCTCTCCACTGAGATGTCAGACCCTCAGTCAATTTATCTCTATTTCAGCCTGCTTAGAGTGACTTCCCCAGTTATCAAAATTTAATCATGCCTGCAAAAATGTTGAAAAGTGGTCATTAGAGGCAAAAGGCCACAGGATACAATATTCATTTTTCTCTATCTTGCAGTCATCCAGCTGGCATCTATAATGGATATCCTGGGGGCTGTGAGAACACGTTGATTTATGCAACCTCGCTCTTGCTTTCACTGCGGTGCACCAGGCAGCTTTAAAGAACAGGCTTTAACAAGGTCTGAGGTGGGAGGACATTAATCATGGTAGCATTGTATGTGGAAAAGGGTGCTGTGTAGTCAGAAGAACCCCCTATAGCAAAGCAGTTAGGTTTTTGTACCACCTTCTCAGTGATAAAGGAGAGTTTGACAATTGATTAGACCTTTCTGTAACCTTGCAGTCCTATGAAATGATGAGAGGGAGATAGCAGAAGAAAGGCAAGGGAATTAGAAACAGAATGATCTCCAGGCTGACAGTCTGAAATGTGCAATAACTTCATGATTCCCGCCTGAAACTGGCTATCAAAAATCAGTCCCAACCTGTTTGAAAGGAAGAAAAAGCCTATTCAGGCACACAGCAGCCAGTGCCAATCATTGTACTCATCAGCTGATACACTGTGCCTTTTGCGTAACTGGTATACAAGGATATAATCTTTTTGGAGGCAATTTTTCAAAGGAAATATGCTACTTGTCAGTCTTAACCTCTTCATTTACCGAGACAGCTTAGGGTTTATATTCAGTCTGAAATAAATGTCAAGTAAATGGATATATTTAAACATTTGTTTTTTTTATTGTTAGTTGATGCTTTAACATTAACAGTTATTATTGGGGTCATTTGGGAATAAAAATCCCCAAATAACATATTGTCAGGGCTGGGCTCAGCCCTTCCTTCTCAGAGCTCTGTGCTCAGCTGTCTGTTAATTGCCAGAACTCTTCATTTCACAGTGACTCACTTGGTCTGCGTTTCCTGCTAGTCAGCTAGCCCTGCTGGCTATTTAAACTGCCAGATCTCCTGTGCCTTTGCCTAGTCAACATATCCGCATACTCTCTGCTGTTTTTCTTGTTTAAGACTTTTTCCTGGCTGACTTCCCTTTTGGTTCCTGATCCTGCTTACTGCCTCTAATACGCTAATCTCTGGATTCCTGTTTCACTGGCTTGTTCTGACTACCCGATCATGTTACCGAACCCCCGGCTATGTCTTCAATACAATTTCTCTGTTTGTACCTTTTTACCATTTTATTAAAAAGTGTGATTCATGATTCCTGACACATCTAAACCTTTAACAGCATTTTTTTTTCCCCCAAAGGATTGTAGACAGGCCAATGACATTGCAGGAGTCAAACCATCACCTCCTGATAGTCCCCTATTACTATTTAACATTGAGATCCCCATATTATGGTCTGTTGGGAGATTTCACCTCACTGTCTTTTCTGGTGAGCACACCGAAAGTGAAGAGATCTTGGCAATGGACACTCGGGGGTCAATTCACTAAGAGTTAAATAACAGTTTAGGGAATGCAGTAAAATAATGCTTGCCATAAATCAGTTTTAAAAGTGCAACTCACTAAGAATGTTGCGTTAAATACCGAATGTGGGATTTGTTCAATTTAGTGATAATTCCTGCATTATTTAATGCAGCAATTTATCTCCTTGAGCTGGTTGCTTAGGAGCAGTCTGGGAAGCCAGCTGCCACGTCCTTAACAATGGATGATTCATCAGCTGTCAGCGGGTTTATCGAAGCTGACTAACTGAATGTTAAAAAAAAAATGGCGACAATAAAAAATAATGATTAAAAACAGCCAAAAAAAAAACTGTGTGAATCCCCCCACAATCCATACCAGACCCTTATCTGAGCATGCAGCCTAGCAGGCCAGGAAAGGGGTGAGCAAGCATCCCCCCTACTGAACCATACCAGGCCACATGCCCACAACATGGGGGGTGGGTGCTCTGCCCTACCAACTCAAAGCACCTTGTTCCCATGTTGACAAGGGCCTCTTTCCCAGAACCCTGGCCGATGGTTGTGGGGGTCTGCCAACAGGGGGTTTATCAGAATCTGGGAGCCACCTTTAACAAGGGGGCCCCAAGATGCCATCTCCCCCTATGTGAAAGAGTATGGGGTACATAGTGCATTTACCCATTCATCCAAAAGGTGTTAAACAGTAATAAAAACACAGAGACAGTTGTTGACAATACCTTTATTAAAAAAAAAACAAAAAAAACAGTGTCCTCCTATGTAAATCCATCATCAATCACACCGCCCTCTGAACAGTGGACCTGAAAAAAAAAAACAATACTGCGGTGCGGCAGGCATCATGATTGACAAGGGAGGACCGACACAAAAACTCACCCGCTATGTCCACCGGACACGGCCAATGACAGATCACTGTACAGGCCTGTTGCCTGTACTATGTGATCGCTATGGCCAGTTACAGCAGATCACATGACAATTGTGCACAATGAATGGCTTTGTTTCATGCCATTCACTATGTGATTTTTCACTGTGATCACATGGTACAGACAGGGCCAAGCACAGCCCATCCATACCATATGATTAGCTTTGGCCAATAATAGCAAATCACAATAGTAAACACTGAATGAATAGTTTTTATTCAGAAAAAATGGTTGCTTATAATCACAGAAGCATCATAGGGTATAAAATATAAAGATAAAAATCCTGATCGACTCCCAGAGTAGTACAGTGTTACTATGGTAACACTGTATTGCTCTTGTCACTGTATGTAAAAAAAAGAAAAAAAGCAAAAGAAAAAAAATGTATACTTCAAAAAGCTTGCCATGTCTCTTACTAAATAACTTGGGCTGTCTACGTTCCAAAAGCGGGTCATTTCAGTTTAACTCATGGATGGCATTGTGTCTCAGGGCTCTTTTGATCACTGAAAACAATCTCGGACACCTGTGATAATTAGATTGCCAGGTGAGCCCAGTTACAGGAAAAACTACTAAAGGAGGGTGTTCCACATTATTGAGCAGAGCACCATTTTCAAGAAATATGGGGAAGAAAAAGGATCTCTCTGCTGCCGAAAAGAGTGAAATAGTTCAATGCCTTGGACAAGGTATGAAAACATGAGATATTTCACGAAAGCCTAAGCGGGATCATCGCACTTTTAAGAGATTTGTGGCTGATTCAGAGCACAGACAGGTTTCGTGCAGATAAAGGCATATTGAGGAAGATTTCTGTCTGATCCATGCATCGGATCAAGAGAGGAGCTGCCAAAACACCATTACATGGTGTAGAAGATGTAGAGTGCTCCAGAGTCTTGCAACTGTGCATAAACCTTTCATTCAGCCACCAGTAACCAATGCTCACAAGCAGAACCGGCTGCATTGGGCAGAAAAATACATGAAGACTAATTTTCAAACAGTCCTGTTCACTGATGAGTGCCGTGCAACTCTGGATGGTCCAGATGAATGGAGTACTGGATGGTTGGTGGACGACCACCCTGTTCCAACAAAGCTGCGACGTCAGCAAGGCGGTGGTGGAGTCATGTTTTGGGTCGGAATCATGGGAAGATAGCTGGTCGGCCCCTTTAGGGTCCCCGAAAGTGTAAAGATGACCTCTGCAAAGTATGTGGAGTTCCTGAATGACCACTTCCTTCACTGGTACAGAAGGAAGAATTATGCTTTCCGTAATAAAATCATCTTCATGCATGACAATGCACCATCTGATCCTGCAAAGAATACCTATGCATCAAAGGCTGCTATGGGGATAAAAGGAGAGAAAGTCGTGCTGTGGCCTCCATTCTCCCCTGACCTCAATCCTATTGAGAACCTTTGGAGCATCCTCAAGCAAAAGATCTATGAGGGTGGGAGGCAGTTTACATCCAAACAGCAACTCTGGGAGGCTATTCTGATATCTAGCAAACAAATTCATACAGAAACTGTCCAAAAACTCACAAGTTCAATGGATGCAAGACTTGTGAAGCTGCTATCAAATAAGGGGTCCTATGTTAAAATGTAATGTGACCTGTTAAAATGTTTAAAAAGTTAAAATGTTGTTCAAAGTTTGATTGAAATAGCTTTTGAATTTAGTAAATATGCTGCAAACACAACAAATCACAATTTTCAATTCTTTACAACCTATAAAGTGTTTTGAAACTTACTGTGCGTGATAATTTGGAACAGAGCATTGTAAGTTTTTTTATTAAAAAAAAAAAAAAACTGTTATCATTAGGAGGTTTGTTCAATAAAATTTGAATTGCACTCTTAATCGTTGATAACATGAGAATTATGCTGACTGTTGTTTACATCAATTATTTAGGTACATGAGAAAAATATAATTGGCATAATAATTTGGAACAGGGTTGCCAACCGTCAGTAAATTTACAAACAGTTTGTAAAATCCTTAATTTTTGCATTTGTCCATAAATGTCCATTACGTACATACAGACTACACGTCCATAATGGACAATTATGGACAGATGCAAAAATTACGGATTTTACAAAATGTTTGTAAATTTACTAAAAGTTGCCAACCCTGTTTTGGAACAGGCTGTAGATACAGTAGTTGGTCTTGTCAAGGTCTCAGTACTAGTAGCACAAAAGAAAACTGGGACTGGGACAAAAAAAATGGGACTTTTCCAATATAACAGCAATAAGATAGCTATCCTTCTAGTTTCAAGTTTTCCTTGCACATGATTCAGGATTGGAAGAGAACATCCTATTTATTAGGTTAAGCAAGTAATTTAAATTGAAAATTAGTTTTTCTTTAGTGAATAAACTCCACCAGACTCACAGAGAACTATAGCTTTAAAAAAAAAAAAAGAGAGTACAGCATAAGATGTTTACTTTCAGACTCTCTCTTTCTGCCTGAAACTTTGTTCACCAAAAATGGAAAACATGGATTAGGCGCAAGAGGGTGAGAGCAAGAGGCTGTAACTACTGACTTAAAAAAAAAAGGTAGTTACTTGATTGTCAGACTGATCGTTGGACTTCAGTACTTTTGAAGTTACTAACATGAAACATGTACAGAGACAAGTAATTAAAATTTTCCAACTTTCATTTGGAGCATGCATCGCCAAGAAACTGGCACTTTCAGGACAAAGTAGTAGCAGCGTTCATATTTCTTTCAGGCCAATACTGTATGGCCAGTTCACAACACATTAGTTTCAGTGCTTTTTTTTGCATCCAATACACATATGCCTTGTACACATGACCGGTTTTTCAGACGGAAAACTACTATGAGAGCTTCTCGTCTAGAAGCCCGGCTATATGTATGCTCAATTGCAGTTTTTCGGGAAAACTGCCAGACAAAAAAATAGAGCAGGGTCTCTTTTTTCCCGTGAGGAAAAAATCCTGGTGGGAAAACCTTTCATCTGTATGGTTTTCTGACGAGCAAAAAAACATGCATGCTCAGAATCAAGTATGAGACAGGAGCGCTCTTTCTGGTAAAACTAGCATTCGTAATGGAGATATCACATTCGTCACGCTGCAAATTATTGCATCGTTTAATGCACCGCATTCTTTTCTTCTTCATAATCCTACAAAATGAAGTTGTTTTGCTGCTGATATTCACACAGAGTTCAGACAAACTTGTTTATTTATTATTGCTTGTGATCTCATGAATATTTATTTGTTTTTTTAAAGCTAGATCTCCATAATAAGTGCAAATTGTCTCTCACCAAACTTTTACTAACACGAGGATCAGCAAAACCAGACCAAAAGGTTGCGCTGTTGGAATGAGCCTTCCCCTTTATAGTGCCATTGTGCGTGTTGTACGTCACCGTGCTTTCGATGGGCGGACTTTTGTTTGAGCGTGTGTATGCAACGCAGGCTGAGAGGAATTCTGTTGGGAAAACCGCTGTGTTTTTATCCGACGGAAAAACTGGTCGTGTGTACTAGGCAATAAAAGTAGGCTACATGGTTTTCAATGGTATAGTTCACACCACTTGCAGTTCCAGTGTGTTCCAGTTCCAGAAAAAAAAGTAGAACATGCTGCATTTTTCCTGCACAGAACTGTACTGTAAAGTGGTAAAACACATCAAAAACGCACCCGAACAAACCTATACACATCAAAAATGCTTCAAAAATGCACTGGATTACAGTACATTTAAAATAAGGACCAGGAACACATCCAGAAACGCATCAAAAACGCGCCAAAACTGCGCATGCAGAAATGTATCCGAAATGGACCTGGAGGACGTTTTTGCAGTGTAAACTAGCCCTTACACACCCAAATATTTATATATTCAGTTTTAAAACTAAGGCCTCATACACACAACCATTTTCCTCGACAGAATCCACCAAGAAACTTGGTGGCAGAGCTTTTTTGCTGAGGAAAACGATCGTGTGTATGTTTTTCATCGAGAAAAACATCGAGAAAACTGTCGTGGAACTCGTCGGAGTCTCAATTTCCTCGTCGTCTTCCTCGTCGAAATGGTTTTTGACGAGAAACACGTTTGTGTGTATGCTTAGAAACCCACACATGCTCAGAAGGGTGGCACCAGTGGAATCAAACTTCCCCTTTATAGTGCCGTCATACGTGTTGTACGTCACCGCGTTTGAGAACAACGAGATTTTGTCTTGACAGTGTGTACGCAAAGAAAGCTTGTCAAGATTCTCGACAAGCCTAACAAGGAACTCGTAGAGGAAAACAATGTTTCATTTACGACGAGTTCCTCGGTCGTGTGTACGAGGCCTCAGAGTGTGAAACTGTTTGCAGTTCTTGTTTTAAGGCTTCAAATGAATAGGCTGCCTTAACGGAATGAACCACAATGCAACAGTGTGAATGGCCTTTGTTGAGAAGAAAACATTTCCCTCTAGGTGATCTCTGTACATTGCAAAGATTACAGCCCAATACAAATGAATATGATACTTAAAACAACACAAGGAAACATACAAATCTTTGTTGCAGATTCCTACCTTTTGTTATTCTGAAGAAATCCATGTGTCTTTGTCTGTGCCTCTGTTCTGAGTGGGTCTAATGGGAGTGGTTTCATAAATAACTTTCAGATGTGCAGCTGCAGGGCTCTAATGAGGAAAGCTGCAGGGCCTGAATCCATTTAAGCCGTGTACACACGATCAGTCCATCCGATGAGAATGGTCTGATGGACCGCTTTCATCAGTTAACCGATGAAGCTGACTGATGGTCCGTCGCGCCTACACACCATCGGTTAAAAAAACGATCGGGTCAGAACGCAGTGACGTAAAACACAACGACGTGCTGAGAAAAATGAAGTTCAATGCTTCCAAGCATGCGTCGACTTGATTCTGAGCATGCGTGGATTTTTAACCGATGGTCGTGCCTACTAACGATCGGTTTTGACCTATCGTTTAGGAATCCATCGGTTAAATTTAAAACAAGTTAGCTTGTTTTGGATAACTAAACTAGGTTTAACCTATCGTATGTATGCGGCCTTAGACGTGTTCCTATTAAGTATCTCTCCAAAAACAACATTTTTGTTGCAGGGGATGCCTGAAATCTGATTTGTATCTTAGGCAGGCTTTCGAAAAAATTGGTGAGTCAATCATACGAGCAGGAAATTAGGTTTCTGTGGGGTGTTCTGTGTACAGAACAACTCCAGGTAGCCATATTGCAATGCATTCCCAGAAAATTACAGTGGCTGCAGATTGAAAAGAAAAGGTGATTTTTAATAACATTCAATTACAATATGATTTGTGTCGCAATTATATGTGCTATATTATTTTTTCTTCATTTGCTTTTTTTCCCCACAAAAGTGGAGTTACCCTTTAACTATAGGGGGGTGATTACAAGTGGTTCACATATACAGTATATTATGTAGGTGATGGTATTATAGAATCTCTGTGTAATCGAGATTCCAGAAAATGATATCATGTTTAAACACCAACGCAAAGTCTGAAACTGATGAATGAGTTTATGTGTTTATTAGAGTTTGCAGTATATTTGACCAAATGCCATGGAAAACATTTATTTTTACATGAAGCACATAAACAACTAATTCTAAAACTGTCAAACTGCAAAGGTCATACTTATGGTTTGAACAATAGCACTTCATTTATCCATCCAGTATTTATACATTACATTTCCATTGGAAAATTGCAGAAAATCATTGAAAATAGAATCAGATAAAAATCACATGTTTGTTTATACAAGAAGAATGTCTTTGTTCTTGTAGAATACTGATATGATCCATAATATAAAAATATAGATTTCACCTTTTATCTGTGTAGGGCTGCTAAAAAAATGAAAACATGTTCTTGAGTAGTTCCTATTACATTTTGCTTTTTTGTCCCTCTGTCACTTTCTACAGAAAACAGCAAAGGTAATTTTCTATAGCATGCTTTACTGACAAAATAGAGAAAACACTATAAGGTGCAAAATGTTTTTTTTACATATTAAAAATACTGATGTGTTGCCTACTCTTGTAAAGTAAACTGGTAAAGCAGTTCTATGGACCCTTTAGTAGGTCACTTGGGAAACCCAGATGTAGTGCAGAATCAATATAATCTGGTATAATACTAACATCCACAACATATGTGTTATAATATGCTCCCCCACAAGTTAAAATTTAAAACAGGTTCTGAAGAACCCTTACAAGTTCAGTACAGTGGTTAATATTTACAACAGCTTTTAGTAACAACCCTGGGAACACTTGCATTACCTTTGGGGAAGGTGCTTTAATTACCAAATAAGACAGTCCAAAGGATTGATGCAGTTCATGTCATGTGTTTAAGTCTTTTAAAGTTTAAGTTTTGCACATTTTAACCATTTCAGCCCTGGAGGATTTGGCTGCCCAATGACTGGGCCATTTTTTGCAATTCAGCACTGGGTCGCTTTAACTGACAATTGCGCGGTCGTGCGACATGGCTCCCAAACAAAATTGACGTCCTTTGGTGGTATTTGATCACCTCTGCTGTTTTTTTTTGTTTTTTTTTGCACTATAAAGAAAAAAAGAGCGACAATTGTGAAAAAAGCAATATTTTTTACATTTTGCTATATTAAAAATCCCCCAAAAATGTATATAAAAAAATCAATTTCTTTCTCAGTTTAGGCCGATATGTATTCTTCTACATATTTTTGGTAAAAAAAAGTGCAATGAGTGTATATTAATTGGTTTGCGCAAAAGTTATAGTATCTACAAAATAGCTTACCAATTTTAGATGTGATGGTGGCATTCGTTTTCTTATTTAGGTTTTCTTTCCTTTAATTTCACCTGGTTATCCAGCTTGTAAGTCTGTTGTTTTCCAACAAAACAAACTGACCCGCAGATGTAGGAGTTAGAGGACTTAGACTCAAGCCTCGTACACACGACCGAGGAACTCGTCGGAAAAAACACATCGTTTTCCTCGACGAGTTCCTTGTTAGGCTTGTCGAGAAACTTGACAAACTGTCTTTGCGTACACACTGTCAAGACCAAATCTCCTCGTTCTCAAACGCAGTGACTTCAACACATACAACGGCAGGGGAAGTTCGATTCCACTGGCACAACCCTTGGGGCTGCTTTTGCTAATCTCATGTTACTGCGTGTTAGGTAAAAGTTTGGTAAGAGACATTTTTCACTTTTCAATCTGTTAGAGCGTGACAAATGTGCTATCTCTATTACAAACGCTACTTTTACCGAAGGTGTGCAGATTTCTAAGCATACACACCAATGTGTTTCTCTTCGAAAACCAGCTCGACAAGGAACACGACGAGGAAATTGAGACTCCCGTTGAGGAAAAAAATAGCTTGCTCTCTTTTTTCCTCGTCAAGTTCCTCGACAGTTTTCTCGATGAAAAGCATACATACGACCGTTTTCCTCTGCAAAAAAGCTCTCCCACCAAGTTTCTTGATGGATTCTGTCGAGTTTCTCGGTCGTGTGTACGAGGCCAAACTATTTGCTACTGGCAGTGTTGCAATGATCAGCTTATTTTTGTAAACCCTTTGGCCCAAAGCTTAAAAAGTATTAGCTGGAGTTCAGCTTCAATTTGTTAGTGCATCTAAATCTGTTAGTACATCTAACACTTCCCACCCCCGGTTTAACATACTGCTGTCCTAAGGTGCCCCTGTGCTTCTTTATCCAGGGTGGTCACCAATTATTTTGGGTAACATGTGCAACCTGTTATGAGCTAAAACTGTCAATACTTTTACTCAATTATTTTATGTTTTGTTATTTCTGTACTGTGTTTTTTTTTAAGGGTTACAATAAAAATTGTTTACATTTTTATTATGCTGTATGAACTCCACGTTCCTTGGGTACCGAGATATACCTCTTTTTGGGAGCTATTTTTGCTTCTGTATGTCTTTTTTTGTAATCAGTTGTTGGATGATGGTACCCCCTTACTAGATAGATAGATAGATAGATAGATAGATAGATAGATAGATAGATAGATAGATAGATAGATAGATAGATAGATAGATAGATAGATAGATAGATAGAGATACATGTGTTACTTTCCTCACTGGAATATTAGCACAGATGGCATGCACAATAATAATAATAAGCAATATCATTTTTCATCATCATTAGCATCACCACTGCCACCAGCATCATCACCAATTATATGATATAGTAGCTACATATTTATACCCCATTTGATTACATAGCTACTGTGGGACAGATAAAAAATTATAGTAGGGAAGAAAGTAAATGCCTAATTTATCAAAATGTCTGAAACAGTGACCAATGACATTCAAATTTGCATTTTCCAGTTGCTATTTTCTAGTGCATGTCTGATTAGTTGTTATAGGACTGCACACACAGGTTATCTTTTTCAGAGACTTTGATAGATAAGACCCTTTGAGCAATGGTGAATCAGGCTTTACTTGTAAGGTTAAAAGGAATTAGGATGCACATGGTTCAATGCAAGCTGTGCACAGGCATACCCCACCTTTAAGTACACAATGAGGTTTATTTACTAAAGCTGAAAGGGGCAAAACCAGGCTCATGTCTGCATAGAAACCAATGAGCTTCTAACCCCAGATTGTACATCCGGTGCATGCTGATCATCTCTCCGGGCCCCCGATGGCACAGGAGACCCTGGAGAAGCACCAGATGGTGGCGGAGGGGGGATGTCCCCTCCCGCCGCCTATAAGAACGATTAATCGGCGGAATTGCCACTATGATTATTCTTATGGTGTGCAGGATCGCCGCCGGAAACAACATGACATCTGAATTATGCCACTAGGTGCAGGCATCATTCAGATATCACCGCACAAAGTACAGGACGTCATATGACGTCCACCCGGGATAAGAGATACCCTTTTTGGACGTCATATGACGGCGTGCAGTTTTGAAGTGGTAAAGAATGAATATACTGTTGGGGTAAAATTATTGTGTACATGTCATGGAAGCATGGAGAGCACACAGGAGTACTTTTGGGAATAATAACTAGGGCGGTGTGCTCTCAACTTAAAGGGGTTGTAAAGGCTCATGTTTCATGTTTTCATATTAATGCATCCTATGCATTCACCACTTCAATACTTACACCCCCTTCCTGCCCAAGCCAATTTTTAGCTTTCTGCGCTGTCACTATTTAAATAACAATTGCATGGTCATGATACACTGTACCCAAACAGAATTTTTAATCATTTTGTTCCCACAAATAGAGCTTTCTTTTGGTGGCATTTGATCACCTCTGCGTTTTTTGATTTTTGCTAAACAAATAAAAAAAGACCGAAAATGTTGAAATTTGTTTTTCTTTTGTTTCTGTTATAAAATGTTGTAAATAAGTATGTTTTGTCCTTCACTGATGGGTACTGATAAGGCGGCACTGATAAGGCAGCATCAATAAGGTGGCCCCAATGAGGTAGCACTGATGGGCACTGATGATGGGCACTGATATGCGGCATTGATTGGCATTGGTAGGCAGCACTGATGATTGCCACTGATATGCAGGACTGGTGGGCATTGATAGGCGGCACTGATGGGCACTCATGGGTGCCACTGGTGGGCGACACTGATGGGCACTGAAAGGCTGCAATGCAGGGTACTTATGGGTGGCACTGATAGGTGGCACTGGTAGGCATTGATACGCATTTATACGTGGCACTGATGAGCACTGATATGTGTAGTGAAGTAGTATAGTGTCCAGTAGATAATTGATATTTAGGTATTAGTATGATGATGTAAGTTATGTTCCAGCAGCAACCCGAGTTCTCCAGAGAGTGCAATTTATTTGACTCCCAACACAGAACAAAGTCCAAAGTCCACAGATGATACAAATCCAACAGAGTACATATAATTCAGAGTCCCATTTTTCCTAGATCAATTCTAGACCTGTGCCTTCATATCCATAGAGAATATAACTAGAAAAAAACTGAAAACCAGCTTATATCGCCTATTCACTAAATGGCTGAGCAATTCGATTGGCCATCTTTGATCTACATTGTGTCTCTCAGAGTGACAGATAATGGCCCTAGCCGGAGATGGCTTCAGTCATCACATGCCCTAATTTGCATTCTTGCATATTAACATCAACAAGTCTCCTTTGAAATATGCAATTAGTGTACAGATACCAAAGGTGGCCCGAGCACAGTTTTGATGTGTAAAAATAGACTTGTTCTGGATTCTTGCATATTGACATCAACAAGCACATCAGAGTCATTATCTGTCCTCTTTGATATGTGTAGTAAATCTTGTTTGGCCACTAACAATTTTGGTCAACAATAACCCTTTGATATGTAATCTTAAATGTCTGTATGTAACACATATATATTGTGCCATACATATAACACAATATATATAAAATACCTACACATATATATTAATATTACAACAATATGTGGCACTGATAGGCATCCCTGGGGGCACTGGCACTGGTAGGCAATGTGGGTGGGCACTGATTGTCAGCTGCCTGGGCATTGATTGTCAGCTGCCTGGGCACAGATTTCCCTGTGGTCTAGGGGGCCATACCTGGTGGTCCAGTGTGGTGGCCATCCTGGTGGTCCTGGGTGGCATCCTGGTGGTCTTGGGCGGACATCCGAGGGGGGCTGTGCTGATAAACAATCAGCACAGACCCCCCTCTCAGGAGAGCACCCAATCGGCTTTCCTCTACTTGCGTTCCTGTTTACATTGTGCTCAGCCATGACTGGACACAGCTGATCACGTGGTAAATAGCCTCTGTTAGACAGACTCACCGCACCACCCCTCGCCACGATACACACCCCCAATGGCTGTTATCCTGCTGGACGTCATATAGACACAAATGCTGGACTCTGGAGCACACCCCCAAGGCAACCCCCTTGGGAGAGTGCTACTCCCAGGGGGTTATCTAATGTGGGGAGGAGCTGCGGGAGCCACCGAGAGACCCCAGAAGGAGGATGTTCGGGGCTGCACAGTGGAGGTAAGTATGACATGTTTGTTATTTAAAAAACAATCCTTTACAATCACTTTAAAGAATATGTTACAAGAGGTGTTGTTCATTAAGCTTCTCTGTGTATTAAAATACGGGTTTAGATTTATCTACGCAAATGGTACACATCCTAAACTAGCTAAACTACACTAATTTCCCCTAACCTATGCTATTTAGTTCTCTCTGTATCACAATCATCTTTAATTTTTACCTCCTCTGTAAATACATTGGGCCAGATCCACAAACAATTACGGCGGCGTATCTCCAGATCTGCCACCGTAATTTCAAATCTGTGGTGGCGTATTATTGTTTTTTATCCACAAAACAAGATACGCTGTTTTTTTGCGTAGATACACCATCTTACGCCGTCGTCTTAAAGTTTCCTATTTACGCTGGATGCTAGAGGCGCTTCTGTATATTTTCCACTTAGAATATGCAAATGAGCTAGATACGCCGATCCACTAACGTACGTATGCCCGGCGCAGTGTTTTTACGTTGTTTGCGTAAGCGTAGGTATGACGTAAAGTTACCCCTGCTATATACAGGCGTACGTAATGTTAAGTATGGACGTCGGGTCAGCGTTGATTTTTCCGTCGTTCACGACGTTTGCGTAAATCGTTCGCGAATAGGGAATTGCGTAAGATACGTTCACGTCGTTTTCATTGACTATTTTTGACGTGATTTTGCGCATGCTTACTGAGATATCTCCACGGACGGCGCATGCGCCGTTCAAAAAATACGTAATTTACGTGGGGTCAAGCTGATTTAAATTAAATCGCGCCCACAGCTTTGTAATTTGGATTGCGTGGCCTTACGCCGCAACAATTACACTATGCCGCAGTAAATTACAGCGGAAAGTGTTTGTAGATAAGGATAACTTATAGCGGCGTAGTGTAACTTAGATAGGCCGCGCCAGTTGTTTGTGGATCTGGCCCCTTGTTTTCATTGCTGAACACACCTGCATACTGAGTTTCACATTGAATTGAATGGGGCCATACACCAAGCCTGGACATTCGCCATGTACAAACCTCAAATGATGTTAAAAACAAATAGAAAGCCACCCCTGGGATAAAGAGGTAAGTAAACCCCTGGAGGGTGGGAGTGTAGCATTTTTTTTTTTTTAGATAAACCTTACTCTGCCCTTTAAAGTATCCATAGTCTTAAAATTCTGGTCCAGCTTCTAGCTAGTGCCTAGCTTTTTTGTTTACCCACAGTACTGACTCTGAATCAAATACATTTGATGTTCCTTTTACTTACTCCAATGCAGGAGATTCTGTAAAAAATCAAGCATAGACATATTCAAATTATGATCTCCATATATTTTGTACCTGTGGGTGTAATTTTCATATTGTCTTAGAAGCTAATATAGTACACAGTTGAATCATGCTGGAAACATTTCTGTCTCCTTATAGCTCTAGCTCTAATTTAGGATGAACAACTGCTCCCATAAAGAAAAACGGCTGCTGCCTCTTGTTTATTAGGCTACAGAAAGGTCTCTCTGACTAATGTCCCTGGATTAAATGAATATGGAATAATAAGGCCTGATTTATTTGTGCTCTGGTAGGATAAAGCTGCCACATATTTCAAAAGAAACTATTCATCTGAGATCTATTGTAGCCTGTAGATCGGGAAAGAATTAGTCTCGGTAATACAGTAATATAATAATGCAATGAGGCTATACCGTATACATATATATATATATTGCAAGATTTGACAAAGCAACTTATTACCACAATTTTATGTTAAAATTATGCTCTAGGTATCTGGGCATATTCAGTAAAGAAGTATCAACGACAATAATGATGAATAATGTGCAGTTGCTCATCGAAACTATAAAAGGATATGTTTCTAAGAAGTGAGAAACATTAACAGCGCTGTATGGGTTAATTTAGGGTATGTGTGAGCCCAAATATACCCAAATCTGCTATAATTAATAGGTGAAAATCACATTAAAAAAATCATTCATGTAATCAATGTCCATAAAGTGAAGGTGATATTGTCCAACAACAGCAGCAGCATTGATATGAATGTCGCGTAATGTTATCAAAAAAACATCAGCAAAGTCTCTTAATCATTTATAAGTCCTTAGTGAGGGGTTAATCTTGAGTGTATTACTGCACTTTTTCCACAAACGTCTCCCTTAGGCCTCTTACACACAGATCAGTTTTTCTTCAGGTTTTTCTTTTCAGTTTACCAAAACTATGTAGTACAAGGGCCTGCCTGATTGCATACAAATTGAGACTCTTGAGGTTTGACCTCATATTAGATGGATTTGGTAAACTGAAAAGAAAAACCTGAAGAAAAACTGATCTGTGTGTAAGAGGCCTTAGGAGTTCTACTCACCAGATTTAGGTGGTATGAATCGCCTGTAAAGATTAGTGGTTGAGTCAAGTCTCCTTCTCAGATCGGGTTTCCTCTTTCCTTTCGGTCTCCACTGAACATCCAATAGTCCTCCACGGGATCAGCTATATGGTGTTCATAGGAACATTTCATGAGTGGTCCTGCATTTTGGTCCGGGTCTTAAGTGGTTAACATACTGTATCATTCAACAGCAAACATGTTTCAAAGGGTTTTGTGCCCTCAACTGCAACATGGGGTTATATCCAAATGCCAAAAGCCAAAGGCACCATAGAGCGCTAGGATCAGACCTGCCTAATAAGCAGAGACTGATATTCTAATTCCACATGCTCATAGAAACTGATCAGAAATTACTGTGTATATTACATTAAGCTGAAAGCAGATCTATCCATGATTTTGCAGATCAACATTAATACATTGCTAACATGTCACAAAGCATTCTGTGATAGGACAAGAGGCATATGAATGTCCCAATACCCCTTCTCCAGTCATGGAACACTGTGTGGGTTATTTACGAAAGGCAAATCCACTTTGCACTGCAAGTGCACTTGAAAGTGCACATGGAAGTGCAGTCGCTGTAGATCTGAGGGGGACATGCAAGGAAAATAAAAACATAATTTTAACTTGCACATGACTGGATGATAAAATCAGTAGAGCTTTCCCTCATTTCAGATTTTCCCCTCAGATCTACAGCGGCTGCACTTCCTAGTGCACTTGCACTGCAAAGTGGATTTGCCTTTTCGTAAATAACCCCCTGTGTATTCTTTAAAAAGGTGGGCAAGACTCTTTCTAAGTAGAGGAGCTGCACAGAGAGCGACCCACTGTGGTCACTGTACTCTAGCTCTCACTGTAAATCTGTATTCACACTACAATGGGCAGCTGCCAGAGTGCTTTACCTCTCTGACAACTGTTCATTCCCAACTGTGGTAGAGGGCAGTGTAGTGCGTGATTCAGCACATTACACAGCTCCCCTTTTCTTTTTTTTGTATAAACTTTGCTTGAAATGTACAGAAGTACAGTTCATTCATGGAGCTGTGCACAGCGCTGCTGTACAGTGCACTGCGCTGCTGTACAGTGCCATGCTATTCTGTAAAGTATGTTGATATAAAAAGCACCTAGGTTTTTCTCTGCATATCTAATCATACATAGAAAAGCTGAAAGATATAGGCCTTGTCAACATTAAAGATTGTTATACAGAAGCCTAATTGGACCCATTAAAACATTGGGTTCACCCTACAAATAATATTCTTTGGCTAGTCATTGAATCAGCTTTGATGGCTAACCAGATCTGCTCACATTGCTTTTAGCAGACCTGTGGCATCCACATAAACCAAAGACCCTTCCTTTACCAACCCACGCTTCTCCCCTAGCCTGCAGAGTGCTGCATAACTCCTCAGTATACAATCAGCCTAACCCATATTAATTTAATCAAAATAGTGCAAAAAAGGGGAAGATTGGGACTTTAACAACTTCAGCCCTGGATGAATTGGCTGCTCAATGACCAGGCCATTTCTTTGCAATATGGCACTGCGTTGCTTTAACTGACAATTTTACTGTCCCCCAAACAAAATGTCCTTCTTTTCCCACAAATAAAAAAATTATTTTGGTGGTATTTGATCATCTTTGCGGTTTTTATTTTTTGCGCTTTAAACAAAAAAAGAGCGTACATTTTTGCCGCAAAAAGTGTATATTGATTGGTTTGCGCAAAAGTTATAGCATCTACAAAATAGGGGATATATTTATGGCATTTTTATTATCTTTATTTTTTTTACTAGTAATGGCGGCGATCTGCGATTTTTAACGGGACTGCAACATTATGGCGTACACATCGGACACTTTTGACACATTTTTGGGACTATTGCCATTTATAAAGCGATCAGTGCTATTAAAATGCACTAATTACTGTATAAATGTCACTGGCAGGGAAGGGGTTAACACTAGGGGGCGATCAAGGGGTTAACTGTATTCCCTAGTGTGTTTCTAACTGTGGGGGGAGGGGACTCACTATAGGAGATGACAAATCGTGGTTCCTAGCTATTAGGAACTCACAACCTGCATCTCCTCTCCTCTCCTCACAGAACAAGGATGTGTGTGTTTACACACACACAAGTCTCTGTTCTTCCTCTCGTGCCCGCGATCGTGTGTGGCCGATGGTCATCCCGCTTAAAGGAGCCAACTTACTGCTATGACGGCTCATGGGATCTTGATGATCTGCCACAGTATAATGATGGTGGCAGGTCGGCAAGTGGTTAGATGAAGCACATGACTATACAGTGATGAAAAAATGTATATATAACGTCCCGTTTGTCGGTACATATACACATGTTGAGTCATATCAAAATACAGTGAATACATAGTATTGCTCATTAATAACACATATATATGCATACATATTGGTCCACCACCGTGGTGTGGGTGGTGTTGGTTGGCAACCTAGGCCTCGCTAAGTGATTTAAAAAAGTCCATAATGAATTATGATTGTAAAAGTATGATCAGATGGTATTGATAGCATAGCTTTGAAAAAAGGCTCATCAGGAGCCAATGCAAGGTACATATACTTGTATCTGCAAAAAAGTGCATATATATGGTATTTGATGCAAAGAAAAAGAGGGGAAGGAAAAGGGAAGAGTTAGAATCTCCACTTGTTACTCACAAGTTAGCTATACGTTTCAAATGGGGTGCTGAGAGCCGAAGACATAATAGGAGACTCATGCCTGGGAGCTGTGGCAGCGGCCAGCGACACAAAGAGAACACAAGCAGTAATGAATAGACTTCCATGGGAGTGGGGTCTCCATTGGAAATCAAAAGTGATGCAGTGTGTGTCACAATGGACATAGTAAGGACAGAGCCCAAAACATGGTGTCAGTAAAAGTGAACCCAGGTGAGCAATCAAAGTAGGTAATAGTATATAATAAAAACATGTAGCTTTTACCAAAAATGCCAAAATGAACAATGTAGCCAAGTGATACTTGAATCCTGGGTGAGAGAGCATGATCCAAACAGGTGTGTTGAGTAACAAGCAGAGCAGGAAACAAGAAGTGAGTTCTCAACCTGGAAGTAATATTTATAGGGAGGTCATGCCACTGAGCCACTCCCTAACACCCTTCTGGCATATTAAGTAAGGGGGGGCAGCATCAGCGCCTGAGTGGCAATAGTCGCTTGGCACTTTATGCCAGGATGTCACCCCCAATATAGTGCGCAGATGGCCAAACAGCGTGCCGGCACAGGTGACACTATACGCTGGGTGCGGAAGGCATGACGTTGATGCACATTGAGTGGCCCCAGTCCCCCCACGTAAAACTGAAATGGAGGGGGAGAGGAAGGCACCAGGTGGGCATCAAAGCTCCCAGGAATGTATGGAAAGAACAGCCATGAAGTGTCACCTGAGTGGTGTCAGAGATTTATGATATGACTCAACATGTGTATATGTACCAACAAACATGAAATTATATACTGATTTTTTTTTTCATCACCGTATAGTCATGTGCTTCCTTTAAAGTCCCAAATCGTTTTTGCATTGTACCAGGGATAACGGCATATGACCTACCCAGTCACGGCCTCATTTAAAGTTCCACCTACCCCCCCCCCCCTTTCTTGCCTATCAAAATATTTGAATCACGTATTTCTCATTACTAAGTTACACACTTGTATCTATATGGCATTACTTATGTATATAATTTACTAATTGATTGTAAACCCAAAACATGAGTGTGTTGGTGGAGGAATTCTAGATTCCAAACTCTGAATATTTCACAGTTAACCGTACATCTAATTTTGCTTTTCTTTCCATTCTCTAGTTCCACCTACAGCACATCCTAGAACGTGACAGTTCCCTACTGCAGCTTCCTCAACCAGGAAAGGTATTTCCTATTCTACAACCTATTTCAGAACAAAATGTTGTTTATTAAGATGACCGACATGTTACAATGGGAAACAGAGTTACTACATTCTTTTCCCACCCCCCAATGGCTCATTCCCTTTCACATAGGGCCAGATTCAGCAACACTTGCGCTGGAGTATTTCGATATGCGCCGCGTAACTGTGAGGATGCGCCGTCGTTTCTATGTGCCCGTACCCACCAAACTAGATGCGCCCAATAACGGGCCATTTGCGACCGGCGGAACGTTCCGACGCCAGAGTATCGTCAGCGCTTAATTTCGCTTGGCGCATCAGTCGCGCCTATTGATTTCCCCTGCAAATATGCAAATTAGGGATTTTTCCCAATTCACGAACGGATTAGCACCATACGCTGGCTACATGCGCCGCGCGTATCTCGTCCGTCCGGCGCAAAGTTATTTCTACAAAAGGCTGCTTTATCTTTACTCCAGACGGTCACAGGTCAGCAGGAGAGCAGCTACAGCAGCGTTACCGACGATAAGAGCTAGCTGAGCACCCCCACTTGCAGGACAACACCTCTGTCCATGCTTGTCTGTCAAATTTTACAGCCATGGAGGAAGACATCATAGGTCTCCATAGCCGAGATGACGGCTGACAGCTCCTGGCCATTAAAGTTCAGCTTTCTCCTGTGTGTTTGCGGGGAACGGGAGCAGCCATCTCAGAACAAAAGTAACATCACTGCGGGGAGGGGGAGCAGGATATACTTTAGTGCCGGAATGGCGCTTCTACGGGCGCATTTAAACGCCCAACGGAAGGCATTGCGCTGACGTTTCCCGTGAAGTGGTGCCGACGGAAGTTGTGAGCATGCGCACAAAGGGGGCGAGTGGAGCCTCACTCACTGCGCATGCTCCGTGGTTGATGCGCTGAACGTAAGCCTCTGCGCTGGACTCCGCCCATCATTTACATATGATCACACCCACTTCCCCTTGCGTCGGGTTACGCCAGCGCATTATCGTTACTCTGGCGCAAGTTTACGCGCAACTGCTATGTGAATAACAGTACTTGCGCTGAAAGGGTCGTCAGAGTAACGTAAATGAGAAGCGTTACTCTGGAGCAAAGATGCTCTCATCTACCTGAATCTGGCCCATTATATATAAAAGGACAATCCGGAGTTAATTTAGTAAAGGCAAATAGACTGTGCACTTTGCAAAGTTGCACTCTGCAAGTGCAGTTGCTCCACAGCTTAGTAAATGAGGTAAAGCTTCACTTTGCAAAGGATACCCAATCACATGCAAGGAAAAAAAAGAAAACAGCATTTTTTCTTGAACATGTTTGGATGGTGGAAGTCAGAAAAGCTGCTCATTTACTAAGCTCTGGAGCAACAGCACTTTGCAGAGTGCACAATCTTTTCACCTTTAGTAAATCAATCGTGTTTTTGCACATTGGGAATTAGCATTTAAATTCTTGTCACGTTGGTACTATACCCCAAGGGGTTTGGCTAATTTTCTTCTACCAACTCTCTTCTTTTCTTTAAATCATTTTTATTCGTTTTAAGAAAGCATACAAAGTACATAGAATAAAGTAGGACCATTCGTCCAGTGACAGCCAACATGGCTCTTGAGAAAAGTGTAAACCGACAGGTAACAAGTACAATACACTCCAACGAAATGCACATGTTTGTACACATACTTAAATATATACCCCATCATCAATATGTAGCCTGGGGTGTAGTAACCAATGGCCACGCAGGTCCTTCTTGCCACACCAAAAGGGGTCATGCTGTGGCAGGATCTCTGACCCCTCAATGTTAAGGATCTGAGGTGTGGAAGTGGTACCTATCAAAACTGTCAAAAAAGGCAAAGCCGGGGCGTGGCTTGCACACGAGCGAGATGGCAGCCTAGACACTGAGCTCCAGCCAGCCGGAGATAAAGCGACGACCATCGGACAGTTTTCCGGTCCTATTGAGCTTCCTATCTACCCGGCGGATTCACTGGGGACGTGGAGACACAATGTCCCGCAAAAGGAAGGATGACCGCTTCATACAGAAGCTTATGGCCTTCTCGTTCAGGCCGGCGCTGAGGGGAAGCTTCCAAGATGGCACTGACAGAACCTCGCAGCGCACACCCGCTGCCTATACAGATCTCCCCAGCAGCGATCCTGATGGAAACACGGAAGGTCTGTCATCCCCACCCCTGGCCGGCACCCCACCGCTGTCCCCAGACACACGGAGCCCAGCGAAAGCGCGGATGCGCTTAGATGTCTCGCAACACGCCGCACATGTGAGTACCAATGTGCAAGGCACTGACGCCATTTCCTCACTACAATCATCTATCTCGGCCTTCCCTACAATGGGCCAGCCAGTTTTAGACACCACGATGAAGGACATGTTGATGCTCCTTCAGTCCTCATTGATGTCTAACCTCTCATCCATGATAGATAAGGTCTCCACTGACATGCAACATATGGGGGACAGGGTCTCTTACATGGAAGAGAAAATTGAGGAATGCACTGATGTTGTCAACAGTCTGGTTGACGCCAATGAGGCCCAGAGGGAAGACACTGACTGGGTTAAATCGAAACTAGCAGACCTAAATCGAAACTAGCAGATAGATCCAGGCGCAATAACAAAAAGATACGCGGTGTCCCAGAATCTGTACTCCAAGCTGACCTCCGCTCTTATGCAAATACCCTGTTTTCAAACTTACTGCCTGACCTGTCCCCCATAGAACTGACCATAGACCGCATCCACTCGCCATCTTGCTGAAACAGTCCAGAGAGATGTGCTTCTACGCATTCATTTTTACCAAGCAAAGGAACAGATCCTGGCCAAATCCCGCGAACTTAGAGTCCTTCCTGCTCCTTATGAGAACATACAACTGTACGCAGACCTGTCCCAATTTACACTCCAGATGAGAAGGAAGCTGAGTACCATGACCAAAGCTTTATCAAACCACAAGATAATCTACAAATGGCGTCACCCTGCCACTATCCTAGTGACTCACAATGCCATTCCACATACCATCTCCACCATAGAGGGGGGCACCAAATTGCTGCTGTCCTGGGGCATTGTTCCAGAACCTCCAACTGCTTACGCTGACCCACGGGGAAAACCTCCCCTGCCCCGCAGGAACCCCTGGAATAATGCTCACAACGATGCCCACCATCCAGCTAATCCGCGCTGATTACATGTACCTGTTCCTGTCTAAAATATTCCACCGTTTGATCCGGCTGGCTGCTCGTTATGTTCCTTTTGTTTCACTACTGCTCCTTGAGCCTGAACTGTACCCCAAGTTTGCTCAGCATCAGGATATACTCTGACTTGCTGATTATTATTGTTTTGCATTAACCCTTTTCTTTTATTCTATCGTTATTTTGACTGCCCAGTGGATAATGCTCTAGCAGAGAGACTCTCCCGCACACCAAGACTCCAAACTACTCGTCACAACCTCTACGTATTCAGATCCCAAGCACTCCACTTGATCACCCATCCTACCAGGAGTTCTACAGCTCAGTGAAAACCCGTTGGGACTACTCCTTCTAACTGTAAGTTGTGACCATACACCTTACACATTTACCATCCCACCATGTCCTTTACCGTTCTGACCCTAAATGCAAAAGGACTAAACCATCCGGTTAAACATTCATCCCTATGGAAGTTGGCTGTTTCGCTCAAATGCGACATCCTATGCGTCCAAGAGACTCACTTCCAGCAGGACTCTCACCCCCGTTGCCAGAACCACAAATTTCCCCATGTTTTCACATCATCCTACAAGAAGAAGCAGAGGGGGGTTATGATAGCCATTCGGAACACAGTATCCTTCCAACTACAGACACTCTTAACTGACCCGGAGGGTCGCTATGTCATCTTGATCTGCATGATTAATAATGTTCAATATACGCTGGTTTCCTTGAACCAACGCCAAATGCCTTTTTTTAAATGTGTCATGAAAAAAGTCAAAGCCCTTCAATCAGGGTATCTTTTAATGTGTGGCGATTTCAATCTTGTCCCAGACAATGACCTAGATTCCACAGCATCCATTAAGAGACACACATCTCCTCTGAACAAATTTATCTCCAATAATGAGCTATTCGACGTGTGGAGGTGCTGTCACGCGAGCGAACGAGATTACACTTTTCTTTCACCGCGCCACAATACCTACTCACGCATAGATTTGTTCCTCTCTGATAGGTCATTGCTCCAACGAATCTCGGCCTCAGTGATCCACCCCACCACCTGGTCGGACCATGCCCCTGTTAGCATCACCATCGATGCAACCACTCCACAAACTAACTCGTACCTCTGGCGAGTCAACAATGCCCTGATTAGGGACCCATCCACAGCAAACCTCATACATCAACACTTGGAGGAATACTTCTCCATAAATTCAAACTCTGTATCTGACCCGGTGGTGGTGTGGGCCGCCCACAAGGCCATCATTAGGGGTGTGTTTATCCAACTAGGAGTTAGGATCAAAAAATCCAGAACAAAAAAAATTGACCAGATTACAGCAGACATTGCTCTTCTTGACTCACAAAACAAATCTCGGCCCTCGCCCTTACTGCAAGCCACTATCTTTAACCTACGACACAAACTCCGCTCGCTCCTATTAGAATGCTTTGAGAGGGCCTGTACAAGGGTTAGAGCCACCACATATGCTACGGGGAACAAAGCGGGCAAGTTACTAGCCTTGAAGATACGGGGGCGTAGGCTCAAATCCAAAATCCCTTACATATATCACCCTCACACAAAAGAAAAGTTAATGAAGCCACAAGAGATAGCTAGTGCTTTTAGTACTTATTATGCTGGGTTATATAACATACGAGATGACCTTTCTACACATCAGGACATTGAGACCTTTTTAGAAAAGATTAGCCTCCCTTCTTCGTCTGACGATCAATTGGAAACTCTTAACTCATCTTTCTCAGTGGCTGAACTGGACAGAGCTATAACCAATCTGCCCAGCTCTAAATCTCCGGGACCTGAAGGATTCACTGGAGAATACTACAAGAGATTCCGACAAATTCTGAACCCTGCCCTCTGCGAAGTATTCAATTCGGCCGCGTCTAACTCCTCCCTCCCCTCTGACATGCTAAGAGCAGTAATTGTCACTCTCCCGAAACCGGGCAAAGACCCAACCATTCCCCAAAACTACCGCCCCATCTCTCTCCTGAATGTGGACGCTAAATTATATGCCAAGTTGATAGCGAATAGACTGACTGACATCCTTCCCATACTGATACACAGGGACCAATCAGGATTCACCAAAGGCCGGCAGGCTTCAGACGCCACAAGGCGAATGATCAATGTCATACACCAGGCGACTCTCTCAGGCACCCCCTATGTACTCTTGTCCCTTGACGCTGAAAAAGCATTTGACAGAGTACATTGGGGGTTTCTATCCACGGTCCTCTCTAAATTTGGCTTTACTGGACAGATTCATAGAGTGATTATGGCCCTTTATTCCAATCCCTCGGCCCAAGTATACTCAGCGGACTCGTTATCACCTCCCTTTGATATTACTAACGGAACTAGACAGGGCTGCCCCCTTTCCCCTCTAATTTTTTATTTACTAATGAAAACCCTGGCCCAATCCATCCGATCAAACCCGCTTATTACAGGTATCACCACGGGAGGCAGTGAACACAAAATCAGCCTATTCGCTGATGACGTCATACTAATACTATCTGAGCCATCCACATCACTCCCAGCGGTTCAAGAAACGCTAGCTCACTTTAGCAAAGTGTCCTACTATAAAGTCAATGAATCCAAAAGCCATGTCTTAAACCTATGAGTCAGCACCCCCACCAGCCTACTGTTACAGCGCCAATTCCCATTTACATGGGCTGATCTAAGCATCACCTATCTGGGTATCCAACTGACCAAGTCACCCGATCAGCTCTTCCTCCAAAATGATGTCCCTTTCCGGAATAAACTTCAGGTTCAACTCCAAAATTTGGGGTCTCAAGAACTGTCTTGGACAGGCCGCCTAGCGGCGTTTAAAATGTTCCACCTGCCCCAACTCCTCTATCTTTTTAGGACCTTACCAATTCCCATTCCCGTCCAATTTTTTAAATCACTACAATCTATCTTGTCTTCCTATGTCTGGCAGGGCAAGAGAGCTTGAAAGAGCGCCCATACCACCCTTGTTAAAACACGTAAGGCGGGCGGCACGGGATTCATAGACTTCCAACATTACTACTTTGCCTCGGTTCTCACCCAATCTAGAGAATGGTTTGCGACCTCCCCGCGAACTACCTGGGCCCAGATGGAATCTGCCCTTGCACCCGGTAAGGGCCTAACTCCAAGGTTACTCTCCACCACCTCGTCCACTAAGACCCCTTTTTCCATATCTCCTACAATGTCAGCTACCATTAAATCATGGAACTAATTTATCTCCTTAACCCACGGCCACCCTGACAATGTCGCACTGAAAATTGAGTCTCTACATTATTACATAGACCTGATCTCCTACAAGCAGTGGCGTGATCATGGCATACTCTATATCAACGACATTCTGGTTGATGGAATCATCAAACCATTCCCAGTCTTGCAAAATAAGTACAATCTGCCTGATAGAGATTTTTACCTATATCTTAGAACCAAACACTTTTTAACCACCTACCCCCACTGGGAACGCTACGTAACTCTGTCCACCTGGCTCTTCCTCCAAAACCCTTCCCAACCGTGAAGGGCATATCACTTTTTTATAATATTTTACAACAGAAATCCACCTTCACAAAATCACCCCCCCTACTTAAATGGGAATCAGATCTTAGACGCTCCTATACAGACCAACAGTGGGCCAAAGCTTGCAAATCCGTTTACTCTGTTACCAGCTGCTCTACCCTTTGGGAACTATCCACGAAAATTATGTTAAGATGGTATTTGACCCCAGCAAAGCTGTCCAAATTTGGCAAATTGCAGAGCGACAGGTGTTGGAGGAACTGTGGCACCCAGGGGACTTTGTTCCACACACTCTGGCACAGTTCTGGTCATCAACCTTCAGATTAATCTCAGAAACCTCCCACTTGACAGCCGACCCCCAACCTGACCTAGCGCTTCTATCACTTGGTCTAGACAAATTTCCTCATGAATTGAGACACACTGTCCTGCATATTCTGTTGTCAGCTAGGCTATCCATAACAAGGAAATGGAAAAACCCTCTACCACCCACCATTGGGGAAGTTATACAAACTACTCACCTGCACTACATCTATGAGACCACACTGGCGTTCAAGGATGCGAATAGAGATAGTGCTGCTAAGAAATGGCTTGGGTGGACATCCTGGTACGATAAATATTGCTTAACTCCAATTGTCCTACCTTGAAATGTCTGGTTTCGTTAAACTCGGAAGGGGGCCTATCCGAGCCTTGGCCACAGTCTAGTCCCCATGAGGGGTGGCCGAGGCACGGGAAGGTCCCGTCTGATGAGGATAACCTCTGACCTCCTCAAACAAGTCTCTTTACACCAATCTATACATTTCAGCACTCTGTCTTCTGGGCACAAATTAGTCAAACTAGTTACTGTTTCTGATATTAAGCTGTATTATATAGGGCATTGTTCTACCGCCGCAATGTTCTTTGGATATATCTACTATCTGTTGGATTTACCTCTTCGGAGGAAATGTATTGTTTGTCAATATGTATAACTCAAAAATTCAAATAAAAATCTATTGATTAAAAAAAAAAGGCAAAGCCAAATAAGGAAGTAAAAACAAAAAAAAACCTAGCCTATTAGTGAAGCAGCAAGACAACTATTGCTAGTCGACCCCGTCCAAACCTGAATTGGAAAGGTCGGTGAGGGTGTGGGCCTGAGACCACAACCCTCGGAGCGAAGAGATAGAGGAATAGGAAAGAAGAAGGAGAAAAGAGAAAAAGTAACCAAGGAGATATATGAAGAGACCAACTATGAAAGGGCTGGAGACAGAGTGAGCGGGGTGGACATGGGGTGTAATGAGACTTTAACGAAAGAGGCCCAGGGCTCCCAAACCTGTTCGAACGTCTCAGAGCGGTCAACAATTACACTTGCAATTTTTTCTTGCGCCATAATCCAGGATATCTTTCTCTTAGCTAATAAGGCAGAAACCCTTGTCGCCTTCCAAGCTTTGGCCAAAGTCAGTTTGGCTCCTAGAGGATAAAAAAGATCAAGCGCTGCGTATTCTTGGACACGTCCCTTACTGGAAAGTTAAGGAGGGCAATGAGTGGCGAAATGGGGACGGGGGCTTTGGTAATTTTGCGTATCCAAGAGAATACTTTGTTCCAGAAACTTTGTATCCTGGGACAACCCCACCACACATGTAACATGTCTCCTTTAAGATTGCATCCCCGAAAATACAGAGGGGATTTCGCAGGGTATATCTTAGCCAATCTCGTGGGGACTAAATACCAACAGGAGATTACTTTTAAGCTAGCTTCTGCAAGGTTAGAATTAAGAAAACCTTTGTATGACCTAAAAAAGTTTCTATTCCAAGTCTCCAAACTCCATTGTTGAGAAAGATCGTCCTCCCAAGCCAACATAAAGGAGGTTTTGGAACGAGTGGAGGATAGAGCCCTGTAGATTACCGTGATACCCCCCTTCTGCTCATCAGCCTGGCCGCACCATTGTTCATAAGAAGTGATTCGGGGTCTGTCGCCATGTGCTTTCCATAACTTGTGCAAGAAGTTAGAGATCTGAGTGTAACAAAAAAGTTCAGAAGAAGGCAGTTTGAGGTCATTAATGTAATACATTTTAGGATGTGGACCCGTAGGTCTAAGGAAGTGCCCTATTCTATATAAACCCTTGTCGATTCACCATCTGAATGCTGTTTTGTTTAGCCCGGAGAAAATGCTGGGTTGTGAAATAAATGTTTTAGGGGAGTAATGGGTGAAGTCAGTTGTTTGTTATCCCTTAAACTGTCCCAGAGAGCAAATGAGTGGGAGAGTGTAGGGGACAAAATAGGGGGCCTCGATTTTTTCGGACACCACAAGAGATAGTCCAAGGTGTGAAGTGGGACTGCCTGTCGTTCAATGTGTATCCAATCGGGTAGTTCCCAACCGGAGTATACCGCGGATATCTGGGTAAGTTGAGCCGCCTGATAATAATGACAGGAAGTGCCCTAAAGAAGTATAAAATACGCGGGAGTAATGTCATTTTTATCGCTGAGACTCTGCCCAGCCAGGACAATGATTGCCCCGACCAGACAGAGATGTCGGTCTCCAGTTTTTGGAAGAGCTGGGGGTAGTTGGCTTGGTAAAGAAGTTCGATTTTGGGGGTTAGCTGGATCCCCAGGTACTGGATGGACTTGTTACTCCAGAGAAATCGGAAGCTCTCGCTAAGCCTAGTGATCAGAGTGCCAGGGATATTGATGTTGAGCGCCTGAGATTTATCGAAATTGACCCTTAGTCCTGATATTTTCCCAAAGTCATCTAAAAGCCGGGTGATGATGGGGAGGGATATTAAAGGGGATGAAATGAAAAGGAGTACGTCATCAGCAAAGAGCGCGCATTTATGGGATCTGGAGCCACATTGAATGCCGTGAATATCTGGATTGGTTCTGATAGCTATTGCTAGCGTCTCTATTGATTTGGCGAAGATTAGGGGTGAGAGTGGACAACCCTGTCTAGTCCCTCTTGAAATTTGGAAAGACTCCGAATAAAATCCCTGCAGACGTACCTGAGCCTCTGGGGTAGAATATAGAGCATGTAAAATGTTAATAAAAGATTCTCCGAAGCCCCAGCGCTTCAGGGTGGCAAAAATGTAGGGCCAGTAGACAGAGTCGAAAGCCTTTTGGAGATCTAGTGAGAGAAGGCAGCCTTGTCGTGGTGAGTCATTATCCCAGTTGGAATTGAGAAGGGATATAATATCGATCGCTCGGCGGATTTGGTCTGGGCCCTGTCTCCCAGGTATAAAGCCTACTTGATCCCTATGAACATAGAGGCTAATGAAAGAGGATACGCGGTCTGCAAGGATCTTAGTCAGAATCTTCAGATCATTATTCATGAGCGATATTGGCCTATAGTTGCCTACCGAGCTAGGGTCCTTCCCTGGTTTAGGAAGAACAGAGATATAAGCTGAATTACTCGCCCTATCAAGCGGAGCCCCCGAGCGTAGAGCGTTGAAGAAGCGAGTCATATAGGGAGCAAGTTTTAGTGAAATGTTTTTATAATAAGGGACGGAAAAGCCGGCTGGGCCCGGGGCCGAGTGAGACTCTAGGTTTTTAATAACCATGCATACCTTGTCCGATGATATAGGGGCTTCCAATTTCAGGCAGTGTCTGATTTCCAATCTGGGGATCTGGATTTTATCGACGAATTGGTCTATCGTGTTTTGGGGGGGATGATCGCCCCCATTATATAGGGATTTGTAGAAGGTTTGGAATTCTTCCATAATACGTTGAGGGTTCTGGGAAAGTGTTCCGCCGTTAATTTTGATTTTGGGCATAGCAAAAATCGAATTCTCGGGGTGAGTCTACCCACAAGCATAGGACCTATTCTATTTCCTTGGCAGTAGAATCAAACTCTGTTCCAACGAAGCCAATGTTCAGCTTTCGTAGTTAAGGCCAGATTCAGGGCCGTACGAGCTGAGTCCAGATCTGCCGTGGGAACTGAGTTAGGATTCGCCTTATGCTTTCTCGAAAGAGTCGCAAAGTCCTGCTCCAATTTACCTATGTCTCTTTTCTTGTCTTTGTGCATCTGGGAGGCTATTTGGATGAGCTTACCCCTGATCACCGCTTTATGAGCAGCCCATAGGCAGGAAGGTGTAGTGTCAGGGACATCATTCGTCTGAAAGTAATGTTTAAGAGCACTGTCTATTTCCCTCACTCTGATCGGGTTATTTAAGACAGACTCATTAAGTCTCCAGCGGCCGTGTGGACGGCTACCCGAAGGGCGTTGTATAGTCAAAAAGACCATAGAGTGGTCTGACCAGGCCGCGTCTCTAATGTATGACTTAGTAGCCAGGGGTACTGCAGCGGTGGGAATGAAAATGTGGTCAATCCGAGCAAAGGAATTATGTGGACTAGAATAATTGGTGAAATCCTGCATTGTCGGGTTAATTTCCCTCCAAATGTCGACCAGGCCGTGTTGGAAGATGAGTTTAGCGACATTCAGACTCTGTTTCGTAGGTCTAGTAAGGCGGCTGCCTGGCAGACGAGATTTGTCTAGGCCCTGGTCAAAAGCTGTGTTGGAGTCCCCTCCCATTATAACCATGCCCTCCATAAGGTGGGTAAAGGTCTTCAACATGGTTTGAAAAAAGGAGAGTTGACCCCTATTGGGGGCGTAATAAGAGAGGAAAGAGTAGGTTTGGTCGTCCAGTACCCCCACAACCATGATATACCTACCTTCTGGATCTGAATGTTCTGATTTTAGGGAGAATTTGCAATTGTGAGAGAATAAAATGCCCACCCCCTTTGTTTTCTCATCTGCATTGGACAGATAAAAGGTGGGGAATTTGGAGTGGAGAAACTTAGGGCGGTAACTTTTAGGAAAGTGAATTTCCTGTAAAAGGACTACATCTACTTTCTGGGAATGTAGGTGTTGTATAACTTTTCGTCTTTTGGACGGAGAATTTAGGCCCTAGACATTGTGAGACACAACTTTTAGGGGTTGCAGTATTGGGGGCCAATCAGCCATAGAGCAGAAGGGTGAACCATGCCAGTAAACCCAGAGCACCTACCTTTGAGTCTCCACAAGCTCCTAAGCACTCATACTGCAGCCAGGCAACCTCCCCACCCATCGGCAAAGAACAAGGGGTCCCTCGGCTTCGGTACCAAATGCGGCACTCAAGTTCCTCCTGACTGCCTCCGAATACATCTGATGGATCCCCGGGATGTCAGCCACCTGTGGAGGGGTTATCCAGGCTAAAATAATGGGTGCTCGCGGCGCTATGAGCATCGTACAGCCGGAGTGGAGCGGAGCTCACTGACTACACGTCCATGTCAGGAGCTGCCGCGCATGCGCCTCTCCAACTCTCTTCTTTTCAAGAGGAGATGTGGACAGTTACAAAAGTTTACATACCCTGGTGATTTTGGCCAGATAACATGCACAGAAGTTGACATAAAGGGGTTTGAATGGCTATTAAAGGTAACCATCCTCATCCGTGATGTGTTTGCATGTAATTAGTGTGTGTGTGTATATAAGGTCAATGAGTTTCTGGACTCCTGACAGACCCTTGCATCTTTCATCCAGTGCTGCACTGACGTTTCTGGATTCTGAGTCATGGGTAAAGCGAAAGAATTGTCGAAGGATCTGCGGTAAAGGTGGTTGAACTGGATAAAACAGGAAAGGGATATAAAAAAAGATCCAAGGAATTGTGAATGCCAATCAACAGTATTCAAACTCTAATCAAGAAGTGGAAAATTAGGAGTTCTGTTGAAATCAAACTATTGTCAGGTAGACCAACTAAAATTTCAGCCACAACTGCTAGAAAAATAGTTTGGGATGCAAAGAAAAACCCACAAATAACTTAGGGTGAAATACATGTGGTGTGTAGGGATGAGCCGAACACCCCCGGGTTCGGTTCGCACCAGAACGTTCGAACAGACCGCGGGTTCGCGCGAACATTTCGAACCCCATTGAAGTCTATGGGACCCGAAAGTTCGAATTCAAAAACGGTCATTTTAAAGACCAAAATTCAATTTAATGTTGGAAAACGTTGTTCAGAACCCGGGTCTTGCCCCAGGGAACATGTATCAATGGATTTTTTTTTTTTTAAAACGGCCGTTTTTTGCGGAGCAGCCATTATAATGATGCTTAAAGTGAAAAAAAAAAATTCCTTTAAATATCACACCTGCTGGGTGTCTATAGTAGTGGCACGTGTTTAGAAATGTCCCTGCACAACATGAAAGGACCAAAAAAAAAGTAATTAATGCTACTTGCGCAAGTTCTGTGTGGCAACATTATGTCGAATATTTTAGCGGTGGTGGGGGGCCATTATTGTTGTGTGAAAGAATTTTTTTAGAAAAAAGGGCACCCCTCAAACATACTGTAATTGGAGCGCAACAAGGAGCCACGTGCAAAGTATTGCATCAAAAATTGTTATTAGGCGCCCCTGTCAAACAGGGGCGGAAAAATTGTGCCTTGGGCACAACACAACACTTGCAACCCCTCCCAATAACTCCAATTGGAGCTCAACAAGGAGCCACGTGCAAATTATTGCATCAAAAATTGTTATTAGGCGCCCCTGTTAAACAGGGGCTGAAAAATTGTGCCTTGGGCACAACACAACACTTGCAACCCCTCACAATAACTCCAATTGGAGCGCAAAAAGGAGCCACGTACAAATTATTGTATCAAAAATTGTTATTAGGCGCCCCTGTTAAACAGGGGCTGAAAAATTGGGCCTTGGGCACAACACAACACTTGCAACCCCTCCCAATAACTCCAATTGGAGCGCAAAAAGGAGCCACGTACAAATTATTGCATCAAAAATTGTTATTAGGCGCCCCTGTTAAACAGGGGCTGAAAAATTGGGCCTTGGGCACAACACAACACTGCAACCCCTCCCAATAACTCCAATTGGAGCGCAACAAGGAGCCACGTGCAAAGTATTGCAACAAAAATTGTTATTAGGCGCCCCTGTTAAACAGGGGCTGAAAAATTGTGCCTTGGGCACAACACAACACTTGCAACCCCTCCCAATAACTCCAATTGGAGCGCAAAAAGGAGCCACATACAAATTATTGCATCAAAAATTGTTATTAGGCGCCCCTGTTAAACAGGGGCTGAAAAATTGGGCCTTGGGCACAACACAACACTGCAACCCCTCCCAATAACTCCAATTGGAGCGCAACAAGGAGCCACGTGCAAAGTATTGCAACAAAAATTGTTATTAGGCGCCCCTGTTAAACAGGGGCTGAAAAATTGTGCCTTGGGCACAACACAACACTTGCAACCCCTCCCAATAACTCCAATTGGAGCGCAACAAGGAGCCACGTGCAAATTATTGCATCAAAAACTGTTATTAAGCGCCCCTGTTAAACAGGGGCTGGAAAATTGTGCCTTGGGCACAACACAACACTTGCAACCCCTCTCAATAACTGCAATTGGAGCGCAACAAGGAGCCACATGCAAAGTATTGCAACAAAAATTGTTTTTAGGCGCCCCTGTTAAACAGGGGCTGAAAAATTGTGCCTTAGGCACTGGTGGCGGAGCCCAGAAACACAACATTTCTTACTAGCAGCAAGAAAAGTGAGGAGGAGAAGGATATTCCATCAGCAGCATAAGAGGACAGTCACTCAGCATCAGCAGTCTAAAAGGGATCCGACATTTCAACAAAAAATATATTATTCATTAATATCAGCATCAGGTGCTTGGTAGCTGGTGTTGATCCAAGCCTGATTCATTTTGATGAAGGTCAGTCGATCAACAGAGCTGGTGGAGAGGCGCACCCTGTGATCAGTGACAAAGCCTTCAGCAGCACTGAATGTCCGTTCTGAAAGAACACTGGATGCAGGGCAAGCCAGTAGCTCAATTGCGTACTGGGCAAGCTCAGGCCAGTGATCCATCCTCAAGACCCAGTAAGCCAGAGGATTTTCGGTGGGGAAGGTGTCCAAGTCGGATCTTGCCCCTAGGTACTCCCGGACCATGTAAAGCAGACACTGGCGATGGTTGCTGGAACCGGTCAGACCTTGGGGCTGCGGACAAAAAAACTGCCTGAACGCATCGGTCAGACGACCACCTTCTCCACCGCCCCTTCTGTGACTCACCGAAGCCTCAGCAAGACGTTGTCCAGAGCCAGGTTTTGGTAATTCCCCCGGTTCTGGGAACGCATTGCACAGACCCTTCTGCAAGGCCTCCCGCAGAAGTTTCATCTTCTGCTCCCTCTGCGATGGCAACATAAGGTCCGCAACCTTACTCTTGTAACGTGGATCAAGGAGAGTCGCCAGCCAGTAATGATCCCTCTCCTTAATAGCACGTACACGAGGATCCTTATGCAGGCTTTGCAGAATCAGGGAGGCCATGCAGCGTATATTTGCTGAGGCATTCGGGCCACAGTCCTCTGGGTCACTGAGGACGACAGGATCCACAGGCACCTCATCCCAGCCACGTAAAACTCCACGTGCTCCTTGGGACTGTAAATGATCCCTTGAAGACTGCTGCTGCTGAGTGAAAGGCTCCACCTCCATGCTGCTGATACAATCCTCCTCCACCTCCTCACAGACTTTCCTGGCCTGCTTCAGGACATCCTGCAAGCCCGGGTACCTGCCCAAGAACCGCTGCACCACCAAATTGAGGACATGCGCAAGACAGGGCACGTGGGTGAGTTTTCCCTGTCACAGGGCAGAGAGGAGGTTGGTGCCATTATCGCTGACCACCATTTCAGGCTTCAGCTGGCGTGGCCTCAACCACCTCTCAGCCTGACCCTGCAGAGCTGACAAAACCTCTTCCCCAGTGTGGCTCCTGTCTCCCAAGCACACCAGCTCTAGCACCGCATGGCATCTCTTGGCCTGCATTCCTGCGTATCCCCTCGTATGCCTACGGAGCACGGCTTGTTCGGAGAAAACATCCCCACAGGAAGAGGCCACAGAGGAAGAAGAAGAGGAGGGGGTGGAGGAAAGAGGTGTGTCACAAGCAGTAGTATTTTTTTGGAGGCGTGGTGGCGGAACAACCTCCAAAACGACTGGACCTTGCCTTGCGTCCTTCCCAGCTGCCAGCAGAGTCACCCGATGCGCCGTAAAAGACAGGTAACATCCCTATCCATGCCTGCTGGACCATGAGTCAGCGGTAATATGCACCTTACCACTGACCGCCCTGTCCAGTGAGGCATGGACATTGCCTTCCACATGCTGGTAGAGAGCCGGAATAGCCTTCCGTGAGAAAAAGTGGCGTTTTGGTACTTGCCACTGAGGTACTGCACATTGCACAAACTCACGGAAGGGGGCAGAATCTACCAACTGAAAAGGTAGCAGTTGAAGTGCTAGCAATTTCGCTAAGCTAGCATTCAACTGCTGGGCATGTGGATGGCTGGGATTGTACTTCTTTCGGCGCTGCAGCAGCTGGGGCAAGGAAATTTGCCTGGTACTATCAGTAGACTACTACTAGCTTGTGACACACCTATTTCTACACCTTCACTGCAGGCTTCAGAAAGGACTGGGGGTCTACTGGGGTTGGAGGTCCCAGAAGGGCGAGGGGGGGTACGCTTTTGTCTTTGGTGTGGGTCTTTGTGGTGTGCTTGCCAACGAGCTGCATGGCAGGTCAACATATGTCTGGACAAGCATGTGGTACCCAGGCGGTTGATGTTTTGGCCACGCGAGATACGCTTGCGACATAAGTTGCAAATAGCAAAGGTACGATCTTGTGGACATGTTTCAAAAAAGGCCCACACCAAAGAACTTTTGCTGTACCGGTCAGACACAGCAGCGCCATGCACAAGAGCCGTAGATGTGCGCTGTAATGCAGTGGGTGTGACCATAAGCTGACCCCTGGAGGGCATCCTGCCTCTTTGGATATGTGCCTGTGCCTCGTCGTCCTCCTCCTCCTCCTCTCTTCTATCAGGCACCCAGGTAGAGTCAGTGACCTCATCATCCCCTCCCTCCTCATCACTGTCAACAACCTGGCAGTATGCTCCAGCTGGGGGAACATCATCACTGACAAATTGCTGTCCCTCTCGGCCACCCCCTCTCCCTGGGCTCACATTGCCTTCCTCTATCAGTGTTCCGTCATCGGAGTCTTCAAAACGCTGCGCATCTTCCTGCAGCATGTACCCCACACTGTGTTGAAACAGTTCGGGGGACTGCTCAGGAGGACATGGTGGTACTAGGGAAGTATTGTGTGAAGCCATTGTGCAGAGGGAAGAGGACGCCTTGGCAGCTGCTTTGCCAGATAAACTTTGACCTGTCTGTGTGAGAGAGGATGAGGAGGATGAGGACGGCTTGGTCATCCACTCTACTAATTCCTCTGCATGTTGAGGTTCAACACGGCTAGCTCCCGAAAAGAAGGACGAGCGGCCACGGCCACGGCCATGGGCTGAAGAGGATGCACCACAGGTGGTATATCCACTACCAGCGTTAGGAGCACACCTCTATCTGTGCTCAGGTGGTATATAGCAGCACACGCAGAGCCAGGTGTTATATGCTTGCACTATCCCAGGTGGTATATAGCAACACACGTGTGATCTGTGCTCAGGTGGTATATAGGAGCACACTCTGCCTCTCAGGTGGTATATAGGAGCACACGTTGTTCTCCAGGTGGTATTCCAGATCTGTGCTCAGGTGGTATATAGGAGCACATTGAAGTGCTTAGGCACTATCTGGTATGTAACAGCACAATCTGTGCGGAGTGACTGTGCTCACCAAATGCACTATCGCTCAGGTGATAGCAGCACATATAATCTGTGCTCAGGTGGTATATAGGAGCACACGTACAGTGGCACTATCTGTGCTCAGGTGCACACGTATATAGCAGGTGGTATATAGGAGCACACGTACAGTGGCACTATCTGTGCTCAGGTATATGCACACGTATATAGCAGGTGGTATATAGGAGCACACGTACAGTGGCACTATCTGTGCTGTGTATATACCAGCACACGCTGGCACAGGTGTTATATAGGAGCACACGTACAGTGGCACTATCTGTGCTCAGGTGCACACGTATATAGCAGGTGGTATATAACACACGTACAGTGGCACTATCTGTGCTCAGGTGTTATATAGCACACGAGCACATCTGTGCTCGTACAGTGGCACTATCTGTGCTCAGGTGGTATATAGCAGCACACGTACAGTGGCACTATCTGTGCTCAGGTATATAGGAGCACACCTACAGTGGCATATCTGTGCTAGGTGGTATATAGCAGCACACGTACAGTGGCACTATCTGTGCTCTGTACAGGAGCACACGCTCATCTGTGGGGGTATATAGGAGCACACGTACAGTGGCACTATCTGTGCTCAGGTGGTATATAGCAGCACACGTACAGTGGCACTATCTGTGCTCAGGTGGTATATAGGAGCACACGTACAGTGGCACTATCTGTGCTCAGGTGGTATATACCAGCACATGTACAGTGGCACTAACTGTGCTCAGGTGGTATATAGAAGCACACGTACAGTGGCACTATCTGTGCTCAGGTGGTATATAGCAGCACACGTACAGTGGCACTATCTGTGCTCAGGTGTTATATAGGAGCACACGTACAGTGGCACTATCTGTGCTCAGGTGGTATATAGCAGCACACGTACAGTGGCACTATCTGTGCTCAGGTGGTATATAGGAGCACACGTACAGTGGCACTATCTGTGCTCAGGTGGTATATAGCAGCACACGTACAGTGGCACTATCTGTGCTCAGGTGGTATATAGGAGCACACGTACAGTGGCACTATCTGTGCTCAGGTGGTATATACCAGCACACGTACAGTGGCACTAACTGCGCTCAGGTGGTATATAGGAGCACACGTACAGTGGCACTATCTGTGCTCAGGTGGTATATACCAGCACACGTACAGTGGCACTAACTGTGCTCAGGTGGTATATAGGAGCACACGTACAGTGGCACTATCTGTGCTCAGGTGGTATATAGGAGCACACGTACAGTGGCACTATCTGTGCTCAGGTGGTATATAGCCACACACGTACAGTGGCACTATCTGTGCTCAGGTGGTATATAGGAGCACACGTACAGTGGCACTATCTGTGCTCAGGTGGTATATACCAGCACACAGTGGTACAATGGCACTAACTGTGCTCAGGTGGTATATAGGAGCACACGTACAGTGGCACTATCTGTGCTCAGGTGGTATATGCACACTATGGCATATCTGTGCAGGTGGTATATAGGAGCACACGTACAGTGGCACTATCTGTGCTCAGGTGGTATATAGGAGCAGGTGGTATATAGGACACCTACAGTGGCACTATCTGTGCTCAGGTATATACCAGCACACGTATGGCATAGCAGGTGGTATATAGGAGCACACAGTGGCACTATCTGTGCTCAGTGGCACTATCTGTGCTCAGGTGTTATATCTGTGCTCAGGAGCACACGTACAGTGGCACTATCTGTGCTCAGGCACTATCTGGTATATAGGAGCACACGTACAGTGGCACTATCTGTGCTCAGGTGGTATATAGCAGCACACGTACAGTGGCACTATCTGTGCTCAGGTGGTATATAGGAGCACACGTACAGTGGCACTATCTGTGCTCAGGTGGTATATACCAGCACACGTACAGTGGCACTAACTGCGCTCAGGTGGTATATACCAGCACACGTACGGTGACCCCAAATGCGCTCAGGTGGTATGTAACAGCACACGTACGGTGACCCCAAATGCGCTCACGGAGCACGGCTTGTTCGGAGAAAACATCCCCACAGGAAGAGGCCACAGAGGAAGAAGAAGAGGAGGGGGTGGAGGAAAGAGGTGTGCACACAGTAGTATTTTTTTGGAGGCGGTGGCGGAACAACCCCAAAACGACTGGACCTTGCCTTGCGCTCAGGTGCCAGCAGGTCACCCGATGCGCCGTAAACAGTAACATCCCACACGCACAGTCAGAGCGGTAATATGCACCTTACCACTGCGTTTCTGTGCATGGAATTCAATAGCCCACTTGCATTAACAGCAACTGCCTTTCTGTGCAAAGTGGCGTTTTGGTACTTGCCAATAGCACATGCACAAACTCACGGGAAGGGGGCAGAATCTACCAACTGAAAAGTAACAGTTAATGCGTCTATGTGCAATTAACTAACACGTGTACACTGACACGTTAGAGCATGGGGCAAGCACAATCTCCTGTACTATCAGTGACATACAGCTTGTGACACACCTATTTCTACACCTTCATGCAGCTTCAGAAAGGACTGGGGGCTACTGGGGTTGGAGCTCCCAGAAGGGCGAGGGGGGGTACAGTTTTGTCTTTGGTGTGGGTCTTTGTGGTGTGCTTGCCAACGAGCTGCATGGCAGGTCAACATATGTTGACAACATGTGGTACCCTAGGCGGTTGATGTTTTGGCCACGCGATATACGCTTGCGACATAAGTTCAAATACAAACTGTACATTTCAAAAAAGGCCCACACCAAAGAACTTTTGCTGTACCGGTCAGACACAGCAGCGCCATACTAACTATGTGCGCTGTAGTGGGTGTGCCTCCCTGGAGGGCATCCTGCCTCTTTGGATATGTGCCTGTGCCTCGTCGTCCTCCTCCTCCTCTCTCTTCTATCAGGCACCCAGGTAGATCAGTACCTCTATCCCCTCCCTCTATCACTGTCAACAACCTGGCAGTATGCTCCAGCTGGGGGAACATCTATCACTGACAAATCTATCTCGGCCACCCCCTCTCCCTGGGCTCACATTGCCTTCCTCTATAGTGTTCCGTCTCGGAGTCTTCAAAACGCTGCGACATCTTCCTGCAGCATGTACCCCAGACTGTGTTGAAACAGTTCGGGGACTGCTCAGGAGGACATGGTGGTACTAGGGAAGTATTGTGTGAAGCCATTGCGCAACAGGAGACGCCTTGCGCGCTTTGCGTAAACTTTGACCTGTCTGTGTGAGAAGGATGAGGAGGTGAGGCGCGTGCGTCATCCACTCTACTAATTCCTTCATGTTGCGTTCAACACGGCATAGCTCCCGAAAAGAGGACGAGCGGCCACGGCCACGGCCATGGGCTGAAGAGGATGACCAATCCACTACCAGCGTTACCTCTACATGCAGAGCCTGCTTGCCCTTTGACTCTCTGCCCGCGTAATTTCGTTCTCCTTCCAGACATATTGAGTGCTTAGGTGTATGTAACGCATCCTTCCAAGCGGAGTGACACCAAATGCGCTCAGTGATATATAACGCACACTACAGTGGCACTATCTGTGCTCAGGTGGTATATACACCACGTACAGTGCACTATTTGCTAGGTGGTATATAGCAGCAACGTACATGCACTATGTGTGCTCAGGTGTTATATAGGGCACACTTACGGGCACTATCTGTGCTCAGGTGGTATATAGCACAAAACAATCTGTGCTCGTTAGGAGCACACGTACAGGGCACATCTGTGCGCAGGCGTATATAGCAGCACACGTACAGTGGCACTATCTGTGCAGGTGGTATATAGAAGCACGTACAGCAAAATGTCCTGTCTAAGGGGGTAATAGGAGCACACGTACAGTGGCACTATCTGTGCTCAGGTGGTATATAAGCAAGTACAGTGCACTATCTGTCTAAGGTGGTAAAGAGAAAACGTAAAGTGGCACTACTGTGCTCAGGTGGTATATACCAGCACATGTACAGTGGCACTAACTGTGCTCAGGTGGTATATAGAAGCACACGTACAGTGGCACTATCTGTGAGGTGGTATATAGCAGCACACGTACAGTGGCACTATCTGTGCTCAGGTGTTATATAGGAGTACACGTAAGTGGCACTATCTGTGCTCAGGTGTATATAGCAGCACACGTACAGTGGCACTATCTGTATCGTGCATATCTGTGCTCAGGTGGTATATAGCAGCACACGTACAGTGGCACTATCTGTGCTCAGGTGGTATATAGGAGCACACGTACAGTGGCACTATCTGTGCTCAGGTGGTATATACCAGCACACGTACAGTGGCACTAACTGCGCTCAGGTGGTATATAGGAGCACACGTACAGTGGCACTATCTGTGCTCAGGTGGTATATACCAGCACACGTACAGTGGCACTAACTGTGCTCAGGTGGTATATAGGAGCACACGTACAGTGGCACATCTGTGCTCAGGTGGTATATAGGAGCACACGTACAGTGGCACTATCTGTGCTCAGGTGGTATATAGCCACACACGTACAGTGGCACTATCTGTGCTCAGGTGGTATATAGGAGCACACGTACAGTGGCACTATCTGTGCTCAGGTGGTATATACCAGCCACGTACAATGGCACTAACTGTGCTCAGGTGGTATATAGGAGCACACGTACAGTGGCACTATCTGATGCTATATAGCTGTAGGAGCACACCTACAGTGGCACTATCTGTGCTCAGGTGGTATATAGCAGCACACGTACAGTGGCACTATCTGTGCTCATGCACTATCTGTGCTCAGGTGGTATATAGGAGCACACGTACAGTGGCACTATCTGGCTCAGGTGGCTGTGCTCAGGTGGTATATAGGAGCACACGTACAGTGGCACTATCTGTGCTCAGGTGGTATATACCAGCGTACAGTGGCACTAACTGCGCTCAGGTGGTATATACCAGCACACGTACGGTGACCCAAATGCGCTCAGGTGGTATGTAACAGCACACGTACGGTGACCCCAAATGCGCTCAGGTGGTATGTCACAGCACACATACGGTGACCCCAAATGCGCTCAGGTGGTATTAAACAGCACACGCACAGTCAGAGCGACTGCGTTTCTGTGCAATTCAATAGCCCACTTGCATTAACAGCAACTGCCTTTCTGCAAATAAATTAACAGAACGATGATCTCCTGCCTGACCACTAATAGCAGAAAGCTAAGCTATAACAACTCCTAGGGATGTCAATATACGACTGTACATTTAACTATACTAACTAGGCACTGTAGGTATCTATCTATGGGCATCTATCTATCTGAAAAGACACTGGCCCAGAGCAACAGGAGATGCGCGTGCGTAAGTCTAAATGTGCGCGTGCGTTTCGTTGCGCGGCATCCCAGAACGAGATACGAAAAAAATCTTTTTTTTGTCCCGCGTAATTTCGGCACGGTCCACAAAACAACGATGGGGCAGCGTTTTATTTTTATTTTTTATTTGCATATATAAAATTTACAATTTAATCTAATCTAATACAATATTATTATCTGATACAAGCCCCTCACTCTTCACTTGATATATCACACACGCATAGACATCTTTGGCATGAGTGATTCTGAGGTGTCTCGCATCTTCAGATTCTCCCCTCATGTCATCCTGGAATGACCACAACCTTGCAGGAGGACATCACCAGCCCAACACATGGCACCACCCATGACAGCTACATATCCAATCAGAGCCCCATCCCCACAGATTTCGAACAGAACATGTATGGGGACAGCTGGCTGGTTGGTGAGTGACATGGGAGTCAGGCATGACTATCCCCTCCCGTGATGCACACCTCACAAGTGGCACATGCATGACTAACATCCTCCTGTCTTTTCCCTTCAAGGTGACTCTGCATATGCACTGGTACCCCATCTCATGACCCCATCTCATGCCAGCTCACATTATGCATCTTTGCACGTTAAACACACACATTAATCATGGCACAATGAGAATGCATGCATGCACACCACTGTGGTCCCTAGCACATCACATCCTCATCAAATTGGATTGGCACCAGTCCACCATGCTGGACTTGTGAGCAGCAACGCCACGCCAAGGATCCAATTATGTCACTGTACATTCATACACCATTCACACGGACCTGGGGATCACTTCTCCCTGGTCCTGGGGAACCCTTCTCCACCAAAATAGAGGGTGACACCCCTTTTCCGGCAGGAATGTCACCCCCACATTCACACAGCATTCACAACGCAAAAAAAAATAACCAAAAAAAATGACCTGCCAAAGCAAAAAAATTCCAGCAAAAAAAAAAAAAACATGACAAAAAAAAAAAAATATTTAAAAAAAAAAAATGGGGAAAAACAAATTAGTGCCCTCTGCGTGAGCCACGCCTGGGTCGCCCCCGGCCACGGCACCCCGGCTTCTCAGGGGAGACTCATGGGGGAGGGGTAAAACCGGGGAAGGAGGAGCAGCCCCTGATCTCTGCCCACCTGGCGGCCTGCCCTCCAAGGCCACGGCTATTCTGTCCAGGGCAGCACCAAGTGTTGCCGTGTTGGCCTGGATAGCCAGGGTAAGGGCCCTCACATCCTGCCCAACGCCTGCTGATGTCGTCTGCAGTTCGTTTAAGCAGGTTGTGAAAGCCCGGGAGTGGGAGTCAAGGTTCCCCAGCGTATCCTTGATGGAGGACAGGCTCTCCTCCATCCGCACCACTGTCTGGCTGACCTGTCCCAGATGGCGGGTCTGAAGGAACTGGTCCCTTCTCAGGGTGGCAGGCAGGAGATCGGCCAACCCCCTGGTGGTCTGGGATGACATCCTGCCTCCAGCTGATGCTTGTGGCCGGGGAGAAGGGGAGGCCCTTGTGAGGGGAGCCATGTTGGGGGAGGAGGGGGGAGGCCTGCCTGCTGCCAGGCAGAGGGGAAGAGTCCTCAAAACCCAAACGTCCAGTGCCTGACATGGACTCCTCCTCCTCATGATTCTCCTCCTCCTCATGATTCTCCTCCTCCTCATGATTCTCCTGCTCCTCTTGAACCTCCTCCGCGGACTCCGGCCTTGTTGGGGGGGCCTCATTAGGCTGCTGTCCTGGGGTTGGTGCGGTCAGGCCAGATGGCCCTGCACCCTCCTGCACATCTGTGGATGACACAAAACATTCACAGGTTGGAGGATCCACACACTTGCCACATATTCCCTTTCACCCCCTCCCCCACACATGCTACACACCTGATATTAAAAAAAAATAAAACTTACCTGGCACCACGGGCTCCAGACTTGAGTCAAAGCCGGGCAGGCCCGCAACTTCATGCCGATGAAAGGTCAGGGCCACCGCACGCTCCTCCGCTGTCAGGCTAATACGGCATGGTGGGCCCCCTCCTGTGCCCCTGGCATGGGCATGCATTCTGGCCAGCTTCTTTTTGACCAGACGCCGGAGGTCATTGATTTTTTTGTCAATCCCAGAACTGGTCCGTGTCTCCCCCTGCCCCGCTGAATTCACCTGGTCAGTGATCCTATCCAAAATCTCCCTCCTCCTGGCCGGGGTGGTGTTGGCACTCTGTGGGCCGTGGAGGAAACGCCCATACTCGCTAATGGCCCGGGCAAGAATCTGTTTTTCCACAAGTGTAAAATTCAGCTTGCGTTTTCTCTCACTCATCCTTCCAAAAAAAATCAGTCCCAGTCAACAAAATTCACGCACACAAACAAGCACAACCAATCAAAAAAAAACACACACGCAGAGAGAAAACTACTGAGCAAGAAACAGTCACCAAAAAACAAAACAAAAATACAGCAGGAAAAGAAACAAACACAAATATATCAATCAAACAAACAGTCTCTCAAACACTTATCAAAAACCACTTTCAAAAATCTACTAACAAACACTTGATCACACAGAACACTAATCTGACAACTACAAAACACACCGCAACGAACAACAGGACAAAAGCACTTGGTTAAATGGGAAGGGACAAAGGGATGTACTTTTGCAATGCAAGTGCGTTTGTGTGTGTCTATTTATGCTGTCTGCGTAGTTCACAACGTTGCCCTAGTCCATTTCCAATTTCACTGATTGCGCTGCTCCCGAGTTGTGAGCATGCGCACAGCGGAGCTGACATGGTCTCCTTCAAGCGTGCATGCGCGAGCCGGCCGGCCCTTCATTTGCATGGGGTCACAGCTCATTTCAATGTAACACGCCCACGTCCTTCCCAATTTGTATTACTCCTCCTTACGCCTCTGAAAAAACGTTACGTATGCGCAATTTCCTGCGCAAAAGCTACGAGAATAGGGTGATTACGCGGCAAAATTGCGCAAGTCTAACGTAAAGGCGGTGCGCTACGCCGGTCCAATAATGCGCAGATGTACCTGAATCTGGACCAACTGTGTCTCTATCTATCTCTCTCTCTCTCTCTGTCTGTCTGACTTCTCTCTCTGAAAGCAAGCCGGAACACACTACACGAGGCCGCCCGGGAGGCGGCCTTTTATAGTGTGGGGCGTGTGCTAAAGCCCTGAGACCTTATTGGCCAAAGCACCCAGGCTTTGGCCAATTAGGTCTCTTCGTTTTTTGGGCGCTGTGATTGGCCAAGCATGCGGGGTCATGGTGCATGCTTGGCCAATCATCAGCGCGCAACGCCGCAGTGAATTATGGGCCGTTGCGCGTCATTCGAATTTGGCGCGAACGACCCGATTTGTTCGTTTTCGACGAACAATCGAACGGCCGATGTTCGATGCGAACATGTGTTCGCATCGAACGCGAAGCTCATCCCTAGTGGTGTGGCTGTTTCAAAATGCACCGTAAAGAGGCACTTGAAGAAAGATGGGCTGCATGATCGAGTCACCAGAAGAAAGCAATTACTACGTGAAAGGCGGTTAGAGTTCCCCTATACTAATAATGCATTATAAGGCTTGTTAGAGTTCCCCCTTGGTGATTAATGCGTGTATAAAAAAATGTATCGTTGAGCTACTAGGAGAAGCCAGGGACCTTGACAATAATATTATATTATTATGTACTGGGTATAGAACAAAAAAACATTAGATTAGCTGCAGTAGAAATGAGATATCTGCAGGGATCAAAGATGAGATTGCTATATTCTATGTATGGTGTATACTTGTGGTGAATATTTGTATAACCTAATTACTTACATATAATTAGCTGGGACAAGGGCATCCCTTCTTGTATGATTTGATTATGTACAAGTACGCAGGAGAAATAAAGTAGAGTTTTTGGACACACCATATGTGCGTGTGTTTCTGACTGGCAATGCATTGGGGACTTTGCATACATTCAGATTATCCTTAAACCCGGGTCTAGTTGAACTACTTACCTAACAGATGGTGGCAGTGGTGGGATAGTCTTGCAGGTAGGTGAAGATCTTTGTAAAGATTTTATTTGCGAAGAATATTCACTTATTCTGTCAGCGATTGATGGCACTCATATTTTAGGTTGGCCTTCCCTGTGGTAGATGTTAGGGTTGTGTAGATAAAAGATATTTCCCACTAGGTTGGCCGGAATAAAGATAAGAGATATTTCCTGCTAGGTTGGCCGGAATAAAAATAAGAGATATTGTCCCGCTAGGTTGGCCGGAACTTAGTTTAAGATAGATATTTTCCCGCTTGGATGGCCGGACTAGAGTAGGGAGTGAGAGCGCTATTGTTGTCTCTCACAATAAAGGACGGATGAATGGAAACTCTAAGGCCTCGTACACACGATCAAATCTGTCTGCTGGAAACGGTCTGCTAGACCGTCCCAGCAGACAGATTCGATCGTGTGTACGGCCGAGCCGACGGATTTGGCCACCCGACAGATTTCAAAGCATGCTTCTATCGGGTGGGAATTCGTCCGCCCGACATGTCTGCTGGTTAGTACACTTACCAGCAGACATGTCGTCCCGCACCGTCTGCTGGCGGGGATTTTGGTTTGCTCGTGTGTACACGCGAGCAAACCAAAATCCGATCAGACAGATTTGTTCAAATCGGTCGGTCCGACCGATTTGAACAAATAGATTGCCTCGTGTGTACGAGGCCTAAGAGGTTATATAATCGCGATTTCTTTCTTGATTGGCCATTGTTTATATGTTCTTAAGCCCTGGTTCACACTGGTGCGTTTTGACATGCGATTTGGCATGTCAAATCGCATGTCAAAACGGCGGATTTTCCTGCAAATTGCCAGCAATGGCAGTGTCCTAATCGGTGCGAGTTCAGCTGACCTCGCACTGCTTCACTCCCGCAGCCCAGTGTGAACCAGGGCTAAAGGTTGTTATATGATTGAAAGTATATACATATATATATATGACATCTAAATGTGATTACTGCTTAACTGGTTTATTGTTTATATGTTTTTATTAGGGCTGTTACTGATCAAAATTTTTGTGTTTGATTAATCGTTTTTTTTTTAATCGATTAATCGACTAATTTCGATTAATTACAACGCACATAGAGATTCCCAGTGCAGCTCCCAAGAACTGGAATAATGGATAGCAGGATACAAAAAAACACACAAAGGCAGCGCTCGATGGGAATAGCATTAAAACTTTTATAGTCTTCAAGTAGGTAACACAATAAATATTGCACTGGAGATAAAATCGATGTAGCTACGTAAACTGTAAAAATGGTGCGAGTAATACCAAACGGTACCAAAAACAGTCATAATAACATGTAGCCAAGTATGATACTGGTATAAAAATGTGTACAACGATACTACTGCTGAATCCAGATGAGGAGAAGTTAACATCAGTCCGTCGGCATGTAGATATCCCATGAAGGGAATTATCACAACTCCCAATGGATGGTTGTAGAATCCCAGGTTGATAGAGGGACGTGTAACAGCCCTTGCATGTGGCAGATAGTAAGGTCCCCCCGGCATGCAGATATGAAGGCACAGCAAAGGAGCCCTTCAGATGGACACGGTAAGCCCCGCCGGTATCCGTGACATTACCGGATCTCCAACAGAACTTCCTGAAGGCCCAGAAGCCGGCGGAGAGATGAGTACCAATCAAAAGAGTTTTAATCGATTAAAAAGATTTTGATCGATCAAAAAAATTAAAGATTAATCGATCGATTAAAAGTTAATTTGCACAGCCCTAGTTTTTATATCCCCCTAGGTGGCTATTAAGGGAAACTTAAATTTAAAGGTGTATACACAAAATACATATCTCAGTTTGCTTTTGCTTATTTTTCTATCACATAGAGGTATAAGTATAATCTTGTAAGGTGTATACACAAAATTTATTGGCACATTTTGAAAACTCAGGTTGCTTTTGCTTATCTTTCTATAGCATAGGTATAAGATAATTTGTCTGTGTGATACAAGTGACTGGGTGGTAGAGTACAAACCAGGATCACTGAAATTATTGTTCTTTTATACTATTCTTTGTTGAGAGTGATAAGGTGGTCACATTTCACTTGACCCGATCCATGTTGTCAGCTTGGCTGAAACATTTCTCTGTGAATAGCTCACGTTTTGGGAAGGCGCACTTTTAGACAAACTGAAAGTGGCAGTTGAGCACTGTGAGCGTTCCTCTCCTCATAGATGTCTTTCCATGATACATCTTATGAATATTGTGTCCGTGGAATTTTAGCTAAGCATACAGGGCCTGAAAGTAACTTACACATTATTAGACATATTAGAGAGACCATATGACTTACACGATTTTTCTGCTACAGTAGACCACCCAAAACGCTATTGCAAAAACCAGCTATTATATAAACTTAATTGCCATTTCCCTGTACCAAAAGAGTTCATTGGACAGAATCTGGGCCACTTACAACAGTTCATTCACTGTTTCAACGGTTTATATTAATGGTTATGTGGCCAGAATTTGTTAAATCTCCCTCAACGGGGGCCACCCAAACAAACACGCTGGGACTGCCTAAAGTCAATCAGCGCCAGTCTGCACCCCTACATTTTGGAGGTCTTGTATAAGTATAATCTTGTATAGAAGTATAAGAATATTGTTGGTGCTTGGTAAGTGCCCAGAGTGTGAGCGGACTGTTGGTTTGTTATTACAGTAATCAGACATATTTTTAGAGTATAAGAACATTATTAATATCTCATAGATGTTCTGAATGTGTTGTGGGTGTAGTGTTTTGTTATTACGGAAGTCACAGATATTTAATATCAAGTGTGCAGGGTGGGTATCATTCAAGTATCAGTAAGGGTCCCTAATTTCGAGAAGGTAAACCAAGGGTCCAGGTATTGACCACGTACCAATAGAGCTACCCCCCTATGTTCCCCAAAAGAACGTGCAAAGTTTGTACCCCGCAAGCACTAACGGTTCAGCTCTCACATCAAGGTTTTCTTTTGGCTGCAGCAGTTTATCAGACCCAGCCCATAACAAGGAGACCCCCAGCCCAATCAGCACAAGATCAACTGTACAGCAAGAGAGAGTCCAGAGTGAGGTAAGTAGTTCAACAAGACCCGGGTTTAAGGATAACCTGAATGTATGGAAAGTCACCAATGCATTGCCAGTCAGAAACACACGCACATATGGTGTGTCCAAAAACTCTACTTTATTTCTCCTGCGTACTTGTACATAATCAAATCATACAAGAAGGGATGCCCTTGTCCCAGCCAATCATATGTAAGTAATTAGGTTATACAAGTTATATTCGTCACAATTATACACCATGCATAGAATATAGCAATCTCATCTGTGTGCCCTGCAGATATCTCATTTCTACTGCAGCTAATCTAATGTTTTTTTGTTCTATGCCCAGTACATAATAACATAATAATATTGCCAAGGTCCCTGGCTTCTCCTAGTAGCTCAAGGATACATTTTTTTAAACACACATTAATCACTAAGGGGAAACTCTAACAAGCCTTATAATGCATTATTAGTATAGGGGAACTCTAACTGCCTTTCAATCCCTCCTATGATTGTGTAGGCTCTAGCCTACGCGATCACTCATTATACTATTTCTGCTCTATGGTCAACATTGCCATGCTGACATTCTCACCCCTTTTCACATGGGGTTTAGTCACTTTTCCAATAGCGCAAAGGGTTATTTTAGCAATCAGATATATAACAAAAGTGCAAATCAATATCATTTTCTTTGGGGTTGCAATAAGGAGAACACAACATGTAACAATCGGTGACAAAGAAAAATATTTTGCAACTTGGGCCAATGTGGAGTTGAACGTCGTCTGGGACTGAAACGGGGGAGCAAATTGGGGGCTAGTCTTTGACAATGTTCAAGGTAGTTGCACTGTTACCTTTTCCAATCCTTGGATTAAGTCCTCCAGTTGTGCGGCTTGCTAGTCCCTCCTTTTCTGCTCTTCTGTCGGTGCCTCTGGAGTTGGAAGGGAAAAAAGGGGGTTCGTCTTTATCAGGGATGCATGGATTCATTGTGGTCCCTGGGAAGTAAGTACAGCCGTTCTGGAGACATTTTTCTACTTCGTGTGGGCCAGTGTAAACGGGTCCTATATGTTTTCTCACTGCGAGTTGGTTTATTAGGACTTTGTCTCCGGGTATGACCTGGTGGATCGAATCTGTGGAAAGAGAAGGAAAGGTGACAGCTGCTGCTGCTTTATAATTTTCACTAAGTGTACTTACCAGATCTCTCATGTACTCTTCCTGTAAAGAATATAAGTTAGGATCCTGCCTAGGGTTCCTATCCTCTCTGTACCATCTCTTCTTCTAAATGGGCTTTCCCATTAAAGTTTATTTCTTGAACTAGGGGTGTTCCTGATTTGGTATGTGGGTGAAATCTATTTGCAGATGAGTGAAAGGTGTAGTAGGATACGGGAAGTGTTCATGTTTCACCTTGCGTGGTATGTTTGCATGTGATGTGATGTGATGATACATGTGATGCACCGTGACACATATGCTTTTAACAAGCTTGGCTCGAAGAAATCCTTATGTTGTACATTTTGGCGCGAATTATAATAATATATTCCATATTTATCAGCAAAAATATGAAGAGGCCATTAAACCTTAAATTTGATCGTAACGATTATTAACGGAAACCATTCAGTCAGTGAAGAAGGAATACATTTGACTCAGATGTACAAGGTCCCCAATACATCAGCTATCTCTAACTTTTACAAGCTTGGATGGAAGTTAGAACAATAACTTATTTTCGCAAACAAACAAAAGATAGTTAAGGAGACAACCAGGCACACAAAATATAAACTGACCAGGTCTGGTGTGTACACAGAAAGTGAATTGGTTTCAAGTGGTTAGAAGTCTTACAATAGAGAAAAGTTTGCACAGATGACTATCTGAGCAGATATCACAAGCCTCATCCTAGAACAACCTTTGCAAGTCAAGAACTGGTTTCAGGTGAAGAAATAACTCCATTGTAGACCGAAGACCGAACATTGACTTAGCCGTTCTAAAACAATGGCTTGTGTTGGCCAACAAGATTTCCTGAGAAGAAGATATTTACACAGCTGGGCTATTGAGCTACCACAGAAGAGACAGTTTTAAATACGGTCTTCACAAACCAATGTACAAAGTTGACTTGCATTATGAATATACGGGGTATTAGAAAAATATACGTTGACATGAAAAATAATATTTCAAAATTATCAAGGACATCTTAAGAACCGTGGGAAATATATAACCATCGCATCAGCTAATTTAGAAATTTGTAAAAGGGATTATAGGAGAAATTTGTTTTTATCAATAGACATGTTTTTAAAGAATCAAATCCACATGATGAAAGATATAGAATTGTGATTATAAAGATGTATCCTGCAACATGTGTCCCTCAAACACATATCAAAATAATTCATGTATTCACGTTAATAATTATTTCGTATTGATTGAGATATAAACCTGTGCATGATTGGAAAGAATGTTGTTGGGAAATATGCAGTTATACAGGAATATAAATAAGCATCTTATGTGGTATCAAAGATATACTAATTGGATCTGATGACACATAAAGTTATCAGATATATATATATATATATATATATATAGAAGTTACCAATACTAATAAGCTAATAATAATAATATAAGTCTCCCCGATAATATAAAATTATCGTGCCGATAATCTCACAATAAAGGTGAGACACCTAGTGGTTGAAAGTGATATTACTTGAGGTGCTCAAAACTCAGAGACCCAGTAAATGATTAAAATCGTCAGCCAATAGGAGCCCGACATGTCTTGCCAGGAACTCCCATAGAGACCAGAGGCCAATGAGTTAAGGACAGCTGTCAGATGGGCAGGATGTAGGATAATTTAATGGTCCTATTGTTTTGAGCAATATAATAGAGATAGCCCATGGGATTAGAAGGAGCAATGAAGATCATTCAATGAAAAAGATATTCAAGGAAGATGACTCCAAGATGAAGATCAGGAGGAAGTAGACCCCATCCATAGGGGGAGGGGCACGCTAGGACAATGCATGAAGGCATCTTGTCATCCCATGAGGGGCCATAGAAAGCACTGCATATTAACTCTGGTCATCTGCAAATAACCATCTTGGAATTGGTAAATATGCCATTTTACTTGATCAGAAATATCGTTGTTCTGTAGGAATATTGAAGGTATATCGTGTAATCATGGTCTGGTCTCATAATCAATAACTGGTAGATTTTTCGGTAAAGAGCACAATTATTATATTTTAATATTTTTTTACATAATTTCAAATTTAATGACAGAACAAAGCCTTCCAATACATTTTCATATTTTGGCCGCTTACTTACCTGCAGTAAAGTAACAGGTTGATATATGAAATAGACGCTTTCATTTCATTGTCTTTTGTATAAAGTTATCTTGAGACTTGGCCATGACACACAGATCAAAGGTATTGCATGCCCATTTTGGGGGTAGTTTAATTAATCGCAATGTGTTCATGTAACGCAACTGGTATTCTAATGTCATGTAATTATCCATATTTTTGTCAACCAATAAATTAGCTATTTCGTATGATTATACGTCTCCGTGAATACATTTCATAACATAGACTATGTCATATAGATTGACTTGTATTTAAAAACTTCTTCATTATCAAAGAATTCAATATAATTTTACTGTGCGGGTAAATATAACCTTAAGAAAACACAACACTTAAATGTATTCTGCCAACCTCTATGACCTACCCCATGGTATTGGGCCATAAACAAAGATGCACTAGCTGTCCTGCCTACCCCTCTTCTAGAAAAAGTCAATTTATGGTATTTTCTGAGTCATCCCTCGCAAACCTCCAAATCTTTCTCTGTGGCATGCGTCTGGATATAATGTTAGTACTGGCATTTTGGTATGTCCTGGCTGCTCTAGTAGCTGGCTCTGCAAATGCACTCTAATAACAGCAGAATCTACAAAACCCTTGTGTACATCAGATAAAACAGTGGAAGTCATAAATTACCTGGTAGAAGTGTCCCGTTGAGCAATGCTGTGACACTACCTCACCCTGTTCTCCTATTTAATCCCAAAAAAGGCATTTAAAATCCTAGCCTTTGGGATAACTCCATATCCGCCCAACCTTTGAGCAGACAGGTGTGAATATTTTAGGTAACATTATAATTGGTCTGCCCAGGGTAAATGATGTTGCCATCCCCTACCACCATCGCTCAGGAAGTATATCCTGAACCTGGACCGGGACCACCCTTGGAGAAATAAAAACCTGCAGGGCAAAGCTCTCCACCATTTTCTTTTTGGTGAGGACACCTGCCATAGTCCTACAATTGTCCCCTGCATACAAACATAATGAGGAGGCCAAATCTGGGTGCTACAACCACAGCATTATTCAGATACCTTTACTTGGGCACCCGGATATATCTTTTATATTTCCGGAAGGGAGGTCCAACCTTTGATAACACCTTTGGTAGCAGGTAAAACAAGAAGTGGTATACACTTAGACTATGTTCATTTAGCAGGGCAGCCATAATTACTTGTGACGGAAGACACGTTCCATGTGTCAGGCTGTAGGGCTGTGGAGGGGTCAGAATCCTAGTGGGGGGTGTGGGCGTCAGGGGTGCTGTGGAGGGACCCGAGTGGCTGACAGACATAAAAGATCACATTGATTCCAAAGATGCCCCCTGCGGACCACTTATTCTTCTCGTTCTGAATTATTTTTCCCAGTTATACTGGGCCAGAACTAGGTGGAATCTGTGAGTTGCACAGAACCATCAAGTGTCCGGGGCTTTAATGCAGCATCCTTAGCCGTCTGGTCTGTTTCCACATGTGAGCCTCAAATGCTAGGATGGCTACCTCAGCAAGAACCTGGAAAGCTGAAAACAGTCAATCAATCTAACTTATGATTGACTTACCTGCCGAAGTAAAACAACTTCTGGCCCTTTAAGTGAAACCGAAAAAAACCCTGTCTCTATATATAAATATATCCACCGACCCCAAGCAAAGGATCCAACGACTCTGAATACAGAGTGTCCTTCTGGGTGCAAACTCTACCCGTCCTTACAACTGGCTTCCAAAGAGTAACTACATACTGTAGCAGGGCCGATCTATGTGTAGGTGTGTCTCGCAGGTGGGCTTGCAATGTGGTCTGGAGCATAGACTGCAAAGGTACATAACCCTGAGGATATTATCCAACAGGTTAGTCATCAGCCGTGAAGGATACATTTCCAAAAGATTGGCTAGTCCACAAGGGGATGCCCTCTCCTCGTCCACCAGGACGCTAAAACATATGCCATTAGATGATATGGCTGTGGCATGGCACATCAGGTAAAAACTGGTGCTCCAAGTATAACTAAACTATTAATTTCCCTCAAGTCCTGTTGAGCTACAGGGTTTATAGAGGTGTTCTTAGGGTGATATCCAGTATCCCCTCTTCTAAAAATTAAAAAAAATAAATTTTTTGACTATGCCATGAGAACAGGGTTTCAGCATCACTATAATCGCTCTATAAATACACAGATTAAGCTTAATAAGCATTTCAAGTGTTATGTTCCTCAAATGCTGTGTTTACAAAAATCTCTGTGATTTTTGGACAAATGCCAAATGGCAATATTTTGCACGGAGGTACCCTAATATGTGGCTGTTAATGTGCAAAAATCGATTTTGCAAAATAAACTTCCTGTCAAGAAAAATACCTATTTGGCATAATGCCAACTATTTTTTGTATTGGACCTATATGTAGTCAGGTCTCAGCTCATCCTGTCCCTTTTCCTTGTTTCCTATCTCACTTGGGTGTCCTGTTTCTGTCAGGAATAGGGGGGGGGGCTTTTGGGGGGGTGGGGGTTAAAACTCTATATGGGTTGTGGCTTGCACCTGAGGACTAGGAGAACTTGGACAGAAACTTGGCATCCTTCTTCTTCCATCTGCTCTGACCCTAGCATTTTCAAATCAGTGCTCTGCCATTTCCAACCCATCTCTTCCCCCCCCCCAAAAAAAAATACACAAAACTCTAAATATATATATATATATACAATGTTTACCTAGCAATATAAACAATACAACTAATAAATGCACAAGTTCCTTTTAATATTCCGGCATGTCCAACCAACCCAGTCACACAGAATATTTGGAAATCGTTCCAATTTCCTCTTTCCCTCTTTCACAACGGACCCCAGACACTGATTAACTACTTAACCACTGATAACAAAATGGAATGACAATAACCGTTTGCCATCGTGGCCACTCTTCTGTTAACAGCGGGGTTCACTCATATTTTTGGTCTGGGGGTCCATTGACCCTCCCTATCAGCATTTGTAAGTTTTCACATTTACTCATAGAAAACCTTGGCCCATGGAGGTACAAGACTTTCATGTACCTTCACATAATCACAAACAATAACTTCATTCACTTCAATTCAATATCACCCTTACAAACAAACAGATTATTTTATACTTGTCACACGACAGAAAAGCACAGCTCCTCAGTCTGAGGAGAGCGGAGAAGAGGAACCAGTTATTCTCTCCCTCACCCATAGTTCTTACCACTACTTAATAGTTAAACTGTTGAGGTCTAACAAAAAAATCACAGATCCTACCTAAAAAAACGGATCGGTCTCAGACCCGCTTCATGAGTCCATACATTTTTTTAACCATGCCCAGTTTTCTATTTGCAGGCTATGGCCTTTATGTTCTCACTTCCTTAAACAAATAACCTCTACCTATCCTATATTTCTACTTATAATATCTTTAATCACTTAATTAAAACTTTCTTAAAACTTTAAGATGCAGGCTGGTGTATGCCCCCCTCAATGATCCTGTGTCAGTGTCTATACTCACTACTCCAGGAATATCCCTTTCTGCTATGGGGGAATACATTTTTTTCCTGTGTCTTTATTAGAGCCCCCCCACAGTCTGTAAGGACCCACAAATTACACAAAGTATCCCGCTTACAATACGCCAAACAGCACAGAAACAAGCCTCAAATCTGGTACAAAGACATTTGGATTGATAAGACCAAAATGTAGCTTTTTAGCCACAACTATAAATGCTACATTGGAGAGCAGTCAACAATGCCTATGATGAAAGGTACACCATTCCTACTGTGAAACAAAGAGATGAATCGCTGATGTTTTGGGGATGTGTGAGCTACAAAGGCACAGGAAATTTTGGTCAAAATTCATAGCAAGATGAATGCAGAATGTCATCAAAAAATACCGGAGGAACATTTGCATTCATCAGCCAGGAAGCTGCACATTTATAATAAATGGCTTCAGCCAAACACTAACCACGAGTGAAAAAAACGTTTTTGTGTTATCATTCATATTCTCAGAAAAAATGCCAAGAAATCATAAATTCTGCCAGGGTATGTAAACTTATGAGCACAACTGTATTGCTAGCTGAATTGTTCAGTTTTCTTTCTGTGTTGACATAAAAAGCTCTTTAAAAACACAATCTTAGATTCCCTGACCCCCTGATCCCTTTACATTACCCATGATTATTCACAAAATATTTAAAATATGGACTTCTGGTATGTGTTTGGTAGACAGTGACTAGTGTAAGGACTGTGTGTGAGCACATTAATAGAAAAGGGTAGAAAGAGGCAAGACATGTTTCAGCTTGCAATAAACATTAAAACATATCATCTGTGAGAAAATAGCCGTAAATATTGTTCACTGGCAGTTCAGTGAGGCTTCAATATAAAAGGGAGAGAGAAGTTTTTATCTTGCAATAACATAGTATATTATCTGAAAGACAATAACCACAAATATAATTCAATGTCTGAGCAGTATATAAGCAGCTTGGTTAGGATGCAATATAAGAAAGAGAGATGAAACTGTTTTTATCATTAAATAAATACAGTATACAGCATAATCTGAGCGACAATAACCATACATATTGTTCAGTGGCTGAACAGGCTGTAATAGAGGAAGAGGCAAGACAGATTTTATTCATCAATAAACATTAGAATATATTATGTAGAGGGGAGAAGATAAAGAAAGTGAGGAATGAGTAGGAAGAGTGTGGGCCTTTTGCTACTTACTGTTCAATAATGTGCAGCTTCCACAGAGCTCTATGATGCACAGTCATGTCTTTTCCCATGCATGTGGTACCAAAATGAGCAGTACATTTACCATGGATGATCCATTGCAGGCAGATCTTGCAGACCATAAAGATGCTGTGGCAGAAGATATCTTTAAAAAAGTTCACACTGCTTTGCTTTGTGGACTGTGCAGTCTGACCACTGCTTTGTCCTGCAAAACTAGCTCACCCCTACTACTTTCATGTGCGGAAACTCTGCCTCTCCCTTTAGTCCTGACATTTTTTTAAGGGGGATTTCCTAACTTTAATGGCAGCTATAGCAAAAGGGCAAAAAAATAAAAATAAATGTGCGCTAACTAAATTTGTTTTTAATGCAAACTGTTAGACAGGATGATGCAGCTGGTTGCAGACTGGCTGGTAAGTTGAGCTGGGAATTTGCTTTGGTTTTGTTTTGCATGTACCAGTTATAGGTGAGGGCAGAAACTCATACATTAATGGCCATGAAAGTTTGGGTATAAGTGATTTTTCAAGTCTAATCTAACATGGTTAACTCAATCCATATATAATATTTTTTTAGGAACAATTATTACTTTCAATTGAATAATACTTGTCTGAGATTTATAGTAGTGTTGAAATTCATAGAAAAGCAAACCCTCTGATATCTTTATTCAAATTCTCAAGACAAATTATGAAGTGTAGGATTTCTTTGCAGTTGAACCAGCATGTCTTTGACATTGGAGTTATTATTAGGGATTGTTCACATGTATCACGGATGAAATCAAAGTTAACTCCAGGCTACGTCTACAGTGCACACTGAAATAAACCAGTGATTATTTTACTCAAAATTTATTAAAGTAAAACTGGACTATGAAATGAACATTTGCTATATAATAGCAAACACTTAGAAATGTTATGAAGTGTATGTTTTCTATGTTTTAAACATATAATATAAGTCAGCAGTGCTTCAGAAAACAATTAATCTGAAAAAAAATGTAAAATAATAGAATGAATAGCAAATACCCCTTTTTCTTCTTTAAATTGGATGTAAATCTGACTCATGAAATTTGAGCTGGGTACATATATCTGCAGTGTTTTTGTTATCTCTCTTCAAAGCACTTTGTCCAGTAGCTGTCTCCTGCTCTGTTCTTCTGTTATCACCATGATAATTCCTGACAAGTTCTCTGTCACATATGAAAAAAGCAGCCTGAGTTTTGTGTTGGGAAAACTGCTATAAATAGATGAGCAGGGCCCTAAACTATTCAACGATCAGCTCTGAAACTCTCTACGTAGGAGGAGAGGGGGTGTGTGCCTTTCCTCCGATCAGCTGTCTTGGCTGTATGCCCAGACTTCAGTGCAGTGCTGAACAGGAAGAGAAGATCTCCTAACATGACCTGAACTTTCTAAACAGTATATAAAGCCGAAGACAGCAGATATACATGTAAAACTTATGTAGGGAGATTTATTTCATCTCAGTGTGTCATCTGAGGCTGTTCACTTTACTGGGTGTATGGAGGGTTTACATCCACTTTAACCTCCCTGGCGGTATGATTATTTCAGATTTTAGGTGCTGAAAGCGGTACCATTATTTTGCAAGGAAATTTGGCATTTTATATTGTAGGCCTGTAATTCTTAGGAATAACTAACTTAAATCTGTCTAAACAAAAGTCTAGTAGGCATCCCAGGTATGAAAAAGTTAAAAAAAACTAAATTATAAATTATAATATAATAAATAATAATAAATAACTATAACAAATAATAATATAATTATAATAAAAAATATTCAATAATGGAATCAACTCAAAATCACTGAAATTTGCTCAGTTGCAGAATTGTCGCTGTCATTACTTTTATTTTTTTATGACAAATTTCCCCACAATCGATATCGCTCAATTCTGCAAGTGATTATAATTTATTATCGCTGTTTTCTAGCTTTCTAAAACCACTTTTGACATAAAGGGACACTTTTGTTTGCTATGGACAATCTACAGTTTGCAGGTAGAAAGAACAGTTTTTATTGTACAAAAGTACATGTAAGGCACTGGGCAGACCACTAGGGACTAGGGATGAGCCGAACACCCCCGGGTTCGGTTCGCACCAGAACGTTCGAACAGACCGCGGGTTCGCATGAATATTTCGAACCCCATTGAAGTCTATGGGACCCGAACGTTCGAATTCAAAAACGGTGACCAAAATTCAATTAAATGTTGGAAAACGTCGTTCAGAACCCTGGTCTTGCCCCAGGGAACATGTATCAATGGAATTTTTTTTTTTTTAAACGGCCATTTTTTGCGGAGCAGCAATTTTAATGATGCTTAAAGTGAAAAAATAAATAAAATTCCTTTAAATATCACACCTGCTGGGTGTCTATAGTAGTGACACATGTTTAGAAATGTCCCTGCACAACATGAGAGGACTATAAAAAAAGTAATTAATGCTACTTGCGCAAGTTCTGTGTGGCAACATTATGTCGAACATTTGAGCGGTGTTTTGTGAAAGAAATTTTTTAGAAAAAAGGGCACCCCTCAAACATACTGTAATTGGAGCGTAACAAGGAGCCACGTGCAAAGTATTGCATCAAAAATTGTTATTAGGCGCCCTGTTAAACAGGGGCAGAAAAATTGGGCCTTGGGCACAACACAACACTAGCAACCCCTCCCAATAACTCCAATTGGAGCGCAACAAGGAGCCACGTACAAATTATTGCATCAAAAATTGTTATTAGGCGCCCCTGTTAAACAGGGGCTGAAAAATTGTGCCTTGGGCACAACACAACACTTGCAACCCCTCCAAATAACTCCAATTGGAGCACAACAAGGAGCCACGTGCAAATTATTGCATCAAAAATTGTTATTAGGCGCCCCTGTTAAACAGGGGCGGAAAAGTTGTGCCTTGGGCACAACACAACACTTGCAACCCCTCCCAATAACACCAATTGGAGCGCAACAAGTTGCCAGGTGCAAAGTATTGCATCAAAAATTGTTATTAGGCGCCCCTGTTAAAACAGGGGCAGAAAAATTGGGCCTTGGGCACAACACAACACTTGCAACCCCTCCCAATATCTCCAATTGTAGCGCAACAAGGAGCCACGTGCAAATTATTGCATCAAAAATTGTTATTAAGGGGGGCGCATGCGCGAGGCTCTTGATGGCGGACGTCTTTCCCTAGAGCTCCGCACTCCCCGCCACTATAACGGGACCTAACTGACCGCCCATTCCGTGTAACAACCCCGCTGTTTCTGACATCGCTCATCGGACCGTGCCCTGCTTCCTCTGCGATGGTTTTGACCGGCCATCGCGGCAAATCTAAGCCTAAACCGATCAAGGAAGCCCTGGCCCGCGCCTCATCTAAGATGGCGGCGAAGGCCCTCGCCAAACAGCTTGCTGCTTCACCAGACCGCTCTGTTCAAGCAGATAGTGAAGGAGAGGAGGAATCTGATTTTACTACTGGTGGTTCTCCTTCTCATCAAACATCAGGTATGTCACAAACAGACTTTCTTAAACATATGGAGTCTATGCTACATAAGGCCCTTAAAGCTACCTCTGACCAAATCACTAACAGGCTGTCCCGTGAAATCAGAGAGCTTGGTCAACGTACAGCCGACCTGGAAACTAGGGTGGATGACATGGAGCTCACCATCCAGGAACATGCCCAGGACCAGGCGGCTCTCCGCGAGGAAAATGCCACCCTCTTGTCTCGTTTGGAAGACGCGGAGAACCGCGACCGCAGGTCTAATTTGCGCATCCGGGGCATACCTGAATCGGTTGATGATTTGCAATCTTTCTCTACCGCCTTATTCCAGGAACTTTCTGAGTCAGCTATACCGATCGAACGGCTTGAGTTTGACAGAATACATCGTGCCTTGACCCGCCGTCAGCAAGATGGCCCCCCTCGAGACATTATCGTCAAACTCCACTTCTTCCGCACTAAAGAACAGCTTCTCTCTGCCGCTCGTAACAAGGATACCCTCCAGTTCCAGAGTCACACTTACCAACTTTTCTCCGACCTGGCCCCCTCCACGATCGCTAAACGGCGTGCTATGAAACCACAATTACAAATTCTTATGCAGCACCATTTGAAATACACCTGGCGTTTTCCTTTTGCTTTGCAATTTTCTTACCAAGGCCAGCAGCACTCCTGCACGTCCCCGGATTCTCTTCAAAGTTTGCTGGAAACCCTCCGCCTTACTCCTCCAGCGCAGACATCAGAGACTGCACTACCTCGTACCCCAGCTCGCAACACATACCATCCGTATGTGACCACTCCGAAGGGATCCCACTCTGGTCCTACTTCCGTCCGCAAAGGAACCCCCATCCATACTCCTAAAGCTGGTCTACCGGATCGTTTACCATACACCCCTCGCTGAATTTGTCTGAATTATTATTTTTTTTTTTTTTTCTCTCCTTTTATTACAGAGCCTGGAAAACTCTGTGATCCCCGCTAGCAGTGTTCCGTTTTGAACCATTTAGATCTGGTACTGCTCTACGTTTCTGATGTCGATTCCTCCCTGTCTGGAACACCCGGGGACTGTCCTCCCTTATTCCCCTATTCGATGCGACTGATAATTACGATCCGCTCCCCTGCCCTGTCGTGTCAGGGGACAGTTCAGGTCTAGTTCAGTATATTTTCTTTTCCTTTTTTTTTCTTTGCTGCTTTCTTTTATACAACTTAAGTTTTTTATTTGTGTCTCCCTTTTTACCCTACCATTTTGCTGTTTTTGGGTGTTGATGCTCCATATCCCCAGTATAATGGTTTCATGTCCCTCTACTTATTGTATACTCAGATAACCTCTATTCCATTTTCCCTTTCTAACCCCCCCCTTTTTTCTTTTTCTTCCCCTCTTTCCCCCCTCCCCCTCCCCATCCACTTCGTCCCCTTCCAACCCCCCTCCTCCTCCCTTTCCCACCCTATACCCTCTCCTCTTCCCTTCACCTCCCTTATCCTTGTCCCCCCCCCTTTTTTTTTTTTTCTCTCCCCCTTATGACCTCCCTGATCCTACCCCTCCATATCTCCCCTTCTCCCATGCCTCTTTATTGATATGTCGGTCCCCTTCTCAACTATGTTATTCCCCCTTATCAGGTACTACACCGATTACATGGAAATGACCTCTAACACCTTTGGGTTTGTTTGCTATGTCTCTGGTACCGTTCGTTTTATTTTATTGTATTTTTTTTCTATGTTCATTATTCGTTTCTAACCGTTTGTTCTTTCTGTTTGCCTAATACCTATTATGGGTTGTTTCTTTTTGAATGTTTATCATGTCCCGCTTGTGGCGGGGAGCTGTCACTGCTCCCCCTTTCTGTGGTGCATCCGCGCTTGAGCTATCTTTTTGGCTCGGGTGCTGATACACTATTTGGTCGGGAGATAGAGTTAATCTCTTCTCCTTCCTTATGTGTTTTATTTTGTCTCTCATGATTTCTCTCTTCCTCTTCTTTATTTTTTCCTATTACTCTTCTTTCTTCCCCTTTTCTCTCCTCTCCCCAGGTCGGTTGGGCTGCGTGGCTCTGTGGATTTTGTTTGTTTCCCCTGAAATGGCTCCCCTAAACATACTATCCCTGAATGTTAAAGGTCTCAACTCGCCTAACAAGAGAGTCAAAGCTTTCCGCACCTTTTCAACCCTGAAAGCAGGTATTGTTGCTCTTCAAGAAACGCATTTTTCAACCCGATCTACCCCGAAATTTTTTAGTTCCCAATACCCCCAAGTATTCACAGCCTCAGCTTCCACAAAACATCGTGGAGTCCTCATTGCCTTACATCGTTCCCTCCCCTTTACACTGACCTCTGAGGTTAGGGATCCTGAGGGCCGCTACATTATTATAGTGGGTCTCCTCCAGGATATAGAAACCACTCTAGTTTCATACTATGCCCCAAATTCCAACCCAACCCCCTTTTTTTCACACTTGTTCCAGGTTATACGTTCTCATTGCAAGGGTACCCTCTTTTTATGCGGTGACTCTAACCTGGTACTACAACCAAACATGGACAAAACCCCATACTCCCCTGATCAGTACTCTCCATCTGTTCGCTTTCGGAAACTCCTACAACAGGCCTCTTTGCTAGACTCCTGGCGGGAATGTAACCCGTCCAGGAAACATTACACATTTTATTCATACCCTCATAAATCTTTTTCTAGAATCGACCACATTTTTGTTCCAGTTGCCTCCTCCCCCATTCTTCTCGGTTCTACTATCCAGCCTATCTCCTGGTCTGACCACTGTGCAGTATTGACCACAATCTCTTCCTTAATCCCTAAATCCAAAGACCATACTTGGTGTATGAATGAAGCACATCTCACCAATCAGGCATTTTGTTTTGATATCCAGCTTGCGCTATCTGAATATGTGAAATTTAACTCCACCCCTGACATCTCACCCGTTCTCCTCTGGGAGGCCCATAAACCTGTCATCAGGGGTACCTGTATCTCAGTCTCTACCCAGCTCAACCGTGATAGGAAAATTAGGTTGGCAGAACTGGAACACAATTTCCATAATTCTTTTCTTCAATTCCAGTCTTCCCCTACTGAACCCCACAGATTGCTGATGGACAAGTCTAAAACAGAACTTGATTTAGCACTGGCTGAGTTAGCTGACAAAGCCATTCGTAGATCTAACCACTCCATCTACACGAAAGCTAATAAACCTGACACTTTTTTAGCCCTTCGCCTACGTCGCCCCGAACGGAACCATGCTCCTATTAGATTGCGTACTGATAAAAATACCTACACTAGCAACCCCGTGAAAATCTTATCTGAATTCAGGCGTAGGCTTCAAACTCTTTATAAAGCCCAACCCTCTTTCTCCCCCTCCTCTGCGGATGAACTACTCCAAAACATCCCTCTGCCCACCTTATCTGATTCCTCCCGTAATCTCCTTGAATCCCCTATTACAACAGAAGAGATCTTGGCAGCAATTAAGACCCTTAAATCCAATAAACGCCCGGGTCCTGATGGACTCTCAAATACTTACTACAAAAAGTTTGCTGGTATCTTGGCCCCTCTCCTCACTGGCTCTTTCAACGCTCTTCTCAGGCATCATTCCTTTGGCCGTGATGCTCTGACAGCTATAATAGCTATGATCCCTAAGCCTAACTCTGACAACTCCCTTTGGTCCAATTTTAGACCTATATCACTACTCAATACTGATATCAAATTATTAGCTAAAGTGTTGGCCTTGCGTCTCAACCCCATTATTGGCAACCTGATTCATAAAGACCAGGTTGGTTTCATCCCTCGTCGTCAAGCCAGCGACAATGTTCGCAGGGTAGTTCTCCTGCAACATCTAGCAAAGTCCCGCAAAATCCCCATGCATCTATTGTCGCTGGACATCAGAAAGGCCTTTGATACAGTTTCCTGGCCCTATCTGAATTATATTCTTACCCGCTGGGGTTTTGGCCCACATTTTTTACAATGGGTGAACTCCCTCTATAATCAACCACAGGCTTATATCAAATATGCAGGGTTCCGTTCAGAGACCTTTCGGATTGAGAGAGGTACCAGACAGGGGTGCCCCTTATCCCCTTTACTATTTGCTTTAGTAATTGAGCCCCTAGCAGCCCTGATTAGGGCTAGCCCTGATATAAAGGGTCTAGAAGTAGCCTCTACGTCTCATAAACTCTGCCTATTTGCAGATGACGCACTTCTGTTCATTACTTCCCCTCGACTCACCCTCCCAAGCCTGATTCGATTGTTAGAGAAATTTGCGTCCATATCCGGTTTAGAGATAAATAAATCTAAATCTAGAGCCCTTAACGTATCTCTCCCCCCCGCAGAGGTTGTTCATTTGCAAGAACTCTTCCCCTTTGTTTGGTCTGCTGCATCTCTACCATACCTAGGCATAAAGCTGACGTCTGACCCGTCCTCCCTGTATAAAGCTAATTATCTTCCTATGCTGTCACATCTATCTTCTCTTTTAGATGCTTGGAAACCGCTATGTGTCTCCTGGTTGGGTCGAGTAGCAGCTGTTAAAATGTCCCTACTCCCGAAACTTTTATACCTATATAGAGTTCTCCCTGTTTCAGTTCCCTCATACTTCCATCGTATTGTCCAGTCCCGGGTCTTTAAATATGTTTGGGGTCCTACAAAACCCAGAGTCTCTAGATCAGTCCTCCTTCAAAACAAACTAAGTGGGGGTTTGGGTGTCCCCAACTTCGCTCGGTATTATCAGTCAGCCCAACTAGCTCAAATCACACTTTTTCAAGCCTCCACAGAAATTCCATTGTGGGTCACCCTGGAAGCTATAGATATCTTCCCGCTTTCAATACATAATCTCTTATGGTTATCTCCCTCGGTTCGTGGCAACATAGCCAATCCTATTACACGCCACTCTCTTAAACTCTGGGATGGCCTCAGTGGACGTTTCCAACTAAAATCCCCTCATTCCCCACTCCTTTCGTTCTTTGGTCACCCGCTCTTCTATCCAGCATTCACGGAACCTGAGGCTTTTCACCACTGGCTCCAGGCCGGAATACATAGAATAATAGACCTGGTCACTCCCACTTCCCTTAGACCGTTCTCAGACCTACAGACCCAAGCCAAACTCACCTCAAGGGATTATTTTCGTTATCTACAAATAGCTCATTTTACCCGCACTGTTATTGGTGGTAACTCTTCTCTATGTACCCTATCCTTCTATGAAAAGATTTGCAACTCAGATCCCCATGCTCCGGGCATCATTTCACAAATATACGATCATTTGACATCCTCCCCTACTGCCCCTCCTCTTTACACTGCACAGTGGTCTAGGGATCTTCAGGTAGTGTTGAATAGTGAAGACTGGTCGGATATTTGGGCCCGCACGAAATCATCCTCTCAGAACATTGTTGCCCTGGAAACTAACTACAAGGTCCTTATGAGATGGTACCTGGTCCCTGCCAGGATATCTAAATTTTTGCCATCTTATTCACCTGAATGTTTTCGAGGATGTGGTGGACGGGGCACACATGAACACGTGTGGTGGTCTTGTCCTACGGTACAACGGTTTTGGATAATAGTTTTCCGAATGGCTTCCACCCTTTTTGATGAAGAAATTCTGCCCGATCCCTCCTTAGCCCTCTTGAATCATATACAAAAAGAGTTTACGAGAGCTCAGACGAGACTCCTGTTGCAGCTGACCACCGCTGCCAAACAAGTAATAGCTAGGGCCTGGAAGACCCCGACTTTACATATTGCTGAAGTTAAACATAGGGTAACCCAAGCAATGATCCATGACAAAATTGAAGCTACTATTTTGGATAAGATCCCCAGCACAGTAAAATTTGGTCCCCCTGGGCAGTACACTTTCTTCCCCCGGACTTTGACCTGTCCCTTTTGGTGCCGTAAATATCATGTTTCCCCCTTATCTACCCATAGATCCTTCATGGGGCTTATGCATCCCAGCCGACCTTCCCCCTCCCCCCCCTTTTTTTTCTTTCTTTCTTTCTTTTTTCCTCTTCCCTCTCTCTTCTTCTCTTTTCTCTCTTTTCTTTTTTTCTCTTATTCCATCTCTTCCATTGTCTCCTTCCTCTTCCTAGGAATACAAAATCATACAATTATCTCTGTCTGGGCGACTCCAACTCTAGCCGCCCACCACTGGTTTACGTTCTATCTGTTTGTTGACTTACAGAGTAGTCTCCTGCCATGCCTGTATCCTGCAGTGAGAAGACACTAATCTTCTTACCGTTTTTTCTTTAAGCTTATTGTTTGTCCTTTTTTTTCTGAATTTAGTTGTATAAGCCTGATAATTGTTACGCTGCATAATTGGTTATTCCTGTCTCATGTAGCCTTTTACTTGTTTTACCCATTACTGTCACAAATAGCAATGTAATGTTGGTTTACTCTGTATTTTGTTTATCCAATAAAATACTTGAACAGAAAAATTGTTATTAAGCGCCCCTGTTAAACAGGGGCAGAAAAATTGAGCCTTGGGCACAACACAACACTGCAACCCCTCACAATAACCCCAATTGGAGCGCAACAAGGAGCCACATGCAAAGTATTGCATCAAAAATTGTTATTAGGCGCCCCTGTTAAACAGGGGCAGAAAAATTGGGCCTTGGGCACAACACAACACTGCAACCCCTCACAATAACTCCAATTGGAGCGCAACAAGGAGACACGTGCAAAGTATTGCATCAAAAATTGTTATTAGGCGCCCCTGTTGAACAGGGGCTGAAAAATTGGGCATTAGGCACTGGTGGCGGAGCCCAGAAACACAACATTTCTTACTAGCAGCAAGAAAAGTGAGGAGGAGAAGGATATTCCATCAGCAGCATAAGAGGACAGTCACTCAGCATCAGCAGTCTAAAAGGGATCCGACATTTCAACAAAAAGATATTATTCATTAATATCAGCATCAGGTGCTTGATAGCTGGTGTTGATCCAAGCCTGATTCATTTTGATGAAGGTCAGTCGATCAACAGAGCCGGTGGAGAGACGCACCCTGTGATCAGTCACAAAGCCTCCAGCAGCACTGAATGTCCGTTCTGAAAGAACACTGGATGCAGGGCAAGCCAGTAGCTCAATTGCGTACTGGGCAAGCTCTGGCCAGTGATCCATCCTCAAGACCCAGTAAGCCAGAGGATTTTCGGTGGGGAAGGTGTCCAAGTCAGATCTTGCCCCTAGGTATTCCCGGACCATGTAAAGCAGACACTGGCGATGGTTGCTGGAACCGGTCAGACTTAAAAACTGCCTGAACGCATCGGTCAGACGACCACCTTCTCCACCGCCCCTTCTGTGACTCACCAAAGCCTCAGCAAGACGTTGTCCAGAGCCAGGTTTTGGTAATCCCCCCGGTTCTGGGAACGCATTGCACAGACCCTTCTGCAAGGCCTCCCGCAGAAGTTTCATCTTCTGCTCCCTCTGCGATGGCAACATAAGGTCCGCAACCTTACTCTTGTAACGTGGATCAAGGAGAGTCGCCAGCCAGTAATGATCCCTCTCCTTAATAGCACGTACACGAGGATCCTTACGCAGGCTTTGCAGGATCAGGGAGGCCATGCAGCGTAGGTTTGCAGAGGCATTCGGGCCACAGTCCTCTGGGTCACCGAGGACGACAGGATCCACAGGCACCTCATCCCAGCCACGTAAAACTCCATGTGCTCTTTGGGACTGTAAATGATCCCTTGAAGACTGCTGCTGCTGAGTGCTAGGCTCCACCTCCATGCTGCTGATACAATCCTCCTCCTCCTCCTCCTCTTCCTGTGTGCTAGGTGGGCAAGCAGGACCACTGTCTGGGTAAAGGGGGCCTTGAGAGGCAAGGAAGTCCTCCTCTTCCTCCCTCTGTTCTGCCTCAAGGGCCCTGTCCATTATTCCATGTAGCGTGTGCTCCAACATGTGAATAAGAGGGACAGTCTCACTGATGCATGCACTGTCACTGCTCACCATCCTCGTGGCCTCCTCAAATGGTGACAGGACAGTGCATGCATCCCTGATCAAGGCCCACTGGCGTTGGGAAAAAAAACCTAGCTGCCCTGACCCAGTTCTGCTGCCATATTGGTACAGGTACTCATTGATGGCCCGCTGCTGCGTGTGCAGCCGCTGCAGCATGGCCAACGTTGAGTTCCATCTGGTGGGCATGTCACAAATTAGGCGGTTCTTGGGCAGGTTGTATTCCCTTTGGAGGTCAGCCAGCCGAGCAGTGGCATTATATGACCTCCGGAAATGCACACAGACTTTCCTGGCCTGCTTCAGGACATCCTGCAAGCCAGGGTATCTGCCCAAGAACCGCTGCACCACCAAATTGAGGACATGCGCAAAACAGGGCACGTGGGTGAGTTTTCCCTGTCGCAGGGCAGAGAGGAGGTTGGTGCCATTATCGCTGACCACCATTCCAGGCTTCAGCTGGCGTGGCGTCAACCACCTCTCAGCCTGACCCTGCAGAGCTGACAAAACCTCGTCCCCAGTGTGGCTCCTGTCTCCCAAGCACACCAGCTCTAGCACCGCATGGCATCTTTTGGCCTGCATTCCTGCGTATCCCCTCGTACGCCTACGGAGCACGGCTGGTTCAGAGAAAACATCCCCACAGGAAGAGGCCACAGAGGAAGAAGAAGAGGAGGGGGTGGAGGAAAGAGGTGTGTCACAAGCAGTAGTATTGTTTTGGAGGCGTGGTGGCGGAACAACCTCCAAAACTACTGGACCTTGCCCTGCGTCCTTCCCAGATGCCAGCAGAGTCACCCAATGCGCCATAAAAGACAGGTAACGTCCCTGTCCATGCCTGCTGGACCATGAGTCAGCGGTAATATGCACCTTACCACTGACCGCCCTGTCCAGCGAGGCAGGGACATTGCCTTCCACATGCCGGTAGAGAGCCGGAATAGCCTTCCGTGAGAAAAAGTGGCGTTTTGGTACTTGCCACTGAGGTACTGCACATTGCACAAACTCACGGAAGGGGGCAGAGCTGGGGCAGGGAAATTTGCCTGGTACTATCAGTAGATTGACCGCTAATACTAGCTTGTGACACACCTATTTCTACACCTTCACTGCAGGCTTCAGAGAGGACTGGGGGTCTACTGGGGTTGGAGGTCCAGAAGGGCAAGAGGGGGTACGCTTTTGTCTTTGGTGTGGGTCTTTCTGGTGTGCTTGCCAACGAGCTGCATGGCAGGTCGACATATGTCTGGACAAACATGTGGTACCCAGGCGGTTGATGTTTTGGCCACGCGAGATACGCTTGCGACATAAGTTGCAAATAGCAAAGGTACGATCTTGTGGACATGTTTCAAAGAAGGCCCACACCAAAGAACTTTTGCTGTACCGGTCAGACACAGACCATGCACAAGCGCCGTAGATGTGCGCTGTAATGCAGTGGGTGTGACCTTAAGCTGACCCCTGGAGGGCATCCTGCCTCTTTGGAGATGTGCCTGTGCCTCGTCCTCCTCCTCGTCCGCCTCCTCCTCCTCTCTCCTATCAGGCACCCAGGTAGAGTCAGTGACCTCATCATCCCCTACCTCCTCATCACTGTCAACAACCTGGCAGTATGCTCCAGCTGGGGGAACATCATCACTGACAAATTGCTGTCCCTCTCGGCCACCCCCTCTCCCTGGGCTCACATCAATGCCTTCCTCTATCAGTGTTCCGTCATCGGAGTCTTCAAAACGCTGCGCATCTTCCTGCAGCATGTACCCCACACTGTGTTGAAACAGTTCGGGGGACTCCTCAGGAGGACATGGTGGTACTAGAGAAGTATTGTGTGAAGCCATTGTGCAGAGGGAAGAGGACGCCTTGGCAGCTGCTTTGCCAGATGAACTTTGATCAGTCTGTGTGAGAGAGGATGAGGAGGATGAGGACGGCTTGGTCATCCACTCTACTAATTTCTCTGCATGTTGAGGCTCAACACGGCCAGCTCCCGAAAAGAAGGACGAGTGGCCACGGCCACGGCCACGTGCTGAAGAGGATGCACCACATACACTACCAGCGTTACCTCTACATGCAGAGCCTGCTTGCCCTCGTGACTCTCTGCCTCTCTTTGTTGTCCTTCCAGACATATTTATGCGCTCAGGTGGTATATAACAGCACACGTCCAGTGACACTAACTGCACTCAGGTGGTATATAACAGCACACGTCAAGTGACACTAACTGCGCTCAGGTGGTATATAACAGCACACGTCCAGTGACACTAACTGCGCTCATGTGGTATATAACAGCACACGTCCAGTGACACTAACTGCGCTCAGGTGGTATATAACAGCACACATACAGTGACACTAACTGCGCTCAGGTGGTATATAAAAGCACACGTACAGTGACACTAACTGCGCTCAGGTGGTATATAAAAGCACACGTACAGTGACACTAACTGCGCTCAGGTGGTATATAACAGCACACATCCAGTGACACTAACTGCGCTCAGGTGGTATATAACAGCACACGTCCAGTGACACTAACTGCGCTCAGGTAGTATATAACAGCACACGTCCAGTGACACTAACTGCGCTCAGGTGGTATATAACAGCACACGTACAGTGACACTAACTGCGCTCAGGTGGTATATAAAAGCACACGCACAGTGACACTAACTGCGCTCAGGTGGTATATAAAAGCACACGTACAGTAACACTAACTGCGCGCAGGTGGTATATAAAAGCACACGTACAGTGACACTAACTGCGCTCAGGTGGTATATAACAGCACACGTCCAGTGACACTAACTGCGCTCAGGTGGTATATAAAAGCACATGTACAGTGACACTAACTGCACTTAGGTGGTATATAAAAGCACATGTACAGTGACACTAACTGCGCTCAGGTGGTATATAACAGCACACGTCCAGTGACACTAACTGCGCTCAGGTGGTATATAACAGCACACGTTCAGTGACACTAACTGTGCTCAGGTGGTATATAACAGCACACATCCAGTGACACTAACTGCGCTCAGGTGGTATATAACAGCACACGTCAAGTGACACTTACTGCGCTCAGGTGGTATATAACAGCACACGTCCAGTGACACTAACTACGCTCAGGTGGTATATAAAAGCACACGTACAGTGACACTAACTGCGCTCAGGTGGTATATAAAAGCACACATACAGTGACACTAACTGCGCTCAGGTGGTATATAACAGCACACGTCCAGTGACACTAACTGCGCTCAGGTGGTATATAACAGCACACGTCAAGTGACACTAACTGCGCTCAGGTGGTATATAACAGCACACGTCCAGTGACACTAACTGCGCTCAGGTGGAATATAACAGCACACGTACAGTGACACTAACTGCGCTCAGGTGGTATATAAAAGCACACATACAGTGACACTAACTGCGCTCAGGTGGTATATAACAGCACACGTCCAGTGACACTAACTGCGCTCAGGTGGTATATAACAGCACACGTCCAGTGACACTAACTGCGCTCAGGTGGAATATAACAGCACACGTACAGTGACACTAACTGCGCTCAGGTGGTATATAAAAGCACACGTACAGTGACACTAACTGCGCTCAGGTGGTATATAAAAGCACACGTACAGTGACACTAACTGCGCTCAGGTGGTATATAACAGCACACGTCCAGTGACACTAACTGCGCTCAGGTGGTATATAACAGCACACGAGGTATAAATGAGAAAACAACGTAAAGGCCACCTAGTGGCCGGAGTTGTCATTACACCTACGATCCGCAAGTGTAATGGTTTTACACTTGTCGGATGTTGCAGCGTATCTATGCAAAAGTGATGCTAAGCATCACGCGCATAGATACGAGGCAAAAAAAACGGCGATACGACGGGGTATCTGAGATACTCCGTCGTATCGCCGCTGAGAATCTGGCCCTGTGTCTCAATCTATCTATCTCTCTCTCTCTGTCTGTCTGACTGCAAAGCAAGCCGGAACACACTACACGAGGCCGCCCGGGAGGCCGCCTTTTATAGTGTGGGGCGTGTGCTAAAGCCCTGAGCCCTAATTGGCTAAAGCACCCAGGCTTTGGCCAATTAGGTCTCTTCGTTTTTTGGGCGCTGTGATTGGCCAAGCATGCGGGGTCATGGTGCATGCTTGGCCAATCATCAGCGCGCAACGCCGCAGTGAATTATGGGTCATTCGAATTTGGCGCGAAAGACCCGATTTGTTCGTTTTCGACGAACAATTGAACGGCCAATGTTCGATGCGAACATGTGTTCGCATCGAACACGAAGCTCATCCCTACTAGGGACAAAGGGGGTGTGTATTTTTTACATACAGTACTGTAATCTGTAAGATTACAGTATACTGTATGTATTGTGTTTATTTACTTTTTTTAATTTGGCGCCGTTCTCCGCCCCATGCGTCGTAACGTCGCAGGGAACGGAGATCGGCGGCACACAGAGACACTGTGTGAATCGAACGAGGTCCCACTCGCTCACACAGCGGGGAGGCATCGCAGGATCCAGGGACAAGGTAAGTAACTTCTGCCTGTGGATGCTGTGAAGCGAGCCCGAGTCTGGCTCGGGGATACCGATTTTGGCACAAAAATCTTACCCCGAGCCAGACTTGGGAATACCGCCGGGGGGGTTAAGTGGTAGTCATGTGACTGCTATATCGTCCTTCTTTCCAAAGCTCTAAAGGGTGGGAGCAAAGAATGCTAATAAAATGCCACATATACGGGTATACTTACCAAAATGTATTTTTTTAAATTATATTTTCAGACCTATTTAAGTCACCCAAACTGCTCTGTCCCGCTGCTGCTGGCTGCTTCCAGAAGCCGTTGTCACACAACTTATACAGAGCTGGGCAGAGGGAAGGCCAACCACAAGCTGACTACAGGCACACCATGGGTTGGCACAGTGATCCAAGGAGGAAGAAGGAACTCAAAGTGAAAGGAAAAAGTACCCCAGGGGCTTTGTGTTGCAGCAAAAAAATGATGAATCGAAAACATTTTAATTGAATAAATATATCACAAAAAACATGTCTGTTATATTTAAAACATAAGTGCCAAGTGGTTGCAATAAATAAACATTCACATGATACTGACACAGCCATAGGAGCAGACATACAATAACATAACATGATTATGTAATAATCGAATCACAAATATTGTTATAAACCCCAACGCGTTTCTACCTTTTCACTGGCGGTCATCTTCAGGGGGTATAATGAAGATGCTCTCAACAAAGGAACATCTACCATATGCGTAATATTGTAAATACTAGGTATATTTGCCCCATAATGGCTGGGTGAGGGGAAACTTTTCCCATGTTCTGCATCTGTGGACCGACCAAGAACCATGTGGCCATGGCCAATGCCTCCCACAACCCACGTGAAGGCGGGAAGGGCAAGAAGAAAAAGCCCAGGCTATAGGTTAGGGGACCAAAACCACAGGCACACGAGAGGTCGCACTGAAGCCCCACACATAAGGGAAAAAGGGGGGTCCAAGAGGGGAGGTCCAAAGTGCCAAGACAAGAAACTTGAACCAAAACAGGCACCCCAAGCTGTAAAGATATGGAAATATAGAATGATAAGGAGGGTAAAAAAGTTGGTACATTGATATATTCATTGTTAAATGAGATAAATGAAAAAGGTAAACCCATAGTGAAGTGCTAAAACGGAAAATGAAAAATGAAAAGAATAATAATGAAAACAAAGGGAGGTGGATGAAGAAAGTGAACCGTATGTGATATGTGTGTGAAATGTATAAGATGGGTGTAAAAAAGTGAATGTGAAGTGTGAGTATAACAGAAACATGGGAAAATGAGAGATGAAAAGGGGCAGTGAAAAGACCTAGAAGGAAGTGAAATATACATATGACTGTGAACAAACTTGGTGAAGGAACCGTAGTGAGGGGGAGGTGATGTGGTGAATAGCACTGAAGCCATGAGATAATATGTGTGAAAATGGGTGTGACAGAGGAAAAAGGGGGAATGGTGTGTGAGGGAACTAAATTATCTGCAGGAAGGGACATGTGAGTGAGCATGTGTTAAGAAAGAGTGAAGTGATCATCGAATGTGAGAAAAAATGTGTAGAGGATGTAAAATGAGATACCTGGACTGCTTTAGTTGAGGAACCATTTCCCCTTAAAGGTTATCTAAATAAAGCCCTGAAAGGGGAGTCCTGGTGGATATGTAATCAGAGGTTCCTAGGGCCCAAAGGATCTAGGGAGAAATTCGGAAGTAGATAAAGTTTAGACTATACTAGGAAGCAGAGCTCCAGTGAAAGGCCATATATATTATAAGGAATTACCTACTTTCAACTGGATACCAATTAAAGGGGTGTTCCACCCACAAAAATGACCTTTTCTTAACCCACTCCTCACCCCCATACATGCCACATTTGGCATGTAATTTTTTTTGGGGGGGAGTGGGGGCTTCAGTAGGAGTGGGACTTCCTATCCCACTTCCTGCTTCCGCCGAGGGGCTGGTTAGGCGATTAAGCTTAATCGCCTACACCAGCCCCCTCCCTGTAGGCGATCACATGGGACACTGACAGGTCCCATGCGATCGCCTCTCCAATCAGCGGCGAGCCGCGCCGCGCACGCATGCGCAGTACGGCTCGCGCATGCGCAGTGGGTGCCCGGCCGTGAAGACGAAGGCTGTCACGGCTGGGTGCCCGCAGTGGAGATGGAGACGCCGGCTGGGGAGGGGGGGAGAGGAGCGGAGCCCCGGTCGGCGCGTCGCTGGAACGCAGGACCAGGTAAGTGAGTGTTTATTAAAAGCCAGCAGCTACACTTTTTGTAGCTGCTGACTTTTAATAAACAAAATTTTGGCTGGAACACCCCTTTAAGGTCTGTCCTTCGTGATGGCTGCATGGTCTCTGAGGTGAATAGTCACAAGACCACCTATTTGTATATGTTGTATATGTGGTAATGTGATTGGGCATGCCTGATTGGCTGCAAGGCAAGTGACTCAATGGAACCCCCCACACCCAAACGCGGTGGGACAGAAGGCCACCGATGGGCAGCCCATATGCGGCCACCCAGGTGTTCCAGAAGGACAAAGCCCCGACACAGTAGTCACTTCTGCCGCCAAAACGGTGTGACGTCACGATGTGCTGCTTACCACGCAATGCGCATGCGCGGCAGAACGACGACGCCTGGAAAGATCATGGGACGACGCCGCCAGCAGGCAAGGACTCCCTTTGAGCAGCCAACTGGAAGAATGCCGCTGTGGAGCATAAAAGGGATAGGGAGGAAGATTCCTCCAATATCCCCCCGCCTGCGGTGAGGCCCAGAAAGTGATTGAATCCCCACAAGGCAGCATACCACGCCAACCAGTGGGTCAAGGTACATGGCACAGGTCAGCACAGCCCCGGTGGGAACAAAAGCAACACATCATGAATTAATGCGTAAATATGTAAAAAAAGATATACAGTATGTGAAAATAAGATCGAAGATGAAATCTTGGCATGTTAATAAATGCTTATCAATGTAACTGTAAACAACATGACTCTTGCCTCTTGCTGTGTACTACAACAAATTAAAGAAACCTCATAAAGTAATGATGTAGGTATAAAACCACACATATTAAAGATGAAAAAAATGATTTATATATATATATATATATATATATATATATATATATAGCAGCCAGCGATCTGTGGCACAATGATCAGGGACCTGTTATTATTCGGGACATTGCTTGTCAATGCAGGAGCTGTATTGAACTTCAAACTGAACCACTAACTGCCCTTGCCAGTGGACCTGTTTTTTTAAAACCTGTATGAGCGCAGGAGTGACCGCTTAAGTTTGGACGCAAGGACCCCCTGGGTGGACAAGCCAGGCTTTTATCTGATGTGCCTGATACCCCTTTAGGGGTTCTAGGATCTGGTAAGTGGGGACACAAGAGGGGTCACAGAAGTCACCATTTGTAAACTAAGAGCACCTTTTGTCACTTTGAGACACTTTGAAGAATTTACCTGTTTCATGTTTATTTATTGGATTTCAATTTGGACCGTATACCATATAGCTGTCATTTATATTTCTTTGGTGGTACACACCACTGCTGCACTGGACACTTTATATTTATATTTATTATATGGTGATGGACATTATTCATTATTTTGATGCACATTAGTCATTTTAGTTATCTTGCGCATGGTCTATATATTGTGATATACATATATATCAGTCATTATTGGTGGTCTATAAACTGTATTACACATACAGTATAGACTATATTAAGGATCACATTGGTTATATTTATTAGCCCCATTAGGAGGCTTCACTGTTTTGTTGGTAACATATGAAGAGTCACATTTCATATTGGTGTTTAACCACTTAAGGACCGCCTACTGCACATTTACGTCGGCAGAATGGCACGGCTGGACACATCAACGTATATATACGTTGGTTTTAGTACCCAGCCGAAGCTCCAGGACCGGGACCGCGGGATTCGCGGACCCGATCGCCGCTGCAGTGCTCGCCGCTGCAGTGCGGCGATCCGTCCCTGGAGCGGAAGAACGGGGAGAGCCGTGTGTACACACGGCTTCCCCGTGCTTCTCTGTGGCCAGAGCATCGATCGCAACTTAACAAAAAACAAATATATACCCATTTCAATTATTTATTTTTACCGTCATCCCTGTAATAGGGGGACGCGATCAATGACGTCACACCTACAGCCACACCCCCCTACAGTTGTAAACACACACATTAGGGCACACATTCCCTACAGCGCCACCTGTGGTTAACTCAACCCGAAAAGGCCCCCAAACTACCAGCCCAAACCAGCAACTGTCATTTCCACAGTAAACAATGCAATTTAAATGCATTTTTTGCTGTGAGTGGTGGTCGTCTTTCAAATGACAATTGTCCCAAAAATGTGTCAAAATTGTCCGAAGTGTCCGCCATATTGTCGCAGTCACGAAAAAAATCGCTGATCAAAGGAAAGGAAGTTGCCGCTATTAGACCACACCCCTTCTCATTAGTAAAAAAAAAATAATTAATAAAAATGCAATAAAACTATCCCTTATTTTGTAAACGCTATAAATTTTGCGAAAACCAACTGATAAACGCTTATTGCGATTTTTTTTACCAAAAATATGTAGAAGAATACGTATCGGCCTAAACTGAGGAAAAAAAATGTTTTTTTATATATTTTTGGGGGATATTTATTATAGCAAAAAGTAAAAAATATTGCATTTTTTTTTAAATTGTCGCTCTATTTTTGTTTATAGCGCAAAAAATAAAAACCGCAGAGGTGATCAAATACCACCAAAAGAAAGCTCTATTTGTGGGAAAAAAAGGACGCAAATTTTGTTTGGGAGCCACGTCGCACGACCACGCAATTGTCTGTTAAAGCGACGCAGTGCCGAATCGCAAAAACCCCTTGGGTCATTTGCCAGCGTATTGGTCCGGGTCTTAAGTGGTTAAATACTCCTTTCACTGATATTTGATGAGCATTTAATGGGAGGTAGCGCCATTACCCCTCCTTTTCCATTTACACTTTCATTCTCCTTAGGGAGTCTTTAGGAGGGTTGCAACCTCTGTCTGGCTTACCTAAGCGCGGATTTATCACTTTTTCTAAGTTCACCTTTTTTTTTTCTAAATTCCAGCCCCACTATGCACCAATATAGCGTGAATGTACTTCTTTTGCAAAAAAAAAAACAGCTTTCCATTTATTCTACCCCGCTTACCACACTCTCTACATGGATGTTTAAAAACCCTGCTCCATTACATCTGCCTTACTTCTCAACAGACTTTAGGTCATGACACAGGAAGGAGTTGACCAGCTGATCTCATTAGCACACACCCTGAATCATCTACCCTTAGCTGGTCAACTCCTTCCTTTGTCATGATCTAAAGTCTGTTCAGAAGTAGGGCAGAAATAATGGAGCAAGGTTTTTAAACATCCATGAAGAGAGTGAGGTAAGCGCAGGTAGAATAAAGGGAAAGCTGTTTTATTTTTGCAAAGTAAGTACATTAATGCTATATTGGAACATAGGGGAGCAGGATTTAATAAAAAAAAAGGTGAATTTAGCCTTTGAGGTTAACCTACACTTCAATTGTGCCTAAATAGTTCCTCTAAAATGTACCCTTTGCCTTGAATTATTGTCAAATAACATACATGACAACTGTCCTGGATTTTCTAGGACAGTCCCAGTTTTCAATCAGTGGTTCCTTTCAAGGCTGTGTCTTAGGATCACAATTTGAAACTTGCCAAGTCTGTAAGTCATTGCCTCTGGCCCATCCTGGTAAATTGTGCCCACAGATTTTTTAAGTTTAAATCCCACAACTCATTTATATGTACATCTCACTGCTCATTTATATGCAATTCCCACCCACCCAGAAGTCCCACCCATCATCATTAACATGAATGCTCCCATGTGGAGGATGTGAACAATCAGCAGCCTGCTTGGGGATCCTTTGTGCTACCGCCAACATTAAGCATGCCATATATGTCCCATACACATAGTAGGGAAGCCAGTTTGTTACTAGGATGATCACGGTGTGTAGTACAAGGGTTGACTGAGTGGTAGGAGGGGGCTTACTCCCTGGATGTCAATAACCTTATCCACTATATAGAAGATAGATAGTACTAAGAGGCTTGTATTTGTGACACTGGATCTCTATGTGTATGATTGAGTTGGGCCCTTTAGCATAGGTGTTATTATGTAGTGTGTATGAACACTGAATGTTGCAGTCTAACTTGGAGTATTAGGAGAATTGGATGGGTGCAATATATAAAGTTTTGGGATGGAGTTATATGGTGAATAGAGGACCATATAGGGGTGGAAGATTTAATCCAAATAATGATAAAGAATTGATAAAGAGGGAACCATCAGGAAATTACCAGTCTTAGAATTGGGATTAGTCCATCCCCACTAATATTCCATTTAGCCATATCCACCACATTTCAATAGTGCTCTACTGGATTGAGATCTGGTGACTGTGGAGGCCATTGCAGAACAGTGAACTCATTGTCATATTCAAAAAAACAGTTTGAGATGATTTGAGATTTGTGACATGGTGCATTATCCTGCTGGAAGTAGTTATCAGAAGATGGGTACAATTTAGTCATAAAGGGAGGGACATGGTCAACAACAATACTCAGGTAGGCCATGGCATTTGAACGATGCTAAATTGGTACTAAGGGCCCAAAAGTGTGCCAAGAAAACATCCCCCAAATCATTACAACACCACCACCAACCATTGATACAAGGCAGGATTGATCCATGCTTTCATGTTGTTTACACCAAATTCTGACCCTACCATCTGAATATCGCAGCTGAAATCGAGACTAGTCTTTTCTTTCTTTTCTAATCTTCTATTGTCCAATTTTGGTGAAACAGTGCGAATTGTTGCCTCCGTTGCCACCCAGTGTGATCTTCTGCTACTGTAGCGCATCTGCTTAAAAGTTCAATGTGTTGTGCATTCAGAGATGGTACTCTGCATACCTTGGCTGTACCGAGTGGTTATTTGAGTTACTGTTACCTTTCTATCATCTCAAACAAGTCTGCCCATTTTCCTCTGGCCTCTAACATTAACAAGGCATTTACGGCCACACAACTTCCACTCACTGGATATTTTCTCTTTGTCAGACCATTCTCTATAAACCCTAGAGATGGTTGTGTGGGAAAATCCCACTAGACTAGCATTTTTTGAAATACTCAGACTAGCCCGTCTAGCACCAACAACCATGCCACCTTTAAAGTCACTTAAATCCCTATTCTTCCCCAATCTGATGCTCAGTTTGAACTTCAGCAAGTGATCTTCACAACCTCTAGATTCCTAGATGCTGCCATGTGATTGGCTAATTAGCAATTTGTGTTACCAATAAATTGAACAGGTGTATCTAATAAAGTGAGTGTGCATGTAATACTAAATGGGAATCCCACAATACGATATAAAAAGGAACTTGTGAAAAGAGCAAAACATTTTAAAATTCGGAATGTAGTACCCACTGCTTAAAGAATTCTAGTGATTTACTATCTGCCGAAAATTCATAAAAATAAAGAAAGACCACCTAGTAGATTGATTTTCTGGGATCAAGTCCATTTGCTCAAGACTATACTGTATACTGCCAAGAGTAGACTTTTTTTTACAGCCGCTAGTACAGAGAATAGATGCATATTTGAGGGACACTAAGCATCTATTGCAGATCCTGAAACATTTGCATTATAAAGAGAAATGTGTTTTGGTCACTGCAGACGTGAACTTATTGTGTATGATTATTACACATGAGAATGCTATTGATGCACTAAAATAGGCATTTTTGTAGACTGCCCAGAATACAAAATACGTTTTTATTGAAGGGTCTAGCATTTATTTTTTTATTATCTATTTTTGGTATAACTAGAGGTTTTTCAAACAGGTCACTAATATATAGTGTTGCTCACGAATATTCGTATTGCGAATATTCGGCTCGAATATGGCATATTCGAGTATTCGCGATATATTCCGTATTTCGCGGTGAATATTCGCTATTTCGAATATTCGTATTTTTTCAATTTTTTTTAGAACAGATCACATCCTAGAGATCCCCATCGACGTCTAAAAGCATTGCTGGTATGATTAGAGACCTTGGGCCGAGTAGCTGCAGCGATCATTTTATATTGCCGAAAAATCGCAATGCGATTATTCGGCAATAGCGATATCGCGCGATTATTTTCGAGAAATTCGCAATATTGTTTTTAGCTAAAATAACACATATATTCGATTTCAGAGTGTTACTGTCGAAATTCCGCAATCAATTTCTCATTCGCATTTTTGCGAAATTACGATAAAATATCAAGAATATTCTGAGCCAATCAGAGTGCTCCATTCCGCATTTCTCGAAATTTCGCAATTATTTTGTATTATAAAATATCACGAATATTCTGAGCCAATCAGAGTGCTCCTTACGCATTTGCCGAATATTCGCAATTATTTTGTATTGTAATATATCACAAATATTCTGAGCCAATCAGAGTGCTCCTTCCGCATTTGCCGAATATTCGCAATTATTTTGTATTGTAATATATCACGAATATTCTGAGCCAATCAGAGTGCTCCTTCCGCATTTGCCGAATATTTGCAATTATTTTGTATTGTAATATATCACAAATATTCTGAGCCAATCAGAGTGCTCCTTCCGCATTTGCCGAATATTCGCAATTATTTTGTATTGTAATATATCACGAATATTCTGAGCCAATCAGAGTGCTCCTTCCGCATTTGCCGAATATTCGCAATTATTTTGTATTGTAATATATCACGAATATTCTGAGCCAATCAGAGTGCTCCATTCCGCATTTCTCGAAATTTCGCAATTATTTGGTATTATAAAATATCAGGAATATTCTGAGCCAATCAGAGTGCTCCATTCCGCATTTCTCGAAATTTCGCATTCGCAATAGCGAAATTTCGCAATCATTTCATTTCCAAAAAATATCACGAATATTCGTATTTAGCGAATATATCTCGAATATTCGACTATATATTCGAGATATATCGCGAAATCGAATATGGCATATTCTGCTCAACACTACTAATATAGTGATGTGGGCTAGATATTCCACAAGCATAGCTAATATCTTTATGTTGTCTTTATGTTGAACTGGGAAATCGAGTTCATATTAAGCGACAAACGTAAGGAATAAATGAATAGAGAACTCTGCGCTATGGTAATAAAAATATAAATATATTAAAGAAGCTGCTCCCCTTAAGTGGTGTGAAAACAACTTTGGCAATGTGGGGGGGTGTATAACCTAAGGAGCTCATCTCTTATAAATGCTTTATAGATGATGTCCTAAATATATGGGCGGGCATGAGAGAAACATTACAGATTTGTATGTAAATGATGAACAATAATAATCATAATAAAAATATAAATGTACCATGAAATGTAATGAAAAAATACAGAGTTCCTGGTTTTGATGATTACAGCCCAGGATGGGGAGTTTATTACCAAGGCATATTTTAAACCATCCAACAGGAATGGTTACATTCCAAAAGATTATTGCCATCGCCCCTCTTGGCTAGTAAACATCCCTGAAGGCCAGTTGATAAGGTTATAAAGAAATTGGCCCAGATTCACAGACAGCAGGCGCACAGCGCAGAGAGGCAAGCATGGAATTCATAAGCCAGTGCTCCCAACGTTGCACCAGCGTGGCGTGGGTTTCAAAGGCGTAGGCAGCATGGCGTGGGTTTCAAAGGCGTTGGACGGCATAGGTGGAAGTGAGCGTGATCCATGCAAATGAGGCGTGACCCCATGCAAATGATGGGCCAAACGCCAGACAAGTACGTATAACGAACTGCGCATGCGCTGCGCATGCTCACAACCACATCAGAACAACTGCCTAAGATACGCTGGATCACTGTGTACGCCGTTAACGTAACCTACGCCCAGCCAGACACACGTCCAACGTAAAATACACCGGCTTGTGTTCCCTTGTGCAGACCTCAGCATGTCTGTTGCTGAGTTAAACCTCCTATATCAGGAATAACTTTACGCCGGATGTACAACTTACGCGCACTGCGCGTAGCCTGCGACGGGCGTACATACGTTCGTGAATCGCCGTTTTTACCTAATTTTCATGTTTGAATGGCTAATCAATGAGAGCGGCACAATGCACCCAGCCTAAATGTACGCCCACCCTACACCGGCGTAAGCAAGTTACTTTGGCGGGGTGTAGCCTGGTTTTAGGCGTATCTCTGTTTGTGGGTTTGGCGCACAGATACGACGGTGCACATTTGCACTTACATCGGCGTAAGTGCTCTGTGAATCCGGGCCATTGTACCTAAGAACATACATACTTAGATAAAGCAAAAGTGATTTGTGAAAGATTTGAGAAAAAGGCTTATAAGAAGGAAAGCATCATGGAAGAAATCGAGAGGGTGAAGAGCATGAATAGGGAAACCCTAATGGAAGAAAGGGAAAAAGAAAGTCAAATGGAGGATAAAGAAAATTATAGAACAACAGTATTATTGTCCAACACAAAAGTTGGAAAATATTATCAGAAAGCACTGGTCAGTTCTTAAAAATAAATAAAAAAATTAGGTCCAATTCTTCAACAAACCCTCAATTTATTTAGGTAAAGGTTTAAATTCTGAGAAATTGTATAGTAAAAAATTTGATTGGCCCGCCAAGTCTACCTATGTTTTTTTTCAGCAAAAGTGTTTTTTCTTTTTTTTTTTTTTTTACATGTGGATGATGCTGTGCTTGCAAAATGGTTGACAACAATAAGAGAAAGACAGGAAAAAGTATAATTTCCTCCACTGGCAAGGAGTATAACATTTGTGACTTCATAATGTGTACGACTGTAGGAGTAATTTATATGTTGGAATGCCTATGCGGCATGCAGTATGTGTGAGGAACATCAGACTAAGGAAACATGTCTACAGTATTACAAAATAAACTATAAGAACATAGGGGTTGATTTACTAAAACTGAAGAATTCAAAATTTAATATAGGTCTGCATAAAAAACATTCAGCTTCCAGGTTGTTTTGTCAAAAGCTAATTGAACAAGCTGAAGTTAGAAGCTGGGTAACAACCATGCACATCTGCACCAGATTTTGCCCTCTCCAGTTTTAGTATATCGACCCCACAATGTCTCTAAGAACTTCAGGCTTGTTCAACAATAAACACTCTGGTGTCCTTCAATTTTGAGGGACAGGGAAGGTTAAAGAAAATGGAAAAGAGGTAATTTTGTGAACAGTACAGTACAGTACATATGTTTATACATAGGCTTTTAAGAAATGTTTATATTTTATAATTTTTAGTAATTCCAAACATTTGTTTTTGTGTATTATTACTGATGTTTAGTCTATCCTTTTTCTATTATATTTATGCTAATTCATTTGTTTTAAGACTTTATTTGTTTGTGCAATATGATCTTGGACCCCTGTAAAGTGTATAGGAACTTGTAGTCCTTTTTTACTTGTGCATTCACTGCACTGAGAGTTCAGTTTCTAATATAAGTTACCTGTGAGTTCAGCATAAAAAAGCATTGAAAGAATGTTGTCACTAGGACCCTGAGAGGTTTGTGTTTCGACTATTAGGAAGTTTTCTTCAGTAGCTGCTGTGACAACACCAAGGGGGTGTTTCTATTTAGAGTGTACAGTTGCTGATTTACTAAACTGGAGAGTTCAAAATATGGTGTATTGGTGTGCCAGAGGTCAAAAGTCAGAAGTCATGTTCCCAGAGGTCAAAGGTCATGAGGCATGGCTGACCCACCCCAACCAAAGTGTATCGCCTACCCCAACTAAGTCAGGGAATAAACAAGTCCGGGAAAGTGGTAATACCACCAATATACAGTAGAAGATGTTTAATTCCCACTGAAAATGTAGCTGTTTGGGCATTCAGAACAAACTTTAGGCTCAATCCTACTGCCTATTTAAACCATCAAACTTTTTTACATTTTATTATACAAATGTCTTATGTCTTATGTTAAATACAAGTAAAATTAGAGCGAATTAGACAGTTAAAAATGCCATGCTAAAAAGAAAACAGGAAGTTGCATATTAACCCTTTCTCCCTTAAAAAAAATGGTGGTAACACTTCAAAAATCAGCAAAGTTCTGCAAACTATTTCTTTCAGATAGCAGCTTTACAAATAGGCAAGCCACCAGAAAGAAAAAAAAAACAATGACATAGCAACTTCAGGTTCAATAACTAGACCCAAAAGGATTATACAAATCTTTTAAATACAGTGTAATACAAAATGTAAAGTACATTATTATAAAAGTTTTATGGTTTATTACCTGTACTACATCATGTCCTATCAGCGGAATGACCCTAAAGAATAATATATGCTGGTCTAAGAATAAAATTCTTTTAAAAAACAGTTATCTTAGATATTCACTCAAAAAGCTTAGCTGGCAGGATGTGCCTTTTCTTATAAACGAATTTAAGCTCTCACTACAATACTTACCTTTAATCCAAGGTTGCCACACACAGTAATTATTTTTGGACAGAGGACCTCCTGTCAACACTTGGGATCAGTTGGCTTGACCTGGTGCTCTGCATCATGAAACTTTGCCTCTGTGAAGGAACTTCCTGTAAGGCCTCATACACACGACCGAGAAACTCGTCAGAATCCATCAAGAAACTTGGGAGAGCTTTTTTGCCGAGAAAAACGGTCGTGTGTATGCTTTTCATCGAGAAAACTGTTGAGGAACTCGACGAGGAAAAAAGAGAGCAAGTTATCTTTTTCCTCGACGGGAGTCTCAATTTCCTCGTCGTGTTCCTCGGCGGGCTGGTTTTCGACAGGAAACACGTTGGTGTGTATGCTTAGAAACCTGCGCACCTTTGGTAAAAGTAGCGTTTGTAATGGAAATAGCACATTTGTCACGCTGTAACAGACTGAAAAGTGAAAATGTCTCTTACCAAACTTTTACCTAACACGCAGTAACATGAGATTAGCAAAAGCAGCCCCAAGGGTTGTGCCAGTGGAATCGAACTTCCCCTGCTGTCGTATGCGTTGAAGTCACCGCGTTTAAGAACGAGATTTGGTCTTGACTGAGTGTACGCAAAGACAGCTTGTCAAGTTTCTCGACAAGCCTAACAAGGAACTCGTCAAGGAAAACGATGTGTCTTTTCCGACGAGTTCCTCGGTCGTGTGTACGGGGCCTGACAAAGACTAGTCACTCACTGCAGCTCTCTCTTTGTGCAGCGTAACTGACCTTGTAGCCACCCCTTTCTGTAAATGTCTGCAGGTTTGCTGGGTCCTTCCTACAGTTCTACTCTTTGCATAAGTTATATGCAGCATATTGATGAAGCCACTGCTATTACTGGAAAACTGTATATTAATTGGGATTGCAAAAACATTTGGTACACAAAAAATGTTATTTGCTTTTTGGCTATTTATGAATATATTTAAAGAGGAAGTAAACCCTGAGGGGTGTTACTTCCTCTTTGTTTCCCTGAAAGATAAAGCATAATGGGCTACTATGCATCACCCAGTTACCTGCAGGAGAAGCCCCCAATGTCCCCATCTTCCTCGCCGGCAGCGAGCGTCCATTGTTCACCTCTTCTGGGGCCGTGAACTCTGGCTCTGTGACTGGCCGGAGTCGCATAATGGCACAGCGTACGGCAATTTGCAAATATCTCCTAGACAGTGCAGGTCTGAGAGATATTTCAAGCACCTACAGGTAAGCATTGATCTAGGCTTACCTGTAGGTTAAAGTTGTTGTAAAAAGTTTACAATCAATTTAAATAAACATTTTTTGTACCCAGAGTTCAGTTTAAACAATAAATAAATATGGAAGCTTTCAAAAGCAATGCATTCATTTTTATTTTTTTTTGTCAGGCATTATACAATTCTGAGAATGGATCTGAAAACCAAAAGCACTGCATACTAGTACATTATGACAGACGTACCTACAAAAGCAGCTCTCCAGCGCTGCGCTCTACCCACTCTCCCTTGTCCCTGGCAGCTTCCATCTTCGCCAGTCTTTCTTCTGGGTTTCTCTAGGGTCTCTTCTGTAATAAAAACAAGCGGATTTTGTAAGAACAGAGTTTACTACTATTTTGGCATGCACCTCAGAGGATGAACTAACATCCATGCACCTTTTTCAGCATATGTGTTGTGGTGTGCTGCATTCTGTCATATACTGGCAGCTACTACACAGTGCACTGGGGTGTCATTTACAATGAATTGTACCACAGATATCACTGTGTATGAATATGTTTCCACAATAAAATAGCCTGAATAGACCCTTTAGCATTGAAGCATATATATTTGTGTAGAATAGTGGTAGTCAGTTCCTGCACATGATTCTATCCTGGCTATCTATGTATATCATTAATACCATCACGTTTTAAAATGGTTAATAATTATGCACAATGAGGATATCCCTAAGCAAATTATTTACATATAAATGTAGTGCTGGCTGTGCGTTTTAAAGCATCAGAATCATTGACACTAATAATTTGATCAGTGCTAAAATATACACTGTCACTGTACTAATGTCATTGGCTGGGAAGGGGTTAAACATCTAGGATGATCAAAGGGTTAAATGTGTGCCTAACAAGTGTTTATGAGTGTACTATGCAGTGCTTTTACTAAGGAATGTGCTGGTTGTTATGTGCTGGTTGTTATCCCCTACGCTGCAGAGAAACAAAAACCACCACATTCCTGATGACAGGAGAGAGCTCTGTCTTGTTTCCTCCTCACCGATCAGCAGGTGCCAGTGGCCATTCATTAGCCGGCACCTGCTGATTAGCTTGTCCTGTGAACAATCACAGCACAAGCGGCACGCACGCACCCCCCCACCCGGAAGAGCAAAACCACATTTGTATGAGTGATTCTGCGTAGTCGGACCACACTGTAGCAGTAAGTAACGACTGATCAATAAATATACATGTCTATGATTCTAGCTTTTGAGGTGGCACCATAAAAGGCCTCTCATATAGGTACTTTTTTATACAGCCGTGGCCAAAAATTTTGAGAATGACACAAATAATCATTTTCATCAAGTCTGCTGCTTCAGTGTTTTTAGATCTTTTTGTCAGATGTTACTAGGATTAACCACAAGTTCTCAATGGGATTAAGGCCTGGGGAGTTTCCTGGCCATGGACCCAAAATGTCCATGTTTTGTTCCCCAAGCCACTTAGTTATCACCTTTGCTTTATAGCAAGGTGCTCCATCATACTAAAAAGGCTTTGTTTATCGCCAAACTGTTCTTGGATGGTTTGAAGAATGTTGCCCTCGGAGGATGTTTTTGTACAATTCTTTATTCATGGCTGTGTTCTTAGCCAAGTGAGTGAGCCCACTCCCTTGGCTGAGAAGCAATCTCACACATGAATGGTCTCAGGATGTTTTACTGTTACATGACACGGGATTGATGGTAGCTCTCAACTTTTCTTCTCCAGACCATTTTTTTCCAGATGCCCCAAACAATCGGAATTGGGATTCATCAGAGGAAATTACTTTATCCCAGTCCAATCCCTGCACGTTTTGCAGAATATCAGTTTGTCTCTAATGTGTTTCCCGGGAGGTGGGGTGGGGTGGGAAGAAGCTTCTTTGCTGCCCTTCTTGATACCAGGCCATCCTCCAAAGGTCTTCACCTCACTGTGCGTGCAGATGCACTCACACCTGCCTGCTGCCATTCCTGAGCAAGCCTCTGCACTGGTGGTGCCCCAATCCCACAGCTGAATTAATTGTAGAAGTCGGTCCTGGCACTTGCTGGACTTTCCTGGGCGCCCTAAAGCCTTCTTCACTAATGCAGTAGAATTTTTTTTATGGGATTAAGTTAATTTTAATGGCAAAGAGGGACTTTGCGATTAATTGAAATTCATCTAAGCACTCTCCATAACATTCTGGAGTATGTGCAAATTGCCATCAGAAAAACGGAGGCAGCAGACTTTGTGAAAACTAATATTTGTGTAATTCTCAAAACTTTTGGCCACGGCTGTATGTATCTGCCTAAAACACTATACTTTATGGTGCTCAGTTTTTTGTACTGTTTGTCTAACCTAGAGGTGTCAAACAAATCCGGCAACCACTCCAGGCTAAACTTTGATGGATTATACTAAAAATCCTATTTTATGTTAAGCTAATTCATTTATTAGAATCACTGAAATGTTTTCTCTTCTTATATCCTTTTTATATTTTTTTATATTGTTATATTGTTTTTTATATTCATTTTATATATATATATATATATATATATATATATATATATATATATATATATATATATATATATATATATATACTGTATATATATATATATATATATATATATATATATATGCATGTGTGAAAGTATGTACCACAACAGTGTTTATTTTCCTTGCAAATTTTATATGATGTTTTAAAGAAGTTATAACTCAGCATTGGAAAAGTGACAAAGGAGAGTTCAGCTGCCATTTGCCCCCTTTGCTTCTCATATTCCAAACCCCCCTCCCTGTCTTCATTCCACTGAAGGAATTTTGTATTCCCTGACGAGGGAACTGTTTATGACTTCCCCTCCTCCTTCTCTCTCTCCCTATGAGCTTACATGGGTTTGAGGAGAAGACCCTTGCAAAAGCTGGCCGAGAACCCCTGTATAAGAACTTTGGACAAAGAATATTACATGTGCTATGGAAATGTGTGCAGTATACCAGGAACAGACGTCACAGGGGGGCGTGTAAAATGTGAGTGGACTCTATGAACTAACCAATCAGTGTGCGCATGTGTATGATGTCTTGTTGTTTATAAAAAAAGCAGTGAAAGCTCCACCCTGTCTCTTTGGCATGGGATTTGAAGAGAGAACGTGGTCTGTCATTTTCTCGCTTATTGATTTGGCCCAGCAGGCAGACTAAAAGTAATCTAGAGTTGTTCTAGAGATATCCATAATAATAAATTCATAGCAATGGATTTTATATACTGTATATATATATATATATATATATATATATATATATATATATATATATATATATATATATATATATATATATATATATATATATATATATATATATATATATAACAAACTAGTGTCTATAGGGATAAATAAGTGTTCAAAAATTCTGTGAGCCTGGAGATTGACCAGACTGGTTGCCTTTGTGGACCAAACAAGGGCCCTGCAGCATGTGTCACAAATTGAGGCGGGGGAGCGGGGTTGACCTATTTTTTTTTTGTCTGGGCTCCCCCTTAAAATTCTTATCAGGTCTGAAGGGTCTGTTATTGATTTGGGAGGCATGTCATTTTTTACATTGTTTTGGGGATTTCCCCATTCAATTCTATACCAGATCAGAATGGTCTGGTACAAACTTAAGTGGGACCCTGTGCCTTTTCTTTTATAACATGCATAGTAAGAGCCGGTTCACACAGGGGCGACCTGGGATCCGACTTGAAGTTGCCCCAAGTCGTCCCAAGTCGTGTGGTTGAGAAAATGAATGGAAGTGAATAGGAGCCGTCTTAATGTACACTACTGAAGTCGCTCTGACTTCAGAAAAGATTCCTGTACTACTTTAATCCGACTTCTAGGCAACGTGTAGGCAACTTGTACCCATTGATTTCAATGGAAGTTGCCTCAGAAGTGATCCCCACTACCACATCTGCAGCAGCAAAGTGAGTCAGTGAGGCCTTGGACTAGCAGCAGGAGCTCCACACGGCGCACGTTCCTAGAGTAGGAGCGTGTGTGCTATAGCTCCAGGCAGGTTTAGGAGGTAGTCAGGTAGATAGGCTAGACGGGGTCTAATTCAGCCCTGCTCAGCCCAGCTACAGCTCCACCATCAGCCTCTGCACGGACCGACCTGAACCCGGCCAGCTTTTTCTCCTGTCTCCCCAGCACTCCTCCTCCCCTCCTGAAGTGAGTCCCCCCGGGACTGAGGGCGGCCGTCCTTTTCAGGACAAGCCGCGGCATCGGATCCCGGGAGACAGGCGTTAAGACCTGTAATCATCTCCCCCTTTACAGGCTCGAGGCACCCCTTCCACATCCCCTCGCCCCCCACCCACCGCCGTCGATTCCAGGCCGTTTTTTTCGATGCTCCGCTACAACCTTGCTAGGTCCGCGGCAGCCGCGGCTTAGGAAAGGCCGCGGCTTCATCCGCGGCCTAGCGGCGCATCACATCCAGGCCCAGCATCTGCCCAGTACACCCCCCCTCACCCCTGGAGGACCCCATCCACCCCTAAATAGCCACCTCTGCTGCCAATCCTCCCCACAGATAGCCCCCCGGCCTGGGTTTTTGTGCCAGGCCGGCGGCTGTCTTAGTACACCCCCCCTAGCAATCAGAGACATCTCCTACCCCAAGTCCCCCAAACCATAATAGTATTTGATCCAGGGTCGGACCGATCGCCTTTCAGGGATCAGGAAGGAATTTTTTTCCCTGCCCCAGCATATTGGCGTAGCTTGGCCAGGGTTTTTTTGCCTTCCTCTGGACCAAAGCCAGGAGAGAGGATTCAATTGAATCCCCCCTCCATCACCATCCAACCACCGCCGCCCCCCCCCCCCCCTGATGACGGGCATCATGGCGAGGCTGCGGTATTCAGCAGAAACCATTTGGGGTCTGAGGCGATTTTCCGCAGTGCTACCAGCCGTCACCAAAAAGGCCCTAAGATCTGAGAAAATTTTGAGAATTGATCGACGATCGACTATCAAAAATCTAGTCATCCATCCCAACCGAAGCACATATCCTGTGCTTTGATCAATACAAGATCGGCAGTAAAACACCGATTAGAAATCCATGATTTTATACTACAATACGATTTAGACTGCCTCTTCATTACAGAGAGCTGGCTTACAGCCGACTGTAACACCATTCTAGGAGAACTGGTGCCAGAAAACTACCGTATTATAACGGAAAACAGAATAGGGCAAAGAGGAGGGGCCTGGCGGTGATTTACAAGACTCAGCTTGCAATCACCAAACCAATCCTTCAAAATCCTCTTCCATTCATGGAAACCCTTACGCTACAACTGCAAACAATTTCAAAGGAGACCATCCACATTCTGCTCTGCTATAGCCACCTGGCCCAAAATCGCAGCTGCTACCATCATGGACGGATTTCTTCTCCACTTATACCCTCAACAGCAAACATTTTTTGCTGCTCGGGGATTTCAACCTTTGGGCCAATTCCGCACAAGACCCCATTGCCGATGCCTGTATTAACCACCTGGTAGATTTAGGGTCACAGCAACTAGTATGTGGACCCACACATGCTTCAGGTCACACACTTGATCTTATTTTCAGACAATCTCTGGAAATAAAAATTTGGGAAAATGAAAAGTTGCCATGGACAGACCACCATGCAATTAAATTCATTATATCCACAATTCCCCCAGCAACAAAAACATCAAATCCAGTGACAACTCACTGGACTAGATGTCAGAAGAAGCTCCATTCGGAACTCTTCAAAACTACGTTAAGGGAAAAAATAGAAACAATTCAGCCGCATCAAACAGCTGTTGAAACGCTGGATGCCATAAATTCGGCCATGCTACAGTCAGCCGACTTGGTAGCGCCGAAACGAAAGACCCACATCCGGAAAAATAACCGCAGCTGGTTTAACAACCAGCTGTCGTTACTGAAGCAAGAACGCAGAAGGGCAGAATCTGCCTGGAAAAGATGTTCTTCAGAGCTAAACCTATCCATCTACAAGGCGGCGACAAGAAAATACCACAAAGAAATTTTCCAAGCCAAGAAAAATTATTTTTCGGAAGCTATCAACAGTGCCATAAACCGCCCCCGCGAACTCTTCAAGATGGTCACTCAGACCATGAAACCAGGATGTATTGAAGCCCCCAATACAGACACACAAGAATTTTGCAATGAACTATCGGATTGCTTCATTAATAAAATTGAGGCAATCCGTGAAAGCATTCAGCAGAACAATACCCCCCGCAGCCCCCCCTGCAGCCTCTCACACTACACCCATAGTAATTCCCCTATATCAGGTAAGTTCACCCTGGAACCCATCTCCATCGAGGCCACTAAGAATATCATTGGGGCTTTGCGAAATGGCACAGCACCTAATGACATTATCCCCACAAAACTGCTGAAGGAGTGCGCCTACATCCTGGCTCCTCCCATCACGCAGCTTATCAACCAGTCTTTCTTGGAGGGCATAGTGCCCTCACAGTTGAAAGAGGGTATAATCCAGCCCATCCTGAAGAAACCCTCCCTGGACCCAAGGACCCACTCCACCGCCGTCCCATAACAAGCCTCAATGTACTCTCTAAGATAATGGAAAAAGTAGTGGTACAACAGCTGCAACAGCATCTAGATACCTACAAGCTACTTGACCCATTGCAATCAGGCTTCCGTCCCGGACATGGGACGGAAACAGCATTGCTGAAAGTATGGGACGATGTTCTCAAGGCCGCAGACGAAGGAGAATCTTGTCTCCTGGTTCTGTTGGACCTAAGTGCAGCTTTCGACACTGTAGACCATAATCTGTTACTGACTCGGCTTGCTGAAGTAGCCAGAGTCGCAGAAAGCGATTTATCTTGGTTCTCCTCTTTTTGGAAAACCGATCGCAAACAGTGAAGTTAGGCCCTTTTATGTCTGAAAAACGCACAATAACATGCGGAGTCCCTCAAGGATCGCCTCTGTCACCAGTGCTGTTTAACATTTATCTCCGTCCTCTTTTTGAGATTATCAGCAGCCAAAACTGCTCTATCACTCATACGCAGACGACACGCAACTTTATTTCCGCATTTGCAACAGACAGGATCACCACCTCAATCTAGAGACATGCCTCTCTTTGATAGAAGACTGGATGACAAAGAGTTATCTTAAACTCAACGGAGCGAAAACAGAACTTCTTCTGTTTCACGCCAAGCACAGGAATCAACTTTCAACAGTGTGGACCCCCCCGCCTATTTTGGGCAAAACCATCACCCCTAGCGCCAAAGTCAAAAGCCTAGGGGTCATTTTTGACTCCTTATGACAATGGACGCACAATAGGATCAGTAGTCAGCGGATCTCACCATCTACTGCGCCTACTACGTAGACTCACTCCGTTCATCCCCAAAGAAGATTTAGCGGTTGTGGTGGGAGCTATTGTAAACTCCAGGCTGGATTATGCAAATGCCCTTTACCTCGGCCTCCCCAAGTACCAAATCGCTCGTCTGCAAGTCGTTCAGAATACGGCCGCCAGACTTGTGACTGGGAAAAAACCCTGGGAATCTATCTCACCTTCACTGAGAGCCCTTCATTGGCTGCCAGTTAAAGACAGAATTGCTTTCAAAGCTCTATGTCTTACGCATAGATGTGTCCATGGGAATGCCCCCCAATATCTATGCGAAATAATAAAAGCTCATAACCCCAATCGCGTTTTGCGATCCACGAATCAGAACCTGCTCCAGGTTCCGAAAGCCAACTTCAAGTCCAAAGGAGAAAGAAGATTCGCGATCCAAGGTCCCAGACTATGGAACGCTTTACCAACCAGCATTCGGTTGGAGGAGAACCACCTAGCATTTAGGAAAAAGGTCAAGACTTTTCTCTTTTGATATCAAAGGAGACAGGAACAACAAGCGCCCAGAGGCGATTCAGTTCGCATGTGCCGCGCTATACAAGTTTTCATTCATTCATTCATTCATTCAGAAGTCTGATCACTGTCTTAACTGAAGCAACAATACAGGAAAATAACATACATTTCTCAGGCAAACCCCTCCCTCCCCCTCCCTCCCACAGAGCTGATTGTTGTTTGATTGGCCACTGGAAAGCCTCCTGTTCTGGAGGTGACTTGAAGTTGCCTTGCACTGTCCTGGAGGCAACTTGAAGTTGCCCTGTAAGTTGCCTGATGATTCATACTAAAGTCGTGTCCAAGTTGCCTCCCAAAGTCGTGCTGGAAGTCGTATCCCCCCTTGTGTGAACGGGCTCTAAAAGTGACATGGGAAATAGTCTTTAATTTACTTTTCCCTGCAAGCTTCCTTTATTTTGTTAACATTGCAATGTGGATTCCACCAAAATACATATCATACATCTTTTATGAGGGCCTGGTCTACTATTTTTGGCTTTTGTAAATGTAACTTTTGGTTATACTACTTTGTTTACATAGTAGAGATGCACCACTTCACAGGCAGGTTTGGGGGATCCCCAAGCTGTTCTTTTTTTTTAAGAATAGCACATTTGTGTTTCTTTTTTTTTTTTGCATTGGTTTATGTCCCCTAGGGTGGCCCCAGTCCCCATGCACTATTTTCCAGTCCCTTGGCTATTAGTTTTATAAATAGAGAAAATAGATCTGGCATTTTGGCATACCATTGACTTTAGCAGGGTTCGAATTCTGCATTCAAACTTTTGATATGTTCAGCTGAATCTCAGTGAACTGAACCCAGATGTGTTTGGCTCATCCCTAATTGCAGTATAAAAAGAAGTTTATTTATAATGAAAATGAAAGGAAAATAGGCTGCTTACTTTGCAAGAGAATCTTCCCCAGACCTTTGTGAATGTTGTGTGATTTCACTTTGCAAAGAATACCCAAAACTGTTCATGGAAATAGAAAATAAAAAACAATTATGCTTGTACAGTACATGATTGGATGATAGAAGTCAGCACCTCGTTCTCTAAGCTCTGTGGCAAATTAATTTGCAAAGTTCAACTTTCATTGTAAAGTTAACAAACTAGTTGCCTTTAATAAATCAACAATAAAGTGTCAAAACTGCATCAGAAAAAAATACGTTAAAAACGTTGTGAAAAAATAGAGCATGTTTGAAATTTTTAATGCCCATTTTTTAGATCATGAAAAATGCTCCGGAGTCCACACGCGATCGTTTTTAATGACATTAAAAAAAAAAATCATTTTTTAGAACCCAAAAAACAGTCATGTGTATGCGGCATTAGACTGCCACCTGGGTCCCATGGTCCCGCCAGGACCCATGGTAGGTCCGATCCTGTATCTGATTGGAAAAAAAGTGCATATAAAAGCCGTCAAACTACATAGTTCATAGAGAGCTTGTACAAGCAAAATGTAACCATTGTAGATGAGGCTTGAATTGTATGTTATACCAAAAAATAGTTTTTTCTTTTATGCATAGAATGAGTAGGGATTAGAGCTCCTATTGTGTTTTTACTGCTATCTAGAGCTTTGTTAGAAGATTTCTTCTCACACAGTGACAACAGTTTTAACTGGACATGGATTCTAAGTCTTCCACGCTATCTAAAACAATTTTTTTTTTTTGAGTAAACATATGCTATAAGTCCACTTCTTCCATTCTTGTATTGAATTTCTGCTCTAACTGATCCCATACTAACTATGCTCTCACTATGTACTATACAAGGCCAGGGGGGATAAATAGCTATAACCTTGTGTCCCTGTACAGTTTTGTGCTTGTTTGCACCTTACAATACTAAGTGACAACTGCTGGGCACTACAAATATTTAGAGTGTTGAGTTCATACATCAACTATTGTGACTTTCCCTACAGGCAACAAAGCAAATTCAACAAACCATGATAATTCCACTAAACATCAGAATATTGCTTTGAAAATTATACGGATTGGTGGAGAATACAACATTTTGACAGAATCATGTAATGTGTTGCATGGACCAAAGAAAAATGGCAATTAGTATGCTCATCTCTTGTGATAATCTATTTAACTATCCTCATCTCTAGTGATAATCTTAATCATGACAGAACGATCAACACTTGTGATAATCAAATTATTAACAGTGTGCTCATCCCTTGTGATGATCTTTTTATTAACCACTTGCCCTCTGGATGATTTAACCCCCTTCATTGACAAGGCAATTTTTGCAATATGGCACTGCGTTACTTTAACTGACATTTGCACGTGTGATTCTGTACCCAACAAAAATGATTGCCCTCTTTTCCCCACAAATAGAGCTTTCTTTTGGTGGTATTTAACCTCTGTGTTGTTGTTTTTTTTTTTGCTATAAACAAAAAAAAGGACAATTTTAAACAAAAAAAAATAATATTTTTACATTCTGCTATAAAACCTATCCAGTAAAAAAAAGTTGAATGTATTCATAAATTCTGGATGTGTATTCTGGATTTTTTTTGGTTAAAAAAAAACAAAAAACAATAAGTGTATATTGAATGATTTGTGCAAAAGTTATAGGCCCAGATTCACGTACATCTGCGCATTATTGGACCGGCGTAGCGCACCGCCTTTACGTTAGACTTGCGCAATTTTGCCGCGTAATCACCCTATTCTCGTAGCTTTTGCGCAGGAAATTGCGCATACGTAACATTTTTCCAGAGGCGTAAGGAGGAGTAATACAAATGGGGAAGGACGCGGGCGTGTTACATTGAAATGAGCCGTGACCCCATGCAAATGAAGGGCCGGCCGGCTCGCGCATGCACGCTTGAACGAGACCATGTCAGCTCCGATGTGCGCATGCTCACAACTCGGGAGCGGCGCAATCAGTGAAATTGGAAATGGACTAGGGCAACGTTGTGAACTACGCAAACAGCATAAATAGACACACACAAACGCACTTCCTTTGCAAAAGTACATCCCTTTGTCCCTTCCCATTTAACAAAGTGCTTTTGTTCTTGTTGTTCGTTGCGGTGTGTTTTGTAGTTGTCAGATTAGTGTTCTGTGTGATCAAGTGGTTGTTAGTAGATTTTTGAAAGTGGTTTTTGATAAGTGTTTGAGAGACTGTTTGTTTGATTGATATATTTCTTTTTGTTTCTTTTCCTGCTGTATTTTTTTTTTTTTTTGGGGACTGTTTCTTGGTGAGTAGTTTTCTCTCTGTGTGTGTGTGTTTTTTTGTGATTGGTTGTGCTTGTTTGTGTGCGTGAATTTTGTTGACTGGGACTGTTTTTTTTTGGAAGGATGACTGAGAGAAAACGAAAGCTTAATTTTACAGTTGTGGAAAAACAGATTCTTGCCCGGGCCATTAGCGAGTATGGGCGTTACCTCCACGGCCCAGAGAGTGCCAACACCACCCCTGCCAGGAGGAGGGAGATTTTGGATAGGATCACTGACCAGGTGAATTCTGCGGGGCAGGGGGAGACACGGACCAGGTCTGGGATTGACAAAAAAATCAATGACCTCCGTCTGGTCAAAAAGAAGCTGGCCAGAATGCATGCCCATGCCAGGGGCACAGGAGGGGGCCCACCATGCCATATTAGCCTGACAGCGGAGGAGCGTGCGGTGGCCCTGACCTTTCATCGGCATGAAGTTGAGGGCCTGCCCGGCTTTGACTCCAGTCCCCAGCCCGTGGTGCCAGGTAAGTTGTTTTCTTTTTTAATATCAGGTGTGTAGCATGTGTGGGGGAGGGGGTGAAAGGGAATATGTGGCAAGTGTGTGGATCCTCCAACCTGTGAATGTTTTGTGTCATCCACAGATGTGCAGGAGGGTGCAGGGCCATCTGGCCTGACCGCACCAACCCCAGGACAGCAGCCTAATGAGGCCCCCCCACACGGCCGGAGTCCGCGGAGGAGGTTCAACAGGAGCAGGACAATCATGAGGAGCAGGACAATCATGAGGAGGAGGAGAATCATGAGGAGGAGGAGTCCATGTCAGGCACTGGACGTTTAGGTTTTGAGGACTCCTCCCCTCTGGCTGCCAGCAGGCAGGCCTCCCTAAGGGGGAGCCCCCCCCCCCCCCCCTCCTCCCCCAACATGGCTCCCCTCACAAGGGCCTCCCCTTCTCCCGGCCACAAGCATCAGCTGGAGGCAGGATGTCATCCCAGACCACCAGGGGGTTGGCCGATCTCCTGCCCGCCACCCTGAGAAGGGACCAGTTCCTCCAGACCCGCCATCTGGGACAGGTCAGCCAGACATTGGTGCGGATGGAGGAGAGCCTGTCCTCCATCAAGGATATGCTGGGGAACCTGGACTCCCACTCCCGGGCTTTCACAACCTGCCTAAATGAACTGCAGACGACATCAGCAGGCGTTGGGCAGGATGTGAGGGCCCTTACCCTGGCTATCCAGGCCAACACGGCAACAGTTGGTGCTGCCCTGGACAGAATTGCCGTGGCCTTGGAGGGCAGGCCACCAGGTGGGCAGAGATCAGGGGCTGATCCTCCTTCCCCGGTTTTACCCCTTCCCCATGAGTCTCCCCTGAGAAGCCAGGGCCGTGGCCGGGGGCGCCCCAGGCGTGGCTCACGCAGAGGGCAGTAATTTGTTTTTCCCCCAATATTTTATTTTTTTTCAATTATTATTATTTATTTTTTGTCTTTTTTTTTTTGCTGGAAATTTTTTGATTTTGCAGGTCATTTTTTTTTTTTTTTGGGTTGTGAATGCTGTGTGAATGTGGGGGTGACATTCCTGCCGGAAAAGGGGTGTCACCCTCAATTTTGGTGGAGAAGGGTTCCCCAGGACCAGGGAGAAGTGATCCCCAGGTCCGTGTGAATGGTGTATGAATGTACAGTGACATAATTGGAGCCTTGGCGTGGCGTTGCTGCTCACAAGTCCAGCATGGTGGACTGGTGCCAATCCAATTTGATGTGGATGTGGGGTGTGTGTACTAGGGACCACAGTGGTGTGCATGCATGCATTCTCATTGTGCCATGATTAATGTGTGTGTTTAACGTGCAAAGATGCCTAATGTGAGCTGTCTCCTGGCTGCTCTTCCCTCAGAAGACGAGGGACCCTCGGTTAGGGGGGATTGTCTGGTTCAGGGGTCAGGTCATCACGTAGGCCAATCTGCAGGCCCTTTCTTTCTGCAAAGTTGTGCAGCATGCAACATGCACCGATGATCTGGCACACGAAGTTTGGGGAGTACAAGAGGGTACCCCCAGACTTATCCAGGCATCGGAAACGTGACTTTAGGATGCCAAAGGTGCGCTCCACCACTGCTCATGTTTGAGCATGTGCTTGATTGTATCTTTCCTCTCCTGGAGTTTGGGGGTTCCGGATAGGAGTCATGAGATGGGGTCCCAGTAGATATGCAGAGTCACCTGCATGTGCCCCTTGTGATGTGCATCATGGGAGGGGATAGTCATGCCTGCCACCCATGTCACTCACCAACCAGCCAGGTGTCCCCATACACGTTCTGATCGAATTCCAATCGGATGTGGCATTGATTGTATATGTAGCTGTCATGGCTGGACCCTGGGTGTTTGGCACGGACGTGCCATATGAGGCCTTGGGCATCGACTATCACCTGTACATTGATGGAATGCCAATGCTTCCGATTGCGGTACATGTGCTCTGTCTCCTGGGGGGGCTGGAGTGCCACATGTGTGCAATCAATGGCCCCCACAGTGCGTGGGAATCTGGCAATTCTGTAGAAATCTGTCATTGCCTTCAGCCGCAGGTCCTCAGTGGTGGGTTTGATGATTTGGTTAGCCATGCGTCTGAGTATTGCAGGGACAACCTGGTGCACACATCTGCTCATGGAGGATTGTGACATCCCAGCCACCACTCCACTTGTACGCTGAAAAGAGCCACTGGCAAGGAAATGGAGTGTTGCCAGGACCTTGACCAGTGGCTGCACTGCATGTGAGCGGTGTGTTGGGCTGGTGATGTCATCCTGCAGGGTTGTGGTTAATTCCAGGATGGCATGAGGGGTGAATCTGAAGATGCGATACACCTCAGTGTATCGCATCTTCAGATTCACCCCTCATGCCATCCTGGAATTAACCACAACCCTGCAGGATGACATCACCAGCCCAACACACCGCTCACATGCAGTGCCTGGTCTAGGAAGTCACACACCCCCAACAGGAGAAGGATGGGGCTGTATGGGACATGACCGGATGTAGGAGTGTGTGTGAGGAGTGAGGAATGAACAGCATGTGTGTCCCTCCGCTCTGATCTCCTTCCCCCTGGAGCCATACGCCATACGCTGCCGGACGGACGGATGGCTGGGAGCATGAGCCTTCCTCAACGTTTTTGTTTCCAATAATTTGAAGAGCAGTAACCTCCGCAAATACCGCAAATACCGCAAAGTGGCACAAAAATCAGCACGCTCTCTATAGCCACTGGCTATCGTGAAGGATTGGATTGCCTACGCCTGCTTTTCCTGCCCTCCGCCCCTGTCTCCTTACCTGCTTGTGCTCGGTTGTCCGGGCTGGGGGGACGAGCGGGGTGCGTGGAGTAGCTCCGGGTGCCGGGCGCGGGGAGCGGGGAGCGCAACTAGCCCCGATATCGGGAGTTTTTTTTTTTTCTCCTTGTTTTCCTTGTTCCTGCGGGTCATCCAGGAGTCTCGTGAGACTACGGACTACAGATACCGCGCGTTACCACGCTGCAAGCTCTGCCTGCTTTGTGAGTTGAGGAGAACTGTGAAAAGCTGAGAGACACACTTGCGGTAGGAGCGGTGTAATAACAAGCCACAACACCACAAACACCACAGCGCTTACAGCTCACATCCCTCCACAAGGCACCAGGGTGGCATGGTATAGACTGTTATAGACTGTTTTTTGACTGCTGGGACGACGGTGAAGAAACCTATCTACTACCCCCTGCGTTTGGCATTAACCATAAGTCCCCCTGTAATTGAAGTGATCTGTTGTGAGGGGGGGTCAGCAGGGGCAACCCTATTCCCAACATAGCATCTTGCACCCCTGTTATCTCCAGCCATAAAGCTGTAATACTCAGTGCTTGGACTTTGTTATAAGCCACCGGAATAGCACCATTGTAACTTTTGACTGCATTGCTTTTTTTTTCTCCACCCCCGGATCAACCCTGCAAGGAATGTCCACTACCAGATCCACCAAGGGCGGCCAGGCGGCTGCCGCCAAATTGGAGCGTTTCACACATACTCCATCTGTCTCGCCGGCAAAAGGTCATACATTTGCAGCAACATCGCAGGCTAAATCACAGATAGGCCCATCCCAGGAAAGAAGAAGCCTTGGTCAAGCAGCCATAAAAGCTTCGGGTACGCCTAGCCTAGACAGCGTCAATACCATCAAAACCGTGAGTACAAAAGGGCTGGGACCCGAGGTCCTTGGGACTGCGGTCACTCTTGTATCTCCGGGAATGCAAGGGGAATCTAACGATTCAACAGTTGGAGTGGCACTAGAAGGTGAACCAACTCTTAGAGATGTATTATGCGCTGTGAACTTATGCAGAGACTATATGGTCAATTTTGACAAACAGCTAGCAGGCCTAAAAGATGACCTACTATTGATGAGGCAGGAATTGCATGGGACTATATTGAGAACAAATGCATTGGAGGAAAGATTGAGTGCAGTTGAAGACGCACTTTACCCATTACAGGGGGACTTAAGAGGGTTACAGGAGCTGACGGACCTTCAAACGGCCAAATTAGATGCGCTGGAAAACAGGCTACGCAGAAATAATATTCGGGTAGTAGGCCTACCAGAGGGAACTGAGGGCTCAAACACCACTACCTTTATGGAAGGCTGGTGCTGGGAAATTTTTGGCCCTGATGACCTCTCAGCCTTTTTTTCTATAGAGAGGGCCCATCGGGTCCCCTTTAAGGCCTTGCAACAGAGGAAGCACCCAAGACCGCTTCTAGTTAAATTTCTTAATTATACTGACAAAGTGACCTTGCTCCAAAAGGCGCGTGAGATGGGAGACATCATATATAATGGTGCAAGGATCTCATCATATCCTGACTTTTCACCCGATCTGCAAAAGCAGAGAGCTGAGTTCATACCCATTAAGAAATCCTTACAGAAATATAAGGTTATATATGCCCTTTTGTACCCGGCTCGTCTCAGAGTGGCCGCTCTGGGCAGGACTTTTTTTTTCTCTGAACCGAGCGAAGCAGTTAACTGGTTGGAGGAAAATAAATCAGCCCTATAGCCTTCCAAAATCTAGTGGGGCTAAGACCTCAACGAGGATGATCGGGTTAAGCCAAGGGAAAGGAAAGAGAGTGAAAAAAAAAAAAAAGGCACCAAGGGTCTGTCTTTTAGACTGGAGAGACGATACCAAAGCCCCTTTTCTTGATAAACTTTTTCTTTTCTTTTTTTTTTTTTGACCCTGCTTGCTGGCCCTCTTCTCCACACTGATTAGTGGGAGTCGGGGCTCGGCTGCAAGCTTAGGTTCCCGTTTTCAACCCCCCCCTTTTCCTTTTATTATATGCTTTCAATGCTTCTGAGAACACGATTGTAATTAGGCACTTGGTAGCACTTAAACGGCCTTGGCTAACTGGTACACATAAAATTTATTGATAAGTCTCACAATATGCATTTAAGTTTTTATATTTATTTTCTGCACATTTAGCCACAGCTCTTATACCTATTTTCTGCTTATTGTGGAAGATATGAAGGTATGAAGGTAAACGCCTGTATATGTACAGAGAGGGTTCTCTCCCCCTCCTTCTTGTGTTTTTTTTTTGGTTGTCTGTTTGTTGCCCGGCTTGTTGGTCCGCCTCTCCACACTTAGGCGGCGTACACACGAGGGGATATGTCCGCTGAAAACGGTCCGATGGACCGTTTCAGCAGACATCTCCGCTCGTGTGTATGGGCTAGCGGACAGATTTCTCCACCCGACAGATTTCAAAGCATGCTTTGAAATCTATCGGGTGGAATCTGTCCGCCCGACATGTCTGCTGGTTAGTACACTTACCAGCAGACATGTCGGGTCCCACCGCCGCCGCGCCGCTGCCGAATGGATTCGGCGCATGCGCGGAAGTGTTTTACTTCCTGGTGCGGTGACGTGGCGGTGACGCGGCGGCGTCAACGTCACCGCCGCGTCACCGCGCCGTCCGGCGGCGGGGAATTTGATCCGATGGTGTGTACACGCCATCGGATCAAACTCCCGATCGGACATATCCGATGGAAATGGTCCGCGGACCGTTTTCATCGGATATATCCGATCGTGTGTACGGCGCCTAAGTAGTGGGAAACGGGACTCGGCTGTAAGTCCGCTTTCCTTTTTTAACCCCTCCCTTTTTTTTTGTTATTATAAGTTCTCAGTGTTTCTGAGAACACGACTGTATTTAGGCACTCGGTAGCACTTAAATGGCCGTGTTTAATCGATACACATAAAATTTATCGATAAGATTCACAATATGTACTTAAGTTCCTATATTTATCTTCTGTATGTTTGGCTACAAATCTTATATCTATTTTCTGTATATTGTGGAAGATATGAAGGTAAAATGTTTATGGATCCTATCTAATTTCTAGATAATAACATTGCCTGCATATGTACACAGAGGGTTTTTTTCCCTCCCTCTCTTGTCTTTTTTCCTTCTTTTTCCCCTCACTAATGTGAAAAAATTGACAATATACACATATGCTTACACGTTTTATCTATATTTTTTTTTTTTTTTCCCACATTACCTATGAAAGGTAAGAGATAATTATTTTGTTAATCACTTGATCACTTATTTTTTGTACTTAGGATTCTTCTTCACAATACGAACATTTACTCACATAATACTATAAGGACATTGCCCGACCTAGGGATATATAACAATACTGGAAGCTGTAATTTTTTCACTAAAAGGGAGATTTTTTTTTTTTTTTTCTTTTTCTTTTTCTCCTCTCTTGCCTGTCTTTCTGGTGTACTTTGGCTCTAACAAGATCCCTCAGGAGGGAATGAGCATGAGTGAGAGGGACACGAGCTGGGTTCAAATGGGGTATGAGTGATAGAAATAGAGTGGTCAGCAGACCAACCCCCAAGGGGAATCCCATAGGGCAGGGAGGGAAGGGTAGGGGTGGGAAGGGAGAGGGTTGGAGGGTGGTTCTTAGGGGAGGGACAAGAGTGCATACAGTCTGGTTAACAAGAGTCGTATCGTCAACAGGGGGTAAGAAAGGGCATATGAGATTAGTCTGGATAGCTACCAGTCGATCTGAACAAAGGACACGAGCAACTAGTCTATATTATAGCTACCTGACCAATATCGAATATTCAATTATCATGTCAACTCCCATAGATGCAGGATAAATTATTGGCTATCACTTCCTGGAATGTACGGGGCATGGGAGACCCAGTTAAAAGAACTGCAGTCATGTCATTTCTTGAAGAAGGAATGCCGGGAATAATATGCCTCCAAGAGACACACTTGACTAAAGATTCAGTCTCGCTTCTGAGAAGTCGCAAATTCCAAGCCCAATTTCATTCGACACACTCCTCTTACTCAAGAGGTGTGAGTACAATGATTGGAAGAGGAATGACTTTCTCTTGCTCTAAATCTTGGGTAGACGACCAAGGTCGATTTATATTCCTGCAATGCCTTATTGAAAATAGATCTTATGTTTTGGCTAATTTATATATTCCCCCACCCTTTAAGCTTGATATTCTATATAAACTCGTCGAGTTCACTCTTGATAAACCAGACATACCGGTTATAGCTGTCGGTGACTACAACGAGGTTCTGGATGTAACTTTGGACAGATTTCCCCCGCGGAGTAGTACGATGGGGGGGCGGTTAGCCCAATTCCTAAAAGAAACTGGAATGAGGGATATTTGGAGGACCTTTTATCCTGAGATCCGTCAATACTCATGCTACTCTAGTTCCTATCATACACTATCTAGAATAGACATGGCCCTGAGCAACGTGGGACTACTGCCTTTGGTGGAAAAAACGCATTATGGCCCAAGAGGGGTATCAGACCACTCCCCGCTGATGCTAACAATTAGGACGGGTACTAGGGCCTCTCGTGCTGACTGGCGGCTAAACCCAGGTTGGCTGGAGCTGATCGAGCAACCAAGAACGGTGGCGCTACAGCTGACGGAGTTTATGCTTATCAACGAGGGTACGGCACCAAGGGGGGTGGTCTGGGATGCCCTGAAAGCCTTTGTGAGGGGCCTCTTAATTCAACAGGCTGCTAGGATAAAAACAACAGGGAGAGCGGAAGAGAGTAGGCTGGCTGGAGAGACTGCTCAAGCGGAGTTGTGCTATATCGAGAAGCCCACTATGCCCTTGCGGACTGCATGGCTTGCTAAACAGGAAGAGTATAGAAGGGCCACTCTAAAAATTGCAGAAAATAAAAGAATACTACAAAAACAGCTTCAGTATGGTGAAGGTGAGAGGGTAGGGCGCATGCTAGCTCTTCTCACCCGAACCAACTCTCCCCCATCAAACATTCCAGCAATACGGAGTAAGAAGGATGTTATTTCGACAGATAGCCAAACTATACTTAAAACATTTTATATGTACTATAAAGATCTCTATAAGTCCAAGGGGGAGATGAAGAACGGAGAAATGGAAACATTCTTTCAGAAGATAACAGTCCCCACGTTGCTAGATAAGGATAGACAGGAGCTAGAAGCACCAATTACTCTAAAAGAAATCCAGCAAGCAGTACTAGATATGCCAAACCAGAAATCCCCGGGGCCGGACGGACTCCCTATTGAGGTGTATAAGAAATTTGACCAGATTTTGCTCCCAGAGTTATTAAAGACTCTGAAGTGGGCTGCAAGTGTGGGGACATTACCCCACTCTATGGCGGAAGCAACTATTATAGCAATACACAAGGAGGGGAAGGATCAATTGGAACCCTCATCCTACCGTCCAATTTCCCTCCTAACCTCAGATGTAAAAATCTTAGCCAAAATTCTTGCGACCCGCCTAAATAAATGTATTAGCCATCTTATCAATCCGGATCAGTCAGGCTTTATACCTGGTAGGGCCACAAGTAACAACATTAGGAGAACTTTTCTAAATATCTATACTCCGACAGACAATGAAGGGTCCAGAGCAGTGCTGTCGCTAGATGCCGCTAAGGCCTTTGACAGCCTAGAATGGGCATACCTCTGGAGGGTACTAGATAGTTTTGGCTTTGGCCCTCTGTATATTAGTTGGATTAAGCTCCTATACGTAGAACCAAGAGCCAAGGTCAGAATCAACAATGAGACCTCGGAGACCTTTCAGCTGGAGAGAGGGACGAGACAGGGGTGTCCTCTATCCCCTCTTCTGTTCGCCCTCGCCATGGAGCCACTGGCAATAATGGCCAGGGCGAGGTCGGACATAATAGGGTTTAGAAGACACCATGGAGAGGACAAAATAGCCCTCTTCGCAGACGATGTCCTGTTTTTTCTGGAAGAGGTTGAAGGCACACTGGACAAAGTGATCCAGTTGGTGGAAGAATTTGGCCGGTTTTCAGGCCTCACCATCAACTGGACAAAGTCAGCTCTGCTGCTGCTAGACCAAATAGACCTCCAACAGACGCCAGCCACCTCTCAAATAAGTGTAAGTACTAAATTTAAGTATCTAGGGATCTGGATCTCAAAGGACCCCACCCAATACATTAACCTAAACCTTGTCCCACTATTATCGAAGTGGAAAAATAAAAGTGAAATTTGGAAAAAATTCCCACTGTCTGTCGCAGGTCGATGTAATTTAATCAAAATGATCTGGCAGCCGCAGCTACTATATATGTTACACAACTCTCCGGTATGGGTAGAAAACAAGTGGTACAAAAAAATTGACTCACTATTTAGAGAACTTATATGGAGAGGAGGTCAACCTAGAATAAGCCTACAAACCCTACAACTTCCTGTTAAAGAGGGGGGAATGGCGGTTCCACATCCACGGCTATATTTTTTAGCAGCACAAATGCAACATCTAGTAGGATGTGGAACCACCAAAGGAGATGGCTCAAACAACCGACTCTTGCTGACAGATAACCCTCATAAACTATTAGTGGAAGCCCTAGAGGCAAATTTTTTCTGCCATAACCACTCGATTACAAAACTTGTGACTAAAACATGGCACACAGTAAAAGCAATATTGGGATATGCTGGCCCGACAGAATTCTCCCCCCTCTGGAACAACAATAATCTCCAGGAGATAAAAAGCGTGGAGGTGTCAACTGAATGGACGAGTAAAGGCATATGCCGCCTAAAACATCTGTTCGAAAGGAACAATCTGAAACCATTTCAAGAGCTAGTAAAAGAGTTCGGAATATCAAATAGAACGTTTTTTAAATATCTACAGCTCCGTCACGCCTTACAAACGCAATTCCGATCCCAGATAATCACATGGGCACCGATTCCTGCCTTGATCACCTTAATAAGGGCAACAGAGGCTAAGGGTTTAATCTCGGGGATATACAGCAGCTTGGGTGTGAGGGCATTGAGTAAAGCAGGACCGTGCAAGAGTAGAGTGGCGTGGGAGAATGACTTGGGAAAAATAACTCCACAACAATGGGACAGGATCCTTCAACAGGGTACCGTGGTATCTACAGGGAGTGCAGAATTATTAGGCAAATTAGTATTTTGACCACATCATCCTCTTTATGCATGTTGTCTTACTCCAAGCTGTATAGGCTCGAAAGCCTACTACCAATTAAGCATATTAGGTGATGTGCATCTCTGTAATGAGAACGGGTGTGGTCTAATGACATCAACACCCTATATCAGGTGTGCATAATTATTGGGCAACTTCCTTTCCTTTGGCAAAATGGGTCAAAAGAAGGACTTGACAGGCTCAGAAAAGTCAAAAATAGTGAGATATCTTGCAGAGGGATGCAGCACTCTTAAAATTGCAAAGCTTCTGAAGCGTGATCATCGAACAATCAAGCGTTTCATTCAAAATAGTCAACAGGGTCGCAAGAAGCGTGTGGAAATACCAAGGTGCAAAATAACTGCCCATGAACTGAGAAAAGTCAAGTGTGCAGCTGCCAAGATGCCACTTGCCACCAGTTTGGCCATATTTCAGAGCTGCAACATCACTGGAGTGCCCAAAAGCACAAGGTGTGCAATACTCAGAGACATGGCCAAGGTAAGAAAGGCTGAAAGACGACCACCACTGAACAAGACACACAAGCTGAAACGTCAAGACTGGGCCAAGAAATATCTCAAGACTGATTTTTCTAAGGTTTTATGGACTGATGAAATGAGAGTGAGTCTTGATGGGCCAGATGGATGGGCCCGTGGCTGGATTGGTAAAGGGCAGAGAGCTCCAGTCCGACTCAGACGCCAGCAAGGTGGAGGTGGAGTACTGGTTTGGGCTGGTATCAAAGATGAGCTTGTGGGGCCTTTTCAGGTTGAGGATGGAGTCAAGCTCAACTTCCAGTCCTACTGCCAGTTTCTGGAAGACACCTTCTTCAAGCAGTGGTACAGGAAGAAGTCTGCATCCTTCAAGAAAAACATGATTTTCATGCAGGACAATGCTCCAGCACACGCGTCCAAGTACTCCACAGCGTGGCTGGCAAGAAAGGGTATAAAAGAAGAAAAACTAATGACATGGCCTCCTTGTTCACCTGATCTGAACCCCATTGAGAACCTGTGGTTCATCATCAAATGTGAGATTTACAAGGAGGGAAAACAGTACACCTCTCTGAACAGTGTCTGGGAGGCTGTGGTTGCTGCTGCATGCAATGTTGATGGTGAACAGATCAAAACACTGACAGAATCCATGGATGGCAGGCTTTTGAGTGTCCTTGCAAAGAAAGGTGGCTATATTGGTCACTGATTTGTTTTTGTTTTGTTTTTGAATGTCAGAAATGTATATTTGTGAATGTTGAGATGTTATATTGGTTTCACTGGTAAAAATAAATAATTGAAATGGGTATATATTTGTTTTTTGTTAAGTTGCCTAATAATTATGCACATTAATAGTCACCTGCACACACAGATATCCCCCTAAAATAGCTAAAACTAAAAACAAACTAAAAACTTCTTCCAAAAATATTCAGCTTTGATATTAATGAGTTTTTTGGGTTCATTGAGAACATGGTTGTTGTTCAATAATAAAATGAATCCTCAAAAATACAACTTGCCTAATAATTCTGCACTCCCTGTATAGCCCCGGCCCAAAGAATGTCCCACCTTTTCCTTCTATATAGGGTATACCATACACCCCATAAAATGTTTAAGTTAGGGTGGAGACAAGACAATGAATGCCCAAGATGTAAAAACAAAGGAGACCTGATACACATGGTCTGGAAGTGTTCGAAATTATACAACTATTGGGTGGGAGTCATAGAATATATTAATAAAACCTTCGGATCTCGATTAGACCCAATAGCCAGGATATGCCTATTGGGCTGCATGGATGACAACAGAGTACTGCAAGGTACCCTTGATGCTATATTGAGAAGCCTATTTCAGGCCCGTAAGTTAATCGCCCAAAAATGGCAGGCGCAGGCACCTCCATCAATAGATAACTGGCTAGAGGTAATGAAACACACAATTTCAAAGGAAAAAATCCACTTTATTAAGTTGGGGAAATATCCCAAATTCGTTAAAATATGGGGCCTGTGGCAGGCTTTCCAGGACTCTTTGAGCCCTTGAGCAAAAAAGGACACACCCTCTCCAGGCCGAGGCAGCAATACCTTACTAAGCAGATTCTCCTGGCTGGACTTTGCGACACTAAAACGATACGACTCTTGATAAACCTATGTCACCAGATATCGAGCCTGTATGCTCTCATAGGGGCGGGGTAAGGGTGGGAGGGTGGGAGGGCGAGGAGGGTGGGGGGCGGTACACAGCCAACAAGACAAATAAACAAGAGCAAAAGTTTTCTTCCTTCTTAGTATGCCTTAGAGGACAATAATCCTGATGTGTGCAATTTTGTCTCTTATGATTTATACTCTGTATGTAAAGAGAGTGCATATTTGCTGGCTGTTTTGTAAAATGGTTTTAAATTTTCAATAAAAATGAATGAAATTAAAAAAAAAGAAGATGCGATACACCTCAGAATCACTCATGCCAAACAGGTCTATGCGGGTACGGTATATCCTCTCCCGTGCCATCCTCCGTGCCATCCTCCGTGCCCTCCTCCTTCTTTGTTCATCTAAAGTCTAAAGTCAGTAGTATAGCTATGCGCGATTGTTGAGCAACACGTGTGACTGCTGAGCTGCTCACTAACAGTGTTGCTTTATCTAACAAGTAGACTTTTTTTCTTTTTTTAGACCAGCTTTTATCAGCTCTAATTTTAGACAGGACATTTTGCTGTTGCGCACACTGCGTCGCCTGCGCTGCCCCAACGTTGTTTTGTGGATCCCCGTAAGTCCCTCATTAGCATATTTGACTAGCAAATCAATGGTGTGTCTAACGCACTTTTGCGCGGACGGATGCGCCAGTCTAACAAAATTACGCGGGACAAAAAAAGTCGATTTTTTGCGTATCTCGTTCTGGGGATGCCGCGCAACGAAACGCACGCGCACATTTAGACTTACTCTCCTGTTTCGCAGGCGTAATCGCTCTGTGAATCTGGGCCATAGTGTCTACAATCTATGGGATATTTGTATTTATTTGTATCTATTTATTATTTGTTTTACTAGTAATGGCAGCAATCAGCGACTTATAGCAGGACTGCAATATTGCGGTGGGCGGACATTCTGACAATATTGCGGCAGGAGGACATTCGGTCGATCGATCAAACCTCCCGTCGCTTAACAAACAAACACCCCCCTGTCGCTCACACTCAACTGCCCACCAGCCCCGCACTCACCCCATCCAGGTCACGGACAGCTTTGACAGCTTCCTCTTGCGTCTCCTCCTTCTTAAGACCCACTTCCTGATTGGCCCGGATGAGAAGCAGGAATTTTAATTCACTATTGTCACACAAGTTTTTGAAGCTAATTAGAGCTTCAGGCTCTAATCATGTGCTTTATAAAAAAAAATTAAATAAATAAAAAACCCTGTTGGAATTCATACTTCCGGCGTCCTGCATGTAGATTAGGGGTCGGGAGCATGGATTAGGGGAGCAGCGTCCTGGCGCCCAGAGGCGGACTGACAACTGAAGGGGCCCTTAGGCAATAGGAGATTATGGGGCCCCCAGGCAATAGGTTACACACACAGAAACACAATATACACACACAAAGAATACACATACACACACTAAAAAGGTACTGGAGAGGCGGGGCAGCTATAATCTTGGATTTTTTTTTAAAAACACAGATTTTTACATACTGGTTTTACTGAGGCTGGCAACCCTGATGGGGCCCCCTAGTGGCATGGGGCCCTTGGGCAGTGCCTGCGCTCCTTAACCACTTAAGACCCGGACCAATACGCTGGTAAATGACCCAAGGTGTTTTTGCGATTCGGCACTGCGTCGCTTTAACAGACAATTGCGCGGTCGTGCGACGTGGCTCCCAAACAAAATTTGCGTCCTTTTCTTCCCACAAATAGAGCTTTCTTTTGGTGGTATTTGATCACCTCTGCGATTTTTATTTTTTGCGCTATATACAAAAATAGAGCGACATTTTTGAAAAAAAAACACTATTTTTTACTTTTTGTTAAAAAAAAAATCAAATAAACTAAATTTTAGTCAAACATTTAGGCCAAAATTTATTTAGCCACATGTCTTTAGTAAAAAAAAAAATCGCAATAAAAAAAAATAGCTACCTAGCGGGAACAGCGGCACTAATACAGCGATCAGAAAAATGATCGCTTAGTGACGCTGGCAATAGGGAGTGAAAGGGTTAACTAGGGCGGTGATCAGGGGGTTAAAACTTTATTAGGGGGGGTGGGGGGGCTATCCTGAACCTAACACTAACTGTTTTTTACACTGCCTGTCACACTGACACTAAATGCAGTGATTAAATCACTGCATTCAGTGACACTGTGACAGGGGGGTGGGGGGGGGCGATCACAAGGGGTTAATATGCCTATGTGAGTGTGTGTCAGTGTTGTGTTGGTGCACACTTACTTGTGATGTCTTCTCTCATCAGCAGCGCTGGGAAACAGCGCTGCGATGAGAGAATACATCATTTCCTCCTTCCTGTGTAAACACAGGAGGAGGAAGTGACAGGCTGGGAGCGCGCTCCCATTGGCTGGGAGCGATCGCGGGGGGGCGGATATCACGGACATCCGCCCGCAGATCCCGGATCGCTCCCAGAGGTAGGGGGACCCCCGCACGCCGCGGAGGGGGTCCCGATGGGACCCCCGAACCGCACTCAGGCGGGGACGTAAATTTACGCCCTTGTGCCTGTACGTGCCATTCTGTGGCCGTATATGTGCGTGCGGGGGTCCTTAAGTGGTTAATGGAGCGGCCGCCACTGATGTAGCCTTAATGTCCTATCCTTTACAACATACTGGGATGTAACTGTGCATTGTGACAGGGTACACGATTGTATGTACACCAGTGAAAGACTGGAAAAGTCAGCGTTCCCTGCCCTGGAAGGGGTTAAGCCTGGCCAACAGGTAAAACCTCCTCTCTTCCCCTATTAATTAACACTCACCTGGTAAGGAAGTGGGAAGTGAGAGCTCAGTGTGAGAGGTATGCTGAGCTGGACGGACAGGTTGGAAACTGTCTGCATTGAAGGAACAAGGTCTGTCATAGATTTGTTTATTTTGGACTGTTATTCTGTTTGTTTTATACTGGACGCCGGAATAGCCCCTCCAGTACAGTGTAGTGAGGGACACTACTGTCAGTTAGCCTCCTAAATTGGAGTAGGCCATTTTGTTTTGTATTATTTATTTTGAGTGCAATAAAGCCATATTTATTGCTTAAGATCAGCGACTTTGCTGCATGACATTATCGCTATTTCTACGACTTTGTCACAAGTGATGTCAGAAGTGGGATGTTTGCTGTGGTACCGGTCAATGTACAGTTACAGTGGCCTTAAAGGTACAGGACCCAGAAAATGGAAGATATTGTGAAAGCCCTGTTACAAGCGGTCTCTGTGCAGCAAGAGACTAATAGACAGATAGCGGCCTCAGCTGCAGCACAACAAGAAACAAAGCAACCCTGGATCACATGACTACCCAAGGGTCTTCTAACCCACCAGCATTGGGGGTAAGCCAAATACGTGCCAGCAGCTGTCTGCAGAAAATGACCCCAGATGATGATGTGGAGACTTACCTACTGGCGTTCGAACGGACCGCTACCCGAGAAGGCTGGGCCCCGGAACAGTGGGCTGGAATCATTGCACCCTTCCTCCTGGGAGAAGCACAGAAAGCCTATTTTGATCTGGATGAGGTGGCTGCTGCAGACTATCCCAAACTGAAAGGAGAGATCCTGGCTCGCTTAGGGGTGACTTCCACAGTGAGGGCCCAGCGTTTCTACAACTGGAGGTTTAAAGAAGGAAAAGCGCCAAGATCCCAGATGTTCGATTTAATTCATCTGGCGCGGAAGTGGCTCAAACCAGAGACTCAAACCCCTGCACAGATTATTGAAGCGCTTGTACTGGACCGTTACGTGAGAGAGCTTCCAAATGGCCTCCGGGAGTGGGTCACTCAGGGAAATCCCCTGGACTGTGATAGTATGGTCGCACAAGTGGAGCGGTACCTATCTACCAAAAGTTTGGACCGATCTCTCTCTAGGACGATCGGGAAAATACAGAGACCAGGAGACCGGAGGAGTGGAGTGGAAGCAGACTTCGGATCCGGAGCCCGTTTCTCCAAACCAGACTTTAGAAGTCAAAACCCTGGGAAAGAGGATCACCCCCAGACAGATGGGTTGGTAGAAAGGTTTAACCGGACCCTAAAGGGGATGTTGAGGAAAGTCGTTAGCAGGGATGGGAAGGATTGGGACTTGTTACTTCCTTACCTGTTGTTTGCAGTTCGAGAGATTCCCCAAAGTTCTACGGGCTTCTCCCCTTTTGAGCTTTTATATGGTAGGCATCCCAGGGGTATTCTGGATATCCTAAAGGAAACCTGGGAAGAACAGGGGGTAACTGGGACCAATGTCCTCCAGTATGTTGAAGATATGCGGGTGCGTATGGCTCAGATTGCCCCTCTTGTTCGCCAGCATATGGAGCAGGCGCAGAGTAGGCAGAAGTCCTACTACGACCAGAGGGCCCTAGTGAGACAGTTTGAAAGAGGGGACAGAGTAATGGTTCTAGTACCCACCGCAGAAAGCAAACTTCTAGCACAGAGGCAGAGGACCCTATGAGGTGTTGGAAAAAGTGAGCCCAGTAAATTATAAAGTTAGTCAGCCGGGACGCCGGAAGAAGGAGGCCGTGTTCCACATAAACCTTCTTAAGCCATGAAGGACTAGAGAGGACTGCATGGCCGCAGTGGGGGACACCACACCTGGTCCACAGGCACCTAGTCCTTCGGTGACAATCTCTCCAGAGCTGACACCTGAGCAAATAAAAGAAGCTAGGGGCTTGGTTGAGAGGAATAACGATGTCTTCTCCCCCAACCCTGGACAAACCCGAGAGATTACCCATGACATTATTACAGAACCAGGGGTTGTCGTAAGAGTGAAGTCTTACCGCATTCCGGAGGCCAAGAGGGAAGCTGTAAGGGCTGAAATCAGGAAAATGCTTGAGCTTGGAGTGATAGAGGAGTCTCATAGCCAGTGGTGCAGCCCCATTGTTCTAGTGCCCAAACCTGATGGGTCCATCAGGTTTTGTAATGACTTCAAGAAGTTAAACGAGGTGTCTAAGTTTGACGCCTACCCCATGTCTAGGGTGGATGAACTAGTAGAGCGATTAGCCAAAGATAGGTTCTTCACCACGTTGGATCTGACAAAGGGTTATTGGCAGATCCCATTGACAAAGCGCGCCCGAGAGAAGACAGCCTTTGCCACTCCTGATGGCCTATTCCAGTACAGGATCATGCCTTTTGGCCTCCATGGGGCTCCAGCCACTTTTCAAAGGCTAATGGATAAGTTGCTCAGGCCCCACACTGAGTATGCAGCCGCATACTTGGATGATGTGATCATTCATAGCCCGGACTGGGAAAGCCATCTGGATAAAGTACAGGCAGTCTTGGACACTCTTAGAAGGGCGGGTCTGACAGCTAACCCCTCTAAATGTGCCTTGGGTCTAGCAGAGGCTAGATACTTGGGTTACCTGGTTGGCAGAGGACTTGTTAAACCACAAATGAACAAGATAGGAGCTATACAGAGCTGGCCCAGACCATTGAGGAAAAAACAAGTCAGAGCTTTCTTGGGGATTGTAGGATACTATCGGAGGTTTATTCCTCACTTTGCTACGAGGGCTGCTCCGCTCTCTGACCTTATTAAAGCCAGAAGTCCAGACACTGTAAAGTGGAACAGCGAGGCTGAGGAAGCCTTTGCTGGTCTGCGGGCAGCGCTTTGTGCCCAACCTGTGCTTGTGGCTCCTGACTTTAGAAAGGAGTTCTTTCTCCAGACCGATGCCTCAGAGGTGGGTCTGGGTGCAGTTTTGTCCCAATATGTGGATGGTGAGGAACACCCTGTGCTGTATTTGAGTCGGAAGTTGTTACCTCGAGAACAGCGCTATGCCACAGTGGAAAAAGAGTGTTTGGCAATCAAGTGGGCAGTAGAAATACTCCGCTACTATTTGTTGGGCAGGCGGTTTACCCTCGTCACAGACCATGCTCCGTTAAAGTGGATGCACACCAACAGGTACAAGAACGCTCGGGTCACGAGGTGGTTTCTGTCCCTACAGCCCTTTACTTTTGTGGTACGACATAGGGCAGGTCTCCTCCACAGTAATGCAGATGCTCTGTCCCGAGTGCATGGGTTTGTAGAGATGGCCGCTTCCCACCCAAGTGTTAAGCTGGGGGGGAGGATGTGTGACAGGGTACACGATTGTATGTACACCAGTGAGAGACTGGAAAAGTCAGCGTTCCCTGCCCTGGAAGGGGTTAAGCCTGGCCAACAGGTAAAACCTCCTCTCTTCCCCTATTAATTAACACTCACCTGGTAAGGAAGTGGGAAGTGAGAGCTCAGTGTGAGAGGTATGCTGAGCTGGATGGACAGGTTGGAAACTGTCTGCATTGAAGGAACAAGGTCTGTCATAGATTTGTTTATTTTGGACTGTTATTCTGTTTGTTTTATACTGGAGGCCGGAATAGCCCCTCCAGTACAGTGTAGTGAGGGACACTACTGTCAGTTAGCCTCCTAAATTGGAGTAGGCCATTTTGTTTTGTATTATTTATTTTGAGTGCAATAAAGCCATATTTATTGCTTAAGATCAGCGACTTTGCTGCATGACATTATCGCTATTTCTACGACTTTGTCAAAGCATATTTCTACAATTGCCAACTCCCCCTATCCTTGTTCTAATGCACATATTGCACCATGCCCTTTAAAGAATTTATCTGAGGAAATTAGAGCTTACATAATATTTAGGAAAGAAAGTTGCTCTATTTAAATTTGCAATAAACACATGGCTTGCAAACATCCTAATTGGCCTCCATTGGTTAAGCGACCAGGGGACTGTCCATAAAATAAGTTATCCACTTTAGAAGTCTTTTCTCTGTCAATTCCTACATATAATTATTTGTGCTTAATGTAATTAGTTATTTGTTCATAAACTTGTTCAGTTTTACAGCAATAAAACATCCCACATATATGATTACCCGACTCCCTGTTGTTTGTTTTGCTTGCAAATATAACACTGTCTGAGAGTAGCAGAAGCTTGTGTTCATTACCATCAACCAAATGAATTATGAGACAATCAATTTGAGGGCTCTACAATTTTCCCTGAAGTACCCTACTGCTGGTAACCTCTTTTAAGGACTGCATATTTCTTATCATTTGACTATCCCTTTTGCCACAGTTACTGCCTGTGAATTTGCAATCTTCTTCTTTACATGGTTTCCTTTTAAAATGCCTAATTAAGCCCGTGTTCTTTCTTTTCAACATTAACTGGAGCTAAAAAGGCATGAGGAAATTATGTCTATCACAAAGCAAAAAAAAAAAAAAAGCACACACTAAGAAAAAAAAATGTAGCAGTGAAAGGCAGGGAAAGAGCAAATATGTTAGTCAGATTTGTATGCCTAATGTATTGTTTCCAAAAAGGTACATAAAACAAAAATGAACATTTGTTTTCCAGTATTTATCTAGGAAAATCAATGCAGTTCACATTGTGTTGCATATTACATTGAAGAAAAGATCTCATGCTTTCATTTACATACAATAGGGCTTTTTGGAAAAATCTGGAAAATAATTAGCAGAGGACTTCAAATGATATAGGGTAAAAATGATATGTATCGGTCTGATATTATGGAGGTCTAATGCACGATCATTTTTTGTGATGAAAAAAAATCGACATTTTCAAAAAACGTCATTTAAAATCACTGTGTGTGGGCAAAACGTTGTTTTATGTCTTAAAAAAAACGAGCAAAAAAAAAATTCAAACATGCTTGAATTTTTTGTGTCGTTTTTCAAAACGTTGTTTTTTGTGTCATAAAAAGTGATGGTGTGTGGGCAAAACGATGTTGAAAACGACGTTTTTAAAGCCGCGCATGCTCAGAGGCAAGTTATGAGACGGAGCTTCAATGGAACAGAGTGCCATCGAACGTGGTGTACGTAACCGTGCTTTGCTAGAGCATTTTGGAAAAACGATGGTGTGTATGCAACGTCGTTTTGGAAAATGAAGTTTGAAAAATGTCGTTTTGTTTCATCACTTGAAACATCGTTTTTTTTCATCATAAAAATGATCATGTGTATGTTGCATTAGGTTTAAAAATATTAGGAAATTCAACAAAGGCTGAACTAGTCTAGACTCTACAAAAAAACGTTTATGAAAGGACCTGGAAAAACAATATTAAAAAAAAATCTGTATTTTTTGTTTTAATGACTTTTTTACCGACTTTGTTTTGTCACATCACAGGAAGTCTTTTAGTTACAGAAGCCACAGGTTTCATTAGTGCCATCCAATCTGTGCCCATAAGTGCCACCTAATCAGTGCCACCTCATCAGCATTCAACACACATGAGTGAAAGAGAAAAATTACGTATTTACAAAATTTATTTTTAGTAAAAAAATAAAAAACCCAGCAGTGATTAACCACTTTAGCCCTGACCCATTTGGCTGGCCAAAGACCAGAGCACTTTTTGCGAATTCGGCACTGCGTCGCTTTAACTGACAATTGCGTGGTCGTGCGACGTGACTCCCAAACAAAATTTACATCCTCTTTCCCCCACAAATAGAGCTTTCTTTTGGTGGTATTTGATCACCTCTGTGGTTTTTATTTTTTTGCGCTATAAACAAAATCAAGTGACAATTTTGAAAAAAAGGCAATATTTTGTACTTTTTGCTAGAATAAATAAAAAATGTAAAAAAAGAAAAAAAATTCTCAGTTTAGGCCGATACCTATTTTTCTACATATTTTTGGTAAAAAAATAACAATAAGCTTATATTGATTGGTTTGCGCCAAATTTATAGAGTGTACAAAATAGGGGGTAGTTTTATGGCATTTTTATTATCAATTTTTTAAACGTGTTATGGCGGCGAGTTGCGTTTTTTTTTTGCGACTGTGACATTATGGCGGACACATCAGACACTTTGACACTATTTTGGGACCATTCACATTTATACCCCGATCAGTGCTATAAAAATGCACTGATTACTGTATAAATGTGACTGGCAGTGAAAGGGTTAACCCCTAGGGGGTTAAGTGTGTCCTAGGGAGTGATTCTAACTGTTAGGAGGTGTGGTTTGCTGTGACATGTCACTGATCGCTGCTTCCGGTGAGAGGAAGCAGACGACCAGTGACATATCACCAGGCAGAACAGGGAGATGCCTTGTTTTAACAAAGGCACGCCCCTGTTCTGTCGTTTCGTGACCTGATCGCGGGACACTGGCGGACATCGAGTCCTTGGGTCTCGTGGGCACGGTCACAGAGACCGCAGCAGGTGCGCGCTAGGGGGCAGGATTAAAACAACGTATATATACATTGCTTTGCTTGCCCGTGCCATTCTACCAATGTATATCTATGTGAGGCAGTTGGCAAGCGGTTAAATACTACCAAAAGAGAGCTCTATGTGCGTTGGGAATAAAATTTATAAAAAATTGAATTTGATTCAAGTATTGCATGACCACATAATTGCCATTTAAAGTGTGACAGCACTGAAAGCTGAAAATTGGCCTGGGCAGGAAAGAGGTTAAAGTGCCCAGTAGGCAAGTTTAAAGCGGATCTCTACCCTAAAGTGAAGATCCGCTGATCCGAACACTCCCCCCCTCCGGTGTCACAATTGACACCTTTCAGGGGGAGGGGGGTGCAGATAGACAGGTATCTGCACCCACTTCCGGCCCAGCATTCACGGGCAAAAGATGGGCATTGCATCACATCCCGTCGCCCCCCGTTGTGTGCTGGGAACACTCGGCTCCCAGCACACAGCTGGAGCCAATCGGCGGGCGCAGCGCGACTCGCGTATGCGCCGTAGGGAACCGGGCAGTGAAGCCGCAGCGCTTCACTTCCTGGTTCCCTCACCGTGGATAGAGGGGGGAACAGCAGAGAGACGAGCGATCGCTCATCCTCTGCTGCGGACGGCGCTGGACTCCAGGACAGGTAAGTGTCCTAATATTAAAAGTCAGCATCTGCAGTATTTGTTGCTGCTGGCTTTTAATATTTTTTTTTTGTGAACCATCCGCTTTAAGGTTAAAGGCAGTTAACCACTGGACATATACGTTGGCAGAATGGCACGGCTGGGCACATCAACGTATATATACGTTGGTTTTAGTACCCAGCCGTGGGTCACGGGCGGCACGCCCCCGTGACCCAGTCTGAAGCTCCAGGATTGGGACCGCGGGACTCGCGGGACTCGTGCGGCGATCCGTCCCTGGAGCTGAAGAACGGGGAGAACCGTGTGTAAACACGGCTTCCCCGTGCTTCACTGTGGCCGCAGCATCGATCGCGTCATCCCTGTTATAGGGGGACGCGATCGATGACGTCACACCTACAGCCACACCCCCCTACAGTTGTAAACACAACACATAGGTCACACATCCCCTACAGCGCCCCCTTGTGGTTAACTCCCAAACTGCAACTGTCATTTCCACAGTAAACAATGCAATTTAAATGCATTTTTTGCTGTGAAAATGACAATTGTCCCAAAAATGTGTCAACATTGTCTGAAGTGTCTGCCATAATGTCACAGTCATGAAAACAATCGCTGATCGCCGCTATTAGTAGTAAAAAAAAGAAAAAATTAATAAAAATGCAATAAAACTATCCCTTATTTTGTAAACGCTATAAATTTTGCGAAAACCAACCGATAAACGCTTATGGCGATTTTTTTTTTTTACCAAAAATAGGTAGAAGAATACGTATCGGCCTAAACTGAGGAAAAAAAATGTTTTTTTATATATTTTTGGGGGATATTTATTATAGCAAAAAGTAAAAAATATTGAATTTTTTTTTAAATTGTCGCTCTATTTTTGTTTATAGCGCAAAAAATAAAAACCGCAAAGGTGATCAAATACCACCAAAAGAAAGCTTTATTTGTGGGGAAAAAAGTACGTCAATTTTGTTTGGGAGCCATGTCGCACGACCGCGCAATTGTCAGTTAAAACGACGCAGTGCCGAATCGCAAAAAGGGGCAAGGTCCTTTACCTTCATTTTGGTCCGGGTCTTAAGTGGTTAACTTTAAAAACCTTTTTTTTTGGGTCCAAAAAAATGAAGCATTAAAGGGTATTTTACAAGATTATTATTCTTTCCGGTCACTCATCCCTTTGTCAGTATTACTCACCATCACCACGCAGCTCATGGCTCTCATTAGATAGATGTCCCTCATAGCTTGTTATTATTCTCTTCAGACCTCATCACTTCCCATTTATAGTTTGTTGTTTACCACCTGTGCCTTGTCACTTGGCCCTCATTACACACCATGTATAATTCATATCTCACACATCACTTCTCACTCGTTCATTTTTTTCACTTATGAGACGCAATGATGTTTGTGGACAAAAACATGTCTAGTTTGCTTCTAATGTTTGATTTTAACAAGTTGTAATGTCCAAACAAGCAAAGGAACAATATTGAAGCTGAACTCCCAGAAAACTTGTTAAAGTAGATTTACTTACCCAATCTTTAGTTCCTCCATGCTGCTATATTGCGTCTTCTTTCCCATGCTCCAACAGTTTAAGGTCCTAATGTCCTCAAGACTAATGCAGGGTACACAAAGGTTCAGTCCACCAATGCAAAATAGGGGAGCATCATTTTTTAAAGGTTCAGAGGATTGGGTAAATAAAAGTGCTTTTATTCTCCCATAGAATAAACAAGCAGTTAGAGTTTTAAGATTCCCTGGAGTTGGGCTCTAAACATTACAAGAAAGTTAATAAGAATAAACTGCTACCGTAAAGCAAAACGTTATTCTCACAATTATCATTAACTATTTTAATGCTTATGTTGCTAGCTTTAGTAGATAGATAGGAAGGTATAATATATATTTATAAACTTTATTTTAAATTTCTTTAGTTGTTTTTAGCTTAGGCCTGAAAGATGTCAAACATTTCTGGGGTGTTCATGGGCTTTTTTTTTTTTTCTTTATCTGGAGTAGGGGAAGAGAGCTCTTGTCAGCTAACACATCCGTCTACCGGCATGCCTGAGCTAGGGGCAGATGGATTCCAGGAAGTAAATAATACATGAATCATCTGCCTTTACTCAAGATGGTCTTGGCTAGAAATTCTAGACAGGGGTCCCAAACTGGTGACCCTTCAACTGTTGCAAAATTGCAAAGCCCATGAAGCATTGCAAGGCTGAGGCCTCGTACACACGACCGAGAAACTCGTCATAAATGAAACATCGTTTTCCTCGACGAGTTCCTTGTTAGGCTTGTCGAGAATCTTGTCAAGCTTTCTTTGCATACACACTGTCAAGACAAAATCTCGTCGTTCTCAAACGCGGTGACGTACAACACATACGACGGCACTAAAAAGGGGAAGTTCGATTCCCCTGGCACAACCCTTGGGGCTGCTTTTGCTAATCTCATGATACCGTGTGTTAAGTAAAAGTTTGGTGAGAGAAGATTCACACTTTTCAGTCTGTTACAGCGTGATGAATCTCCATTACAAACGCTACTTTTACCGAAGGTACGTTCCCGTCTCATACTTTATTCTGAGCATGTGCATGTTTCTAAGCAATCACACGAACGTGTTTCTCGGCGTAAACCAGCCCAACGAGGAACACGATGAGGAAATTGAGACTCCCAACGAGGACAAAGAGAACGTGTTCTCCTTTTTTTCATCGAGATCCACGACAGTTTTCTCGCCAAAAAACATACACACGACCGTTTTCGTCGGTAAAAAAGCTCTGCCACCAAGTTTCTTGATGGATTTTGTCGAGGAAAACGGTCATGTGTACGAGGCCTGTTAGTTACAAGCATGACTCCCACAGGCAAAGGCATGATGGGACTTGTCGTTTCGCAACAGCTGGAGGGCCGCTAGTTTGAGACCCCTGTTCTAGAGGGTTGTTTTTTCTCAACAAAATAAAGCACATAATCATGGATGGGTGAGTTTGCTTAGAATATTACAAATTTATTAAAGGGGTTGTAAACCTCTGAAATAAAAAAATGAACAGAGCTTATACCTCTATAGTGTTTATTTGCCTCAATCCTAAGCACTGACTGTGATTTTTGTCTCTTCTGTCATCCTTCTGCTCTCTATATGACTCAATTGTGAGAGGTAATGCTGACTTCACAGTACATCGGGAGATGGACCTGCCCCCTCCTATTCAGCACACAGAAGGTGATTGACAGCCTCAATTGTGTGTGTCTTGCTAATGGGACTGTGTAGAAGGGGTATGTTTATTTCCTCCTCTGAAGTCTCAAATTACACTCAACTCTTCTCTCTATACTGTGCAGTGTGTGATGTCAGATCCCTGACCCCTGCCTGCTTGAGCTGAGAAAAGGCATTTGATATGTGTGTTTTAGAAGGCTGTGGAGGAGAGAGGGTCCTGATAAACAGGTACAACTTATGTAATGTTGTTTGTTTCATCTCTGTCTATCACCTAAGGCTAGTCACTTCACTGGCTATATGTAAAGGTTTAGAACCCCTTTAACCTCTTCACGACCACGATATAGCCAAAAAAAAAAACAATACAGCGTGGTCACATATTGCCTGGAGGGCATCTATGAATGTCATCCCATGATCACGCTTTCTGCACTTCCCATGCACCCCCCGCAGGATACATCAGCAGTAATCTGTATTTGCTGTGTCCTTCTAACACATCTAATCACAGATTGTGTCCTTCGAACACAGCAAATCACAGCTGCTGTTTAACATGTGACCAGCTGTGTCAAATCACAGCTGATGACAGTGTAAAAACAATTTGCCAGTTATCAGCAATCCTCTCCTGATACGCTGTCAGTGCAGATAAGTGGTAATCACAAACAAAGGGGACATTTATACTAATAATAAGGTCACTGATTATCAGTGTCCTGATTATCAGTGCGGCCCCAACAGTGCCCACCAATGCTGTCAATCAGTGCCCATAAGTGCTGTCTATCATTGCCGCCTATCAGTGCCCATCAGTACCACATATCAGTGCCCATCAGTACCACCTATCAGTGTCCATCAGTGCCGCCTATCAGTTCCCAACAGTGTTGCCTATCAGTGCCTCCTATCAGTGCCCACCATTGCTGACTATCAGTGCCCAACAGTGCCACCTACCAGTGCCCATCAATGCTGCATATCAGTGCAGCCTCATCAGTGCCACCTATCAGTGCCCATCAGTGTCACCTGTCGGTGCCTCCTATCAGTGCCCAACATTGCTGCCTATCAGTGCCCATCAGTGCCGCCTCATTAGTGCTGCCTCATCAGTGCCCATCAGTGAAGCCTCATTGGCGCACATCAGTAAAGGAGAAAAATTACTTACCGTATTTAAAAAATGTTATAACGGAAACAAAGACTTTTTTTAAGTCTTTTTTGGTTTGTTTAGCAAAAAATAAAGTCCATTAGTGGTGATTAAATACAAAAGAAAACTCTATTTGTGTGTAAAAAACAAATTGTAAAAATGTAGTTTGGGTACAGTGTAGCTGACCATGTAATTTTGATTCAAAGTGTGAGAGCGCTGAAAGCTGAAAATTGGCCTGGGCAGGTAGGGCATGAAAGTACCTAGTAGGCAAACCGCTAAATAGTGTATTATTTTTGTAGTAGTCAGATACAGTTAAGTTCCACTTTAAAGAAAATACTAAAAATAACTAATACCTAATGTGTAGTTCAAACTCTCCTTTTAGATACCTGGGCACCAAAGTAGGATAAATAGTCTTCTTTTTTTGTGCTAGCAGAAAAGTTCAAAATAGAGCACAAAAATACATTTCACTGTAACTTTAGGCAATCACGGATTTGAAATAACAGTAGCTTCATGAAAATGCACATCAGCAATGTTCTTTTGACAAGAACATAGTCCACTTATTAACTTTTAGGTATTTTCTGAACAGTGAGTCTCATTGCATCCTTCATAGTTCAAATTTCAATCCCTCTGGGTAGAGCTGCAGTACCCTGCACACATTTCTGTCCTTGGATATATGTAAATGCACATGCCAGTCTAGTGAATCATATCTCCGCTAATAGCTTTTCTTTCTCTTTGACAAACCTTTGTGTTCATTTCATTCAAGCTCTGTTGTTAAGGTTATATTTTTATAGGAACATTGAAACCCATGTTAGGTGAGTTATGGAATGCAATTACAATTTAAGAGAATATTTACGTACATTAGTTAACATCAGTGGAACATAGCACTTGCATATCAACGCTTAATTGCTATAAGCATAAGTGACATAATTGCTACAAGGCATGCATTTCCCATAATATAAGGTAATTTCATGCACAATGAACATTCTAAATATCCACTGTGTGTTAGAGCAAAATGAAAATTTTAATCACTGGATGTCTTGCCGTATTTTAAAGTTGGTTAATTTCTGTTGTGATGCATATGCATAATATTTTACTTTAATTAAGTCAGACCTAGGTATGGTGCTTTAGCATCCCAGGAAAGCTTAGCGGCAGGCTTTTTTTAATTTTTTTCTCCAAAAGTCATCAAGTTTTCAGCATTAATCAGAAAAGATTTGTCTAGTTAAGGGAGTTAAGAAGTTATTTGAAATGAAAACTGATGGTGTGTGCTAGCTTTCAAAAGCGATTAGGCGCATGCAGATGCTTGAGAACATTGTTAAATGATAACAACAAAACAATTAAGAAACTATTTGCAAATGTATTAATTTAATAAATGTGTTCTACTTACGGTTCTGTTATGTTCCTTGAAATATAACTTTCCAGCAGACATTAACCACTTAACCACTTCAATACAGGGCATGTTCACCCCCATCCTGCCCAGGCCAATTTTCAGCTTTCAACGGTGTAACATTTTGAATGAAAACTGCGAGGTGTACCCATATGAAATTTTTATAATTTTTCTAACCACAAATAGAGCTTTCTTTTGGTGGTAATTGATCACCTCTGCAGTTTTTATTTTTTGCGCTATAGCGACAAATAAAAAAAAAAACACAATGGGGGTTATTTACGAAAGGCAAGTCCACTTTGCACTATAAGCAAACTACAAGTGCAGTCACTGTAGATCCGAGGGGGGCATGCAAGGAAAAAAAAACAGCATTTTAGCTTGCACATGATAGGATAATTTTTCTCAGTTTAGGCCGATATGTATTCTTCTACATATTTTTGGTAAAACAAATCACAATAAACCTATATGGATTGGTTTGTGCAAAAGTTATAGCGCCTACAAAATAGGGAAAAGATTTATGGCATTTTTTTTTTACTAGTAATTGACCTTAGATTTTTATCATGACTGTGACATTGCAGCAGACGGATTGGACACATTTGACACTATTTTGGGACCAGTGACATTATTACAGTGATCAGTGCTATACATATGCACTGATTACTGTATAAATGGCACTGACAGGGAAGGGGTTAATACTAAGGGGCGATCAAGGAGTTAAATGTGTGTCCTAGACAGTGATTCTAACTGTGGGGGAGGGGGCTGATTTGGGGAGGATATAATATGATATATATTTACAATATAATTGTATTATTTTGTATAGAGATATTAAAAGGGTTTACCTATACAAAACAGATATACATATATATATATATATATATATATATATATATATATATATATATACAGAGCTTTTTTTCTCAAAAAATAGGTGCAGGAACTCAACCACGACCCGTTCAGATTTCACAAACAGTAGAAGGGTCTTAAAGGGGCATTAAATACCAGAATTGCATTACATACAGTGTGCAGAGTTCAGGGGGTTACAAAGCAGTCACTTGTAAACACAGAAACCAGACTTCTGTGTTCACAAGTGATTGTGGTGAGCAGGCACCAAAGGGTCTGAGCCAAAGGTGGTGGAACTGAGTTCCACCAAGTTCCCCCAGAAAAAAAGCCCTGTATATATATATATATATATATATATATATACATATATATGAAGACCATCAACATATATTTACAGCATATAGTAGATATTCTTACATATCTTTAGTACATATCATCTCTATACTGGAAAAAGACAAAAAAAAAAAAGAAAAAGATAAAGAAAGAATGAGAAATAGAAAAAGAGAGAAAAAAGAAGAGGGGGATATCCCAGTATAGCCTATAAAACCGACCGGGTATTATTTCAAACTAGAAAAAGAGAGAAAGAGATAATATGATATATATAATAGGAACACACATTCAGTCTCCTCTTCCCTGACAGGACGTGGATCTGTGTGTGTAAACACACATCTCTGCTCTGTGACAAGAAATTGAGGGTGCCCGGCGGACATCGCGGCCACCGACCACACACATCGGCTCCCGAGTGACGTAACAGGCGTGCATGCTTGCCCCCTATACTGTCGGGAAGCCGTGGACGTCATATGATGCCTGCCCAGGATGGGAGATCCCACCTGTGGATGTCATATGACAATGGGCAGGTAGGAAAGTGGATAAGGACCAGCCACCACAGTTGTGCTGTGGCAGGTTGGCTTTCCTGGGGATATCGTCGTCATTGTACGTCAGCCATTTTAAGACCACTAAGGGGCGCGCGTGCGACACCGGAGCCGATGCGCATGGTCTGCTGCCGCGATGTCCCCCGGCCACCCGCAATCGCTCCCCGTTCTGTCAGGGGAGGATAGACAGATCTGCTGTTCCTAATAGAAACAGCGATTTGTCGCCTCCTCCAGTCACTACACTGACCCCATAGTTAGAAACACCTCCCTAGCCAACACTTAACCCCTTGATCGCCCCCTAGTGTTAACGCCTTACCTACCAGTGACATTTATACACTAATGAGTGGCTATTTTTAGCACTGATCGCTATATTAATTTTAATGGTCCCAAAAAAGTGTCCGATCTGAGCGCCGTAATGTTGCAGTCCCGCTAAAAATTGGCTGATCACCGCTATTACTAGTAAAAAATAAAAATAATAATAAAAATGCCATCTATCTATTTAGTAGACGCTATAACTTTTGCGCAAACCAATCAATATACGCTTATTGTGATTTTTTTAAAACAGAATATTTGTAGAAGAATACATATCAGCCTAAACTGATGAAGAAATTTGTTTTTGTTTTTTTAAATTGGGGGAAATATTTATTATAGCAAAAAGTTAAAAATATTGTTTTCTTTTCAAAATTGTCAGTCTTTTTTGGTTTATAGTGCAAAAAAAAACCCCGCAGAGGAGAACAAATACCACCAAAAGAAAGCTCTATTTGTGGGGGAAAAAAATTTGTTCGGGTACAACGTTGCATGACAACGCAATTGTCAGTTAAAGCGACGCAGTGCCGTATCGCAAAAAAAGGCCTGGTCATTAAGGGGACAACTCCTTCCGGTAATTAACCACTTGACCACTGGGCACTTAAACCCCTTTAATAACCAGACCAATTTTCAGCTTTCGGTGATCCCACAGTTTGAATGACAATAACTCAGTCATACAACACTGTAACCAAATGAAATTTTTGTCCTTTTTTTTCGCTATAAATGAAAAAAGAACGAAAATTTTGTAAAAAAATGAATTTTTCTTCATTTCTATTATAAAATTTAGCAAAAAGTAATTTTTCTTCATAAATTTGGCCTGCTACATATCTTTGGTAACAAAACAAAAAAAAATGGATATTATTTAGTCTGGGTGAAAGTTATAGGGTCTACAAGCTATGGTACCAATTACTGAAAATGTATCAATTTGATCACATCTGATGTACTGACAGCCTCTCTCAAAGTACAAATACCCCCCAAATGACCCTTTTTTGGAAAGAAGATATTCCAATGTATATAGAAAGAGGCATTGTGAGTTTTTTGAAGTTGTCATTTTTTCCCACAATTCTTTGCAAAATCAAGATTTTTTTTATTTTTATTTTTTTCCACAAAATTCTCATATTAGTGGGTTATTTCTCACACACAGCATATGCATACCACAAATTACACCCCAAAACACATTCTGCTATTCCTCCCGAGTATGGCGATACCACATGTGTGAGACTTTTACACAGCGTGGCCACATACAGAGGCCCAACATGCAGGGAACGCCATCAGGCGTTCTGGAGCACCCAGGCCAATTCTGACATTTCTCTCCTACATGTAAAAATCATCATTTATTTCCTAGAAAATTACATAGAACCCCAAAACATTATATATATTTTTTTAGCAAAAACCCTAGAGAATACAATGGCGGTCGTTGCAACTTTTTATCGCGCATGGTATTTGCACAGCAATTTTTTTTGGAAATAAAACAGTTTTTTGCTTTAAAAAAAAACAGTAAAGTTAGCCCAATGTTTTTACATAATATGAAAGATGAAGTTACGCCGAGTAAATAGATACCCAAAATGTCATCCTTCAATATTGCACATGCTTGTGGAATGGCACCAAACTTTGCTACTTAAAAATCCCCATAGGCGACGCTTTAAATGTTTTTACTGGTTACATCTTTTTAGTTGGAGAGGAGGTCTAGGGCCAAAATTATTGCTCTTACTCTTAACTTTCGCAGCGATACCTCACATGTGTGGTTTGAACACCGTTTTCATATGTGGGCGGGACTTGCGTGTGCGGTCGCGTCTGTATACGAGCACACGGGTACAGGGGCGCTGTAATTGTATTTATTTTTTTATTGTTCATTTAACTTTATTTATTTTAGTTTGGCACATTTTTCCCCAAAAATAAATGTTTTGATTACTTTTATTCCTATTACAAGGAATGTAAACATCCCTTGTAATAGGAATATGGCATGACAGGTCCTCTTTACAGTGAGATATGGGGTCAATAGGACCCCACATCTCACCTCTAGGCTGGGAAGCCTGAACAAAAAAAAAACAATCGCAGGGTATTGCGCAGGAAGTATTGCGCAGGAAGTATTGCGCAGGGAGTATTGCGCAGGGAGTATTGTGCAGGGAGTATTGCGCAGGGGTATTGCAGAGTATTGCCCGGGGGTATTGCAGAGTATTGTACCTGGGGGTATTGCAGAGTATTGTGCCGGGGGTATTGCAGAGTATTGTGCGGGGGTATTGCAGAGTATTGAGTGGGGGTATTGCAGAGTATTGTGCGGGGGTATTGCGCAGGAGGTACTGCAGAGTATTGTGCCGGGGTACTGCAGAGTATTGTAAAGGGGGTATTGCAGAGTATTGTGCAGGGGTACTGCAGAGTATTGTGCGGGGGTATTGCAGAGTATTGTGTGGGGGTATTGCAGAGTATTAATGGGGGTACTGCAGAGTATTGTGCGGGGGTACTGCAGAGTATTGCGCGGGGGTACTGCAGAGTATTGCGCGGGGGTACTGCAGAGTATTGCGCGGGGGTATTGCAGGGTATTGTGCAGGGGTATTGCAGAGTATGGCGCAGGGGGTATTGCAGAGTATTGGCGCAGAGGGTATTGCAGAGTATGGCGCAGGGGGTATTGCAGAGTATGGCGCAGGGGGTATTGCAGAGTATGGCGCAGGGGGTATTGCAGAGTATGGCGCAGGGAAGGAAGAGTATTGCAGAGGTTAATGCACAGTATTGCAGGGGTTAATGCAGGGATGGATGGATCTGTGACTGCAATAGTCACAGATCCATCCCACAGTGCTGCTGCCATCCGTGCTCCCCCTCTCACACTGTACCGCTCGGTACAGAGAGAGGAGGGAGGAACCGGCGTCATCAAATGATGGCGGTTTGTTTACATGTGATCGCTCTGTCATTGGACGGAGCGTTCACATGGTAAACGGCCGCTATCAGTGGCAATTTACCGCAATCCGTGATCTGCCGGGTCCCCTGGACCCGGCGGTCATGGACATTCCCGGGTGCGCGCCCCATGGGGCGTGCGGGAGCGCGATTCTGGGATCACATTATATAACGTGATCCCAGAGTTAAGCAACCACCTTGCCGCCGTTATTTGAGGTGGTTAAGTGGTTAAAGGGGTTGTAAAGGAATTTTTTTTTCATAATAAGCATCCTTTACATGCAGACATTCCTCTTTTCACTTCTTCATTGTTCGTTTTTGCTCAAAAGTTGCTCTATTTCTTCTCTGTTCTGTTCACTTCCTGCTTGTCTGATTGTAACTCACCACCGTGAAGGGAAGCTTTACTGCGGTGGTCAGTGACATGCTCACCCCCTCCTGGGAACTACATCTGTGCGGCAGGACGCTCTCTACGTGTTATGCCGCGTACACACGGTCGTTTTTTGCAATGAAAAAAAACGTTGTTTTTTAAAACGTCATTTAAATTGATCGTGTGTGGGCAAAACGTCGTTTTTTGTCTTAAAAAAAACGACCAAAAAAAAATTCCAACATGCTTGAATTTTTTGTGTCGTTTTTCAAAACGTCGTTTTTTGTTTCACAAAAAGTCACCGTGTGTAGCAAAAACGTCGTTTAAAACGACGTTTTTCAACCCGCGCATGCCCAGAAGCTTGTTATGAAGTGAGCTTCAATGGAAAAGTGTGGTGAACGTAACCTCGCTTTTTGTGAAAAAAACGATGGTGTGTATGCAAAATTGTCTGTGAAAGTGACGTTTCAAAAACGTTGTTTTTTACTTCACAAAAAACGTCGTTTTTTTTCATCGCAAAAAACGACCGTGTGTACGCGGCATTAGAGACTTCAAGGAGGTGTGAATAACTGGGCGTGCCACAATGCATACTGGGAAATGTAGTTCTTACATGAACGAGCGCCGCAAACCAGGAAGTGAATGAGAGAACAGAAACTAGAACGCCGGAGGTGATATTGATGAAGGAATTTAATAGGTATTAACTAATTTTTTAACAGAATCATTACACTATTCTGTCTGTCTACCTTGCAGACATAAATTTTAGGCAAAAAACTCCTTTAGGTGGTTAAGCAAACTTTGCAAACGTTGTTGGGAGGGTAAAGTTGCAGGCATGCAAAATGAAGGTATTTTCACCAAAAACATTTTTTCTTATTCTTTATTGGTTCATATTTAGCATAGTAGTCTTGTATTTATTTTTTCTTTTACAAACTCACCTGTGCTTTGTTCACATGGGGCAAAGCTACTGATTAACATTGATGCAGACCTCCACCGACTAATAGGGATTGATGATTTACTAAAGTCAAAAAGGCTGTTCATAGAAATTTTTCCCAGAGTTAAGTGAATGTGGTCTAATTTCACTTTAAAAAGAAAACCCAACCATGTGCAAGGAAAAAACAAACAAACATTTTAGCTCGTACATAACTGGATGATGGAAGTCAGCAGGGCTTCACCTCATTCACCAAACTCTTTCCCTTGCAAAGTGAATAGTCTATTTGCTGTTAGTAAATCAACCTGGTATACTTACCTTCCTTTCACTTCTCTGCCACTCTCTGCTAGAAAGAGTCTCTTATAAACTTGAAGCACATTTGGAGATCATGTTGTGCTGGATTTACATCACTAGATCACTAGCAAAATTGATGGGGATTACATTGCTGGGCACAGTGATTAACACAGAATTACATATGCACATTATTAAAATTTGTTTTAACAGCAGGTAAGTGTGTATTTTATTGAAATAAAAGGATGTCTCTGTTTATGTACTTTTAACTCTTTGTAATAGTGAGTAAGGGGTACTACATTTCCTATAAGGGGCTATCTTTTGGTTGCAACCCTGGTCTTCCTGATTCCACCATAAGCCCCACAGAACTCCCATACCTCCTTTTAGGAGCACTGAAGGTGGAGAAGATGTTCTCTGCCCTCCTTTGAATACACAGGCAGCATGCCTGAATAAGGTTATGGTGGAAACCTTAAGAGGAACCCTATGCCTTTTCCATACTTTTTTCATAAATGTGTACTTAGCCACTTCAGCCCCGGAAAAATGTATCTCCTTCCTGACCAGAGGACTTTATGCAATTCGGCACTGTGTCGCTTTAACTGACAATTGCGCGGTCGTACGACGTGGTACCCAAACACAATTTACGTTCTTTTTTCCCACAAATAGAGCTTTCTGTTGGTGATATTTGATCACCTCTGCGGCTTTTATTTTTTGCGCTATAAACAAAAAAAGTGCGACAATTTTGAAAAAAAGCAATATGGTTTACTTTTCGCTAAAATAAATATCCCCAAAAAATTAATAAAAAAATGTATTTTTCAGTTTAGGCTGATATGTATTCTTCTACATATTTTTGGTAAAAAAAAAACGCAATAAGTGTATATTGATTGGTTTAATAGTTATAGCGTCTACAAAATAAAGGATAGTTTTATGGCATTTTTTTTTTTAATTCAGTACCTTTTTTCTTCTTTTCATAACAGTAGAAATTATACATTTACACATACATTTTATCCAGATATATTATCTTACATCTGTCATTCACCCTCCCAAAAGAAAAAAAAAAATATTTAACTTTACTATGACTCTCCCCCCTCCTCACCCGAAAAGCACTCCATCCTCTCCCGATATTAACCATCAATCTTACGCTTCGTGAACCCAGGCCTCTACCCACCCTTTCCAGATAGCGTAAAATTTGTCTCGACTCCCTCTATGTATATAGATACATTTTTCCTTTATTATGTTTTTTTTTTATTTGTGTTCTCCATTCTTCGACAGTCGGGGGATATGGATATCCATTTTTGAGCTATAAATTTCCGTGCCTGGAACAGGCCTTTCATCATTGCAGTATAAGTATTTTTTGAGATATTTGATTCCTCCACTATTTTTAACAAGCATAGTTTCAGATCTAGTGGCATTTCTATACATAGCGCATTATTTATATTTTTAATTATATCCTGCCAGTATCAATAGAGTTCAGGGCATCTCCATAGCATGTGTATTAAATTGGCTGGTGCAGCTCTACATCGGGGGCATAAAGGGGATTCGCTACGTTTCCACTTAAACAGCTTTTCCGGGATGTAGTATGATCTATGTGTAATAAAAAGTTGTGGGTTCATTTTTGGGTGGACAGTGACACCTTTGGAATCGTGGATAAGACCTTGCACCACTGAGCATCAGTCAGTGCTCCCATGTCTCTTTGCCACTGCGCAATAGCTGGCACAGCTACCGATTCCTTAAATTTACTCTGCAGTATCTCATATAGTTTAGAGATAAGTCCCTTCTTTTGATCTCCTTTGTTCAATAGTGTTATTGTTTTAGAAATGTTAAGCTTAAATACAGATGTACGGACCTGGAAGTTTAGGGCATGTCTGAAATAGAGAAACTGAAAGAACCTCTGTCTTGGAATCTCAAATTCCTCAGATATTTCCACAAATGATTTTATATTATCATTCCAGAACAGTTGCTCCACACATCTCAGCCCCTGAGTTTGCCAAAGCCCAAATCCTATCGGTCTCTGCACTTCCTCATAATTTGCGTTGTTCCAGATTGGTGTATAAAAAGTATAACCTGTAATATTAGTGATCTTTTTTATTGCTTGCAATACCTTGATAAATAATTTGCCTGTCAGAAGTAATCAGTCTCCTCTGCCTCTGTCCAGCCACGGAAGTGCTGTATTTGTGAAGCTAAAAAATATGTTTTAGGATGTGGGATAGCGAGTCCCCCCTCATCTTTGCATGAAAAGGGGAAAAAGGTGCGCTACAAAATATTAAGACAAAAAATTGCGAGGAAAATTCAGGTGAAATGGCTAAAAATGTCCTTAAATCTATCTAAACGAACATGTGCAATAAATAAATGAGTCCTGTCAGGGAAACATCAATGCCCTGGTTCGCATATAATCTCACTCCTTCATGGTAGATGAATGCATATACTGCTATAGGCAAATGGCAAACAGCTTGTAAACAACACAATTCCCACGTGTAGAGAAATGGATGGCCGCTTACCGGAAAAGTTGGACCCCCGAAGGGATCAAAACAGGCACTGAGATTGGGATGTCTGTCACTGGATCCAGGTGGCTGCTCTGGTTTTACCCTCTTTAGGAAGCTCTGGAACAATATGGTTGTGATCTCCCACCAGGTACTCCGGGATACGACAGTCTCTCCAGCTCAGATAGGAACGTGTGGATTTAAAGGTAGAAAGAGGACTTTACAGTGCAGTGGTTTCATTTAAAAATTGGTGCTTTATTCCAATCAAACTGACATGTTTAAAAAGATACTTTAAAAAAAACACACACCGCACTATATATGAATCTCAAAGTTTTAGGAGACAAGTATTTCCAGCATTGGTACAGACCGATCAGCTGGGAGCGTGGTGACATCAGTGATACTCGCTCCACCCGATGCTGCATTTCTCCCAAACGGGCATCGACAGGTCTGAGCTGGAGAGACTGTCGTATCCCGAAGTACCTGGTGGGAGATCACAACCATTTTGTTTCAGAGCTTCCTAAAGAGGGGAAAACCGGAGCAGCCACCTGGATCCAGTGACAGACATCCCAATCTCAGTGCCTGTTTTGATCCCTTCAGGGGTCCAACTTTTCCGGTAAGCGGCCAGCCATTTCTCTACACGTGGGAATTGTGTTGTTTACAAGCCGTTTTCCATTTTCCTATAGCGGTATATGCATTCATCTACCACGGAGGAGTGAGATTATATGCGAACCATTTAATTTTTTATGCCATTTCACCAGAATTTTCCTCGCAATTTTTTGCCTTAATATTTTGTAGCACACCTTTTTCCCTTTTTACACACACATGTTTGGAGCCCAATATTAGGCTTTGTTGTATTTAGGTGCAGCACTGTCATTATATGTTCATTCAACCTTTTTGTATCACTGTTTAGGATCTTTGTAATTTGTATTTTAAGGGATTAGCACGGATTATCTTTGCCTTCCCCCTCATCTTTGGCTAGCATTAATGTTGTTAATTTAATACGTGCATATTTTATCCACCAAATGAGTTTGAAAAATAGAGAGACTATCCACCTCAGACAGTTATGAAAAATATACAATAGTTGTGGGGCCAAATCATTTTTATAAGATTGGCTCTGCTCTGCTCTTGCACCAGCCCCCACATTTATCTTTAAACCTGAGCAATAGTGGTCTGAGGTTGAGATCCACATAGTCCCCCACTTTTCGCGTTACCTCAATCCCTAAGACCCCTTTCACACTGGGGTGTTTTTTCAGGCGCTTTAGCACTAAAAAAAGCGCCTAAAAGAAGCTGCATCTGCAATCCCAATGTGAAAGACCGAGTGCTTTCACACTGAGGCGCTGCGCTGGCAGGGCGTCAAAAAAGTCCTGCAAACAGCTTCTTTGCAGCGCTTAGGAGCGTTGAATACACCGCTCCTAAAGCGCCACTTCCCACTAAAGGTGCTTTTAAAATGCCAAAGCACCTGAAAAATGCTCAGGTATGAAAGGGTTCCTAGCAGTGTGAAAGGGCTCTGAAAGCACTCAGGCTTTCACATTGGGATTGCAGATGAGGCTTCTTTCAGGCGCTTTGGCATAAAAAAAGCGCCTGTAAACCATCTGAAAGAAGCCTCATCTGAAAAACACCCCAGTGTGAAAGGGGTCTTAATACTTAATTTTATGTTTTATTTCAATTTTTTTGCACAGTCTGGTAAGGGGATATTCGCATTGTGTAGTGGCATTAATACCGGTTTCTCCCAATTAATACGAAACCCAGAAAGCTGTCCAAATGCAGAGACAAGAGTCATGAGTTCCTCTAGAGATTTTGTGGGGTCACTCCGGAAGATTAGGGCGTTGTCTGCATATAAGGCTATTTTGTCCTCTCTTCCTGCACGTCAAAATCCTTCTATCCCCGCTGACCGTGAGTTTCCCAGCAGACACTGTGTTCAGCGTTCTGCCAATCGCAGAGGTCCTCTTGTTCGAGGATGAAAGAACATCCATGATTGGCGGAACATTGAACACAGTGTCTGCTGGGAAACTGAGTCCGAGGATAAGCGGACCTCCATGATAGGGGGAACACAGTGTCAAATGCATATCACGGAACGGAACACCAAGAGGAAGCCGCGACTTTTAAAAAATGGACGCCTATCAAGATTGCAGGTACTCGGGCACAGAGAGGTATGACACAGTGAGACTGCAATGAGCACAGTGAGGTATGGTACAGTGAGACTGCAATGGGCACAGTGAGGTATGGCACAGTGAGGTTGCAATGGGCACAGTGAAGCATGCAAATGGGCATTGTTGACCCTCTTTTCCGCTTACAGTAGCTGCTGCATTCTCACCCTTGGCTTATACTCGAGCCAATACATTTTCCCAGTTTTTTGGTGGTAAAATTAGGTCCTCAGCTTATACTCAGTTCGGCTTATACTCAAGTATATACGGTATTTTGAATTTGTCCCACAGCTTCTTCCAACTCTGCCAGAGTTATAGGAGTATCCAAGGATTCAATTTCTATTGAAGTTAATTGAGGGTATAATTAGATTATCCAAAAATTGTTCAGTCTTTTGCCTTATATTTAAGATTTCATATTCATACAACCGTGAATAGAAATCTACAAATATCTTTCGAATACCCTCTGTATCATCCTTCACTATCCTGTTTCTATCTTCAATGGTGACTATACCGGACAGGCCTTCCTGATTCCGTGCTATCATTACCAACATATGACCAACCTGTTTCCCCTTTTCGTAATGCTTTTGACTCTGCAAACATCTACTATTCTCTGCCTTAGTTATATCCAATTTTTTTTATATAACTTTTGCGCTTCCTGCCATGCTCCATATGTCTCCTTATTGGGATCTAGTGTAAATGATTGTTCTGTTTGTTTAACTCTTTGGGTTACCTATTTAACTGTTTGTTTAACTCTTTGGCATCTTTATTATAATTTTTTTTATTAGTAAATGTATACTATATATTGCCGATTACCAATTCATAGGTGTGGTGGCTGCATTGTTTTTCTTCTTTGTTTGTTTTTTCCTTTATTTCACCTGGCCAATTACATGCTTCCTGCCTTAGGGTGTCTGCATTCTGGATGAAGTAGTAAATCAGATACCTTTGGACAGCAGCATTGTCAGTGTTAGATGGACTTAACTAACAAACTGAAACTGAACTCTAGCTAATACTTTATAAGCAGTTACAGCAAACAGTTTTGTTTCCTTTTGGGATAAAGTTCTTACATTAATGAATAAAAGCTGACCATTGTCAAGTGAAAATAAAGGAAAAAAGACAAAAAAAAACGCAGTCTCCAATTCTGAGAATTGGTAAGTTGCAATTTAATAATTTTTGGTTTTAGGTTTTAATAGTGCCTTACGGTGGTTGCACTTTTTTTCATGTTTAACATTATCTGACCCTGGGATTAAACTTTATATTGTCCTTGCTATGATGACTACTGCAACTGTATGATTCTGAAAAACACTATTTAGTATTAGCACAAGCTTTTTCATCAAGTGGTTATAGGCCTGCTTTGACCAGAAAGAAATTGGTAAGTGGTTCAGTGAGGTTGGCCCTGTTCTCACTGATGCTAAACGGTGTTGCCACAGCCAAATTTCTATCAAGCTGCTGGAGACTGTAGATGATACAGCAGTGTAAAAATTGCAAGCAGCAATGATGAGGGAGAATTGGCTGATACTGTATATACTAGAGAAAAAGCATACAGGCAGGTGTTTAGGTGTTTTTCTAAACAAATTATGATACTGCAGTGTAGAATTGGCCAACAACCTGATCATTTTAATGGGCAAGAATAGATCTGAATTTACAAAAAAAATACAGGTAGGGATTTACTATAAAATTAAAGATACTGCAGAGGATACGGCATGGACCAGCATCCAGGCAGTTTGAATAGGACATAATAGGCCTAACCAGTGTATGCCTAACTTTTATTTTTACTATTAAGATAGGGAGCTGCAATGAATATAGTTGATAATGTGAGGTGGCTTTGGTGCATACTGAATAAGCTTTTTAGTTTTATGCTTTTTTTTTCTTTTTTTCTTTCAAAAGGTATAGAAATGTGTTAACAGAATGCATAAAAAGTGATGCTGCACTTTGAGCTCTATTAACCACTTAAGACCCGGACCAAAATGCTGCTAAAGGACCTTGCCCCTTTTTGTGATTCGGCACTGCATCGTTTTAACTGACAATTGCGCGGTCGTGCAACGTGGCTTACAAACAAAATTGGCGTCCTTTTTTTCCCCACAAATAGAGCTTTCTTTTGGTGGTATTTGATCACCTCTGCGGTTTTTATTTTTTGCGCTATAAACAAAAATAGAGCCACAATTTTGAAAAAAATGCAATATTTTTTACTTTTTGCTATAATAAATATCCCCAAAAATATATATAATTTTTTTTCCTCAGTTTAGGCCGATACGTATTCTTCTACCTATTTTTGGTAAAAAAAATAAAAATATTGCAATAAGCGTTTATCGGTTGGTTTTCGCAAAATATATAGCGTTTACAAAATAAGGGATAGTTTTATTCCATTTTTATTAATTTTTTTTTTTTACTACTAATAGCGGCGATCAGTGATTTTTTTCATGACTGCGACATTATGGCGGACACTTCGGACAATGTTGACACATTTTTGGGACAATTGTAATTTTCACAGCAAAAAATGCATTTAAATTGCATTGTTTACTGTGAAAATGGCAGTTGCAGTTTGGGAGTTAACCACAAGGGGGCGCTGTAGGATTTGAGTGTTCCCTGTGTGTGTTTACAACTGTAGGGGGGTGTGGCTGTAGGTGTGACGTCATCGATCACGGATCATCGATAACAGGGATGACTAGTGTTGAGCGGAATACGCCATATTCGATTTTGCGATATTTCACGAATATATAGAAGAATATTCGTGAAATATTCGCTAATAACGAATATTCGTGATATTTTATCAAAAAAACAATATTGCGAAATTTCGCTAATGCGAATGCAAAAATGATTGCGAAATTCTCGTCAACACGCGAAAACGGAGATAATTTCCTGGATTACTAAACTAATATGCACTAAACACTAACTCTACTTACACAAACTTATATGACTAAACTAAAGCTAATTTTTTTTTTTTTATACACAAAACACAGAAGGGCAGAGAAAGTATTTGCGAATATTCGTAATAAGGATCGCCTCAGCTACTCAGCCCAGGGTCTCTAATCATACCAGCAATGCTTTTAGACGTCGATGGAGATCACTAGGATGTGATATGTTTTAAAAATAAATTTGAAGAAATACGAATATTCGCAATATCGAATATTCACTGCGATATTCGATTTATTCGCGAATACTCGAATATGCAAATATTCGTGAGCAACACTAGGAATGACGCGATCGATGCTGAGGCCACAGTGAAGCACGGGGAAGCCATGTTTACACACGGCTCTCCCCGTTCTTCAGCTCCGGGGACCGATCGCCGCACTCCAGCGGTGATCAGGTCCGCGAGTCCCGTGGACCCGGTCCCGGAGCTTCGGACCGGGTCACGGGAGCACGCCACGGGCACGCGCCCGTGACCCACGGCTGGGTACTAGAAACCAACGTATATATACGTTGATGTGCCCAGCCGTGCCATTCTGCCGACGTAAATGTGCAGTAGGCGGTCCTTAAGTGGTTAATATCAAATAAAAAAACAATATACCTCCAAAATAAGGAAACAAAAGCCCAGCAAAAAAAATCAAAAAAAAAAATCCACTAAATTTAACCGCAGAATTTGACAACTGAGCTTAAAGCAATCACAAAAAAAAATTAAAGACAAATGCTGCGTACACATGATCACTTTATGTGATGAAAAAAAGTGACGTTTTTAAAAACGTAAATTTCATTGACCGTGTGTAGGGGAAAACGTGGTTTTTCAACGTGTCGTTTTTCAAAACGTCGTTTTTTGTTTCACAAAAAGTCACCGTGTGTAGCAAAAAACGTCGTTTAAAACAACGCTTTTCAACCCGCATGCCCAGAAGCTAGTTATGAAGAGAGCTTCAATGGAAAAGAGTGGTGAACGTAACCTCGCTTTTCTAGAGCATTGTGAAAAAAAACGATGGTGTGTATGCAACATCGTCTTTGAAAATTGAAGTTTCAAAAACGTCTGTTTTTACTTCACAGAAAACGTCGTTTTTTTTCATCACATAAAGTGATCGTGTGTAAGCGGCAAAATAAACCCACAATGACAATAATCAGAATTAAATTAAAGTTTCCTAACTGAGACTAAACTGAGTTTACATTTATCCTTTTCCCTGCAATAGCTTTTAAAAACACTGATACAATGGCTGCACTGTGCCCTCCCTCCACCTTTTATAGTGGTGGGGCTGGCACATAACAAAGCTGCCATTATTAGTTCTTCTAAGCCAGTTGACTAAAGTTTAAAGGCCCTTGCTGTGCATTATGAGTATGAAGAATTCTGAATGAGTAACTTCCCACATTAGTTCACTAGGTCTGTGAACATCAGACATGCAGGATTTGCCTAGGATCCATGGTAGACCTCACCCTCAGCTGGCAGGATCCACGCTAAAAAAGGGGGTACACCATGCACCGGGACCATTTGAGGTAGCAGCAAGTGGAAGCAGAAGCAAGGTATCTCACCCCTTCTAAGGCTAGCGAGCGGCCATAACACTCGACATTGCCACGGACACTCAGTGCCGGTTCGGGCACTATTCTTGTGAGTGCATTGGTTTTTATACATTTGTTTTTAATACATTTTATACGTACTTCACCATGTTGAGCCCATTGTTGTTTTTGAGGCCACGAGGATACCCCTGCAAAGTCACCCCAGGAGAACCCCCATTTTGGACCTCTAAAGAATAGTTTTTGGGCTTTATACCATCTAGGATCTGGTGAGCATTGCATTCAGCTGTTGGTGACGGTGGCACGCAACTCTTACGGGTGGAAGACTAATTTTCACTAAATGCTTGGACCTTTTTTCTTATTTTTAGAGTTCAGCTGTTAGTCCATAATTTGATAGTCGCACAGTTTATTATGTAAATCACTTCCTTTACAGGAAAGAATAACACATACCAAACTTGTATATTTGTTTTGCACCTGATTTCTGATCGTGTTTACATAACACACCACAATAATTTTTCACTGTATAGCACGGTTGTTTGATATACATATATCTAGTAATTTATGTTGGATATCATATTAGCGCAGTAACATTTTTTGTTTATATATTCTTTCCTTCATTTGAAGGTTCACAGTACTGCAGCTTAATTAATTAAATTTTTGCGCCGGTGACACTCACCACAATTTCCAATGAGCTTATGACTTACTTACCTAGCCCATGGAAGTTTTACAGTTTCACCTCTCAGTTCAAAATTTAAAAACATGCATTCTGAGCCCTGACCTTTTGTAGCATTATGTGGCCTTCCAGGAAACTTCATATCCTATCATGAACTGCCTTACTGCTACACAGAATAGGGCATGTTTTGTGTACCACACCTCCTTCATTACTGGACGGCCTAATTTTTATTTCCAGCCACTTTCCTACTTCTTGTTGTGTTGTGTGCTGAGTTGGAACACAAGAGACGTGTAGTGCGTTGTTACCCCGTTATTAGTGGCGGCTGGTGCTCAAAATTTTTTGGGGGGGCGAAAACGGAAAAAAAATTGCTCACTGTGCCCATCAAATTCAGCCACTGTGCCATGCCATCAACCGCAGCCACTGTGCCATCAATTGTCACCACTGTTCCATGTCATCAAACGCAGCCACTGTGCCACCAATCGCACCACTGTGCCATGCCATTAAACGCAGCCACTGTGCCATGCCATCAAACGCAGCCACTGTGCCATCAATTGTCACCACTGTGCCACCAATCGCACCACTGTGCCATGCCATTAAATGCAGCCACTGTTCCATGTCATCAAACGCAGCCACTCTGCCATCAATTGTCACCACTGCGCCATGCCATCAAACACAGCCACTGTTCCATGTCATCAAACGCAGCCACTGTGCCATCAATTCGCCCCACTGTACCATGCCATTAAACGCAGCCACTGTGCCATGCCATCAAATGTAGCCACTGTGCCATCAATTGACACCACTGTGCCCTTTAATGGTCGCCGCTGTGCCAATTGTCCCCACTGTGCCAATTGTCCCCACTGTGCCTATTGTCATCACTGTGCCCTTTAATTTTTGCCACTGTGCTCATTCATCCCGCTGTGGCAATTGTCCCCACTGTGCCTATCGTCACCACTGTGCCCAATTACTGCGGTTTGGGGCTGCGAGTGAACTGTGGAGGGCCGCAAGTGAACTGCGGGGGGGCCGCAAATGAACTGCGGGGGGGCCGCGAGTGAACTGCGGGGAGGCCGCGAGTGAACTGCGGGGAGGCCTCGAGTAAACTGCGGGGGGCGCGAGTGAACTGCGGTGGGCGCGAGTGAACTGCGGGGGGCGCGAGTGAACTGCGGGGGGCCACGAGTGAACAGCGAGGGGCCGCGAGTGAACTGCGGGGGGGCTGCAAGTGAACTGCGGGGGGCGCGAGTGAACTGCGGGGGGGCCACGAGTGAACTGCGGGGGCCGCGAGTGAACTGGGGGGCCGCGAGTGAACTGCGGGGGGGGCCGTGAGTGAACTGCAGGGGGAGATGGGGCTGGCGCTGGTGGTGGCGGGGTGGGCTGGCTGGGGGGGCTGGCGCTGGGGATGGAGCAGGTCTTTTCAACACTTACCTGCAATGGTTGGCGCCGCTCCTCTTTAACGCCCCCACACACTCTCCAGAGAGATACCGGGAGACAGTCAAGGGATAATACAGGAAGTGATGTACTGCCGACTGACTGACCTCCCCTCCGGTCCCCGCCGAGCCAATCCAATAAAAGCTAGTCGGCATGCTAGCAAATCAAAGGAAAGTGGGAGTGTGTGCGGGTGCACAGCTTGCGCCCTGCACACACCCTAAACACTGGAAAATCAGCTTCCCTGCCTGCAATCAGCTGATTGCAGGCTGGGAAGCTTCCCATAGACTGCCGCATGTCTGGCGCCTGTTCACTCTTAAAGTGACATTTTAATTTTTTCAAAAAAAAAATTCAATTTTTTTTACAGCTTGGGGGGCGGCGCCCGAGCGCCCCCTATGGGTGGGCCGACACTGCCCGTTATGCTACATCAGTGTCATATGGGGAGGGGTACACCTTAGCTGTACAAGAGGACTCCTGAATGCTCTGAGGTACTAGTCCAAGCCTTTTGTGAGACGGTATTTTTCTCTGTTATCTACGCACATTGTATATCATACCTATGTTAATATCTATATGATCACATGTGAGGTGAGCCTCCTCTTCTTTTTCTACTGTTGCTTGTATATATATTTATGAATATTTTCTGTATTTATTGTAGACTCATTTATGTCCGTGCGTTCCTGTAAAAGCCTCAATCAGGCGAAACATGTAGGTCCTTCAGTATGTGACATATAAGGAATTAGTCCACTGTGTTGTAATTCTTTTTCCTTTTTTAAGAAATGTTCTACATTGTGCAATCACAAATAAAATCTAGCTTTTTTAACAGTCAAACTTCTTTTACCTTTTGACTCTTGTATTGACAAAGCTATACAAAAAAAATGCAACAAGCTGGAGGAAGATACTTTGCCAAAATGTGTACATGATATGAAGTGCTTGTTTTAAAAAAAAAAAAAGACCTCTTTAAATATAGCTGCTTAGTTATTACAAATTCCATACTGAGGAAGAGCAAGTAGTGAAGCTCCAAAGTGTGTCTCTACTCCAGCGCCAACAGCTCAATTCCAACTCTTTCCCACCTCTAGATCTTATCCAAAGTGACATGTTCTACCGTGGTTCCTTGCCTTAAAGACAGTTGCTCTCTCTGGGCCAGGGTTTTGCAATCCATAATCTATTCCTTACTGACACATTTGATTTTGTGAAGGGTTAACTAAATAAATGAAAATACTTTGCATCATATAAATAGTATATACTGTATTTCTTGTCTTATTTATAATGGCTCTTGAAGCATTCAGAAGTGTTAGAGACATAGATTAAAATAAGTAATGAGGCACTGAATGAAGAGGTCAAGTAGTACAGTGCAGTCAAACCAGTGAAGGAAAAGGACAACACAATAGCTTGAGCCTCATACTACACATCATATCATCAAATTTGAGTATCGCCAAAATGTGCAGCGTGATAATGGCTGACCTTAAAAAAACAGAGAAAATAGAACATGACATGATTGAGGTAAACCTAGAAACCATGTGTGGAGGGCAGGGGAAGGGGGAGGGTATAATAGTGCCTAGGGTACCTATAAATGAGGAAGCATGGGTAGAGCTCTCGCCTACAGCCAGAGTAGTGCCTTAGGTAGTGCCCCAGGTAGGGTGCACCATTAATACAATCATTAAATAACTAAAGCTCTGTCAAAGGGAAGTAAACAGTCTGAGAGACATCATTCTTGATATATTCTATTTACAAATATCCTGCTTGCCAATATCAAATAAGTCAGAAAAGGGGGCTTGAAAATCCTTTAGTAAATTACCAATTTGAGAAGATTCTATTTTTTTCTATTGCTTTGGATTCACTCCTTTCCACACTTGTTTTTATGCATTCTTAACCACTTAAGACCCGGACCAATACGCTGGTAAATGACCCAAGGTGTTTTTGCGATTCGGCACTGCGTCGCTTTAACAGACAATTGCGCGGTCGTGCAACGTGGCTCCCAAACAAAATTTGCATCCTTTTCTTCCCACAAATAGAGCTTTCTTTTGGTGGTATTTGATCACCTCTGCGATTTTTATTTTTTGCGCTATATACAAAAATAGAGCAACATTTTTGAAAAAAAAACACTATTTTTTACTTTTTGTTAAAAAAAAATCAAATAAACTAAATTTTAGTCAAACATTTAGGCCAAAATTTATTTAGCCACATGTCTTTAGTAAAAAAAAAAATCACAATAAAAAAAAATAGCTACCTAGCGGGAACAGCGACACTAATACAGCGATCAGAAAAATGATCGCTTAGTGACGCTGGCAATAGGGAGTGAAAGGGTTAACTAGGGCGGTGATCAGGGGGTTAAAACTTTATTAGGGGGGGTGGGGGGGCTATCCTGAACCTAACACTAACTGTTTTTTTACACTGCCTGTCACACTGACACTAAATGCAGTGATTAGATCACTGCATTCAGTGACACTGTGACAGGGGGGTGGGGGGGGCGATCACAAGGGGTTAATATGCCTATGTGAGTGTGTGTCAGTGTTGTGTTGGTGCACACTTACTTGTGATGTCTTCTCTCATCAGCAGCGCTGGGAAACAGCGCTGCGATGAGAGGTGACATCATTTCCTCCTTCCTGTGTAAACACAGGAGGAGGAACTGACAGGATGGGAGCGCGCTCCCATTGGCTGGGAGCGATCGCGGGGGGGCGGGTAAGAGCCGACATCCGCCCGCTGATCCCGGATCGCTCCCGGAGCCAGGGGGACCCCCGCACGCCGCGGAGGGGGTCCCGATGGGACCCCCGAACCGCACTTAGGCGGGGACGTAAATTTACGCCCTTGTGCCTGTACGTGCCATTCTGTGGCCGTATATGTGCGTGCGGGGGTCCTTAAGTGGTTAAAGGGGTTGTAAAGGTACAATGTGTTTCCCTAAATAGCTTCCTTTACCTTAGTGCAGTCCTCCTTCACTTACCTCATCCTTCCATTTTGCTTTTAAATGTACTTATTTCTTCTGAGAAATCCTCACTTCCTGTCCTTCTGCCTGTAACTCCACACTGTAATGCAAGGCTTTCTCCCTAGTGTGGAGTATCGTGCTCACCCCCTCCCTGGGACTACGGGAGAGTCAGGATGCTCTCTTTGTTGCAGATAGAGAAAAGAGGTGTGTGTTAGTGGGTGTCCTGACTCTCCTGTAGTCCAAGGGATGGGGAGAGCACGTCACAAGCTTGACAAAACAAAACAGGAAACAAAATATACAGGCTGCAGATACCAGTTATGCAGGTTCTTATAAATGACCTTCGGGCAAGCTATAAGCTATATTACCTGCTTTGCTGATCGAGGTAAGCCGACATGGGAACAAGAACCAACCAAAACCACGGGACAGGATATGAACAGTAGACAATATTAAAAGTCTTACCGTTTAGTCAGAGAGTGATCAATTTTCCGTGCCCTGTCCGCGTTGATTCGTCCCAGTTCCCTCTCGATCGGCTTGGCTCTTCGAATAAGGAAGCCTGAAGCCCCACGTTGGGCACCAATTGTTTCTGAACAGACAAAACTGTCCAGTTTTTGGTATCTGCTTCCTGGCCAAATCTGATAAGAAGTGAATAATTGCATGCATGCATAGAATAATTTCACACTGACAAAAGCTTCAGTTTGAAATACTTCCCCTTATTTTTATTTCGAGCTCAACTTAAATATTGTTAATGACGTGCATATTCATGAATATTCAACATGCTCATTAATACATAATATTAGTCTTGTGACGTTCTGCTTTGTAAGCTATTAACTATTTTGTGTTAGGATGGTGCAAAGCATGAAGCAACAATGCTATATATATACTTGGCTTGTCTGATGTCTGGTTTTCTGCGGTTCGATCTCCAGACGGGGACTTATTCACCGATCTAATTTCAGCTTGTTTTTGCAGACTGATTTCCCATTTTCCTTCAGACTTTGTGACACATATCTGATAGCATCATGTGAGCAAGGATTGCAAGAATTATTATATAATAATTACGAATTATGACTATGTATTCCTATAGCAATCAATAACATATAAAGTATATAGGATATATATATATATGAGATATAGAGCATACAGTATGTGTGCACATTGAAATAAGCATTTCATCATCTTACTTTGGCCATTTGTACCATATCCACAACACTCCACACCAGGGAGAAAGCCTTGCATTACTGGGTGTAGTTACAGACAGAAGAACAGGAAGTGAGGATTTCTCAGAAGAAATAAGGACATTTAAAAGAAACATCGAAGGATGAAGTGAAGAAGTACTGCACTAAGGTAAAGGAAGCCATTTAGGTAAAAAAAAATTACCTTTACAACCCCTTTAAGGCTTTAAAAACATTCAAGTAATTTTACACACTGCCATTGCCAGTATTAAGCCCAAAAAAAATGCATATCTCTACTAAAAAAAAGTGCACATCAATGGATTCTAGCATAACTTAAAAATAATGACTAATGTCTGTGAAGACTGTCACTGTTGTAAAAAAATAAGCAAAATAATTGCATGATTTAATCATATTTTAAGCAATAACTCCACAAATGTGATAATGTATTTTTCACTAAAGTTACAGGAATATGTAGACATATGTACATACAGTATCAGAAAGTAAAATATTCCTTTTCCTGTTACAGTAGGCAGGTTTCCCGTTTCTCAAGAGGTACCATTTGAGACTGTCATAGAATATTCCCCTAGTGTGAAAGCTTAGATTCCATAGGGCTTTTGCAGCCATGTCATCAATGACAAGGTTCCAAATCGAGCTGTGCACAAGGGACCGCTGCAAATGGAATGTGAATATAGGAACTACAGATGAGAGAAGGAGATGCCCTGCAGATCTGTGCCTTTGAATAGCAAATAGTTAGCTTTTCAAGAACATGTCTATTTTTACTTAATAGTTAGGTTAAAGTTGGCCATGCACTACAAGAATTTAATTTGAAAACTTTTATTGTATTCAATTTTTGATTTGTTAGTTTTATACTGCAGTGATGTGAAAATTCAAAGGAGTAGGATGGACATTTTATCTCCAAAGAACAAATTTCTAATGGCGAATGTAGTTTTCATTTGGGAAAGTACATTCATTCCAAAATTGAATATTAAAAGCAAAAATAAATTTTGTATTGGGTTGCTAAAAATTTTATTACATTTTTGTTAAACAATGCAGCATTAGATGGTACAGTACGTAAATTGCAATGAGAAAAAATGGGAAGCACAAGAGACATAGAACAGTGTCAGTTAATATACACATTAAAGTTGTAAATGTAAGAATTGTCCTTAACAATCCTAGTCCTGATGGGAGTGGGAGCAAACTAAATTTTTAACTACTTTTAAATGACATTCATCAGGTCATCAATCATATTTATGAAAATTTTCATACAAATGTTTGTACAAACATTTGCTAAAAAATATACTATTGGGTAGTAGCTTAACCCAGGTGACACAGTTCTTGTAATGGCCTACCCACATCTGCATATCTCTTACAGCAGGGATGCCCAACCTTTTGAACAGCGAGGGCCACATAAGCGACTTGGTAACTGGTCGCGGGCCACAATAACTGGAGCGGACGGGAGACAGAATGCAGAGCGGACATGGACACATCTCACTCTATTCTGTAGACCCTCACATCCAATCCAACCTGATGGAAGGGGACATATCTCCTTCTGTTTTTTTTTAGTGGATTGAAGGTAGGTGGGTGCAAATGGACACAAGACACATAGAGATGAATGGAGGGTCTGTGTGGGTTGAATCGATCATGTGAAATGGGTTTATGGCTGCTTTTACACGGGTCAGCAACCTGCGATCTGAGCTTGCGAACCCGCTACATCAGAGGGCTTTGCGGGCCACATGTGGCCCCTGGGCCGCTGGTTAGGCACCCCTGTCTTACAGGCTTTAGACAACACACTCCCTCATTCATATTCTCTTCCTGAACTGGTCAAACACACTGTACACAGTATATCCATGCATACAGCCATGCTGCAGCTTCAGACAACTATTACATTTTTTTAAGCATAACTGAACATGTCTTTTTGTCAGATGATAACTTTACTTGTACTCAGAATCTGTTCCCAGCTCTGCACTTGTTGCAGGTTCATTGTTAGAATTCAAAAAGACCCCAGGCTCCCTTGTGCTTAAATTAGCACTTAACAATTAGTAAATTAGCAGCACACAGTAGTAAACTGTGGCATAGCAATGATACACTGAACAGTGTAAGTGGCTTAAAAGGGCAGGTTTATCTATAGTATTCTCTCTTCTACAGCAGTTCAAAGTCAAGAATTTATAAAGCTTGTCTGAGTTGTCATAAAAAAGGGGGAAAAGATTGAATTAAGCTTTGAAGAGCTCAGTGAGGAGAGATGATTGTGGGGAAGGGACACCCCCCTACAGGAACAGAGGTGACGCTGGATCTCCCTCCCCTATCATGTTTTTTCTCTTAGGCCTTGTACACGCGACCGTTTTCAAGAAAAATGCTGGCAGAACATTTTTTGCTGAGAAAAACAGTTGTATGTAAGTTTTTAGTCGAGAAAACTGTTGTGGATCTCGACGAGAAAAAAAGAGAAAATGCTCTCTTTTTTCTTGTCTGGAGTCTCAATTCCTCGTCGTGTTCCTCGTCGGGCTGGTAGCGTTCGTAATGGAGATAGTACATTTGTCACGCTGTAACAAACGTGCGAATCGTCTCTCACCAAACTTTTACTAACACGCGGTAACACGAGATTAGCAAAAGCAGCCCCAAGGGTGGCGCCAGTGAAACTTCCCCTTTATAGTGCCGCCATACGTGTTGTACGACACCGCGTTTGAGAACAACGAGATTGACAGTGTGTATGCAATGAAAGCTTGACAAGATTCTCGTCAAGCCTGACAAGAAGATCACTTGGTATAAATAATTTGGCGCCAACCTATATTCTTACAATTAATACTTGTGACACCGTAGTGCTGTGCTACACCCCTAATGATGAAGTGAATACCTTCTATCTAAAATTAAATACAAGTGATAGGGGGCGCTAATGAGTAGTTGTAGTAGAGCTTATTCTAGTATTACAAAAAATAATGATATCCTGTGATAGATGTGATTATTGTTATTAATAACTGGTGATCATATATTGTCCAATTGGCAAAAAATAGTCCCAGAAAGAAAAAAACAATAAAGTGCTTCAAATCCGATGTGAAAACCATCAACAAGTTCACAGGTACTAGATTGTGCTTACCAGACTTTATGGACTTTATGGACCTCTCTACTTAAAAAGATGGTCACAGCTACTTTAGCAGAATAGTGCCAGCACACATATCATTAGACAGGAGTGAATGTAGTGACCTCTTGCCTCCCATTTCAAGGATAGGACATGGGACACCAATAAAAAAACGTCCATAGTGCAAACTATTTATTTAAAAAAACTTGAATAAAAAACATTGGCCGAATGGCCGGTTACATTAAAAGGTGCCCATCCCAGCACTGGGGCTGCAGGCTTATCAGTTTAACACAGATCCCTCCACCTCTGTGGCGGTGTGCGTTCCACCAGCTGCTCTCTCTACCCAGAAGGACTAGATGGGATGTAGAGCATAGTACACGTGTCAAGGGTATGTCCCATACTATGCTCTACGTCCCATCCGGTCCCAGCTACATCCCATCTGGTCCCATCTACGTCCCATCCAGTCCTATTGGGTAGAGAGAGCAGCTGGTGGAATGCACACCGCCATGGAGGTGGAGGGATCTGTGTTAAACTGACAAGCCTGCAGCCCCAGTGCTGGGATGAGCACCTTTTAATGTAAGCGGCCATTCGGCCAATGTTTTTTATTTAAGTTCTTTTAAATAACTAGTTTGCACTATGGAAGTTTCCTATTTGTGTTCCATGTCCTATCCTTGAAATCGGAGACAAGAGGTCACTACATTCACTCCTGTCTAATGATATGTGTGCAGGCACTAACCTGCTAAAGCGGCTGTGACCATCTTTTTAAGTAAAGAGGTCCATAAAGTCTGGTAAGTACAATCTACTACCTGTGCACTTCGGGTGTTGTAACTTTCAGGGTTGTGGTGGAGGAATAATATTGAAAATAGAAAACAGTGCAGCGCAAACCCAAAAAACAATAACCAAGGTGAACAGGTACAAAACAAGTCCACAAAAAGTCCTAAGATAGAAAAAAGATCCAACGATCCTTTAGGAGTCTTCACCACGTGAGAAATAAGGCACCAAACTTAAAACGTGTCCCTCCACCAGTGCAGTTGGGTACTCTCACCTTAGCACAAGACCACAGAATTACCAAATGGTCACAAGAGAATTAATGAACCAGGGAGCAGGTGATGTTTCAAATCTTCAAGTAAACGGCAACAGCGTATGGACAGGAACAAGGGGAAAAGAATAACAATCTAAAAACCTCCGCTGGATTCAATCTCTTTAATTCAATTAAAACAGTGTACAGGCTACTCACATTTAGCCGATTCAAACGAGCGTGTAAACAATACTGGTCATCACAGAGTTCTTAGAAGATGCAACACGAGCGACGTGTAGTAGGCTCCTGACCCCCGAACGCGTTGCATGAAAACACTTCCTCAGCAGGGCGGAGCTATACACGTCACACGTTGGGTGTTAAATACACTGCCGTCGTCACGGCAACCATTATCCAAAACGACGCGATGACGCGGCGCGGCACGTCCCGTGTCACGCGCTATGGATGGGCAACTTTATTGTTCTTGCACAAAGAGAACAGACTACAGCTACAGAGAGCGCTATCACCATCTAGTGGTCAAGAAGGATAATACCTAATGATAGCACATGTAGTTTTATAGACAGGTGAAAAGGTAAAAATGTAATTTTAAAATACCAGAAAAGAAAAGAACGTCGCTCTGTGGCATTCCAAGAACTCTGCTGCATAGAAATGCAAATAACATCAACATAATCTAGCACAATAACATACGCCTATTGGATATACATACAAAGGATATATCATTTCATATAATAGCTGATCATATAGCATATTAAAATAAAAAATAAAAAATGGACATATATCATAAAATGTCATAGTAAATCATGATGTATCAATTTTAAAGAGGATCTTCATTCAAACAATACAAAACTGTGAGCAGTACACGTCGGTTTTCGGACATATCAGGGACAGATGTAAAAAAAAAAGATTTTTACATACTGTCCCTGGTTTTACTGAGCTTGGCAACCCTGATGGGGCCCCCCTAGTGGCATGGGGCCCTCGGGCAGTGCCAGAGTGCCTCAATGGTCAGTCCACCCCTGCACACACACACAAATCCATACCAGACCTTTATCCTTAATAAGAATCTAGTATAGGTTTTATGGGAGAATCCTATGCAAACCAAAAAAAGATGCAGGGTTTTCTGGCTGCCCATGAGATGGGGGACAGTTAGCATGCAACCCTCTCCGGAACCCTACCATGCAAGGGGAGAGCATCTTGCCCCCGCGGAAAATACACCATATCTCCATGGCTGCATCCCCATGCATACCTGGTCTAGAAGATTTGGTTGTCTTTGAGGAATGGGGGATTACCAGATTCTGCAAGCCCCTTTAGAATAAGAAGCCACCCACCATGTGATTGATAAAAGGATACATAGTAGGATGCTGGTGGCCACCTGTGTCCTAGCAACCAATAGTATTGTGAGACAGTTTGCAGCCAAGCAACAAATATGGCTTGCAGCTCACACAACAAGCTGGTTGACTTGCAACCAATGAGGTGGGGAAGCCATGAGCAGAAAGTTGTAATTTTGCTGCCACTAAATTAATAACTTCTAGCTGCAGAAGCAGAAGAATTGGGGGGTCAACCGGCCATATCTGACTATTCAGTTTGTCCATTTGGAGTATGGAGTAGACATTTGTATGACGAAAAAAATTGTTTAGTTTCGTTTAGATTTGTTAATCTAGTTATTTTGTTTCATTGAATTTGGTTGATTCATTGACTTTGTATTTGAGATTCAAATTCAGAATTCGTATTCAAAACTTGTTTTATGTCTTTTGCTAGCTTCCTTTAAATGTACAGATTTTTTGAAACATTTTGAAACTTTTTTTTTTTTCGATTGGAATGTGGCAAAGTGAACAAACAAAAGAAAAATCTACATCAAATGATTACAATGACTCTTTAACCACTTAGCAACCACCTGCCAAAAAATAACGACAGCAAGGTGGTTGCTTAACTCTGGGATCACGTTATATAACGTGATTCCAGAGTCGCGCCCCCTGGGGCGCGCACATGGGAATGTCCGTGACCGCCGGGTCGAGAGGACCCGGCGGGTCACGGATCACGGTAAATCGCCGCTGATAGTGGCGGTTTACTACGTGATCGCGCCGTCCAATGACGGCGCGATCAGATGTAAACAGACCGGCGTCATTTGATGATGCCGGTTCCTCCTTCCTCTCTCTGTACCGATCGGTATAGTGTGAGAGGAGAGGGGAGGGAGCGGATGTCAGCGGCAGTGCTGTGGGCTGGATCTGTGACAAATGCAGTCACAGATCCATCCATCCATCCCTCCCTCCTCAGCCATCCCTGCTGCAATACTCTGCAATGCTGGGCAATACTCTGGGGGCAAATACTCTGGGGGGCAATACTCTGGCAATACTCTGGGGGGCAATACTCTGGGGGGCAATACTCTGGCAATACTCTGGGGGGGCAATACTCTGGCAATACTCTGGGAGGGGCAATACTCTGGCAATACTCTGGCAATACTCTGGGGGGCAATACTATGGCAACACTCTGGGGGGCAATGCTCTGGCAATACTCTGGGGGGCAATACTCTGGCAATACTATGGCAATACTCTGGGGGGCAATACTCTGGCAATACTCTGGGGGGCAATACTCTGTCAATACTCCGCAATACTCTGAATGAATGAATGAAAAACTTATATAGCGCTGCACATGCGAACTGAATCGCCTCTGGGCGCTTGTTGTTCCTGTCTCCTTTGATATCAAAAGAGAAAAGTCTTGACCCTTTTCCTGAATGCTAGGTGGTTCTCCTCCAACCGAATGCTGGTTGGTAAAGCGTTCCATAGTCTGGGACCCTGGATCGCGAATCTTCTTTCTCCTTTGGACTTGAAGTTGGCTTTCGGAACCTGGAGCAGGTTCTGATTGGTGGATCGCAAAACGCGATTGGGGTTATGAGCTTTTATTATTTCGCATAAATAAAGGGGGGCATTCCCATGGACACATCTATGCGTAAGACAGAGTGCTTTGAAAGCAATTCTGTCTTTAACTGGCAGCCAGTGGAGGGATCTCAGTGAAGGTGAGATGGATTCCCAGGGTTTTTTCCCAGTCACAAGTCTGGCGGCCGTATTCTGAACGACTTTCAGACGAGCGATTTGGTACTTGGGGAGTCCGAGGTAGAGGGCGTTTGCATAGTCCAGTCTGGAGTTTACAATTGCTCCCACCACGACCGCTAAATCTTCTTTAGGGATGAACGGAGTGAGTCTGCGTAGTAGGCGCAGCAGATGGTGAGCTCCGCTGACTACTGACCCTATTTGTGCGTCCATTGTCATAAAGGAGTCAAAAATGACCCCTAGGCTTTTGACTTTGGCGCTAGGGGTGATGATTTTGCCCAGAATAGGCGGGGGTGTCCATGCTGTTGAAGGTTGATTCCTGCGCTTGGTGTGAAACAGGAGAAGTTCTGTTTTCGCTCCGTTGAGTTTAAGATAACTCTTTGTCATCCAGTCCTCTATCAAAGAGAGGCATGTCTCTAGATTGAGGTGGTGATCCTTTCTGTTGCAGATGCGGAAATACAGTTGCGTGTCATCTGCATATGAGTGATACAGCAGTTTTTGGCTGCTGATAATCTCAAAAAGAGGACGAAGATAGATGTTAAACAGCACCGGTGACAGAGGCGATCCTTGAGGGACTCCGCATGATACTGTGCATTTCTCAGACGTAAAAGGTCCTAACTTCACTGTTTGCGATCGGTTTTCCAGAAAAGAGGAGAACCAAGATAAATCGCCTTCTGCGACTCTGGCTACTTCAGCAAGCCGCGTCAGTAACAGTTTGTGGTCTACAGTGTCAAAAGCTGCACTTAGGTCCAACAGAACTAGAAGACAAGATTCTCCTTCGTCTGCGGCCTTGAGAACATCGTCCCATATTTTCAGCAATGCTGTTTCCGTCCCGTGTCCGGGACGGAAGCCTGATTGCAATGGGTCAAGTAGCTTGTGGGTATCTAGATGCTGTTGCAGCTGTTGTACCACTACTTTTTCCATTACCTTTGAGAGTACATTAAGGCTTGTTATGGGACGGCGGTGGAGTGGGTCCTTGGGGTTCAGGGAGGGTTTCTTCAGGATGGGTTGGATTATACCCTCTTTCAACTGTGAGGGCACTATGCCCTCCAAGAAAGACTGGTTGATAAGCTGCGTGATGGGAGGAGCCAGGATGTAGGCGCATTCCTTCAGCAGTTTTGTGGGGATAATGTCATTTGGCGCTGTGCCATTACGCAAAGCGCCAATGACATTCTTAGTGGCCTCGATGGAGATGGGTTCCAGAGTAAACTTACCGGATATAGGAGAATTACTATGGGTGTTGAGTGAGAAGCTGCATGGGGGGCTGAGGGGGTAATTGTTTTGCTGAATGCTTTCACGGATTGCCTCGATTTTATTAATGAAGCAATCCGATAGTTCATTGCAAAATTCCTGTGTGTCTGAACTAGGGGCTTCAATACATCCTGGTTTCATGGTCTGGGTGACCATCTTGAAGAGTTTGTGGGGGCGGTTTAAGGCGCTGTTGATAGCCTCCGAAAAATATTTTTTTTTGACTTTGAAGATTTCTTTGTTGTATATTCTTGTTGTCGCCTTGTAGATGGATAGGTTTAGCTCTGAAGAACTTCTCTTCCAGGCGGATTCGGCCCTTCTGCGTTCTTGCTTCAGTACCGACAGCTGGTTGTTAAACCAGCTGCGGTTGTTTTTCCGAATGCGGGTTTTACGTTTCGGCGCTACCAAGTCGGCTGACTGTAGCATGGCCGAATTTATGGCATCCAGTGTTTCAACGGCCGTTCGATGCGGCTGAGTTGTTTCTATTTTTTTCCTTAAAGTGGATTTGAAGAGTTCCGAGTGGAGCTTCTTCTGACATCTAGTCCAGTGTGTTGTCACTGGATTTGATGTTTTTGTTGCGGGGGGGATTGTGGAAATAATGAATGTAATTGCATGGTGGTCTGTCCATGGCAACTTTTGATTTTCCAAAATTTTTATTTCCAGATCTTGTCTGAAAATAAGATCAAGTGTGTGACCTAAAGCATTTGTGGGTCCACATACTAGTTGCTGTAACTCTAAATCTTCCAGGTGGTTAATACAGGCATCGGCAATGGGGTCTTGTGAGGAGTTGGCCCAGAGATTGAAATCCCCGAGCAGCAAAAGATGTTTGCTGTTGAGGGTGTAAGTGGAGAAGAAATCCGTCCATGATGATAGCAGCTGCGATTTTGGGCCAGGAGGCCTATAGCAGAGCAGAATATGGACGGTCTCCTTTGAATTTGTTTGCAGTTGTAGAGTAAGGGTTTCCATGAATGGAAGAGGGTTTTGAAGGACTGGTTTGGTGATCCTAAGGTGAGTCTTGTGGATCACCGCCAGGCCTCCTCCTCTTTGCCCTATTCTGTTTTCCGTTATAATACGGTAATTTTCTGGCACCAGTTCTCCTAGAATGGTGTGAGGCCTTGTACACACGAGGGAATGTATCTGGTCGGAAACATCCGACGGATATTTCCCAGCGGATAAGGCAAATTTGTCCATTGGTCTGATGAGCGTACACACCGAAATCCCAGCGGACCAGAACGTGGGCACGTAAACCACTTACGACGTCACTATAAAGGGAAATGACAAAGCCATCGGCGCCGCCCTCTGTTCCGCTTCTGCTAGTTCCGTGTTAGCGAAGGTTTGGTTAGAGCTGATTCGTGCTTTTCAGTCTCCGCGCTTGACAGGTCGTATTTTCAGGTTCAGTGTGTGCTTGTGGGCTCGTATTTGTCATTCAGTGTCGCCGTACGTGGCGTTTCTGCTTTGCAGTGCCGTCCTGTACGGTCGTATCTGTTTGACGTGCGATCTTTGCAGGTCTTGCTGGATTTGGGTGTGCTTTCTGTTTGAGTGTGTTCTTGACTGACCAGCCGGCCGGTTTGAAGCCATGATGGAGCAGCAGCGCAACTTTTCACGAGTTCGTGCTGTTTATGGGTTTTGTTCTGGAGTTTGTGTGCATTCCAGTGATTTGGACAGGAACAGTAGGAGGAGGAGTCCCTGGGCCAAGAATTGGTTGCGGCAGCGTAATCGATTCTCTCATATGTCTCTGCTTAGGGAGATCCGGGAGAATAATCCTGATGACTTCAGGAACTTTCTCCATATGACGGACCCCGTTTTCCACCGTCTGCTGGATCTCCTGTCCCCCTATATCACGAGGCAGGACACTGTGATGAACCAAGCCATTCCGGCTGAGCAGAGGCTTATTGCCATGTTGCGGTACCTGGCGACTGGGAGGAGCCTGCAGGACCTCAAGTTCTCAACAGGCATCTCTCCCCAGGCGCTTGGGATCATCATACCGGAGACGTGTTCTGCCATCATACAAGTCATGCAGGAGGAGTTTATTAAGGTAATTTTCCTCCTTTAACATCACAATCTGTGTCTTTAATAATGTTTGCATATTTTTCTCACCTTTTTGTGTTTTTTTCCTAGTCGCCATGATTGTAATATGCTGTGTGATTAATGTTCCCTTTTCTCCCCATGCATGTTGTTAAGCTTTCCAGGTTAATGTGGTTTGGCCTACCTGCATATTTTTTCCTTCAACACTACTAACCTGTCCAGCATCATCTCCTAAGGACAAAAACACCTTTTTTTTTTTTGGTGTCCTGCTCCATTGTAGTTCAACTCCCTCCCCCTAAAAAAGTGTATTGCCCCATCAGCGGGATGTGGAGTCTGATAATAATTGGCTCTAGATTTGTTGCCCTAAATACTCTCTATACACTAATTTTTAGAAATGTTAATACCGTGATGTTGCAGAATGTTGTTTTTTTACTAGTGTTTGCAATGTTGTTTATGTGCCAAAGTGCTAATTTGTTTTTTGCTTTTGTCCCCACAGTTTCCCTCCACGCCACAGGAATGGCAGACTGTGGCTGCCCACTTTGCCCAGCGGTATGATTTTCCTAACTGCGGAGGGGCAATTGATGGGAAGCACGTCCGCATAGTGCCGCCACCTCTTTCGGGCTCGTACTATTATAACTACAAAGGCTTTCATAGTATCGTGTTGATGGCGGTGGTGTCGGCAGACTACGAATTTTTGTATGTGGACGTGGGGAAGAATGGCCGGCTGTCTGATGGGGGAGTGTTCGCGCGGACCGAATTTTACAGGCGTCTACAAACTGGTGGTCTTGAACTGCCACCGGATGAAGACAATGTGGAAAAACTTCCGTTTGTTTTTTTAGCGGACGAGGCTTTTGGGCTTGGACCTCACCTCATGCGGCCTTTTCCCCAGAGGACCCTCACCCCGGAGAGGAGGGTCTTCAATTTCCGGCTGGCCAGGGCCCGGAGGGTAGTCGAGAATGCCTTTGGGATACTCGCCAGCCGGTTCCGCCTGTTCCAGACAGCGATACATCTGGCGGAATATAAATTTAACTCTGTTATTTTGGCCTGCTGCATATTGCATAATTTTTTACGCAGGCATTCCCAGACGTACCTACCCAACATCGGTGCTGAGGCAGGACTACCCTCAGATACCCTTCCTGGGCTGGACACTGGTCGCGCTGGCTCGGTCACCCAATCTGCTCGTGAGGTACGCGACAAATATGTTGAGTACTTTATGGGTCGGGGGGCCATAGCTATGCCAGAATAATATTTCTTTATAATACGGCCCCCAAAATAAAGAAATATTACCAAGAAATAATAAATAATTCGACCATTGGACTTTATACAGTTGTTTGTCATTATTGCTTTTTCTCTTTTGATCTGTCTTCCAGGTTCTGAAACTAGTGCATTTCTTGTGCCCAATTTAGTTAGCAGGTTTTAGTAAATACACACAATTGCACATTCTAGTCACTCTTCTACAAACTGGGTATTGAGGTTAGAAATAAGAAGCCACTGGTGTGTGTGTTTTTAAAAGGTTTTTTTATTTCTTTTTTATTTACGTAAATCTTTGTCTTTTCTTTGAAAAAATGGTTTAGAAAGTATTTATTTATTCAAAAAATATTTTGTGGTTTTGACAAACATATATAACAATCGAACTTACAAAGTTCAACCTTTTATTTGGCATAACAAACCCAGACAACATGGTCTTAGGTCACGCCGGAATCCCCCAAAATTTGAGGATGCACACATGCTGTGTGTGTGATGGGCCAAATGGTGATTTTTCACATGAGATCCCATGCGAAATGTTCACATGTGCTATCTGCCATCATGGGTGATCAATGTATGTGCTTTGTGGGTGCAACCCCTTTCTGTCACCTACTTGATAAGTAAGGAAGGGGTTTCACCCACAAAGCACATACAATTGATGTCCTGTGATGGCAGATCGCACATGTGAACACACATTGGGGTTTATTTACTAAACAGTCCAAACTCCGGCTTATTTGTGCATATAAGCCAATCAGCTTCTAAATTAAGCTTAGTCAATTAAGACATCGCATCCAAACATGGAAGATGATTGTTTTATATGCCAAGTGATGCTGCTTTTGCACCTTATAGCTTTAGTAAATAAACCCGTGTGTGTATCCTCAAATTTTGGGGGATATGAAACGAACATTATATAACATCTTTGAGAGTGGGGTGGTTAGGGGTGAGGGCAGGGGGGTCAGGGGGGGCATGGGGGGCAGCTGGGGGGGATAGTCTTCTATATACGTCCCAAAATATCTAGCATGTTTTTGAAGTTTTGGTCCATCACCACCATCCTTTCCCTCATATTGGCCAGATCGGTGCTGCACTCCATTATCTGCTGTATTAGGATTTGTGCACTTGCTCGAGAAAAAATAGGAGCGACAGATGTGCTAATCCCATCTTCATCCCCTAAAAATGCCAAAGGAAAAACACAACATTGTAAGTAAGTTAGGTGCAGGCCTATCTAAATCTCTTTTTCCCTGCAAAGCTGGGGTGTCACTGACCTGTTGTACTGACAAGTTCAACATCTTCTACAACTTCTCCTTCTTCTTCAACTTCTCCTTCCTCCACCAATCCGCCTTCCTCCTCCAATCCGCCTTTCTGCGACTCGCTCTTCTCCGTGCCAATGAGGATGCAGGGGAAGGAGCAGATCAGGCGGCTGTGGTTGTGTGAACGCTCGCATTATGCAGTGTCAGCGAGCTAAGGGAGGGGGAGGAAGCGCCGCAGAGCTGACTGGGGACGCTCTCCCTCTCAGGAGAGACTGTTACTCCAGCGGCGGCCCGAAAAAAAAAAGTATGCAGAGGCGTCTCTAGGGGGGGGCACATGGTGGGGCACAGCATAATGTTGGGGGGGTCAGGGCCCCCTCTGGCCCCCCCCTAGAGACGCCTCTGCATACTCCGCAATACTCTGGGCATACTCTGCAATACTCTGGGCATACTCCGCAATACTCTGGGCATACAGCGCCCCTGTCCCCGTGAGCTCGCATACAGAAGCGAACGCATATGCAAGTCCTGCCCACACATGAAAACGGTGTTCAAACCACACATGTGAGGTATTGCTGCGAACGTTAGAGCGAGAGCAATCATTTTGGCCCTAGACCTTCTCTCCAACTAAAATTATGTAACCAGTAAAAATATTTAAAGCGTCACCTATGGGGATTTTTAAGTCGCGAAGTTTGGCGCCATTCCACGAGCATGTGCAATATTGAAGGGTGACATGTTGGGTATCTATTTACTCGGCGTAACTTCATCTTTCATATTATACAAAAACATTGGGCTAAATTTAATGTTTTTTTTTTTAAAGCACAAAACTGTTTTATTTCCAAAAAAAATGTGTTCGAAAAATTCCTGTGCAAATACCATGCGCGATAAAAAGTTGCAACAACCGCCATTGTATCCTCTAGGGTCTTTGCTAAAAAAGCATATATAATGTTTTGGGGTTCTATGTAATTTTCTAGCAAATAAGTGTTGATTTTTACATGTAGGAGAGAAATGTCAGAATTGGTCTGGGTGTTCCAGAACGCCTGATGGCATTCCCTGCATGTTGAGCCTCTGTATGTGGCCACGCTGTGTAAAAGTCTCACACATGTGGTATCGCCATACTCGGGAGGAATAGCAGAATGTGTTTTGGGGTGTAATTTGTGATATGCATATGCTGTGTGTGAGAAATAACCCGCTAATATGAAAATTTTGTGGAAAGAAAATAAAAATGAAAAAAATCTTGATTTTGCAAAGAATTGTGGGAAAAATGACAACTTCAAAAAACTCACAATGCCTCTTTCTAAATACCTTGGAATATCTTTTTCCCAAAAAGGGGTCATTTGGGGGGTATTTGTACTTTTCTGGCATGTTAGGGTCTCAAGAAATGAGAGAGGCTGTCAGTACATCAGGTGTGATCAAATTGATCAATTTTCAGTAATTGGTACCATAGCTTTTAGACCCTATAACTTTCACCCAGACTAAATAATATCACATTGTTTTTGTTTTGTTACCAAAGATATGTAGCAGTATACATTTTAGGCCAAGTTTATGAAGAAAAATAACTTTTTTGCAAAATGTTATAATAGAAATGAAAAAAAAAAACATTTTTTTTTACCAAAATTTTCGTTATTTTTTCATTTATAGTGAAAAGAATAAAAACCGCAGAGGTGATAAAATACCACCAAAAGAAAGCTCTATTTGTGGGAAAAAAAGGACAAAAATTTAATTTGGTTACAAAGTTGTATGACTGAGTTATTGTCATTCAAAATGTGAGAGCACCGAAAGCAGAAAATTGGTCTGGTTATTAAAGCGGAATTTCACCCTAAATATAAGATCTCCCATGTGATCCAGCATACTGGCGTCAGCGCCAGTATGCTGTTTTTTTTTTTTTTACTCGCACACTTACTGTATTATGCCGGAATTTCTTTTTTTCCCCCGTGGTGGACGGCGCCAGTATAGCGCGTCACATCTTCCTAAAATACCCGATATGGACTCAGGTAATCTCAGCGAAAATGCGGCGCCTGCGCACAGACCTAGGAGCTGACTGCGCAGGCGCCGTATTTCTCCGAGTCCTACGGCTATGGTGCGTCACGCCCTCCGAAATAGGACTCGGAGAAATACGGTGCCTGCGCAGTCAGCTCCTAGGTCTGTGCGCAGGCGCCGCATTTTTGCCGAGATTACCCGAGTCCATATCGGGTATTTTAGGAAGATGTGACGAGCAATACTAGAGCCGTCCACCGCGGGGGAAAAAAAAGAAATTCCGGCATAATACAGTAAGTGTGCGAGTAAAAAAAAAAAAAAAACAGCATACTGGCGCTGACGCCAGTATGCTGGATCACATGGGAGATCTTATATTTAGGGTGAAACTCCGCTTTAAGTGGGTTTAAGTGCCCAGTAGTTAAGTGGTTAAATCACCTTTGGCTTAACCTAAACAGGCTTTGAATTTAGAAACATGTTTACAGTTCGAAATTCAACTGGAATTTGATGTAAAATTCAATTCACATTTCAATTCGAATTTCAGAAATTCTGACAAATACAATTTTATTTGGAGCATTTGGTAAACTTTGTTTATACTGTAATTTGGCTATTTGGACATATCCGAATCTCTGAATAATAAAAAATATGTCCGAATAGTAATTGCGGAGAACAGACTGGGTTTACAGCAAAGTCAAGGTCAACTTGAAACTGAAACTCATTCCTACTAAAAGCTAATGAGAGGTGCAGTACAAGAGACATTATGAAGAAAGGGTGCAATAACAGAGGAGGAAATAAAAGCTTAGTAGAAATGACGTACAAGGGCTGATATCTTAGTTATCATGGCACACTTCATTGCTGCCTGAAGATCTTGTATAGGGGGCCAGTGATCTGCCACTCTACTCTCCATCATGGATTAACAGAGGCAAAGTGATCAGGACCTTTAACCACTTCAGCCCCGGAAGATTTTACCCACTTCCTGACCAGGCCATTTTTTGTATTACTGTACTGCCTTGCTTTAACTGACAATTACACGATCATGTGATGTTGTACGCAAATAAAATGTTTGTCCATTTTTCCTACAAATAGAGCTCTCCTTTGGTGGTATTTGATCACCTCTGTGTTTTTTTTTAAACTATAAACAAAAAAAGAGCGTATATTTATGGCATACTGTGGAGGAGTTCCCCAGTGGGGCTTTTAGGCAGCGATGTCAAAAACGTAGAATATTGGTTGCTATATGAAAATAGTATTTATTAGCAAAAAGTTTGGATGTCACAATGAGTAAAGTTGCAATATATAAAAGAGCGAATACAATGGTAAAATATCACATTCCATGGTGCAGTAGACATAGACCGTTACACATATTATTGTATTCCATATTGTTATACAGTGTTGAGCCCGACGCGTTTCGACCTGTTGGAGGTCTCTTCAGAGGGATAATTATTTCTAAAAAAATATATTACATAAGTATAAAGTTAATAAAATAAATAAAAGGAGCATGTCAACATACATCACATAGATTCTACCATAAAGATATATTTACCGCTAAGACATGGAATTGAGGATATCTGGAGCTGCTGGATAGTCCGAAGGGACCCGGAGGAGCCCACCCAAGGGGGCTTGCAAGGAGCCTCATTAAGGACACCCTCTAGGTGGGGGAGGAGCCGGCACCTGCAATGAACACCCACGATAGCCATAATTAGTTAGGAAAGATTGGATAAGTTTATTCTAAGCAAACCTGTCAAGGTGATGGTTAGATTATATGTTTGTATATAAGGGATATAAGGGCAGAAGGCAACTGCAAGTTGACAATATATATAATGTTAATAAAGGCATCCTTAGACGTCCCATAAGGTTAGCTAACCAATAGGGGGTAATAAGTATTTCAGATGGTCTAGTACTTTAGTGAGTGCTACTATGTGTGAATGTATTATGAAATAGTGGGATTAATTGGAGAGTGCAGTGTTAATGTGTATTATGCACAGCTCTTGTGTAAATATACCTATTCATTTTATTAGCCTTTCTCTGTGCATCTCCGTGAAATACATCACAATCAGCTGTTACTATCTATATCACTTTGTTAAACATATATCATAGAATTGTGCCCGTTTTGGATTCCGGTGGATCTTGGCTTTCCTTGCCCCATCCTATCGGAGGTGGGGTCCTGCCTTTTGGTGCTTTCCGGCAGGGGGGTGGGGGGATGTGTTATACTTCATGTTTCCCCTTTTTCACTTCAATGGCGCCCGAGGGGTCACCCTTGTACGCCGATGCGAGCCTCGGCATGCCGGCGGTGTCCCTTTGAACCTCCCTGGACGGCACGGATGTAGTGCGCACACGCAAGGTTTCGGCGTGCGCACAGCATCATGACGTCACACGGTTTTGCCGCGGAGAGGACGACATCGGTCGGGGCTTTTCAGCCTTCCCGGGACGCTGAGGGAGCCACACATGGGCCCCATCTTTGGCGGCCGGGTTGCCACATCTCTAGGGGGGTTGGGGGAAGTTATGCGCCTGTGTGTGATCACCCTGATTGCCACTCACCAGGCCCTATATAATGACTGGCCACTGAGGAATCAATACCAGATTCCACACAGACCAGGTTGGATGCTATTGCATCTATGTCCTCTCGGCACCACGTCCTTACCTGTCCTGCATAACCGCAGTCAAGCTTTCAACAACATACAACACAGAACCTACAGAAACCAATTACTGCACCAGGTAACACTTACATCCTTTATGATTATTATTATTTAAAAAAAAAAACACTTTTGTGTTTCTTTGATCACAATTTTGTTTCTGCTCAATTTCATATTTGGGAACACATGTATTTTGTTCCAACACATTCACCAATTATTATACCTAATTTATCCACATAACTTTCATACTATGTATCATCTGACTGCCCTATTTGGCAGTCCTTCATACACATTAACACTGTACTCTCCAATAAATCCCACTATTTCATAATACATTCACACATAGTAGCACTCACTACAGTACTAGACCATCTGAAATACTTATTACCCCCTATTGGTTAGCTAACCTTATGGGACGCCTAAGGATGCCTTGATTAACATTATATATATTGTCAACTTGCAGTTGCCTTCTGCCCTTATATCCCTTATATACACACATATAATCTAACCATCACCTTGACCGGTTTGCTTAGAATTAACTTATCCAATCTTTCCTAACTAATTATGGCTATCGTGGGTGTTCATTGCAGGTGCCGGCTCCTCCCCCACCTAGAGGGTGTCCTTAATGAGGCTCCTTGCAAGCCCCCTTGGGTGGGCTCCTCACTCTTGGGAAGGTGGGGGTAGCCCTAGGTCCCTCCAGACTATCCAGCCGCTCCAAATATCCCCAATTCCATGTCTTAGCGGTAAATATATCTCTATGGTAGAATCTATGTGAATCTATGTGATGTATTTTGACATTTTATTTATTTTATTAATTTTATACTTATGTAATATATTTTTTAGAAATAATTATCCCCCTGAAGAGACCTCATTGTACTCGCTCTTTTATACATTGCAACTTTACTCATTGTGACATCTGAGCTTTTTGCTAATAAATACATTTTAATATAGCAACCAATATCCTGTCCTTTTCCCTATCGTACTATGTTTATGGCATTTTTATTATATGTTTTTTCACTAGTAATGGCAGTGATTAGCGATTTTGAGCAATATGCGATATTGTGGCCGACAGATTGGAGACTTTTGACACTTTTTTGGGACCATTGACATTTATATTGCAATTAGTGCTATAAATAGCCACAATTACTGTATAAAGATCACTGGCAGGGAAGTGGTTAACACTAGGGGCGATCAAGGGGTTAAGTGTTCCCTTTGAGAGGTGTTTCAAACTGTGGGGGGAGTGTACTGACAGGGAGTAGAGAGAGAACGCTGTTCCTGATTACTAGGAACGGAAGATTTCTCTCTACTTCCTTGACAGAATGGGGATCTGTCTGTTTACATTGACTGATCCCCGTTCAGGCTCACTGAGGAGCGACCGTGGGTCACTGGCAGACTGCACAGCCGCCGGCCACGCACATCAGCTCCCGCTCTTAAAGTGGCCGACGTACACCTATGGCAGTTTGCACAGCTGTGCCAACCTGCCACAGTATAAGGTGGTGTACGTTTCATCCAATTGGACTTCTTCTGTGAAGCAGTAAGGGTCAGTGATGCTCTCATCACTTCCATATATATATAGATAGATAGATATATCTATCTATCTATATATCTATAGATAGATAGATATATATACCCTGGCAGAATTTATGATTCTTGGCCATTTTTCAGAGAATATGAATGATAACACAAAAACTTTTCTTCTACTCATGGTTAGTGTTTGGCTGAATCCATTTATTATCAATCAACTGTGTTTACTCTTTTTAAATCATAATGACACAGTAACTAGTCAAATGACCCTGACCAAAAGTTTACATACCCCAGTTCTTAATACCGTGTATTGCCCCCTTTAACATCAATGACAGCCTCCAGTTCTTGTAAATTCTTGGGCTGTCTTGCATGAGATCTCCCCAAAGTGGCTCAATGATATTGAGGTCAGAAGACTGAGAGGGCCACTCCAGAACCTTCACTTTATTCTGCTGTAGCCAATGACTACAATTGTACTTTGGATCATTGTCATGTTGGAATGTCCAAGTATGTCCCATGCGCAGCTTCCTGGCTAATGAATGCAAATGTTCCACCAGTATTTCTTGATAACATACTGCATTCATCTTGCCAACAATTTTGACCAAATTTCCTGTGCCTTTGTAGCTCACACATCCCCAAAACATTCACGATCCACATCTGTACCTTTTATCGGGTCTTGTTGACGCCTCTCCAAATGTAGCCTTCATGGTCGTAGCCAAAAATCTAAAGTTTGGTCTCATCACTCCAAATGACTTGTGCCAGAAGGTTTGAGGCTTGTCTCTGTGTTAAATCATAAATCAGTGCACTAATAGTCCATAATGGTGAAAAACAGTGTAAAAGGATGTCCACTAGTCCAGAGAATGAGGAAAAAACACCACCACACAGCGCATCTGGTCTCCCAGAACTCTCACCTTCAGCAAGTCAAAAACAGGCATATAAGATGATCCTCTGTGTGGACAACCTCCCTCGGTAGTTTTGTTAGCCCCCACGGATCGGTGGGAAGATAGGTACCTGCGATCTCGGGTGACAGTGGAAAACAGGGGAGGGGGAAGGACAAAAAACCTCCAATAGTGTGTTATCCTTGGTAAAAAATAGTTTTTTTCCCTTCCCCAGGGAAGGGAAAGACGTGCAGTGAGTGACGTGCTGTAAGCGCTGCGATCACCGTTGTATACATGCAAATTTTTATTCATCTACCTGTAAGTGCGATTCTTCTATTAAACTATTTTTTACCAAGGATAACACACTATTGGAGGGTTTTTTTGTCCTTCCCCCTCCCCTGTTTTCCACTGTCACCCGAGATCGCAGGTACCTATCTTCCCACCGATCCGTGGGGGCTAACAAAACTACCGAGGGAGGTTGTCCACACAGAGGATCATCTTATATGCCTGTTTTTGACTTGCTGAAGGTGAGAGTTCTGGGAGACCAGATGCGCTGTGTGGTGGTGTTTTTTCCTCATTCTCTGGACTAGTGGACATCCTTTTACACAGTTTTTCACCATTATGGACTATTAGTGCACTGATTTATGATTTAGCACTTTCTTTGGACTTATTTTCCGTCCCCGATAGACCTATAAGCTTGGCACTTTTATGCTTTTTGTGCACCATATATATCACCCATTATATATGTTATGTCATGTTTCTACAATTTGCACTATCACCCACATTGATTTTACGTTATTAGGTGCTGTGTATGCATTTTTTGTGTTTGCTGCATATTGTCACTGATTTCTTGATAGACAAATTAGTAGCGCAGAAGTCCCACTTGATTTTGTCTCTGTGTTGTTTGGCGTATTGTAAGCTGGATACTTTGTGGCATTTGCATAGTAATGGCTTTCTTCTGACGTCTTGACCATTCAGTCCATCTTTTTTCAAGTGCCCCTCCTTATTGTGCATTTTGAAACAGCCACACCACATGTTTCCAGAGAGTCCTGTATTTCACCTGAAGTTATTTGTGGGTTTTTCTTTGCATCCCAAACAATTTTCCTGGCAGTTGTTTTGCTGAAATTTTAGTTGGTCTGACCGTGGTTTGGTTTCAACAGAACCCCTAATTCTCCACTTGATTAGAGTTTGAACACTGCTTTTTGGCATTCTCTTTTCCTTGGATATCTTTTTATATCCCTTTCCTGTTTTATAAAGTTCAACTACCTTTTCCCGCAGATCCTTTGACAATTCTTTTGCTTTCCCCATGACTCAGAATCCGGAAATGTCAGTGCAGCACTAGATGAAAGATGCGAGGGTCTTTAACCACTTTGTTGCTAAATTACAGGGCCACTTTTTGCAATTTGCCACTGCATTGCTTTAACTGACAATTGCGCGGTCGTGTGACATGGCTCCCAAACAAAATTGACGTCCATTTTTCCCACAAATAGAGCTTTCTTTTGGTGGTATTTGATCACCTCTGCGGTTTTTATTTTTTGCGCGATAAACAAAAATAGAGCGATAATTTTGAAAAAAATTCAATATTTTTTACTTTTTGCTATAATAAATATCCCCAAAAAATATATAATTTTTTTTTTTTCCTCAGTTTAGGCTGCTACGTATTTTTCTACATATTTTTATATAGGGGATAGTTTTATAGCATTTTCTTTTACTAGTAATGGTGGCAATCTGTGATTTTTATCAGGACTGCAACATTATGGCGGACACATTTTTGGGACCATTGTCATTTTTACAGCGATCAGTGCTATAAAAATGCATTGTTTACTGTGAAAATGACACTGGCAGTGAAGTGGTTAACCACTAGGTGGCTTTGTAGGGGTTAAGTGTTCCCTAAGGAGTGATTCTTACTGTAGGGTGCGTGGCTTGCTGTAACACGTCACTGATCGTGTTCCCGATGATAGGGAACATGATCAGTGACAGTGTCACTAGGCAGAACGGGGAGATGTGTTTACACTAACATCTCCCTGTTCTATCCCTCCATAAGACGATTGCGGGTATGCACGCAGCGATCGAGTACTGGTACATCCTTTTGCCTGACCGTGCCATGCTGCAGACGTATATCTGCGTGCAGCGGGTGGCAAGTGGTTAGGAAGTCCAGAAACGCATTGACCTTTTATACACACACACTAATTACAAGCAAACAGATCACAGGTGAGGATGGTTACCTTTAATAGCCATTCAAACACAATTGTGTCAACTTATGTGCATGTTATCAGACCAAAATCACCAGGGTTTGTAAACTTTTGATCAGGGTCATTTGGGTAGTTTCTGTTGCCATTATGATTTAAAAAGAGTAAACACCGTTGATTGATAATAAATGGCTTCAGGCAAACACTGACCAAGAGTATAGAAAATGTTTTTGTGTTATCATTTATATTCTCTGAAAAATGGACTAGAATCATAAATTCTGCAAGCCTATGTAAACTTATGAGCACAACTGTGTATATATCAGTGGTTCTCAACCTGGGGGTCGGGACCCTCTCGGGGGTCGAATCATGATTTGCCAGGGGTCACAGAATCCTGGGCTGTTCCTGAAGCCCGCACCGCTCTCCCAGCCTTTTTGCGGCCACCCAGCAGGGCGATCCCTGGAGCCTGTGGCCACCCAGCTGGGCTGTTCCTGGAGTGCACAGCTGCCCACTCAGCCTCTTCGCAGCTGCCCATTCAGTTTGTGCCATGGCTGGGGGGCAAAGACTAGAGGTCAGCTGACTGGTGAGGAATGTGAAGTGGGAGGGGCTGGAGGAGACCCTATCTCCTGATTGCTACGAGACGCCACAAAGTCAGAGACACAGTGAGTAACACTACCTGTGATTATATTTGCCATTAAAAGGACTCGGGTAGCACTAAATGCCTGTGAGTTAGGGGTGCAAATTACTTGTCTTGCCTTGGGTGCTGACAACCCACGCTAAGAAAATTATTTTACTGTTAGGTGTCCCCACAATTTGGGAAATTTTATGAAGGGGTCACAGCACTAGAAGGTTGAGAACCACTGGTATATATAGATATATCTATATATATAGATATATCTATATATACTTCCAGTATAATGACGGTGGCTGGTTGGCGAGCAGTTGAGCGCCTCCCAGATTTAAGCACACTTTTGCCACATCCACCACTCTGCTTGGCAAGTGTAGCCTTGCCCCCCTCACTCTGCCCCCTACTCCCCCACTACCTTTTAATGAATAATGATGTTCTAAGGTTTCCAGGCAAAGCTACTTTACCTAGCTCAGATACAAAAAAAAATAATACATTTTTTGAGACATCATTTTGTGTATCAGCTCAGGCATATAATTATATTGTAGGAACTTCTTTCCAACATTAATTATTACAATAATACATGGAAACTTGGGTGGTAGGAATTACAATTTTTCACTGTTCCTAAGATTTTCCAGGTATGCATGAAAATAATTTATCACATTTTGCTAACATTTTGTACAGAGCTTCCCCAGCAGAAGACAAAAGCCACATGCATATTTTTTGCAGTAATGTTCTTCCAATTTCGGTGGTTTAATATTCTGTCTAGTCGACTGAGATACATTTCTTGCTTGTAACATCATTTTAGCTTTTCCTGTACCCGATATTCGCACACGCCACAGGTGAATATGAGAAATCATTACAGCTTGATGACTGCCGAAATAATGGAAGATTAAAAAAAAGATGCATTACAACCGGGGAAGATGGCATGATTTGTAAGCATCTCCAAAATTAAGCCGTTCTCTTAAAGTGACCATCTCCAGTGTGGCTATGATATTGTAGCATCCCTAATAACCTTCATCTGCACTTGTGAGCCAAGTGAGCAGAGCACGTATCCCATTACCTGTCAAGCGAGTACGTAGAGTTCTCCTGGCCCCGCTGTAATAGCAGGCTGCTGGTGAACGGAGTAATAAACACCTACTGAGAGGGATGTAGCGTGAAAAGATCTCATCACCTGCCATTAGAACACTGATGAATAATGCAGCATTTTCTGTGGCAGATGTCAGGGGTGGGAGGAAGAATCACTTCAGTAAATGCTCTGGTGAGCACTTCAGCTCCAAGTGAGAGCTGATAGCAACAGATGCATGTGACAAAATTACACTCTGTATTGTATTTTAGGAAGAAATTGGAACATTTACTTCACAAATAGCTGGCTGGCAGGTCTGTCTGCTACTTTTTTTTTGTTGGGGGGGTGGGGTGGGGGGGGGCTTTCAAGTGAGAGGGAATTTAAGGGATGCTATAATGCAGGGCATTAAATCTCATCTACGGATTCAGCTGTTTAAAAGATGTGTTTGTCTCTTTGTCTCCTTCCTACCTGAATATACCACCTTTGTAAATTAGAAAAAGGCAATTTTATTCACAACCTGTGCTTTAATATCCTAGCTCAATATAAATGTCACTCAGTGGGTATTGGGAACATTCAAAGTGTCCATCTTTGTTTAAAAAAGTATAATTCTTAAATCATCACCTTGTGACTTATAATAGAATTGATATACAACTTTTCCAGCTACAGGAAAAGTAGATATGGCGGCTGTGCTATCTGCACAAAACATATCATTGGGAATACATTTATTTCAAGGTACACTCTCTAATTTATGTACACACACACTTCTTTATTCAAAGATACTGTAAATGAATGCAACCTTAAAGTGTATGCTCAATGAAAACTTTTTAGTTTTGGAAAAATAGGGATACATTTAAATATCATCCCCAGGTTTATCCTTGCTCTCTTAAAAAAACTGAAAACCTCAATGGGAATGGGATTTTTTAGGCAACAAAATGTGACGACCAGGGTCATAAAAAGTTTATAAATTTATTACAATACATAATAATCAAAAAGTACAAAAAATATCAAAATCATCAAAGACAAGCATAAAAACTTTTCAAATGAATAATCTAAGTCACCGCATTCCCAATGACAATAGGCTAAGAGCGTGCAGGACAATTTCTCATTCAAAGAGTTTTCTTTATTTTCATGACTATCACACATGATTTACACTGAAGGCATCAAAACGATGAATTAACACATGTGAAATTATACACATAACAAAAAAGTGTGAAACAACTGAAAATATATGTCATATTCTAGGTTCTTCAAAGTAGCCACCTTTGGCAGCAGACACATCTCTAGAACAACTTTTAAGAGGAGACTGTGTGAATCAGGCCTTCATGGTAGAATATCTGCTAGGAAACCACTGCTAAAGAAAGGCAACAAGCAGAAGAGACTTGTTTGGGCTAAAGAACACAAGGAATGGACATTAGACCAGTGGAAATCTATGCTTTGGTCTGATGAGTCCAAACTTGAGATCTTTGGTTTCAACCACCGTGTCTTTGTGCGATGCAGAAAAGGTAAACGGATGGACTCTACATGCCTGGTTCCCACCGTGAAGCATGGAGGAGGAGGTGTGATGGTGTGGGGGTGCTTTGCTAGTGACACTGTTGGGGATTTATTCAAAATTGAAGGCATACTGAACCAGCATGGCTACCACAACATCTTGCAGCGGCATGCTATTCCATTCGGTTTGCGTTTAGTTGGACCATCATTTATTTTTCAACAGGACAATGACCACAAACACACCTCCAGGATGTGTAAGGGCTATTTGACCAAGAAGGAGAGTGATGGGGTGCTGCGCCAGATGACCTGGCCTCCACAGTCACCGGACCTGAACCCAATCGAGATGGTTTGGGGTGAGCTGGACCACAGAGTGAAGGCAAAAGGGCCAACAAGTGCTAAGCATCTTTGGGAACTTCTTCAAGACTATTGGAAGACCATTTCAGGTGACTACCTCTTGTTGCTCATTAAGAGAATGCCAAGAGTGTGCAAAGCAGTAATCAAAGCAAAAGGTGGCTACCGTCACGTACCTGGTGGAAGAGTCTGGTATGCAGAGGGAGGCCTCCCTTACACCTCTGACTCGAGGCCCCTGATAGGGAAGACAGGAGGCGCAGGAGTGCAGAGTCGCATGAGAGCCTGGCAAACTTGCTGGTAGACGAGCTGGATCAGAACCAGGAACAGGCTCAATTCAGCGGACTGGAACAGCTTGGACTGGAACCAGGACACACAGAGATCGCTCAGCAGACCAGACTGGAACTATTCAGCTGGACTGGAACTAGGAGCTCAGGCAGGTGCAGGCGGATGGACTGGAGCAGTAGACACACAAGTCCAAAGCAGGTGAACACTGGAGCAGGGTCAGATACAAGCAGGTTCGGCAACAATCAGAGGTCTCAGGTAACGCTGTAGACCAGACAGCACTGATCCAAGGAAGTAAGGCAGATTAAATAGCCTATTGGGGTGGGACAGAGGAACGACCATAGCCGCCATCTTGATTGCTGGCGTGCCCTTCCTGACAGCTACTTTGAAGAACCTAGAATATGACATATTTTCAGTTGTTTCACACTTTATTTGTTATGTATATAATTCCACATGTGTTAATTCATAGTTTTGATGCTTTCAGTGTGAATCTACAATTTTCATAGTCATGAAAATAAAGAAAACTCTTTGAATAAGAAGGTGTGACCAAACTTCTGGTCTGTACTGTACATCCTTTGTACAGTATCAATTTCTACAAAGAAAAAAACAGGCAAAATCCTAAATGTTATGTTTTTTAGAGATTGTCTGTCACTTCCTGTTGCACCTCTAAAGCCTCGTACACACGACCAGTTTTCCTGGCAGGAAAACTGCCAGGAGAGCTTTTGGCCGGGAATCCCGGCCGTGTGTATGCTCCCTAGCAGTTTTCCCAACGGGAAAACTGCTGGAAAAAAATTGAGAACCTGCTCTCTATTTTCCCATCAGGATTCCCGGCAGTGTTTCCTGCTGAGAAAACTGGTCGCCTGTGTGCTTACCTGAAGGGGAAATATATCATTAACAATTTGACGCATGCGCAGTAGCATAGAACGCAATTTAGCCGACTCGTTGTAGTCTTTGACGTCACCGCGTTCTTGTCATTCAAAAGAATAGAGGGTCTTTTGTGTGTCTATGTGTATACATGGCTTTTCAAGGCAAGCTTGGCAGGAATCCCGTCGGGAAAACTGGTGGTTTTCAAACAGACAGGATTCCTGGCCCTGTGTACAGGGCTTCAGATAGAAAGTGAAGGGAGAACAGAAAATGTAAACTGACAGGACCTTTTTTTCTTTTATACATTCTTTTATTTAATGATTTTAAGGTTTTACAATGTAAGGAGAACATGTATAAGCATTTTCAGCAAGAACAGTAGCATATGAATACATGAATAAATGAATAACAGAAAAAAAAATATGAAAAAAAAAAAACCTGACAGGAACTTTAAATGGTAGCAAAGTCTTTCTTACTACCAGATCCCCTGGAAGCTTTAAGCCATAATGTACTAGTATGCACTGTATACTAGCACATAATGACAGACTTACCTACAATACAAACGAAGACCTCCAGCACTGTACTTTCATGGCTCTCCCTTGTCCATTTTCACCCAGTCATTCTTCTGGGTTTGCAATCTTCAGCTGCTTGGGTGGCTGTGCCGGGGAGCACAGGAGTCACATCACAGCGGCACACAGAGTGGGCTGTAAATATGGTCTGAGCTGCGCATGTGCGGCTCAGATCGCATCATTCGCTGACAGGCAGTGGGAAGATTTATGACAGAAGAGACTTCTGTTATAAAAACCCTGCCTGTCAGCAATTTTTTTGATCTACCACTTTTTTAATCTACCACTTACTACCACTAACACTTACTACCACTTTAAAAAGTTGCCGTTGATGAATAATATATATATATATATATATATATATATATATAGTTGCCACAAAAATTATGTGAACTCTTTTGGAATGATATGGATTTCTGCACAAATTGGTCATCAAATAGGATCTGATCCTCATCTAAGTGACAACAATAGACAATCACAGTCGGCTTAAACTAATAACACACAAATAATTAAATGTTACCATGTTTTTATTGAACACACCATGTAAACATTCACAGTGCAGGTGGAAAAAGTATGTGAACCCTTGGATTTAATAACGGGTTGAACCTCCTTTGGCATCAATAACTTCAACTAAACGTTTCCTGTAGTTGCAGATCAGACGTGCACAACGGTCAGGAGTAACCGTTCTTTACATATTACAGAAGTGTTTCAGTTCAGCAATATTCTTGGGAAGTCTGGTGTGAATCGCTTTATTGAGGTTATGCCACAGCAGCTCAATCAGGTTGAGGTCAGGACTCTGACTGGGCCACTCCAGAAGGCATATTTTCTTCTGTTTAATCCATTCTGTTGTTGATTTACTTCTATGCTTTGGGTTGTTGTCCTGTTGCAACACCGATCTTCTGTTCTGAGCTTCAGCTGGTAGACAGATGGCCTTAAGTTCTCCTGCAAAATGTCTTGATAAACTTGAGAATTCATTTTTTGTTCGATTATAGCAATCCGTCCAGGCCCTGATGCAGCAAAGCAGCCCCAAACCATGATGCCCCCACCACCATACTTCATAGTTGGGATAAGGTTTTGATTTTGGTGTGCTGTGCCTCTTTTTCTCCACACATAGTGTTGTGTGTTTTTTCCAAACAACGCAACTTTGGTTTCATCTGTCCACAGAATATTTTGGCAGTACTGCTGTGGAAGATCCAGGTGCTATTGTACAAATTGTAAACGTGCAGCAATGTTTTGTTTGGACAGAAGTGGCTCCCTCTGTGGTTTCCTCCCATGAAATCCATTCTTGTTTAGTGTTTTACGTAAAGTAGATGCCCTAACAGGGAGGTTAGAATATGACAGAGACTTTTGTAAGTCTTTAGCTGACACTCTAGGATTCTTCTTCACCTCATTGAGCAGTCTGCGCTGTGCTCTTGCAGTCATCTTTACAGGACGGATACTCCTAGTGGGGAAAAGCAGCAGTGCTGAACTTTCTCCATCTATAGACAATTTGTCTTACCGTGGACTGATGAACAGCAAGGCTTTTGGAGATACTTTTATAACCCTTTCCAGCTTGATGCAAGTCAACAATTCTTAATCGTAGGTCTTCTGAGAGCTCTTTTGTGCGAGGTATCATTCACATCAGGCAATACTTCTTGTGAAAAACAAACCCAGAACTGGGGTGTGTTTTTTATAAGGCAGGGCAGCTGTAACCATCCCCTCCAATCTCATCTCATTGATTGAACTACAATTGGCTGACACCTCACTCCAATTAGCTCTTGAAGATGTCATTGGTCTAGGGGTTTACATACTTTTTCCACCTGCACTTTGAATGTTTACATGGTGTGTTCAATAAAAACATGATAACATTTAATTATTTGTGTGTTATTAGTTTAGGCAGACTGTGATTGTCTATTGTTGTGACTTAGATGAAGATCAGATCACATTTTTTGACCAATTTGTGCAGAAATCCAAATCATTCCAAAAGGGTTCACATACTTTTTGTGGCAACTGTATATATCTATTTATATAGATATATAGATATATATATGTTAACAGTCTATGTGCTTATGGTGCCATTAAAGTCCATTCTTTATATGCCAAACCAGCTGTACATTTACTGTGGGCAGGCAGCACAAGCTGGATCACATACATGTGCATTATCCAGCCTGGGGATGACAAATGCCACTCCAGTGACCGCTATGTCCAGAGTGGATTGTGGCTCCCGCTACAAGGCTGCTTTGAGCAGCCTGGGATTTATGTGATCACTATGCAATCCTTATCACAACATCAACAAAGCTATGTCATTCATAACAGCTGTGCTTCCTGTACAGCGATGCTGTAATTAGTCTACAGCTATCACATGGGCCAATCACAGCACCCTGTACCATGTGATTAGCTGTAATCAATCACAGATCACTAGTAATCACAGCTGTTATAAATCCATTCATTTTGAACAATCCATTCATGTCAGAACAAAACATTGCTGTAACAGTGATCATCATTGTAACAGCAATCTAAGTGTAAAAATAAAAACTCCCTGATCACCCCCCCCCCCCCCCCCTAGAGTTGTACTGTGTTACTTGTAAACTACTCTGACGGAAGTATGTAAAAAAGTATGCTAGGGGGCATACACACGACTGGTTTTCACGACCAATATAAAAAATGGCAGTTTTCTCGTCGTGAAAAACGGTTGTGTATACGTGTATGTAGAGTAACTGGCAGCTCCAGCCACATGAACAATCCATTCATTCACATGGCCAGAGTAACTGTGTAAATACGTCCTTTGGGCTCATTAACATGTGAGGTTGGGGGTTGCACAACCCCATGGTTAAGCTATGCTTTTCCTGTTCACAAACAGCTACCCTCTTTCAAGGAAATAACGTTGCTCTGCAAGTGCCCTGAAACCGTGTGCAAACACTGACTGCTCTTCAGAGAACATAACACATGTGAATGAGCCCTTATTTCTAATTTCTTTTTAGAATGTTATTTAATTTATTTATTTATTTATTTTAACTACCCTGTTGGGAGAGTTTTGGTAAAGCATCAGAGCACTAAGTTCTCACTTTTCAGCCCCTAAGGTCTCACACAGCTTCCTGACTTCCTTTCTCAGCTGTCTCAGCTGCACAGATGAATGAATAGAAAGCCCTCAGAGGTTTGCTTCATTCACAAACTGAAGCATAGTGAATATAGTTTATTATGCTTCAGTGATAAATGAACACAATAAGCGATTGGTACCGATTACTCACTTTGTTCATTCAGAAAAGCAAGGGGCTGATAAATAGGACATATTTAGTCCCCCCCCCAACTCCATCCTGAAATTTCCCTCAGCAGATGCCAGCAGGAGAGGAGAAGAGGGAAAACCTGCAGGGAAAGGGCACATGAGGGGGCACAGACAGTGGGTGGAAGGGGGATACACAGGGGGGCCCAGATATTAGGTTTGTGGGGGCACAGATACTTGAATGGATCCCCCTGCAGTGCAGCCAGGCTTGTGATAGGCAATTAAAATCAACGAGAGGCTGATGGCTCCAAAGACAATCATCTAGACCAGGGGTCTCCAAACTTTTCAACACAAGGGCCACATTGTAGATTTTACACGTTTTCGGGGCCAAAAAAAAAAAAACAGTTATGTATAAAATATCAACGGTGTCCCCATCAACGGTGTCCCCATCAGCGGTGTCCCCATCAACAGCATCCCAATCAGCATTGCTGATGGGGACACTACTGATGGGTACACCAATGATGGGGACGCCGTTGATGGGGAAACCGCTGATGGGGCCCCAGGTGTTCACCCATGATTGGCGTCTCCATCAGCGGTGTCCCTATCAGCAGTGTCCCCATCAGCAATGATGGGGATGCTGTTGATGGGGACACCACTGATGGGGACATGGGGTCAACAGCATCCCTATCAGCAGTGTCCCCATCATTGTTGTGTCCCTATTAGCGGTGTCCCTATTAGTGGTGTCTGCATCAGAGGTATTCCCCATCAGCAGTGTCCCCAGTAATGTTCCCATCAGCACAGCAATGTAACAATCTCCCCTGTAGTGTGCTTATCAGCGTTGTGCAACACAATAACATGATCAGCCTCTGACGTCCATACTAGATGACTTCTGGTCTTCTGCAGCTACCGTCTCCAAGGCGCAGTGACGTCACTCGTGGGATCGCAACTTCGGCTTCTCTTGTTTAAAAAAAAAAAACGGCGTGGCAGCATGGGCGACTTTGTTTACACTGTGGCCTGCGGGCCGGATAAAACACACAAGCGGGTTTCCCCTGTTACCAAAAGCTGAACATCCCAGAGATTATAAAATGATATATGAAGATGCCCACTCAGAATTTTAGTATGCACTTGTCTGTGTGGATATGTTTCCTGGATGGCCAGAAGTTTGACCAGTGGAAAATGTTATTGTAAGGGCACAAATGACAAAAGTACTATCAGAAGTAGTTTATAGGTGCAAAGTCCCAGAAACTATAGAGCGTGACAGTTTGGAAGGATTTCATAAACTATAGCCAAGTAACTTAGTGGATTGTTTAACCACTGGCTGCCAAATGACCGGGCCTGATTCGGCACTGCGTCACTTTAACTAACTAATTGCGCGGTTGTGCGACGTGGCTCCCAAACAAAATTGACGTCCATTTTTTACCACATTTCTTTTCGTGGTATTTGTTCACCTTTTTATTTTAAACAAAAATAGAGCGACAATTACAAAAAATAAATAAATAATATTTTGTACTATTTTTTATAATAAATATCCCCATTTTTTTTTTAAAAAGCAAATTTTTTCTCAGTTTAGGCCGATACGTAGTCTTATACATATTTTTGGTAAATAAAACCACAATTAGTGTATATTGATTGGTTTGCGCAAAAGTTATAGCATCTACAAAATAGGGGATAGTTTTATGGCATTTTAATTATTATTATTTATTACTAGTAATGTCGGTGATCTGCGATTTTTATTGTGACTGCGACTTTATGGCAGACACATCGGACACTTTTGACCCATTTTTGGGACCGTTGTCATTTTTACAGCGATCGGTGCTATAAAAATGCACTGATTACTGTAAAAATTACACTGGCAGTGAAGGGGTTAACCACGAATGGGATGGGGAGGGGTTAAGTGTGTCCTAGTAAGTGATTCTAACTGTTAGGGGGAGGAGCTACCAGTGACACGTCAGCGATCACTGTTCCTGATCACATGGAACAGTAGATCCCTGACATGTCACAAAACAGGAGAATGCCTTGTTTACAAAAGGTATCCCCCTGTTCTGCCTTTGCAGACCGCAATCGTTGGCTGCCCGTGAACATCGAGTTCCTAGGACCTGCGGGGGCACTCACGAGGTACAACCATTTGCCTGCCCGTGCCATTCTGCCGAAGTAAATCAGTGTGCGGCAGTCGGCAAGTGGTTAAAAATATTAATGGAAATCTATTTCACATACAGTTGACAAAATTTGGAGGAAAAGTCATCTGGATCCAAGCCAGACATGCAAAAAGAGCTTATTAAAAGTCTTTCATTGTAGGAAATAAAAAAATATGCATATGTAATGTACATTAGTTCAGCCACATAAAAGTATTATTTTTTTCATTCGTCTTCCCTTTTATGTTCAATTGTCTATGTTTAGCTATGCTGTTAAGTTACTATGCCCACCATTAAGCTACAAGGCCATTCTAGACAAAGGATCTGGGATTGGGTGTTACACCAATTACTCTAGATATAATTGTTTTTCTTTTTTTAATTCTTTGTCTTTATGAATGTTTTAGTCACAATAAAAGGTCATGTTGTATTGATGTAGCTGCTCTCAGCTATTAGCTTCTCCCCAATGGAGTTTGCCTCCTAGGCAGGGACTTGCTCCACCTAAATGTAAAGAGGTTCCAGGTTAAAGATTATAACAGTTATTGTTGGTGATCAAAATGTAAATTGTGTGTTCTGTATAAAACTGTATTCCATTCTGTATTCTATGCTTATACAGTATATTGCACACTGCAGTCATTGTTCACACAGGTTTCCTGCGGTTTCCCCGTGGCGTCAGAGGGGGGGGTCACCGGGTGGCCCCGCCCGTAGCTATATAAGAGCTGTCACAGCAGGAGTAGCGTCACTCAGTAGTGCTTTTTTTTTTTCCGTTATCGTTGGGTCGAGATGGATTACAACGTTGGACTTTTTTTTTTTTAATAAAGGACTTGTCCCAAGCTGGCTCTTGTTTATTTTTACATTTTTTTACACTTTTTCTGGCAGGATCTGGGCTTCCTCTGTTAAAGGTCTTTCCAAATTCCAATAAGCCCCCCGCCCACAATCCCTAACAACCACCGGGCAAGGGTTGTGGGGAGGAGGCCCTTGTCCCCATCAACATGTTAAGGTGGTACTAAAGTCTTGTTTATTATTTTTTTTTAATAATAAACATGTCACACTTTCCTGTTATGTGTAGGGGTTTTGTACAGAGCATGCTGGGGCCTCCTTTTCTCCGGTCCCCCGCTAGAGCTCCTGGTCCCTCCCTCCTGTCGAGCCCCCACAGCAACCAGTTTGCTCTGGGGGTACCCGAGCTGAGCCGCAGCTCCGTGTGTCCATTCAAACACTGAGCTGTGGTTTGGCCCTACTCCCTTTCTCTCCTGATTGGCTAATTGAATTTGATTGACAGCAGTGGGAGCCAAGGGAACCGTTGTTGTGTCTCAGTCAATCAGGAGAGTACAAGCTGGCCAAGGCACTGGTGCACATCACTGAATAGAGATAAGCTCAAATAAGTATTAGGAGGCTGAGGGGGGCTGCTACACACAGAAGGTTTTTTATCCTAATGCATAGAATGCATTAAGATAAAAAAAACTTCTGCCTTTAGAACCACCTTAATCTCTTGGCAAAATCTCTAGCACTCCTCCCGCCCCACCATACGTTCCAGGTGTTTGCAAAAATAACTTTTTCCTGAATATATATTTTTTATACAAAATTGATAGTGGGATGGACTGGAAGAATTGTTTGTGGGGTAAATATTAAGAAATATGCTCCTTTCATTAGCATATGCCATATAAAACAAATTTAAAATGTATACCTAAATTTCAGGCATCTTCTGGATGGTTAAAAGATCCTTCCTCTTCTTCTCCAGCATTGGTAGTTGGCTGCTCTCAATGCTGAAGAGAACAGGGCTCACTAGGGGAAATGTGCATGCAATTCTCTGCAAAATCCTCCAATAAATGCAGGTTGTGTCATGATGCACCTCCATGGGGGGTGTCTATGAGGCTCTGAGTTTAGAGATCTTCATGCAAGCGTATGCACTACACAGCCTCATTATAAATGGCTACACCCCTTCCTCAGTTCTGACCATGTACAATTTTCTAATTATAGGGACACATGCCATGCTAGTAATCATTATACTAATAATTTCTGAGGCATCTTCTGCACATAGGTACTAGAATTATTTTATTTTATTACTACGGAGGCCAGAGACATGCAGTGGGTGTATTTCTTATAGAATAACACATTTTGACCTTTACATTTACACAGAAGCCGTGTACACACGATCAGTTTGTCCGATGAAAACAGACCGACTGTATTCCTCAGACAAACCGATAGTGTGGGCCCCATCGACCTTATTTAAATCGGTGAAAAAAAATAGAACATGTTTTAAATTTTTCCTATGGATAAAAAAACTATAGAAAAATCTGATCGTCTGTGTGGAACTCCATCGGAGAAAAATCCATGCATGCTCAGAATCAAGTCGACGCATTGAACTTCATTTTTTTTGGTTCATCGTAGTGTTGTCGTAGTGTACGTCACTGCGTTTTGGCACGGTCGGATTTTTGACTGATGGTGTGTAGGCAAGACTGATGAAAGTCAGCTTCATTGGATAACTGACGAAAAAATCCATCGGATTAGATTCCATCAGATATCCGATCGTGTGTACAGGGCTTAAGTGTTAGGCCTCATACACATGACCGAGGAACTCGTCGTAAATGAAACATCATTTTCCTCGACAAGTTCCTTGTTAGACTTGTTGAGAATCTTGACAAGCTTTCTTTGCGTACACACTGTCAAGGCAAAATCTTGTCGTTGTCAAAAGCGATGACGTCCAGCACGTACGACGGCGCGATAAAGGGGACGTTTGATTCCACTGGCACCACCCTGGGGGCTGCTTTTGCTAATCTCATGTTACTGCGTGTTAAGTAAAAGTTTGGTGAGAGACGATTCATGCTTTTCAGTCTGTTACAGCGTGACGAATGTGCTATCTCCATTACAAACCCTACATTTACCGAAAGCACGCTCCCATCTCATACTTTATTCTGAGCATGCGCGGGTTTCTAAGCATACACACGAGCGTAAACCAGCCCGACGAGAAACACGATAAGGAAATTGAGACTCCCGACAAGGAAAAAGAGAACTTGTTCTCTTTTTTTCTCGTTGAGTTCCACGACAGTTTTCTTAACGAAAAACATACACACAAACGTTTTCTTCGGCAAAAAAGCTCTGCCACCAAGGTTTCTTAATGGATTCTGTCGAGGAAAACGGTCGTGTGTACGAGGCCTTACACTTCCAACATGTACACAGTGCTATACAATACCTTAAATGGCTATTAGTGCTTAACTGCCTAATGCATCAATTGGCCAAATGCATCTGAAAAAAAAAAACATTTTGTCTATAGGCTAGATCTGAGTCAAAAAATTGCCTTTACATTTGGGCTTTATACCCCATACCTTCTAAATATTTCTCAACAGATCGTTTTCCTGAATATATTTTTGATACAAGGTTGATAAAAGGCTGGATTGGACAAATTGTTTGTGGGGAAAATATTAGGATGTTGGTTATTTTTCAACTGCAAATGTAATATTTCAGAAAAGAAAATAAGTATTTCACAGAATTGAATACTATTCTTTTGTAAATTTAGAAATTTCTGACAGTGCTACATGAGTTTTGTTGGCTGAAAATATGGCAAGGCTCATCAAGTAATGAAAACAAATGGATAACTGTAACTACTGTACATTTAATGGGTTTAGACCACACAGATTAATGGGTTTACGATACACAGATTTTATACTGCTAAATCAGTTGCATCGGTCCTCAATAGTAGTTTTGGGACCACTGTAGAAAACTCAAATCTATCTGGTGCTCAAACTTGGTAAATTTCAATTCTAAACATTTTTTAACCTGATGCAAATCTGTAGTGGATACATCTGGATAAGTAGCACCAATCAGCAATCAATTTCAGAGTAATTAGCTGTACAGAGTTTTTGTACAGCGTTCTGGCAATGTTAAATTTACATTATTTGCTTAATATAGAAAGTAAAAAAAAAATATGATTTTCAAATTGTTATACATTAGAAGATGCATCCTGTTTTTAACATACATGATTTCTTGAACACTACTCAAAAATGTGTTAATTCTTATCTATTAGGCTTTTTGATTACCAGAGGTTGTTGGTTTCCTATATTTTATTCATGTGCATATTCATGAGCATAAATCATAAAGCTGAGTATTAAGAAAGGAAATGTTTTAAAGTATTTCTTCTCTTGATATTTTCCCACCACTGCTTAAGGATAAAAGGCCATGTATTACTGAAGTGATTTCTCTAAAAAGGTCTCTTGAGCCATCTCTAATAATCTCCATTATGTATAATGACCATTTTGATAATAGTCCTTAGAAGATGTAATGGCCATGGTAAATGCTTATTACCTGCTTGTTCATGCTGGAAGAAGCATGCATAAGACTAGGGGAACAGTCAAATGGTCTTTGAGCTACTCTTAGAAGAAACAGGAAATGCTTGCTATAATGTAAAAAAGAGGACAAAGGCTGCTTCATACAAAAGGTACCGGTATATGTCAGTACTCTAAAAAGCTAGGAAGACAATTTTCAGGTTGAGCCTCTGTTTACATGCATTTTCTTGCTTAAAATATACTGCTTTCATTTAGACAGGGTTATCCAAGTGGATGCATTTCTTTTGGTTTGAAATGCTTGCAAATAGCACTAAAAGCAGTTCAACAATATAAGAATATTGTTTTTCTTTATGGGTTTGTTTATAAGTTATTTTAACCCAATTCTAATTTTCTTACCACTCTATACCACATTCATAGCAAACATTGGGTGGCCAGAGTTAAGATTAGGGATAAGCTTCAGATTCAAAACAAACTAAAATTCATGCTGAATTTTGCCTGTTTGGCGTTCAGTGAATAGGCAAGCTAAATGGGGTGCTTGCCTTTCCACCGAGCAGGTTCCCGGTCAGGCTGGGTATAGGGCTGGTGGCTGCCAGCTTCCAAGCAACCAGTGACCATTCCTGTTTAGGCTGTCAGATGGGGATTCCTGGCTGACAGGTGAATGTAAACAAAAGAACAGGGATGTCCATGACCATAGTTGGTGAATGGCTTTGGCCATTTTTGGTCAGTGACAATGACCATGTATGACTATGACATCAGCCTTTCACTTGCCAGGTAGAATTATGTCAGAGGGGTCAATTTACTAAAACTGGAGGGTGCAAAATCTGGTGCAGCTCTTCTTAGAAAAAAATAATTGAACAAGCTGGAGAAGTTAAAAGTGGAATGGCTACCATGCACAGCTGATCCATATTTTGCACACTCCAGTTTTAGTAAATTAACCCCAATGTGTTTTTTTGTTTTGACGGCACCATTTATCATAATTGAGAGACAGTAGATTTAAATCATGGGATATTTTTTTCGCTTTTTTTTTTTATAGTGTGTGCTATCTTTATCTATTGTTTACATTTTTGTGAATGAGTAGGGGAATCAAATACAGCTTAATCATTCTTGTGAGATACGAAATGATATCTAGGGGTCCTTTTATTTTTAAAGGCAACTTCCTGTTTTGATCCCGCTTTCATTCAGCCAGGGTTGTGGAGAAGAGACCATTGTCCTCATCAATGTGGGGAAGATGTACTATGCCGGGGGGGCCCCTAGCAAAAGGTATTAATTCACCCCATTTTGAGGAGGCTGCCTCCAGAAAACATGTGCCCACGGTTTGTCTCTGGCTGCGAGCTGGTGCAGTATGAACATTACACCGTGCAGACATCTCAGCCACTACAAAATGGCACACAATAAACATACAGGTGTGGGTACAAATTCACTGCTCAGCTCCAATATGTACAGGGCATTGTGCATAAGTAATGACATCCTATGAAATATTGTATTGGGTGTAGTGAGCTCATTCATGCAAGCACAGAGTTCATATGGTTCTGTACGCTCTGTAATGTGTGCAGATTGATCAGCACAGCACTGTTACACTGACTACACTGCCAATTCCAGGGGCAAGAACGGTGAGGAGGAAGCCCTAGTCCACTGGTGATTCATGTGATGGTTAAAATACCAAATACATTACTTTCTATAGTTATTTTCTCCTGACTAAAGACGAGTCGAACATACTTGTTCTCAGTTTAGGAAAGGTTCACCTAACCATACTGCAGATTGGGTCTTTATTCCAAGCCCATTAAAGTCAATGGGAGAGGAATCCTAGAAATCAGCAATGGAAATATTCCAGCCACTATCCCTTTGCCCCTGTGTTTACATGGCTGGGGAGCCCTAGCCAGCAAGTTAATAGGACCCATGGCATCATAGTTACATAGTTAGTAAAGTTGAAAAATACACCAAAGTCCACCCAGTTCAACCATAAAAAAATAAAGGAATAAAATAAAAAATACCGTACAATCCCATATACCCAATTCTATACCTACAGTTGATCCAGAGGAAGGCAAAAAAAAAACAGCAGAGCATGATCCAAGGGGGGAAAAATTCCTTCCGGATCCCCTGAGAGGCAATCAGATTTACCTTGGATCAACTTTACCTATAAATGTTAGTACCCATCTTAAAGCAATCTACTGAGCTGGCCAGAACCACCTCTGGAGGGAGTCGGTTCCACATTTTCACAGATCTTACTGTGGAGAAACCTTTCCGTATTTGGAGATAAAATCTTTTTTCCTCTAGACGAAAAGGGTGCCCCCTTGTGTTCTGTGTTGACTGTAAAGTGAATAACTCAACACCAAGTTCACTATATGGACCCCTTGTATATTTGTACATGTTGATCATATCCCCCCTTATTCTCCTCTTCTCAAGAGTGAATAAATTCACTTCCTCTAATCTTTCCTCATAACTGAGCTATTCTCTGAACTTTCTCCTGCTCCCCGATATCCTTTTTGAGAACTGGTGCCCAAAACTGAACTGCATATTCCAGATGAGGTCTTACTAATGATTTGAACAGGGGCAAAATTATATCTCTCTCTCTCTCTGTGGTCCATACTTCTCTTAATACAAGAAAGGACTTTGCTCGCTTTGGAAACTGCAGCTTGGCAATGCATGCCATTATTAAGCTTATGATCTACTAAAACCCCCAGATCCTTCTCCACTATGGATCCACACAGTTGTACTCCCCCTAGTATGTATGATGCATGTATATTCTTAGCCCCCAAGTGCATAACTTTACATTTATCAACATTAAACCTCATCTGCCACATAGTCGCCCAATTAGACAAAGCATTGAGGTCGGCTTGTAAATTGGAGACATCCTGTAAAGATGTTATTCCACTGCATAGCTTAGTGTCATCTGCAAAGACAGAAATTTAACTTTTTAATCAGTGGCGGCCCGTCCCGTCCTTTTAAGAAAAAAAAAAGTCCTTATGTGCACTGTGTCTGGGCGCCGGGCGCAGTGCATATGGGTAGCGCCACGTCTGTGCAATCACAAGATTGCAGACTAGGCGCTACATTGGCAGCCAAAAAATGCCTTTGTGGCATAGCCCATCGCTTTGTGGCATAGCCCATGTCTGCAGTCTCTGGTAATCTTGTGCAGTATCCCAGTGCGCATGCGTCGGATAGAATGCCTAAGATACGTCGAACACTGCCTACGGCGTGAACGGAACTTACGCACAGCCCTATTGGCGTACGACTTACGCAAACGACATAAAAAGATGCGCTTGTTCCGACGTCCATACTTTGCATGGGCTGCGCCACCTAGAGAGCAGCTTTATCTTTACGGCGTATGTCTTACATAAACGGCGTAACTAATTGCGACGGCCGCACGTACATTCGAGAATCGGCGTATCTAGCTTATTTGCATATTCAACGCGGAAATCAACGGAAGCATCACCTAGCGCCCAGCGTAAATATGCACCCAAGATACGACGGCGTAGGAGACTTACGCCGCTCGTATCTTGGCCAAATTTATGCGTAACTGATTCTAAGAATCAGGCAAGCATATACGACGGCGCACATTCGGACTTACGACAGCGTACGTGGAGATACACCGTCGTAAGTCTTTGAGAATCTGGTCCTCTGTGCTGTGATGCTGAGCTGTATACTCCTGACAGTATGAGTGGAAGCAAGTGGAATACAGGGGACAGAGTGGGTGGATTCTATATGAGGTGTGGCTTATGAGAAGTGGGAGGGACCAAATGTGGAGGGGCGGGGTCTTGTGCCCCCCATCCTAAAACTTCACCAGCTGCCACTGCTTTTAATCCCAGACCCTATATCATTTATAAAGCTATTAAAAAGTAAGGGTCCCAGCACTGAACCTTGGGGTACACCACTGATAACCTTAGTCCATTCAGAGTAAGAATAATTAACCACTACTCTGAATTCTATCTTTTAGCCAGTTCTCTATCCATTTACAAACTGATATTTCCAAGCCTGTAGACTTTACCGTACACATGAGCCATGTGTGGGGAACTGTATCGAACGCTTTTGCAAAATCCAAGTATACCACATCCATCACCACAAGAGGTGAGGAGAATAAGGGGGGATAGATCAACATGTACAAATACATAAGAGGTCCATATAGTGAACTTGGTGTTGAGTTATTCACTTTAAGGTCAACACTAAGACAAGGGGGCACTTTTTACGTCTGGAGAAAAGGATTTCACCTCCAAATACGGAAAGGTTTCTTCACAGTAAGAGCTGGAAAATGTGGAACAGACTCCCTCCAGAGGTGGTTCTGGCCAGCTCAGTAGATTGCTTTAAGAGAGGCTGGATTCTTTCCTAAATGCACATAATATAACTGAGTACTAAGTTTTGTAGGTAAAGTTGATCCGGGGGAAAATCCGATTGCCTTTCGGGGGATCAGGAAGGATTTTTTTCCCCTCCGGTAGCAAATTGGATCATCGCTCTGCTGGTTTTTTTTTGCCTTCCTCTGGATCAACTGTGGGTATGGAGTTGGGTGTATGGGAGGATGTACTGTGTTTTACTTTGTTTTATTTTTATTTATTTTTTATGGTTGAACTGGATGGACTTGTGTCTTTTTTCAACCTGACTATGTAACTATGTAACTATGTAACCTCTGTACAAGGTTTTACCTACCTCTTCAAAAAAGAAATCTGGTTTCTCTGACAACTTCTGTCTTTCATGAATCCATGCTGTCTGTTGCCTAAACAGTTTTTTTTTTCCCAGCAAGTACTCATCTATGTGGTCTTTTTTTTTAATCTCTCCAGTATCTTCCTAGCTATAGAAGTTAAATTAACAGGACTATATTTTATTAGGTAAAAACTTTGTTTCCTTTTTAAATATAGGCACCACATTGGCCCTGTGCCCATCCAGTGGTACTATTCCCGTCATTAATGAGTCCCTAAATATTTGATACAATGGCTTTGAAATTACAGAGCTTAATTCTTTTAGGATCCGTGGGTGGATACCATCAAGTACAGATACTTTATCCACCTTTATTCTATCTAAATATTTCTGGACCATATCACTTTTGAGCCATTGTGGATTTGGGGCTGTGTCACTCCCACCCCCATTATGGACATGAGCTCCCCCATGCTCCATTGTATACACAGAGCTGAAGAAAGTATTTAACAAATTTGCCTTCTCTATGTCCTCAGTCACCCACTCTAGATTATTTTGTAAAGGACCTACATGCTCAGACCTGATTTTTTTACTATTAATATATTTGAAGAATTTTTGGGGGTTTGTCCTACTATCTTTTGCAATCTGTCGTTCGTTTTGAATTTTTTGCATCCTTGATTTTTTTTTTTTACATATCTTGTTATATTGTTTGTAATATTTAAACAACACTAGTGTTCCTTCATTTTTATATTTTTTAAAAGCTCTTTTCTTATAGTTCATTGCTTTTTTAACTTTGACCGTGAGCCACATAAGTTTAAAAGGCTAAAAATAAAACTTATTGCCCATGGGAATATACTTTGCAGTGAGGTTCCAAACAGTCTTTTTGAAGAATTCCCATTTCTGTTCTGTGCCCATTGATGCCAATATTCCCTCCCAGTCTAATGTCTCGTACACACGATCACTTTTTGTGATGAAAAAAAATGACGTTTTAAAAAACGTAATTTAAAATGATCGTGTGTGGGCAAAACGACGTTTAAAACAATGTTTTTAAACCCGCGCATGCTCAGAAGCAAGTTATGAGACGGAGCTTCAATGGAACAGAGTGCCGTCGAACGTGGTGTACGTCACCACTCTTTGCTAGAGCATTTTGGAAAAACTATGGTGTGTATGCAACTTCGTTTTGGAAATTGAAGTTTGAAAAATTTTGTTTTGTTTCGTCACATAAAACGTTGTTTTTTTTTCTCACAAAAAGTGATCGTGTGTATGCGGTATAAGTCCCGGAAAGCAGCCCTCATCCTTGGAAAATTTGCTCTCTTGAAATTAAGTGTTTTATCTTTCCTGTGTGTATTTCTTGCTTACAGCTAACATCAAATGAAATCATGTTACATCAAAGACTGTTAAAGATGCTGCGAGTGCTGGCACCCACTGCTTCCCTAGCAATCACTGACAGCAGAAGCTGTTATCTATAGTAGTGGTGGAAAAAAAACATTCAGATGAACAAGCAGAGTTCAACTAATTCCTACTTCTGACCTTTGCTGTCTGTGCATTACTTATTCCTGACCTCTGCGTGTTATGTATTTCTAAACCCTGCCCTCTGTGTTATTTACTCCTAATTTCTGCTATCCACGCTGTACTTGCAGCTGACCCCTATACTCTGTGCCTTACATATTCTTGACCTCTGCAGTCTGTGTAACTTACTCTTAACCTATGCACTGTGCATGTTATACACTTCTGACCCCTGCACTCTATATCTTTCACATTCCTGACCTGTGCATTACACACTCTTTAAGTGTGCAGGCTCAGGCTTATTTAAAATACCCCTTTAACCCCCCCAACCCCCCCAACTGTTACCACAAATTGGCCACATCCACAATTTGCCATTACATGCTATGCAGCATCATTTCTCTGTTCATGATGCCTAAGGCATTTTGTCTTAAAACCTTGAATATTTGTTTGGGGCAGTTTCTACTGACATAGGTTAGTTTATACATTGACAAAACCTTGTTAATAGCAGCATTCCAGGAAGTCGTGGTATAAAAGATGAAAGGTTTAATATAACACCCCAAGGCAACATTAAAACTTTGCACTCTGTGACTGCTGCATCCACTGGACACAGCAGATGCTCAGGATTGGAACACTGTGAGCGGCCCAGATACCAAGTGATCACTGTCCGATCACATGGTATCTAGCAAACAACAGAAATGAATGGAATCCATTAATTACACCATTGTTTACTACTGTATGTGTTCTTTGATTAATGAGTCATCAGCTGTCAATGGGATTCCCTGCTGATAGCTGAATAAAAAAAAAACATTGCCGGCAAAAAAAAGTGAAAAAAATGGAGTGGGGCAGGCCAGAAAATAAGGGGGACAGGACAAGCTCCCCCCTCCTGAACCATACCACATGCCCTTAAGATAGGGGGTGGTGGGTGCTTTGGAGCAGGGGACTTAAAATCTTAAAACTGGGTCCCCCGGTCGGGGGCGTGGCGACCGAGCTCCGACATGGCCAGGTAACACAGGAGCTCCGTCCAGCCACGGGAGAGATAGACAGTCCCACCGCATCTACCGACGAAAGACTGGCACCGATCGACTCCTTAGGACCCGCTGCACACGCCGAGATGACCCGCCAGCGGAAAGAATACTCAATCCCCGAAGAAAGTCACGGACTTCTTCGCGACGCGTGGGAACACACAAAATTGCGCCGGCGCTCAGGGGACAGAGCAGGAGACACGAGCTGCAATAGCATCCAGACATCACTCGGGACAGCACAACTCCCAGCACAGCAGCTCGTCCTCAGGCAGCTCCAGCCCCTCCACCAGGAGCCCGGTGAAGCAAAAAATGAGAACTGCCTCCCCTGATAGAACGTCCGGAGACCCAGATATGGAGGTAAGCAGGCCGCAGGCTCATGAGGGGACGCAACTGCCCGCAACACCTGACCCAATGGCTGCATTCCCCACGTCAGACAGGCCTGTATCTGAGACATTCCTGAAAGACATGCTGATGTCCCTTAAAACGTCCCTGCATACTGACCTGATGGCTGGCATAAGTAACTGCCGCAAGGAGGTACAGGCCATAGGAGACAGGGTAGATCAAGTGGAGCAGTGTGTGGGGAACCTCACATCATCCTTTAACAACATGGTGGATGCCCATAGCCACCATAGTGACGAACTTACCTGGCTGAAAAACAAGGTGGCAGATTTAGAAAACCTTAAATTAAGGGGGGTCCCCGAATCAGTCCCCACTACACAACTTCTGTCTTACACCCAGGCATTCTTTTCCACTCTGCTGCCCTCCTTATCTCCTCAAGATCTCATTGTGGATCGCATACATCGCATACCTAAGCCCTCCTTCCTGCCAGATTCCACTCCCAGGGACGTATTGCTTAGGGTGCACTTCTACCATATTAAGGAGCAGATCATGGTGGCATCTCGCAGAACGGAAAACAGGCATCCTCCGTACACTAACCTTCAGATACTCCCGGATCTGTCCAGACATACCCTACAACAACGTCGCAACTTGGCGACAATAACCAAAGCGCTGAGGAACCACAACATTGTTCACAAGTGGAAATACCCAGCGAAGTTGGTGGTCACTCATAATGGCACATCAGTCCCCATATCCACGCTAGATGAGGGCTTAACGATGCTACGCCAGTGGGGCATATTACCGGACCAGACACCTTCAATGGCTTCGACTCCTTCTGCACCACCTGCCCCATTACAAGAGGATTGGCAGCTGGTCACACGTAAACGTTCTTCTAAAACAAAACATGGTGGCAACGTGTAATTTACTACGGTTATGCACAGATACTCTCTCTGGCTACAGGGGTTATACACGCTAATCCCTGTTCTTTCTCCCCCAAAAGTTTTTGCAGCAGTCATACCTGCACATGGATCAGTTTATGGATCTCTTTCTTATTGTTGTTCTTATTCAAGTATTTTTGTCTCTGTTTTTTTCTATACCACTTTTCTTTGTTGAAGTTGGAAAACCAGAACTACACCATTGTCTCCTCTTGGAAGCATCCGGAACAACCATCCTCCCTCAGGCTACCATCCCAGGTCACAGTGAGTACAATCACCTCATGACATGTCAGAACACTCACAAACAGCATTATGCCTATTAACTGTTTAACTATTAATGCACAGGGTCTAAATCACCCTGCTAAAAGGATGTCCATGTGGGCCGAGGCAAAAACACGCAACGCGGATATCCTGTGCGTCCAAGAAACTCATTTTCAGGAACTCAAAGCCCCTAAATGTTGCCACAAGGACTTTCCACATGTTTTCTTGGCTTACCCTGTCTTTCCGCTTACAAGAGGTCACCCCTGACCCCAACGGCAGGTACATCATTTTGAGAGGGGACATTAACTCACAGCCGTACACGCTAGTGGCTTTGTATGCCCCAAACTCACACCAGAAACTCACACCAGACCCGCTTTCTTGGCAGGCTGCTACGGAAAGTTAAGGCTCAACAATACGGAAATCTTCTATTGTGTTCTTTGGGGACTTTAATCTCATTATTGATCCAAGCCTAGATACGTCCTCGAAGAAACACAAAGGTTCCACACAACTGGACAGATTAATGCACAGAGAGGAATTATATGATGCGTGGAGATGCATGCATGAGAATTTAAGAGACTATACTTTTTTTTCGCATAGGCATTGTTCCTACTCACGTATTGACCTGTTCTTAGTAGATAAGTGGTTACTACAAAGGGTATCTGCGGCCCGGATTCACGACATAACGTGGTCCAACCACGCAGCGGTGACAATATCCATTGCTGACCAGGCTGCCTCCCCCTCCCCCCCATCTGGCGCAACAATGTCCGACTAATGCAAGAGCCGCAAATCTGTGACCAAATATCCAAACATCTCGCAGAATTCTTTCGCAACAATGCTGACTCAGTAGATGATCCCTTTACCCTCTGGAGCGCTCACAAGGCGTTCACCAGGGGTATAATGATTCAACTAGGCGCTAGGGAAAAACGAAAACGCACAAACAAACTTGACTCTATCCTGGCTGACATACACGAGCTAGAAACCAAAAATAAACAGACACCCAACCAGATTCTCTCAGCGAAGCTCTCACAGTTAAGAACCTCGCTTAAAGATCTGCTAAACCAACGATAGGATTATCACCTTAGAAGACTCAAACTTAACTCGTACGCTAACGCGAACAGAGCGGGCAAATACCTGGCCAATAGACTAAAAGCAATTCGCACGAAGTCGAGAATTGACCACTTAATCCATCCCACCCTTAAACACAAAGTAACCGACCCTCAGAAGATAGCGGATCAATTCGCTGACTACTATAGTAGCTTATACAACATTAAAAATTACCCCTCTACCTGTCAACTCACACCAACACAAATTTCAGATTTCCTACAACGGATTAGCTTGCCCTCTCTCTCAGAACCACAACTTCTCTCCTTAAACTCACAATTTACCACCTCTGAGATAGAAAATGCGATAGCCACCCTACCTAATGGTAAATCCCCGGGACCGGATGGGTTTTCGAATGAATATTTTAAAATTTTTGGCCACCTTCTATCTCCCCATATGCAATCTATTTTTAATAGAGCAGCAAGCACAGCATCGTTTCCCCCTGAAATGTTACAAGCCTACATAGTAACCCTTCTTAAGCCAGGTAAAGATCTAAATATTCCCTCCAACTTCCGGCCAATTTCACTCCTAAATACGGACGTCATAATTTACGCCAAAATTCTGGCCAAACGCCTAGCAGATCTCATACCATCCCTCATTAAACGCGACCAGATGGGTTTTGTGAGGGGACGGCAGACCTCAGATGCAACCAGGAGGGTAATCAATGTTATTCGCCACGCCGAAAGTACTCGAACACCTTCTCTGCTGCTTTCCATAGACGCGGAGAAGGCGTTCGATAGGGTCCACTGGGATTATATGCAAATGACTCTATCCAAATTTGGGTTTGATGGACATATTAAGGATGCAATACTGGCTTTGTATTCATGCCCCTCTGCAAGGGTGTACACATCTAGTATGCTGTCAGTGCCGTTTCATATTTCAAACGGGACGCGCCAGGGATGTCCGTTGTCTCCAACGATATTTAATCTCATGATTGAACCCCTGGCAGAGACTATCTGGTCGCTCGCAGGCATACGAGGGTTTAGAATCGGCTCGACTCAACATGTCATAAACCTGTTCGCAGATGACGTAATATTGATGCTGACAGACCCGCTCACTTCATTGCCTACAGCACATGAAGCACTGGTATCTTTTGGGGAAATATCTTACTACAAGGTGAACTTCACCAAATCATACATACTGAACCTAGGCCTATCAAAACCAGACCGCCTCCACCTGCAACAAAAGCTCCCTTATGTCTGGAATGACGACACTATAACATACCTGGGCATTAAAGTGACCAACTCCACTAGATCCCTGGCAGATACCAATCTAAAAATGCTATTACAGAAAATCAATACGCAGGTCAGTGAACTGTCCCATAAAGAACTGTCCTGGATGGGTAGGTTAGCTGCATTTAAAATGCTCATATTGCCACAGATTTTGTATATTTTTAGATCGCTACCAATTGCCATTGCACCAAAATACACCAAAGCACTTTCCAATATCCAATGGCGTTTTCTGTGGGGCACGAAACGGGCACGGTGCTCACGCATCACCCTACTACCCCATAAAAGTGTGGGGGGAGCGGGCTTGGTGGACATTCCAGATTACCTTAAAGCGACTAGGCTTGATCAACTCAAGTACTGGTTCTCCCCTTCTGACGCACCACTATGGGTAGACATTGAGAAGGACCTAGCCCCCACACACGACCTCCCATCACTCCTTCTAGGGGATTCATGGATACCATGGGATTTGACTTCCACACCCCCGACTATAGCTACCTCAATACAGGCATGGAGATCCCTCCTGAAATCCCAACTCCCCAACCGGAGGCCTGTACAACATAAGTTCTCCCTAAGCTGGATGGAGGCTCATATACCAATGATATCACTCAAATTTTTCGACACCCATGGTATACACACAGTACACGACTTCATGAAAAATGGGAGACCTAAGCCAGTGCAACAAATAATGCAGGAACACAACCTACCGGCAAATACGCTCTTTACGTGCACAAGAGTGATCCACTTCCTAAAGACGCACCCACCCCCTGACATTTGCCTTCCGACAGCGGTATGGTTCACACTTAACGGGAGGTCAAACTCACAATAAAGGCATAGCCATTTACTATAACTTACTACAAACTAAGAAAACCTTTCATAAACAGAAAACACATATAAAATGGGAGCAAGACTTGGGGTTAACGTTTACTGAAGCCCAGTGGAAATTTGCTTTTCACGCGATACAAACGGCTTCCCACTGCACGGGCCACTGGGAATTGATGACCAAAATTATCAATCGTTGGCAATATACCCCCTGTAGACTTGCACTTATGTTCCCCAACACCTCACACCTCTGCTGGAGGAATTGTGGACACAAAGGCCACTTATTTCACATGTTCTGGGAATGCCCTAGCCTGACTAGTTTTTGGAATCGAACTTTCACACTCATATTTAACATTACCGGGATATTGACCCCCCCTGACCCAGCATTGGCTATCCTACACATTGGGATGGAATCCTTCCCTCACGAAACGAGACAAGTAGTGTCCCACATCCTGCTAGCAGCTAGGTCTCTGATACTACAAAATTGGAAACACGCCACTACACTTAACGTCACTGACCTGACTAGAAAAGTCCACCAACACCATACTTTTGAACGACTAATAGCAATCAATGCACTAAAATGCTCTTCCTTTGATAAACAATGGGAATTCTGGACCGCTAAATATACCACTGGATGACTATGTGTCTCGCTTACTTTTTCTGTATAATTTAATCTACTGAATGCTTCCATGAGAACCTCTGCTTCCTCTGTTACTGTTAAGACCTGATCCACTTAGATTGTTACATGAGTGGTATGTTTTTGTTTTTGATTTTGTTTTTGATTTTGATTTACGTTTTACCTTCATATTTTTTCTTTCTGATCTTTGTATTTTGTAAAACTCCAATAAAAACTCCTATTGTGAAAAAAAAAAAACTGGGTCCCCCAATGTAGATCCATCATTGATCATGACGCTGCCGCAACCACCGAAAAAAAAACAGTGTCCCCCCAATGTAGATTCATCATCATCATCTTGCAGAGCCACTAGGGGGCGCGCCGCGTTACTGGCAACCTGATGCATGTGCCCCGTGGCCTCGATGGCCGCCAAGCACCCGCGATTGTCCAGTAACTGAGCAGGACCGTGGATCTCTGTGTGTAAACACAGAGATCCACGTTCTGTCAGGGAGAGGAGACCGATTCTGTGTCCCTTGTATATAGAGACACAGATTGGTCACCTCCCCCAGTCAGTCCCCTTCCCCCACAGTTAGAATCACTAGTAGGGAACACATTTAACACCTTCCTCGCCCCCTTCCCTGCCAGTCACATTTATACAGTAATCAGTGCATATTTCTATAACTGGTCGCTGTATAAATGTGAATGGTCCCAAAAATGTGTCAAAAGTGTCCGATGTGTCAGCCATAATGTCGCAGTTCCAATAAAAATTGCAGATCGCCGCCATTACTAGTAAAAAAAAGAATTAAAAAAATCCATAATTATGTCCCCTATTTTGTAGGCGCTATAACGTTTGTGCAAACCAGTCACTATACGCTTATTGCAATAATAAAAAAAGTAAAAGAATACGTATCGGCCTAAACTGAGAATTTCTTTTTTTTTTTATTGGGATATTCATTATAGCAAAAAGTAAAAAAAGATTGTGTTTTTTTCAAAATTGTCGTTCTTTTTTTTATATAGCACAAAAAATAAAAACCGCAGATGTGATCAAATACCACCAAAATAAATCTCTATTTGTGGGGAAAAAAGGACGTCAATTTTGTTTGGGAGCCACGTCGCACGACACAATTGTCAGTTAAAGCAACGCAGTGCCGGAAGCTGAAATTTCGTCTGGGCAGGAAGGAATGTGCCCAGTAAGTAGTTAATTGTGACGCCGCCGCAGCAGCTGAAAAAAAAGCTCCATTGTTAACTAAGGCAGACCGCCAAATGCCTGGCTTTCTGTTTGACAGTTCTTATATAGGCAAGGGGTAGGGCCAAATGGTGACTTTTTTTTTTTCGGTCAGCGGTGGCGGCAGCGTCGTGACTGATGATGGATCTAAATCGGGGACACTGTTTTTTATTTTTTAATAAAGGAGTTGTCAAAAACTGTCTCTGTGTTTTTATTACTTTTTTTTGGTGAATGGGTAGGGGTATTATGTACCCATTACTCATTCACATGGGGGTCTGTGGTCAGGAGATTCCAATAAGCCCCCTGCCCACAGACCCCCACAATCACAGCTCAGGGTTGTGAAGAGGCCTGGTATGGTTCAAGGGGGGCACTCGCTCACCCCCCCCTTTCCTAGGGACTCCCCAGGCACTATATTTAAAGGATATTTTCCTTTTTATGGTTGCACTTTAAGCATCATTAACTACTTCCGGACTGCATACCGCACATATACAGTGGCAGGGCAGCGCAAAACAACGTACATGTACATTGTTTGCAACTTCTGGTTTGGGGGACCACGTGCCACCGGTGACCTGCTCCCTCTGTGATTGCACACAGCAGGAAACAATCAGGAACCCAGATGTCCCTCTTCCTGCAGCCAGTCCACCCCCATACCTCCCAACCTGCACTGATTCTTTGGGACTTTCCCACACAGACAGCATCTTCCCGCAGTCCCGCGAAAGGGTTAATTTTCCCGCACAGGAAGCTGTGCAAGAGGAGGCAGCACGGAGGGAGGAGGAACCGGAGCGGTGTGTAGAGGACTGTGGCTGCTGAAGGGAAGACAGCCGACAGCCGGGCTAATGACAATCTGTGCACAGGTGAGAGGCACCCCCCCCCCGCTCAACAACTGCAATCACAGAGCACACTGCTCTGTGAAATAAAGTATAATCTTTTAGCAGTGATAAATTGATATTTCTATCAACAACAACAACTGATCAATAGACATTATTGGGAGAATAAAACTGGAGCATACAAGGGACACAGCATCGGTCTCCTCTCCCTGACTGTTGCAGCTCTGCATAGAAAACAATCAGCTTCTAGGTTTTAGTAAATCTCCCCCTATGTGAGAGATGCATTTCAGAACATCAAAGGGACATTCTCTATAGAGAAATGGAAAACTTTTTTATACTGTACAATACTCCTGTCTTAATCTTTCTCCTGAAGACTAAGTAGTTCTCCTCCATTTGAATGCTGGCTGGTAAGGCGTTCCATAGTCTGGGACCTTGGACAGCGAATCTCCTGTCTCCTTTGGACTTGTATCTGGCTATCGGTATCTGAAGCCGATTTTGACTGGTGGATCGTAGAATACGATTGGGATTGTAAATTTTTAATTTTTCGCATAGATAATGGGGAGCATTCCCATGGATACATCTATGCGTTAGACAGAGTGCTTTAAAGGTGATTCTGTCTTTGACTGGTAGCCAGTGAGGGAATCTCAACGAAGGTGAGATTGATTCCCAGGGTTTTTTCCCAGTCACAAGTCTGGCGGCCGTATTTTGAACGACTTGAAGATGAGCGATTTGGTACTTGGGGAGTCCGAGGTAAAGGACATTTGCATAGTCAAATCTGGAGTTTACAATCGCTCCCACCACGACCGCTATGTCTTTCTTGGGAATAAAAGGCGTGAGTCTGCGTAGTAGGTGCAGCAGATAGTGAGATCCGCTGACTACTGCCCCTATTTGTGCGTTCATTGTCATGTCGGAGTCAAAGATGACCCCAAGACTTTTGACTTTGGCGCTAGGGGTGATGACTTTGCCCAGAATGGGCGGGGGGATCCAGGTTGTTGTCGATTGATTCCCACGCTTGGCGTGAAACAGAAGAAGTTCTGTTTTCGCTCCGTTGAGTTTGAGATAACTCTTTGTCATCCAGTCCTCTATCAAAGAGAGACATGTCTCTAGGTTGAGGTGGTGATCCTTTTTATTGCAAATGCGGAAGTACAGTTGCGTGTCGTCTGCGTAAGAGTGATATAGCAGTTTTTGGCTGCTGATGATTTCAAAAAGAGGACACAGATAGATGTTGAATAACATCGGCGACAGGGGAGATCCCTGAGGGACCCCGCACGATAATGTGCGTTGTTCCGAAGTGAATGGTCCTAGCTTCACTATTTGCGATCGGTTTTCCAAAAAAGAGGAGAACCAAGATAGATTGCTTTCTGCGACTTTGGCTATTTTAGCCAGCCGAGTCAATAACAGCTTGTGATCAACTGTATCAAAGGCTGCGCTTAGGTCCAGCAGAACCAGAAGAGAAGATTCTCCTTCGTCTGCGGCCTCGAGAACGTCATCCCATATCTTAAGCAATGCTGTTTCCGTCCCGTGTCCGGGACGGAATCCTGATTGCAATGGGTCGAGTAAGTTGTGGGTATCTAGATGCTGTTGCATCTAGATGCTGTTGCAGCTGCTGTACCACTGCTTTCTCCATTACCTTGGAGAGAACATTTGGGCCTGTTATGGGGCGCCAGTTGAGTGGATCCTTAGGATCCAGGGTGGCTTTCTTCAAAATGGGTTGAATGAAGCCCTCCTTCAGCTGGGAGGGCATTTTGTCCTCCCTGAAGGATTGGTTAATAAGCTGCGTGACCGGGGGTGCCAGGATGTCGGCGCATTCCTTCAGCAGTTTGGTGGGGATAATATCATTTGGCGCAGTGCTGTTGCGCAGAGTGCCAATGATATTTTTAGTGGTCTGAATGGAGATGGGTTCCAGCGTGAACTCACCAAACTGTAGTGAATTGCTGCCGGTGCTGTGTAAATGACTACGGGGGGGGCTGGGAGAGCAATTGTTTTGCTGAATGCTTTTCCGGATTGCCATAATTTTGTTAATGAAGCAATCCGATAACTCATCGCAAAATTCTTGTGTGTCCAAGTTGGGGGCTTCAAGACATTCTGGATTCATGGTCTGAGTGACCAGCTTGAAGAGTTTGTGGGGGCGATTTAGGGCACCGTTGATAGCCTCAGAAAAATAGTTTTTCTTGGCTTCGAAGATTTGCTTGTAGTATTTTCTGGTTATTGCCTTGTAGATCGAGAGGTTCTCATCTGAAGAGTTTCTTTTCCAGGCTGCTTCTGCCCTTCTGCGCTCTTGCTTCAGTAATGCCAGCTGGTTGTTGAACCAGCCAGAGTTATTTTTCCTGATCTGGGTCTTTCGTTTCGGCGCTATCAAGTCAGCTGACTGCAATAGTGCTGTGTTTATGGCCTCCAGTGTTTCTGCCGCTGTTTGGTGCGGCTGAATTGTGTTTAATTTTTTCCCTAACGTGGCTTTGAAGAGTTCCGAATGGAGCTTCTTCCGACATCTGGTCCAGTGTGTTGTCACTGGATTTGATGTTTTTGTTACGGGGGGGAATTCGGAAATAATGAATTTAATTGCATGGTGATCTGACCATGGCAATGGTTCATTTTCCAAGATTTTTATTTCCAGATCTTGTCTGAAAATAAGATCGAGCGTGTGACCTGAAGCATGTGTGGGCCCACATACTAGTTGCTGAAGCCCTAATCCTTCCAGGTGGTCGATGCAGGCGTCGGCAATGGGGTCTTGCGGGGAGTTGGCCCAGAGGTTGAAGTCCCCGAGCAGCAAAAGGTGTTTGCTATTCAGGGTATAGGTGGAGACAAAGTCCGTCAAAGATGGGAGCAGCTGCGACTTAGGGCCAGGTGGCCTATAGCAGAGTAGAATCCTGACGGTCTCCTGGCCGTTTACTTGCAGTTGAAGAGTAAGGGTTTCCATGAACGGAAGAGGGTTTTGGAGGCTTGGTTTTGTGATCGCAAGACGCGTCTTATGGATCACCGCCAGTCCTCCTCCTCTTTGCCCTATTCTGTTTTCCGTAATAATACGGTAGTTTTCTGGCACCAATTCTCCTAGAATGGTGTTACAGTCGGCTGTGAGCCAGCTCTCTGTAATGAAGAGGCAGTCTAGGTCGTGTTGTAGAATGAAATCATGGATTTCAAGTCGGTGTTTTGCTGCCGATCTTGTGTTGATCAGAGCACATGAAATGCGCTTAGGTTGGGGTAAACGGCTAAAATTTTTGACAGTCGATCGTCGATCGATCCTCAAAAGGTGCTCAATTCTTAGGGTCTTTTTGGTGATGGCTGGCAGTATTGCGGCGAAACGCCTCAAATTCCAAATGGTTTCTGCGGAGTACCGCAGATTAGCCATGGTCGCCATTCACCGAGGGAAAAGTCGTTCCTTTTGGTGGCGATGAAGAGAGGATTCAGTGAATCCTCCCGGCTTGGTCCAGAGGAAGGCAAAAAACCCCTAACCATGCTTTGCCAATTTGCATTTGGTAGGGGAAAAAATTCCTTCCTGATCCCTGAAAGGCGATCGGGCGAACCCCTGGATCAAGTACTATTAAGTTGTGAAAAGGGGGGTGGAGGGGGGGGGGGAAGCTGACACTGCTGCTGGGTGTACCAAGATGGCCGCCGACCAGGAGCAGGGCCTGGGACCCAGCCTGGTGTGTAGCCAGCTGGGTGGATTGGTGAGCCAGGGGGGGGGGCTGGTTGTTGAGGCCAGGGGTGGATGAGTACCTACAGGGGCTGGGGGTGAGCTCCTGGGGGCTACTACAGGTGATTTGGCCGAGAATGCGGCGCGCCGCTAGGCCGCGGATGAAGCCGCGACCTTTCCTAAGATGCGGCGGCCGTGAATCAGTAACGGCTGGCGCGGTTCAGGGGAGAAAACGGGGAATCGCGGGGAGGCGCCGGGGGGAAGGTTGCATTGGCAGGTGGGTGGTAAGGAGAGGGAAGGAGACCCCAACGTTCAGCCGATTCGGCGGCTTATCCTGATAAGGACGGCCGCCAATCGGTTCCAGGGGAGGTGATGGAAAGTAGGGCCTACCTGGGAGGATGTCTGGAGAAGAAGGAGAGAGCTGTGAAAAAGATCCTGCCTGCCTAGCTGATGCTGTCCCTGGGGAGAGCCGACTCGTTTGAGAGCGTCCTGCTCTCACTGTCCCTGAGGTGAGCAGACTAAGGTGAGAGCGTCTGCTGCACGTCTGCTGCACACCTCACTGACACACCTCACTGACTGTGTGTCTGACCAGAGAGAGGCGCGTCATAACTGAATGTTATTAACAATTACCTTTCCTTTTCAATCTGCCACACTGTAATTTTCTGTAAAATCCAAGGCAATATGGTTATCTGGAGGTGCTCTGTACACAGAATGTGTACAGAACGTCCCCTAGAAATTTCAATTCTGGCTTGTGTGATTGGCTCATTGATTTTCCCAGAAGCCTGCACAAATATAAAAGTCATATTTCTGACATCCCCTGCAGAAAAAATGTCATTGTTGGTGACATACTCTAATAGGAAAACACATCTAAAGGGATGCAAACCTTGCAATTTTCCTCATTAGAGTCTTGCAAGTGCAGCAGCTGATTGATAGTTATGAAACCACTCACATTAGATTCACTTACCACATTGACACAGCCAAACACACAGGGATTTCTTTAGAATAACAAAAGGTAAGAATCTGCAACAAAGTTTGGTAAAATTTGTGTAATATACCTATCACTCAGATGGGAATGTTTTTTTTCCAACAAAAGTGGAGTTACGCTTTAACTGATTGACTATCAAATGAAGATAACACATAATGTTAACTTTTTGTTGTGCTTTTTATGTTATACCCACACTTACCTGCATATGGACTGTAAATAATACCAGCTTGTTTGCTACAGCTGTGTGAGGACTCATCTCCATTTAATCAAGTGGAGGTCTGTTATGCCCCAAAAAATCTTATATCAGCAATGTTTGGCTACTATTTACAAACCCTGTTAAAATTGTACTATTCATGGTTTCAGGACATATTATCCACCCTTTCTTACTTTGATTTATATTATATACACACAGCAAAGTTTATGGTAGTAACTAAATCTCGTTCCAAGAATTCGTTCCAAGGGTGCTTTTGTGCAACCTTATTTATCTATTGGGATTCAAACTACTTGGTGGTCTACTTTTATACTTACCATTACAATCCTGTGACATTATATGAATTTGTGACTTGGCTTACCTTTGGTAAACACATGAACGTTATCAATATATATATTTACTGAGCTGCAATTTCAGGGATATACACACCAGATCAAGGGCATTACATTTATCTAAGCAATATGATCTTGAATTTTCTTATATGATGGCATATGCTGCGAGACAAATGGGAATGCTTTTATGTATGTTTTTTAAGTCTTAATAACAACACGCTCTATATAAAGTTGTGAATTTTGTAACTTCAATATTTATCAAACCTGCATCTATCAAAGCACATCATTTGAGAATAAATTTGTGTATGAAAGCTGATTAATCCACCAGTGTGTTTTTGCATTGTGGGATTAATCAGGCAGACAAGTAGAGATTATAAAACATTTCCAGTAATGGTTTAAGCCCCCACCCTGAAAGTCAAGACTATGAAACTCTCTAAACACCATGCATTTATGCACAACTATCAACAATAAACAATAATTGAGTGATAATAGTAAGTAGTAAAGGAAAAATATTGTGCTTGTTAAATACACAGAAAAGAAGCAGCGATCAAAAAGGTGTTATACCACACCAAACAATATGCAAAACAAAATAAGATTGCGCTAAAATATTTTATATATCAAAAAAAGCCGGCCGGCTTGGAACACACAGCCCGTATCCGGGTAGAGAAAAAGCTTTCTGACGTCACCGCGCTTTTTCTCTACCCGGATACGAGCTGTGTGTTCCAAGCCGGCCGTCTTTTTTTATACGCTCTGCATATCCACAATGTTGTAAGTGCATTTCTATTTGCTTTTAGTAATTAAAATAAGGATTTTATACTATGTGAGCCCTTTATTTTTTGCATACCCTCGGATCGCTATTGGGAGTGACTCTCTTATACCCAGGATACTGACTACCTTGGCTACCATCGATCCCAGTCTCTTACCTTGCTCTTTATGATCTCCTTTAACCAGGGATCATTTTCATCTGGTAAGAGAATATATATCACTATGGTGAAGGTTCTTATCTTTCCGGCACTGTTCTAGTGTGAAATCGTCTTGCACATGGTGGAGATTATTCATGAACTTGCTTTTGGTGGACTGTTTAATCAAGATTAACATTCATCCGAACATCATTGTGTCACGCACTTCACTTAACTTTTTTGATATATAAAAAAAGTGATAATAGTAATGCTACAAGATCTTGTAGCTTAATCTCTAATTTAATTTTGCCAGAAGACAATAACACCTTGCAACTCAGCCGGAGAGCATTGATTTTATCATTTTATTTGGGGGTCCTGTTCAAAATGGGACCTAGTACACATGATTAAATGCTATGCATGTAGCCACTACAAACATTTGAGTTCTTTAATACTGTGCAAATAGGTAGCACGTTATTCTGGAAGATTTTTCTATGAATAAATCACACACTAATGTTGACTTCAAGATTTTAAAACTAGCGGCGGGGTTCCTGCTCTAAATGGGTTTTACTTCAAATGATTAAATACTGCACATGTAGTTACTACATTTTTTTTCTGTGAATATGTTAAAGTCTAATGTTAATTTCTTGATGTTAGTATATAACATATAGTTATAACTGGTTCCAATCCTGTTTAAAATGGAGCCTAATACAAGTTTTTCAATACTTTGCACATTGACACAATAATATTTTGGGGGTTTCTTTTCAGCCAAATAATTACACTAAATAATTATATAATGTTGATTTTAAACACTTGTCCTCCAGAAGGTTTTTCCCCCCTTTATGACCAGAGCACTTTTTGCTATTCAGCACTATGCTAATTTAAATGGCAATTGCACGGTCATGCAACACTAGTGTGTGCAAATGAAATGTATATTTTTTTCTTTTCACTCGAATAGAACTTTATTTTGATAGTATTTGATCTCCTTTGGGTTTCTTTTTTTTTTTTTTTTTTGCTATATTAATAAAAAAAGACTGACATTTAAAAAAAAAAATACATATTTTCTACATTCTGTTAAAACATATGCAATACAATCTAATTTCTTAAAAAAAATATTGCCCAAAATGTATTCAGCTAAATATCTTTGGTAAAAAAACAAATCCCAAAAAGTGCATATTAATTGGTTTGTGTGAAAGTTATAGAGCCTATAAACTATGGTATATATATTTTAAAGTAGATCAGTCCTGATGTACTGACGGCCTATCTAATTTCTTGAGGCACTTAAAATGCCAGAACAGTACAAATACCCCCAAAATGAACACTTTTTGCAAAGTAGACAGTCTGAGGTATTAAGGCTTCTGTAAGACTTCTGTAAATGAAGTTTCAATGAAGTTGCATGGCAAAGTCACGCCTTAAGACGACCGACTTTCCATTCGTGGCAGTGTGAACCCAGCCTTAGTAAGAGGCTTTGCGATTTTATATATATATATATATATATATATATATATATATATATATATATATATATATACAGTATATATATATATATATATATATATATATATATATATATATATATATATATATATATATATATATATATTCATTACTGTGCTACTACAATATTTTTGGCTTTCTCTTCAGCTAAATAATTACACCCCAATTTAGATTTCTTGACCTTAAAGTTGGTGGTGGGAATTCTGTTTAAAACAAGGCCTAATACAAGTGATTAAATACCATATATGTAGACACTTCAGCCTTCCAGCCCCCCTTCCCATAAGGCAAGCAGGCCTACCTGTACTCGATTGCCCCCAGGACCTATGCAGAATGCTGTAGTGCCTGTCTACCACGCCAGGACAGGCACTAAATTAGCAAATCAAACAGGTTCTTGTGGTTGGTAGACAGCCAGAGTGGTTCAATGACAGTCCAGGTAAAAGGCAGGCAGAGTTTAGAGTATAGTCATTATGCTCTCCAAGGTCATACACATGGAAATCCTATCTAGCAGAGTGGGGCAGACAGATGGGGAGCTTGATCAGATAATACATACATTATCACATTCTATCACAAGCATGAGAATGTAGGCTTAGCTCGCTTATAACAGGTTTGGTCGCCACCCTGAGACTGACCTCATTAATCACCTTACAGGTGTACAGACAGACAAGGAGAATGCCAAAGCCAAAACCAGGATGATGGAACCAGCAGTTATGATGGAGCAAGAGTGCACATCCTCCTGACAAGACCACTGGTAGTGAGACAGTGGCTGCAAGAGCATGGTACAAGTGCCTATAGAGTGTCCAGCAGACCACACAGTTGAGGAGCAGGTGCTTAGCCAGGAACAGGTCAGATGGCCAGAACAGCAGACTCAGAACTTGGCAAACAGAAGGCTGGCAGTTGCTTGGGGACAGGTGACTGGTCACAGGTGCAGGAAAGGCCAGTAACATGAGGGAGACTGATGACCAGCAAGAACCAGGTTTGTAGCATGCTGAACTGGGCAGATGAATAAACAGAATGCGTAGTCAAACAAGCCAAGTCAAATAAAGGCAGTCAGGTACCGGCATGGACAGTGGACAGGAAGCAGAAGAATTGTCAGGAAACAGTCTGAGGTCAGTAACACTGGAGCAGGTAGATAAGCAGGAAGCAGAGCAGAGTCTAAAAACAAGCTAAGGTCAAAGCAGGTAGCATGCTGAGGGCAAGCCAGGTCAATAACAGTAATCAATACAGGAATGGGCACAGGAATGGGCACAGGAACAAGGAGAGAGCTGCAGATCAGACAGCACAATCAGACGGCACTGGCTAGTAAAACTTCTTCACATAAATAGTCCATTTGTCACTAGTGTCAGTGGTGGGTGTGCACATGCACATTCATTTGCGCATGCAGGCTTGAGCACCTTGAGCCTTCATCTGTACTATGGCCATCAGCTCCCTGACAACAGCTATTAAGCTTCTATTGGCAGGCCACAATTTCTGAGTGAGTGAGTGAGTGAAAAACTTATAGAGCGCAACACTAGCGAACTGAATCGCCTCTGGGCGCTATTTTCATTCCTTCGATAAGGAAACGCTTTTCCCTCAGAAGAGATGAGTTTTAATCATTCTCCTGAAGGTCAAGTGGTCGGACTCCAATCGGATGGCGGTTGGTAGTGCATTCCACAGTCGCGGACCTTGGACAGCAAATCTCCTATCTCCTTTGGACTTATATCTTGCCTTTGGGATGTACAGTAAATTTTGATTTGTGGATCGCAGAGTGCGATTGGGGTTGTGGGCTTTTATTTTTTCGCATAGATATTGGGGAGCGTTTCCTTGAATACACTTATGTGTAAGGCAGAGAGCCTTAAAAGTGATTCTGTCCTTCACTGGCAACCAGTGAAGAGATCTCAGCGAAAGGGAGATTGACTCCCATGGTTTTTTCCCAGTCACTAATCGAGCAGCCGTATTTTGAACGACTTGCAGGCGAGTGATTTGGTATTTGGGGAGTCCTAAATAGAGGGCATTTGCATAGTCGAGTCTGGAATTGATGATTGTACCCACCACGACTGCAATGTTCTCTTTAGGGATGAAGGGGGTGAGTCGGCGTAACTGGCGTAGCAGATGGTGGGATCCGCTGACTACCGCCCCTATTTGTACATCCTTTGTCATGTGGGAGTCAAAAATAACTCCGAGACTTTTGACTTTGGCGCTCGGGGCGATCATTTTTCCCAAGATGGGCGGTGGGGCCCAAGTTGAGGTGGGGAGACTTTTCCTGTTTGCGTTAAACAGGAGAAGCTCTGTTTTTGATCCATTAAGTTTTAGATAACTGGATGTCATCCAGCTATCTATAAGGGTGAGGGATCTCTCTAGTCCCAGCGAATGATCCTTTCCGTTGCTAAGGCGGAGATACAGTTGAGTGTCGTCTGCGTAGGAATGGTAAAGTAGCTTCTGGTTGCTGATGATCTCAAAGAGGGGACGGAGATAGATATTGAACAGTACCGGCGACAAGGGGGATCCCTGAGGGACTCCGCATGATACCGTACGCATTTCTGACGTGAAAGATCCCAATTTCACTGTTTGTGATCTGTTTTTCAAGAAGGAAGAGAACCAAAGTAGATCCTCTTCCGCGACTTTGGCCACTTCAGCTAGCCTAGCCAATAGTAGTCCGTGGTCTACCGTGTCAAAGGCCGCACTTAGGTCCAACAGGATCAGGAGAGAAGATTCCCCTTCATCTGCTGCCTCTAGGACGTCATCCCATATTTTTACCAGAGCAGTTTCAGTTCCGTGCCCGGGCCGGAAACCTGATTGAAACGTATCGAGTAATTTTTGGGTTTCTAAATGCTGTTGCAACTGTTGTACAACTTCTTTCTCCATGATCTTGGAGAAAACATTTAGACCCGTTATGGGCCTCCTATTGTTTGGGTCTTTCGGGTCCAGGGTGGGTTTTTTCAGGATAGGTCTTATTGTACCTTGTTTCAACAAGGAGGGCACCATGCCCTCCTTGAATGATTGGTTTATGAGTTGCGTGATAGCTGGTGCAAGTATATCGGCACTTTCTTTCAGCAGTTTAGTGGGAATAATGTCATTAGGTGCTGTGCTGTTGCGCAGAGTCCCAATGATATTTTTTGTGGCAGCGATGGAGATGGGTTTTAAGGTGAATTTCTGTGCTTGAGGCGGATATATAATGGTATCAGGGTTGGGATTCATGCAGATTCCATTTTGCTCAATGCTTACCTGGATTTTTTCAATTTTATTAGGGCTGTTACTGATCAAAATTTTTGTGTTCGATTAATCGTTTTTTATTTTAATCGATTAATCGACTAATTTCGATTAATTATAACGCACATACAGATCCAACTACTTTTAGCTGATCTCCTTGCCGGCTGATTCCCAGTGCAGCTGCTAACAACTGGAAAAATGGATAGCAGGATACAAAAAACACACAAAGGCAGCGCTCGATGGGAAGAGCATTAAAACTTGTATAATCTTCAAGTAGGTAACAAAATAAATATTGCACTGGAGATAAAATCAATGTAGCTACATAAACTGTAAAAATGGTGCGAGTAATACCAAATGGTACCAAAAGCAGTCATAAAAACATGTAGCCAAGTATGATACTGGTATAAAAATGTGTACAATGATACCACTGCTGAAACCAGATGAGGAGAGGATAACATCAGTCCGTCGGCATGTAGATGTCTCATGAAGGGAACTATCACAACTCCCAGTGGGTGACTGTAGAATCCCAGGTTGATAGAGGTAAGTGATAGAGGGAAGTGTAACAGCCCTTGCGTGTGGCAGAAAGGAAGGTCCCACCGGCATGCAGATATGAAGGCACAGCTAAGGAGCCCTTCAGATGGACACGGCAAGCCCCGCCGGTGTCCGTGACGTTACTGGATCTCCGACAGGACTCCCTGAAGGCCCAGAAGCCGGCGGAGAGGCGAGTACCAATCAAAAGAATTTTAATCGATCAAAAATATTTTGATCGATCAAAAAAATTAAAGATTAATTGATTAATTAAAAGTTAATTTGCACAGCCCTAAATTTTATTAATGAAATAATCCAATAGTTTGTTGCAAAATTCTTGTGAATCAGCATTGGGGGGCTCTAAGCAGGCTGGATTCATCGATTGCGAAACCAACTTGAAGAGTTCACGGGGGCGGTTTAGGGCCTTGGAAATGATGTTGGCGAAATGATTTTTTTTCGCCATAAAGATTTCTTTATGATATTTCTTTGTTATTGTCTTATAAATAGTGAGGTTTCTATCTGAAGAGCTCCTTTTCCACGCAGCTTCTGCTCTTCTACGCTCTTGCTTTAGCAACGTCAGCTGGTCGTTAAACCATCCGGCGTTGTTTTTACGAAAGCAAGTTTTGCGTTTTGGTGCCACCCAGTCGGCGGACTGAAGTAGCGCCTTGTTGATGGCGTCAAGGGTTTCTACGGCTGTTAGTTGTTGTTGTATTGTGTTTATTTTATTTCCTAGGGTCGTTTTGAAGAGTTCCGAGTGGAGCTTCTTCTGGGACCTAGTCCAGTGCGTTATCACCGGTTTTCTTGTTTTATTTGGCCTGAGGTGACTGGCGAGTTTAAATTTAATGGCATGGTGATCGGTCCATGGTAGTGGCTCATTTTCCCCAATCTCTATTTCCAGATCCTGTTTGAAAATGAGATCAAGGGTATGGCCTGAGGCGTGAGAGGGGCCTCGAATTAATTGCTGCAGACCTAGTCCTTCCAGATGGTCGATGCAAGCGTCAGCGACTGGGTCCAACGATGAGTTGGCCCAGAGGTTGAAGTCCCCCAGCACCAAAAGGTGTTTGATGCTTAGGGTGTAAGAGGAAATAAATTCTGTTAATGACGCGACAAGGTCAGTTTTTGGGCCAGGGGGTCTGTAGCACAGTAACATATGAACCGTGACTTGTAAACTAAAAATGTGTGTCTTTTTTTCAATAAATAGGAGAGAAATTATACAGATTTGCAGCACACCAAGCTTTTATTGAATAGGCCAACATTTCTTGTGGGAAAATGTAAGCAGATTACAGATTTTTCCAGACTTAAAAGAAGGACAAGTTTTACAGATACAACATAGATTGTAATCCTTTTCAGACAGATCAACATTCCTGAGGGAGAGATCAAGTTGACTGCAGCCAGAAATAAAAAAAAACTAATGTCTTTTTTAACAATATTAAATGAAGACAGGACATCTTAATAGATTTTCACCACAGCTTTTTAGTCTGTTTGGACAGGCCACCATATGTGAGTCAGAGCAAGCAGCTTGCATTTTACAATGAAAAATATTGGGTAGCTTTTTTAAGACAGAAGAGGTTTATAGGCTTATAGTTCTATTTTTCTTTAACTGCCCTAAAAGGACATATTCAAGTATTTTTTTTACAAAAACTGAAGAGACTAAAAAAAAAGGAGCAAACAGCTAAAGTTAAAACAAGAATATAAAATAATATGGATTTTTTGATAATTAACAATATCAAGCAATATCTCTTACAATTCCCTACCCCATATATTGTGAACAATCCAAATCAAAGCTGTGCTACCCTCTACATAAAAGTGCTAAAAGTGTTGTATATTATACCCCAATTTACAACTAAGGGTTAAACTATTGATGATTACATGTATTCTATGGAAAAAATAACTAATTACATATAACGTGCATAGAATAAAGTCTCCACCCTTAAGTTGTTTCAATGCAACCACAATTTGTTGGTATCAAACCAGATAAAGGGCTTTTTGCTGTGTTCAATAAATAATTAAAAGTGACATAAATCCATAAAAAAAGTGTTCCAATCTGTGAAAACTCAATGCTGCAGTTCAAGGGTGTCTACTTTTTTCCACCTGTATAATGCTCCACATATTCATGCTCTAAAAGTGCCCACCACAGCTTCACCACAGGTGCCCCCACCAGGGTTACACACATCGGATCCTATTGACCACCCAGGAGTACAGTTCTAAGCACGGGAAACAAGCGCTAATTTACAGCCATACTATACACACCCCCTAGGTACGAAATTTAAAGGAATATTATACTTTTATTGTTTCACTTTAAGTATTATTAAAATCACTGCTCCCAAAAAAACGTCCTCTTTTAAAACTTTTTTTTGCATTGATACATGTCCCCTGTGGCAGGACACGGGTCCCCACACACTTTTCATGACAAAAACTTGCATATAAGCCTTTAAAATTAGCACTTTAGATTTTTCATGTTCGAGTGCCATAGACTTTAACGGTATTCGGATGTTCGAAGAAATTGTATTGCCTGTTTGCATGTTCTGATGCAAACCAAACTGGTGGGTGTTTGGCTCATCCCTACTCTTGAGCCCAATCTGGAATCATCTGAGCACATGGTAGTATGAGTACAGAGATGCACATCCGTGACCATCACCTTCTGACACAAGCAAACAAACAGAGGTATTGATTAAAGGTCATATAGGGGATGACTTCCTTTCTTTTTTGCCAGTGCCCAATCACATGTACAGTAGTTGGCGCATAAATCAGGTAGCCGTGATTTATAGCAGGCTCTGTGTCCCTTGAAATCTGGAAAAGAAACATTGATTACAAATTCAATTTCTTTAGAGATGTGTATACATTAATGTGGACCTGGCATCAGGTATATGATTTCTTGAAAAGTGCAAGCATGATAAATAATATAGTATGGTATGTATTACGTCTGACAAAGTATTTGGTCACCATCTACTTCTTGGACTGAGATTCTGGATTAGAGATGACACAGCCATGTATATTCTGATGTCTGTGCGGTTCTATGGCATGTTCAGAAATATCTTAAACAGATTAGTGCCCTTGCCTCTCCCCTTTACAGAGCTACAATGTTGCAATCTGACCATTAGGAAAGAAAAAATGCTTTGTCCTGCCTGCAGGAGACTGATGGCATCTTCACAGCCCAGTCAGTATTTTGACAGTATTTTGACTGGAATTCAGTCATGGCCTGATAATGACCTTTTTTGAAAAAAAAGTATATTGTTGCTGTATATCACTATATGTAATTTGTGCAAACAGACTTGTGAAATTATCGAAAGGGCCACTCTAATTTGTGGAACTATTTTGTTATTTTTTTTTTTTTAACATTATACCAAGTTTTTTTTTTTAACATTGTACACAAGTGGTTGTAAAGCCTTTTGTGCTGCAGCTTCCCACCAGAACCCCCCCTTTTTTCTTACTCCAGCATTGTGCATGAGGGCAGTGGCTACGGCAGCTGTCTCTCTCCTCATTGTACAGATTTATAGCAGCAGTGACAAATCCAGTGACACAGGAGCGGGGGGCAGGGAGCAGGGGCGGGTCTCGCTGTCTGTGACAATAGACGCAGCAGCTGGGCTCGGCAGGGGACCCCAGAAGAAGAGGATCACAGCTGCTCTGTGAAAAACAATTGCGCAGAGCAGGCAAGTATAGGCATGTTTGTCATTTGTATTTTAAAAAAAACCCCTTTAATATAGTATATCATTTTAGGACTCTATGGGCCAGATTCTCGTATCCCGGCGTATATTCAAGTGGGGCGTAGCGTATCCTATTTACACTACGCTGCCGCAACTTTGGGATGCAAGTGCCGTATTCTCGAAGCACTTGCGTCCTAAGTTACGGCGGCGTATCGTCAATGGCCCGGCGTAAGCCCGGGTAATTCAAATGTGGAAGAGGTGGGCGTGTTTTATGTAAATGTGTTGTGACCCCACGTTTTTGACGCTTTATTTGAACTGTGCATGCGCCGTACGTGGACGTATCCCAGTGCGCATGCGCAAAATCACGTCGCAAATAGTCAATGCTTTCGACGTGAACGTAATTTACGCAAATCCCTATTCGCAACGACTTAAGCAAACAACGCAAACGACGTAAAAATCGACGTCTATACTTAACATTGCGTACGCAAAGTTACCCCTCATATAGCAGGGGTAACTTTACGCTTACACAAACAACGTAAAATACGACGACCGGGCGCAATTACGTTCGGGAATCGGCGTATCTAGCTCATTTGCATATTCAACGCGGCTAATTACTGGAAGCGCCACCTAGCGGCCAGCGTATAATTGCACACAATTATACGCCGGTGTAGGCTAGTAACGTTGGCAGAAGAAGCCTATTTTTTTAACGTATGTGCGTTAGAGAATCGGCGTAAACATACGCCGGCGCAGATTTGAAATTACGGCGGCGTATCTGGAAATACGCCGCCGTAACTGTTTTGAGAATCTCGCCCTATGAATGTAAATTAAATTGTATCTGTGGTTAATAAACTGCAGAAGCCCTGGCAAGGACCAGAATGCAGTCATTTAAGTTGATAACATACAACATTTTTCTGGCTTGTATACCTTATAGGTATAACTGTAATTGTTAACTATATACTGTACTGTATACACACAGCAGAGAACAATAATTAAAACAGATGCAAAAATGTGAGCTAACCTTATAAATTATTTTTTGTTTTTGTCATCTGTATGTAATATTGAGTGATACTTTATCTAAAAACTAGAGAAAGTCAACTTGACAATTAAAAAGTAGAGCTACTGAAAAAATTTGGCAGCGCAACACATCACTTTTTGTGATCTTACAAAATCCTTACTAATGATGTTTTTTTTTTCCATTTTCCACCACCTGCACATTAAAATGAAAGAAATAAATATGCTTCCATCAAGTTACAGGTGTTCATCTTTAGTTACTGACTCCAAGAGCGCAAATTTTGGGATTCTTGCCATCTACATATAAAACAATCACATTGCTGCACTAATACTATGTACGCATGTGTTCATTATCTCAAAAAAGTAATTAACCGTTTGCCGACCAGCCGCCGTCATTATACTGCAGCAGGTCGGTATGATCCCACGAAGCATCGTAGCTGTACGTCGGTTACTTTAATTGGGATAGCAGGCGCACGCAGGGGTGCAGATGACCGCCGGCCACGCGCGATCGCGGTCGCAAGAGGCAAAACAGGGACGTGTGTGTGTAAACACACACACATCCCAGTTATGTGAGGAGAGGAGAGAGAGATTGTGAGTTCCAACTAGCTGGGAACCACGATCTCTCATCTCCTATAGTCAGCCCCATCCCCCACAGTTAGGGAACACAGTTAACTCCTTGATCGCCCCCTAGTGTTAACCCCTTCCCTGCCAGTGACATTTACACAGTAAATCGCTGATCACCGCCATAACTAGAAAAAAAAATAATAATAAAAAAATGCCATAAATCTATCCCCTATTTTGTTAATGCTAAAACTTTTGCGCCAATTAATCAATCCACGCTTTTTGTGATTTTTATTACCAAAAATATGTAAAAGAATACATATTGGCCTAAACTTAGAAATAAAAAAAAATGGCACTATTTATTACAGCAAAATCAAAATTGTCAAATTTTTTGGTTTATAGAGCAAACAAATAAAAACTGCAGAGATGATCAAATACCACCAAAAGAAAGCTCTATTTGTGGAGAAAAAAAAGGACATCAATTTTGTGTGGGTACAATGGCGCACGACCACGCAATTGTCAATTAAAATGACACAGTGCCGAATCGCAAAAAAAAAAAGCCCTGGGGATGAAGTGATTAAAGTTTTTTTTTTACCTTAATTTATTCTCTGCTTTTCTGAATTACGGGTGAAAAACTCCAGTGTTCTGCTTCCCTGAACCCCCACCCCCCAAATACTAATCCTTACCTGAGCTTGATCTTGATCCAGCGCTGTGCCCAAGAGCAGCAGCTCTCTCTATTCTCTTTTCCCTCACAGAGCATGAAGGAACCATTGGCTGCTGTCAATCACAGCCTGTGAGGAGAGAGCATGGGCAAGGCTAAGCCGTGTTGTGTACCAATGGACACAGATAGCATGGCTCAGGATCAAGCCTGCATGAGTACCCTCATAACAAGTAGCTTGCTATGGCAGCACTCAGAAGAAGGAGGAGCCAGGAGTGCCAGCGGAGGACCCAAAAAAAATTGAATTGGGGTTGTTCTGTGCAAAATCATTGCACAGAGCAGGTAAGTATGACATGTTTGTTATTTAAAAAGTTACATGACTCTACCACTGACCAGTATATAGATTATAGATTTTTGCCTGCTAATAATCCAAATGTTATTTAACCTATCATATATCATTTTATAGAAATCTTTAGATTTTTGCAATTTGCAATCTTCAATACCTGTTGGTTATGCTGCACACACGAAAGAAACATAAAAACATTGAACCGTTGTTGAAGTACTTCCAGTACACTAAGTGCAACTGGAATATCTGTGGAGATCTGAAAGTAGTGGGACTGCATGAAATGCAGCTGGGATATACCAAGTACCGCTGTTAAATATGCAAATGGAACAATCGTGCAAGAGAGTCACATTATATTTAAACGCAATGGCCATGAAGATACAGCATTATGGGAGGTGCTTGTGGGGCACGGGAGACAAAATTCTGCTGATGATATTTTTTCTTTGTGCTTTGTCTTTCTTTGGGGGTGGACGAGAGGCCTGGTTTGTGGAGACACCCCTTTGCATTTTTAACAAATGCAAAGGGATGTTGAGGCCTTGAGCACTTCACTCATAGAGACCAAGATGCCATCTGCCAAGTCACAGGGCTGGGGATGGGATTCCCTGTCAGCGACCCCAGGTAGATCTTTTAGCAGAGGCTCCTGAGGATAGCTTTTGTTGAACTTCCTTAGGTGACCCCCATGGATTACTTGTATAGATGTTCTCAGGGTAAGAAGATTTGTTTATGTATAGTTACTTGTACCATGGGAGATGATAGTCACTGCTCCAATAAGGTATGGGGATGGATCCGTGTCCTCTCAGAGAAACCCAGGTGCCGGCAATGCACAAAGCAATTGTAGAAAGAAAATATTGGGGATAAGATAGCTATGAGTAAGCACTGATTGCGAAACGTCAGCTGTATGCCCCTATTTTTTCTGTGATGTGCGGTGTTTGATTACTTTTACCAAATAAAGTTGCTTGGTGGGGGCCTTTTCCAACACTTGTGCAGCAGATAGCATTGTTGCTGTTTACAACCTACATCTGAAGCAGATCAAGCGTGGCCAGAATAGCAGACGCTTGGGCACAACATGCTTGACCAGATATATGACAACCTGTTATGCAGTCTGTTGGCAACAGCACTGGCAACAGCTGGTAGACTCTGCCCCCTTTCATAAATCTGTGGAATGTGCTGTACCGCAGTAGCAGGTTCCAAAACGTCATTTATTTTCACAGAAGGCCATTCCAGCTCTCTACCGGCATGTGGAAGGCAATGTTTTGGCCTCGTTGCACAGGGCGGTCTGCATTAAGGTTCATATTGCCACTGACTCATGGTCCAGCAAGCATGGGCAGGGCCGTTACCTTTCCTTCACGGCACACTGGGTAACTCTGCTGGCAGCTGGGAACGATGCAGGACAGGGTTCAGTGTTGTTGGAGCTTGTTCCACCACGCCTCCAAAAGCAGTGCAGTGCTCTACAAGTGTTCAAGGGGCTATGCAAGCAGTCAGGCTAAAAGATGCCATGCAGTGCTTGAGTTGATCTGCCTAGAGGACAGGAGCCACACTAGGGAAGAGATTCTGTCATATCTCCAGGGGCAGGATCATAGGTAGTTGACACCATGCCAGCTTCAGCCAGGAATGGTTGTATGTGACAATGACACCAACCTTTTCTCCACCTTCCAACAGGGACACTTGACCCATGTTCAATGTTTGGCACACATCCTGAATTTGGTGGTGCAGCGGTTCTTAACCATGTACCCAGGCTTACAAGATCTCCTTAGTTAGGCCAAAAAAGTCTGTGGTCGTTTTTGCTGGTCATACAATGCCAGTGCTCGGCTGGCTACCATTTAAAGGGAATGCAACCTGCCCACCAACTGCCTCATTTGTGACATGCCCACCAGGTGTAACTCAATGTTGGCAATGCTGCAGCGGCTTCACACACAGCAGAGGGCCATCAGTGAGTACCTGTGTGACTAGGGCACCAGGACAGGGTCACCTTTGAGAAAGTCACATGACGAAACGCGTCAGGTGATTAACACGCAAGCTTGTACGCACGTTCAGGTTAACAGCTGCTTCAGACACCACCGTATGGGACGGCAAGCTGCTCAACGCAGAGACATATGCTCTTAAATTTCCAACGGAGCTGGCAGCCCCGCCACCATACACGACTGGTGGACAGCGTACTACACCTGCTTTGAACTTTGTCTTTTAAATTTTGTTTGTTTTAATTTACTTTTTTCTGCCATTTTATGCACCAGCTCAGGTGCCTCTGGGCTTTTATGGTGGAAATGACCACTTTCCTTTTTTTACAATAAAAGCTCTGCGAGTTTTATACATATCACGCTATGTGGATATTTTTCATTATTTTTTCTTGAGTGACACCGTGAGCACCGCATTGGAACCTTTCCAGACCCTCTTTATACATCTTGGAACAACCGCCGGGAATACACAGACCGTTATATACCAGGAATACTAAAGGTACCACCACCATCTGCCTAATTGCCCCTGGAGGGTGACAACATCTGGTGAGTGGGGTCCTAGGAGGGGGAGCACAAAAGTCACGGAACAGCACCCTTTAAAAGGAAACAGCACTTAAGTCACCAATAGAAGTTCTCTGCAGTATTATCCATTAATCATCTGCAACGCAACTTAATTAGTGCATACCAGAACTCTTTGCATTTCTCATCCTTATCATCTCTGTATTTTTGTATTTTTGATTTTCATTTATATACCTATGTTATTATTTTTTCTTCTGTAACTTAGACCTACCCAGCGCTCACTAGGGGGTGTTAACCCTCACGTGGTGACTTACCACCTATTTTGAGTTTACACACCCAGGCTCATCCTTTGAGCTTTCACGCAGCTTATTAATTGGGTTTCTTACACCTGGCCTGCACAGTATCCTGATGACACATCGGAGTGTGGCCAATTGAAATCCTACACATCGCATTTTAATTTAATTCTTTTATTATTTTGTGTTTACCATACTGATGGTCTAATTTAACACTAAGATTGTGGTGTTATGTCGAGTTTATACACCCTTGTGTTTTGATTTGGATTACAACCATAGAATTAATGGGCAGGCTGGCCCTCTTTTTAGATTGATTGATTTTTCTCTATATACCTTTTTTTCTTTGAGATACATTTTTCTTTGAGTTTTATAGGATCACCACACTAGTCACCTGTTCTACACTTGTAGAAATTACAGAATTGAACACAGGACTAACCACCAACATTGGTGTTTGGTCACTATCACTTACCCTTTGTGGACACCATTGGATGGGGGACACTCACTATTTTTGATACACATATGGTTAACAGTAACAACTAACATTAAAGTGGTAACCTATCTGCTCCCGCATCACGTGGGTTCAGGGAATCCTCACTTATGGATTAACCCCTGTCTACAAGTTACCCAACATTGGTATACTTTAAGCACTATATCACAATTAATATAGCACCACCCACAGGTCAAGCACCACAGATCCATCAAGCAGCGCCATTCCCCCTATCACCATTTAATATCTGACTGGTCTCTTCGGAGATCCCTAGGGAGGCAGCAGCTAAACTACAGGTCCTAAGCGCGGATTCCTCCTTCTAATTTATACCAGGACAGGGTCAAGAGAGCCTAGCTTCTTTTCATCACGCCAGTGGCTACTGATCAAGGA